>CAKASE010000046.1:2437857-3656785 GCA_916720795.1 Danaus chrysippus | reverse complement strand
CTTCTGAGTTCTTATTTATTAATTATTATTTTATGCTAAATTTGTAAACTTGAAATTATATTTATAATTTTAATGTATACTTGAAAATGTTATTTGATATAAACAAACAATATGTCAAACGAAACTCGATTAAGACTAGAAAAATAATATACATCTCAAGTATTTTAAATAACTGTGTATTAAATTATATTATAACTTAATAATTAACGTTAGATTGAGTTTCTCGACGCTCAATACTTTACCAACTTTTGCTCTTGAAAACTATTAATAAATTAATTGAATTGAACAGGATTAAAACTAATTTAGATTAATATCTAAGATGAATAAAACATCTATAAACAAAATTGACAGTCGGTATAACTTTATAATTATTTTTTTTTAATAAAACTAAAATTTTCGAATGTACTATCGTGTTATTTTAATATCTTAAAGTTTATACTCCCAACATTTCAGTTATTTTACAGCAACCGTGTTCACGGGCCGGCGAAATATCTCGTTAAAATTATAAAAAAAACGCGATAGTACATTCGAAAATATAAGTTTGATTTAAATGAATACTCGCAAAGGTCTTACATGTTAGTATTTAAATAACTTTTCCATTATATAACTTAAAAAGCATTTCATTTTAATAAATGTCTAAATGTACGATATACACGAAAGTTAGTACTTGGTGACGTATGACATCGAAAATAAATAAAAAACTGCATTTTCATTTTATTAATTCAAACATTAACGTACCTCTTTCTGGAAGGCCGGCAAAGCACTCTGGTGCCTTCGGACTCCTCGAGTGTTCATGGGTGACGATGACCATTTACCATCAGATGGCTAGCCTGCTCGTTTGCCCCCTATGATATAAAAAAAATCTATTTTACATATTCTTAAGAAGTACAAAATAACACGAGAACTAAATTTTTCTTCGCCAAATTAGATTTATTAGTACATCTTAACTCTAAATACTAATATATGATACATTTATTCAGCTGGCATTATAAATTTATTTTTTTTGTATGGCAAACTTTGTTCAAACTTCCATCGCTTAAACTATTGTATGAAAATTTTATCGTAATACTGCGATTAATGGAAGTACGTTTCTTTTCAACTTCGACTGTCACAAATAAGTCACTTAAACTTCAACCATTATTTAAACACGTGAAACGCTGCTCCAGAATGAACCAACTGTGGCTGAACCGAAAACTTTTTAATCCAACCTCGACGTAATCCCATTCTCGCTCAGACCAAAGCTTTAGAATTTAAAACGTTCCGTCAAACTTTTTTGATTCACCATATTTTTTCCTCTTATACAAACCACGATGACAGTATCTGTTTATGAAAAACAACGTGATTTCAATTCCTAAATAAAGAAAATTTTTGATTTATTTATTTTTAAATTTTATATATTTTCTTTAGTTCTGTGTGACAAAAAAACCAAAAGATTGTTATATAGTTACTAATAAAAAAATATAATAAAAAATAATTGTCATACGTAAGAACATTTATCTTCTATATATATAAAAATGAATTGCTGTTCCTTAGTCTCGCTAAAACTCGAGAACGGCTGAACCGATTTGGCTAATTTTAGTCTTGAAATACTCCTGGAAGTCCAGGAAAGGTTTAAAAGGTGAGAAGAATTGGAATAATTGCCGGAAAAACCCTAAAAGCAGCCCTTTTCTATTTCCCATACAAACGGTTTTTTTAACATTAGATTTGACAACTAACTACATAATATGTCAATCATTCTGTTTAATTGAAACAGGAAAAACCTGATTATTTATGGCCTCTAAGACGGAATAGAGTTTGCCTGGTCAGCTTCTTCTCCTACCTGGCAATTTCCCAGCTATAGCCAGGGTCTGCCTTACATGATTGTGAATAGTTTTGGCTATTTGTTTTTACGACCGGCCGCCTGCCTGATCTCAACCAGAGGGTTTGGGAAGAGAGAGCTTTGGGAGCTTTGGGAATCAACATAAATCAGTGATGTCTAAATACTTTTAGAAAGTACATATGACTCGAAAAAATCACATTGGTACTTGCCCGGGCCAGGATCGAACCCGCGCCCTCGGCAACGAGAGGTGAGCCCTTTAACCACTAGGCCACCACTGCCTGGTCAGCTATACCTACATATATTACTCTTGACCAAACTAACGCGGACGAAGTCGCGGGCAAAAACTAGTAACAATATAAAAAAATACACTGTGGATTTTAGAAACCAACAGTAGATTTTTTAAATCAGTAGTCGAATTTTGAAACTAGGTATAGAAGTAAAATTTTATGGTCTTTATTCATTTACCTGAAAATTTTTAAAAAACCTATTCAGGGATTTTAAGTCTTATTTAAGAACTTGAAAATTGTGTGATAATGGAAATCTATACTAATATTATAAAGCTGAAGAGTTTGTTTGTTTGTTTGAAAGCGCTAATCTCCGAAACTACTGGTTCGAATTGAATAATTCTTTTTGTGTTGGATAGTCCAGTTATCGAGGAAGGCTTTGGGCTATATAACATCACGCTACAACCAATAGGAGCAAAGATATAGTGGTAAATGTGTAAAAAACGGGAGAAATTATTTCATCTTTGAAGCCTTCCGTTGCGTGCGCCGTGAAAACGGTTCAAGATACACAAAAAATATGTATTAAGGAATAATAGCTCTTTTAATGATCTAAAAAACAGTTTGCGACAGTATATGTCTATCTTTTAAGACTAACTCACAAAAACCGTTTTAATGGTACCTAATTTGATCGAAATAATTTGTTTAAGTTGTATCAACATAATAATATTAATCTTTATTCAAATAAACAAATAAATATGTTGTTGGTTAAGAGTACTTTATTGTGAATAAAAAAAAACATAGGTTTTATCCTGAAAATTCTACGGGAACTCGACCAATCCGAAAACCCCGCAAGAACGGGAACTATGTGGGAAGAACCAAAAATCTGCCGGAAGTCACTATTCCACGCGGACGCAGTCGCGGCAAAAGCTAGTATAATATAAATCAAGCTGTCAAACTATTCAAAATAGTTTTATCTTAGTAGTAAAAAACATACATAATACGTACAACCATTCTAATGCATAGACGAATGAATATAAAAATGTAAAATGGATATGTTAGAAAAGTATTAAAAATAAATCTTCATACTTCTTGAAATCAAATAGATTAAATGAGCATTTGGTGATAATATAACTGCCACGTGGTCTGATGGTCGAAAAACCAAAACGACACCACAATCACAAGAGCCTCTCACTTTACCTCAACCACGCGACCGCCTGTAATACAGCATCGCAGGATAGGTGGACAAAAAAAATTGAGACGACGTACTAAAAATTAAAAATCATAACTTATATTAATAGATGCAGTAGTATGTATCACATAATGAAATAATATAATAGTATACATCTTTTAATTACGTTTGCACCCATGTAATACTTCTCATATTATTTTATATTTATTCAAATTTAATATTTCATAGATTCTCTGAGCAGAGAATGTCATTACACAAATTTAATTGCAATTTTCTTGCCATAAAGCACCTTACTGAGATAACTAGGACATAACCCGCAATAATTCCAACAAAATAGGGTCATATATTATACAGAGAAGAAGTGTACTCGACCCTGAACCATTACTAAAATAACACAGCAAAGGTAAATTAAATTTAAGTAGAACTGACAGAGTACATAAGATTCTGTTTGAACTGTACTTCTGTAAAAGACGTTTGTGTGTTCTATTTAAATGCTTACAACGTAGTCTACAAGCCTTCGCTTCCTAATTCCTTTAATGAATACCAACTCTCATTATGAGAGTGCAAATAAAATCATTAGTTCTCTATCATGAAAATGAGCCACAGTGGAATTAGAAAGAAGGATTATATTTAAGAATCCATTATTATTGTGACATCCTTGTCCCTTTTTTGTTATCACTTATTACTTCTTGAAAAATTGCAAGACTTCAAGTGAAATGTTCCTACAAAAAGTAAAGTTCACATAAGAAAATGTTATCTATTTGTTATTTTGCATGAATATCTCAAAAATAGGCCTTGTCGAACACTTTCATATATCCTATAAATTTGAACACTTAAAATAAGGCTTCGTCACTCTTCATGATCGTTAAATATATTTGGAGAACACTGGAGCAAGTTTGTCTTTGTCCTCTTCTGCGTGCATAAACCATTTTTTTACTAACATAAACTACTAAATTGAATATAAAACTGTACATATACATGTGGTATACAATTTTATATTACAAGAGAGATTACTATGTACGTTACTCTAAAAGGATCATTTTGTCTGATACCATAACCAGGCAGATTATGAAAGCAATAAACTGTTTCTAAAAAAAATACCAGTAAATACTCTTAAAGATTTTTGCATATTGTTAAAGATCTTAAAAGGTTACAAGAGTTATTAAAAAGATATTGTATAAGTTCAACGTTTATCAGCAGGTTAAAATATCGGTTATACACAATTTAACAATACATTTTTATAATCTATATTTTGAAAAATGTAAAAGTAAAATAGCATAAGTCAATCTTAAAATTATTTTGATATAGAATTATTCAAATCGACAAAAGATTGCTTTTTACCTAGAAAATAAATTATTTAATCTAAAAAAGCGTAGTTTACGCAGACAAAGATGAAATTAATTATTTAATATAAATACTTAAACTTAATAATATTAATGCCTTGGAAAGTAATAAGAAATCTTATTAAATGTCAGACATCGTGTTTACATTAACATTATATAATATATATTTTAGCCAGGACTATCACAAATTGTTAGGTTGCTTATAAGATTTAATACATTGCTTTTGGACATATATAATAAATACATATATATTTGGAATTATTGTTTAGGCAAGTCAAGGTAATAATTTGAATTATATGTAATATAGAAAAGGAATACAAACAAATCATTGTCAAATTTGTAGTAGTAATAAACCCAAATACTCTTCTTCACCTAGCAACAACAGTTTTACCAAATTATCTACTAGGCAAATTGTATACTATATCCCTTTGCCACCGACAATGTCGCATACACTGATTTTTGTATCTATTTTACTATCAAGCAATAGCAACGACTTTCAAGTTTCTAGAAACGTTATTCAAATCGTGAACATTACACATTCGAATTTCAATATTTCAGTCGTAGTACTTTGAAAGTGGCAAAAATATATGATAAACACACAGAACAGACGATTTATCAATCACTACAAATTCATGGCCCAGAGTTCTTAAGAAGTAAAATAAATATAATTTTCTTTCTTTCACTTTCCCAACCATGTGATGATCTATAATTCTAATGTATAAATATGCGCACATGCTTTTTTATTCAAAGAAGAATATTATTATTAATTACTTTTACAGAATGAAGCATTTTTAAACCAGTATTAGATATAATGTTATCTCAGAATAACTTACATTCTATAGAATGTATAGAAAGTTAACTTTACACTATTATATAAATTCTGGTCATAAGGATTCTTACTACCCCAGAAGATCACAATCGAATCAATGTAAAATCACCCGTAGAGAAATTTATTACAGAAATAAAATTTTAAATTTAAAATATTATGTACCTAAGTAAAGACTGGGAAAATCGAATTTTAAATTTTTTATTCTAAAAGACCTAACAGATGGCCATCGTGATATAAACTTTTATTATATAGAAAGTTTAAATCGCCAACTTCATTTGAGGGATTTTTCATTGTACATTTTCTATAACTACTTTGTTTCAATAATGATAGATTTTACAAATAGATTTATAGGTGCATTTCTTCCAGAACTGCAAAGCGGAATGATAGATACTGTTTGTATTTACAAACATCAACAATTTTTTTTTATCAAAAGTACTTATGGAATTATTATTAAAGATTATTGCGAGTATTTATTTAAAGAAAATTAATATCTCTCGGATTTACTACGTGCTTAAATCCAAAAAATATTAGTTTTATTATAAACTGTATTATATTAATTGGTGTTTTGTTTTAATATTGCGTATGTGTATTTGAATACGGAAAATTGTAGAGATAATTTACTATAAGTCCTGCATTTTCTGTTTGGAGTATATTATTTTAAAAACTTTTTTTATAAAACACTAATACCATAACGTTCTTCATTACTTGCCTTTTAAAATATGCCCATCGCATCATTAAATAATAAAAAATATACATAGTTAGAAGTAATAAATTCATATCATCATGATGATGATGATGATGATGATACATAGTAAGAAGTAATAAATTCATATATATAACGGTTTTTTTTAGGAAATAATTTATCGTTTATATAACACGTAAATATGTTTGTAATTTCCTAACTGAGTTTTTAGCACATACAATGGTTTGTTTCATCCTCAAAATCCATCTTCATGCTCACAAAGCTCAACTACATAGGCAGATGTCAGTAAACTCAACCTGTAGGTATTCACAACTTGTAATATAGCAGAGCAACAGTTTACCTAGATTTTAGAATTAACTAATACTCACAAGTTTACCTAGAGAGCGATGGGTCACATATGACATGGTGATTTATTTCTGATCACCAATTTTCTTATATTATTATATTTGGCTTCTAATCTATGTCTACTTGGAAACATAGTCTACAACATATAGTGGGATACTAGAATATTGTATATATACTAGTGGGATAATAATCATTTAAGCCCTAAAAAATTAAATCCAACTTAGAACAATTTATAGTTCCCGTTGTGCTCACCATATTATAAACGAAAAACTTTACATTATATTAAAATTATATTAAAAATTATTAGATTAATAATTACAATAAAATTGAGCTTGAGAAAAAATGACTTTGTCAAGTATTGTTCAGTTGCCATCATTATATTTAATGCAATCAAAAAGTCTGTGCAGATTAAAATTATATTATTTTTAGTACATGTATGTATTACTAAAATTAGGTATAAATTTTGGACACTTTTTCATGAATTGGATAAGAGTCCCTGTATCCTATCTTATCCCATTTTCTTAGTGTTTGAAATTTTGTATTTATATATTTGAACATAATACTTTATTTGCCCTAAAGACATGTCACCTTAAATGTCATGTCAAGGTGTCAATTAGTTGAGATACGTTTATTCTTAGGAATTTCTAAAATAATGAAGCTGTTATAAATGTTGCATATTAACATTTTGGCATTGAATTTGCTTTCTAAGCTACAAATAAATATAACTTTTGAATTACCTTAAACGAGAAGCTACAATTTTTACGATGAAGAAAAAAGTTAAACGTATTAAGTAAATTATCTGTAGAAGCTGAAAAATTCTTTATCATCCTTACAGCAATGTTCCAAAGATTTGTTGCATTAACGTGCCTTACTTAATTTTAAAAATGAGACTGAAAACATTCGACTCATGCAAAATAACTGGAATTAAGATAACATTTTCAACTTTATATATTTTGTAAAAAAAAATGAGAATTTTATAATAGTTACACAAAAAACTGACTGACGCAGTGACGAACGCAGTGACGTACATGTTGAAATTTCATGACGAGTCACTGTAACGACTACTTTACATGTACATTCAAAATTTTTATTTTGTTTTTACATAGTCAGTATAGAAAATCTTTTTGCTTTAATTTTTTAATAAAATTTGTGTATTATAATGTTTCAATAATTTCATGGTTTGATTTAAGTATCGGAAAGTTATAAGAACATATGTAAGTCCCTTCATAGAACTAATTTATTTTAGTCATGACTCATATATTTATTAAAAGATTAATATTAACATTAAAAACTATTTATTATTAAAAAATAATAAAAAGAAGCCTAAGTACAAGTTCATTCAATTGCAAAACAATAACTTTCTCGGAATGTATAAATAATAAGTATAATGTTAACAATAATGTCTGTATTACTATTTATAGTGTTTTTGACCTACTTTAGTAATTAAATTCTTTTATTCTTGTGCTTAAACTCCTTTATTCGTATTCCAAAGTTTCTTTGCTGACTTTTCTACTAGCTGCCTTGACAGCGTTCTGATCTTAGCTCTTCATAGATCAGTTGAAATAAGTTCCTTTATAATTTAAATTTTTGTCTAACGAAAGAGCAAGATCGATTTCATAGGTTTTTGCACTCTACTATTTAGTTTAGTTTATTAAGAAGTATATTATAATGATATCAAAGTAAGATACATTTTTAATCTATGTATGGTTTCAACATCAGTCGTGTTTAAGCGACGTAGTAAAACATATACATAGCTACATAGACTTGTTCTTATAGATATAGAAACTTTTAATATATAGTAAAGATATATGAATATTTAAATTAAAGCAGATTTACCTAATATACTTCTGAAAGATGATCAGAAGCAGATGGAGGAAAATTACTTTGGTATTAATGAAATCAGTAGAGACGGAGGACTGAAACTTTTTTGCAATTCCAAAATTCCAAGTGCTACAAACAAGGCACTCGGACTTAATTCATAATTTAAGAATGTGAAGTAAAGTAATATTCATAAACTGACTGCGACTGAATTCAAAACTTTTTTAATATACCTATCCAACCGGAACATAATTCCCCTTTCAGTTCTACTAAAGCTTTTGAAATACATAGTCACAGCTAGGTTTAAAACAAATTTTATTATGACATACGATGTATACAAATACGGCTCTTATGTTATTGAAATTTCTTGAAATTGTATTAAATTAATTTGCCTTTTTCTATTTCAAAACTTTTAAAAAGAAAAATATAATCTCTTACAAGATACAGAGGCCTCAATATGAACCGACGTAATTCAATTTCAATTATTTATTATTATTAAATATATAAGAAATATTTAACTAATTAATTATTTAATAGAAATATTTAATGGAACTTTAAACATTGTTTTTGACAATTTTTTTTTAATTTGTTTTTGACAAAACAATGTTTAAAGTTACGCGTTATTCACATTAATTATCTACAGAGATCATGACGTATTAGTTGGTCTCTCTCATAATATTTAAGGCCTCTTGTTTTATATATTGTTTGATGTCATACAGTTTTTATATTTATTTCGTTTGGATAAAAAAATTGTAAGGAAAGAAAGTGCACTTAAAAGGAAATAACAAAACATTATAAGTAATATTATGATTACTGTTAGTTTCTATAGTTTTAGTTTATATTTTTTAATAAACTGTATTTTATTGTTCGTTTCAATAATTAAATTAATTTCTATTATTTGTCATGTTCCTTTTAAAACTTATCACATATTTTCAGCAAAAATTTTGTATACTGCCTCTCTATATGCAATTCCCAGATCTCTATATGCAATTCTAATAAATACTTAAATATAAAAATCTAATAATACATTACAAATTTTGCATTGAACGAATTCTTTTCAATCTGTCTTAAAAATAAACAGATAGGAGAAACGGGTCAAAGAGTCAAAAGCCGTTAAATCTCTCACTGTTTGTAATCCTTTCCTGACGCAAAGCAATCCCCGGAGAAGTTCGCCTTTTCCTACGCTTATTTAGACTTTCAGAAGGCAATATTATACCTTCCTCTGGGAATCTATATTGCCAATAGCTTTATTTCATATAATACAGTATTGAACGAATAAATACATCTAAATCTTATTAGTACCGAGGAAATAAAGTTGATTTTAGTTAATTAATTAAAAAAACATACAGAAACTAAAGTTTAATGATTTTCATGATTCTAAAATTGCAGTCAATATTCTATTAAGAAAATTATGTGTCAATATTTATTATAAATACTCTTCTTTTAAAACAAATTGAACAAAAGATATATATCGTTAAACTATTATTATGAAACGTAATGTAGAATAGTAATGGAGTAATTATATTATTTTCGATTCACATTCTCAATTTTTAAAAAGTACGTACAAGAAACAACTCTAAGTACGCTCACCAAAGTTGTAAATATTCCTTTATACCCAATTTTCTTGTAAATAATTACTTCATTGCCGTAACTCCTATATTTCAAAATAAAAAACATAAATTCAATTTTATTCTTCGACTCTAACAGTAACACACATTGTAATGGTTTATTCCCGTGAGATCAAATGCGTGGAAAATTACAAAAAGCCAGTACCACATTTGGCCGCAGTGCGACTGCATAATTTTATTTGTTTTGTATGTAAATGAAAATATGCACAATGAATTCGAAAATATTATTGAGGACTGTTTAGTTGCAGTAAATAAGTTAATAATATAATGAACATTAACAATGAAGGACAAAATTTTGCTGTTGACGCAACCGTTTTTCGAAAAAAGTATTAATATAATATAATATTGTAGTTTCAAAAAACAACGATACTTCTTGACAGATGATATGATTTCAGGTTAATGAGTTAGCCTTACTAGCGTTAAAATACACGTATTAAATAAAACATAAAACACTTCGTTATAAGATTGCGTTGACTTTGAAGTTTTTTTGTTTCATACCTACACTTTTTTCATTTAGTACATTTTAACTTTATAAATAAGCACGTTACTATAAAAAATCTTCTGGTATACAGACATACAGACAGACTGACGTTCTTCCTGAAAGACAGGACGATAAAATGATGCTATTAGGTTGATGAACCCTCAAGATAGTGAGGAATGATTTTATTTATATTCAATTTATAAAAGCAAGTTTCTAATCGTTTAAAAAGTAATAAAGAAATATTGAAAAAAATATAATTTATCCTTCTTTTAAGAAATTAATTAACTTAGGAGGCCTTCAATTTATAAAGTGTTTTATTAACGGTTTTACTACTTAGTGGTTTTACTACGAACAAATAGAAAAAAATCTTTTTTCAGAAACTTTACTTCAATTTAATTAATTCGTTAATAAAAAAAACTAGTCATTTCAAGAATAATTTTGCTTAAGATAAAAGAAACTTTACACTGCGTAAATTTACAAAATTAAATTATCGATCGCAATTACTATTATATAAAAATATTATGTAGGTATATGTTTTAGTATATTCAAAATAGACATCAAAAATAATTATTAATATTAATCACATAAAACAATTTATATTTAAACTCAATACAGCGATAACGAAGTAATTTATGTATATTAAAACACCGGTCAAAACTATAACTTCATTACGCATTTAGGCATTGTTAATACAAAATATAATTTAATTTAGTTTAATTATAACGAGTGAATTATTATTCATTCATACAAAATAGTTAAAACCACATCTGTAACTAATGTTGTAACCAACTACGAATTTCTAAAGTACCTACATCGTTAATTCAAAACAAATGACCGAGACCGCAAAACAAATTGCTTAGCGCGAAAGACATTTAATTATCAACACCGAACGCTTGTAATTAGAGCAATTGCGATAGTCATTTGTTAGTTCCTAATCTGTCCCTTTGTTTTCCTTTATTGCTGTTTTATTACTTTTCCAGTAACATTATAGTTATCATTGAATACCTGATAAGTCTTCGATCCTGAACAAGTTCGCTTGTAGATATTTGCTTAGCGCATAGATGCTAAATGTTTCCTAACATCGTTATATGCTAATAATGTTGTAGTTTCAACCAATGCAACTCAAACCAAGTTTAATACAATTGATTTAATAGAGTAAGTCCTTCAAAGATAATTCTTTGAATTAAAACAGTATTTCAATGCTCTATGTATCAGTATATAAATTATTTACTTGTAAGTAGTATTATTGAAATAATGTAAATAAACATTAAAAGATACAGAATTAACAAATTTATTTAATAATTTTTGATCCACATTAGCTTCTTGAATTTTATTTATCTTTTGTATATAAAAAAAATTATAAAATTTATATTAAGTATCTGGACGTATATATGTATTAATTCATAAGTATAGGTAAGATTTTTTGTATATTTAATTATCAGATCACTTACCATAGTGACATTATACTATATTGTATTAATTTTTTTCACTCATCGCTAACTTATTAAACTTAAAACTACATAAGCCACAGAAGATCTATAAATATAATAATTTATAAAGAGTTATAAACTCTGTATAAAAATCAAGTTATTTCATTAGAATAAGTTATTTCGTAATTTTTTGTGGCATTTTTGATTTTTATCTAAATATAGGAACATAAGTGTATATTTTTTAAACTGGACTACACTAATATATAAATATTAGAAAATAATCACAAATGCTAATCCAATGTCAAATATTTATTGAGGCATTAATTTTCAGACTACTGTTCTATTAATTAAAACTCCAATCGTAGTATTATTTAAGAAACTGAAACTATTTTTACTCGATCTTACGGAATTTGATAATAACAAAAATCTTTATACAATTAATAAAAATATTATCAAAGCCAGGAGAAAATACTGACTTAAATAGCGATAAAATTTAAGCAATATTGACCTTAATAAAAAGATGTTAGTTTTCATCGTATAATGTGTCTAACTTCTAATAATGTATATTTATATATAAATGACCCAAAATTGCTATTTTTAATTGCTTAATATAAAGAAAATAACTCACATACACTTTTTTCTTACGACTTACTGAATAAGGGAAAAAGAAGTGGACTTTTGCAACAAATTGAGTATTTGCCGTGACATTTGATTGCACCTATTCGCAAAACTCCTTATGTCGTTCATTGCTGTGTATAAACCTAATAGTACACAGATTGTTCGTTACTGGAAATGGTGTTTGTCTAGACATGTTGGGTTCCAATTTATTTATACAAATCAAATCACACACATTCAGCAAACAATAAAATAGTAAATTACAATATAGATATATATATTTGTCTGTGCATATTTTGTTTTCCTAGGATAATTGAAAAAAAAATATATAAGCATATCTTTAAAGCTTACTAACTGTGTGTAGATTAAAATTTCAATTTTAAATGATTAATTTTATAGTTATTTCTAGAATAGTTAACGCAAAAACAGTGTTAGTGCTCGTTTTGCACTTACCCATTGTCGGTCCTAAAAAGGTTGACTTCATTTGCTACTGCTTCGTGCTTGAAATAAGATCTACTTGACTTTGAATAGCACCCAAAGCCTTTTATCCGAATGAACCCTGCCTGTTCTTGGTAACAAGGCACCTACACGTTTTTCACAAATAACATTGTATTCCAACTTGTGAATAATATTTATTTTTATTTGTTTCCAAAACATGAATAACAAGTTCTTGAAATGTGTTACACTTTGTAAGCACGAAAGCACAATTATTAAAAATAAGTTGTAACAGAGCGTTCGTTCATTTAAAACTAATTATTTGAAAATCTTTAAGTACTATCCACACATTTTTATTAACATTCTCAATGTAGTAAAACATTTAGATGTCTGAGAAATCGATATTTTTAATATTATACTTTATTCCATGATTGATATTTAAATTAACCATAATAATCTTGATAATTATTTGTTATAATAAGTCTTCAGTTTAAAATCAATAAGCCTACAAATTCTTCATTAATACTCAAGATAAAAAACGCTTTTTCAGGTCTTCATAAGTATATGATTTATGGCTTGAATTAGAATAAGAAAACGGCAAAAGGTAAAGAAATATGTCACTTTTGATTACTTATAAAATATTATTTTTCACCTTAATTTCTCTGACCAAATGTTTTAGAAATTGAGAGTTTGTAGTTTATATTTTTTAAAAGATGCTACTGTGATTATATAAGCAAAGCACATTTGACATTTAAGCTGATTCTAGTCTGATACTTCGGGACAATACTTATCGAACCAAGACTGTAAATTGTTATTCCTTCATATTATAATGCAGCGATGTCCAAAAAGCATTTCATTTAACTAGAATAAAATGTTAATTGCAATGGTTACTAAATTGTTTTAAAATCTGTATCAAAAAAATGTCGTCTTCAGGATTCAGGATTCGTAAGTTTTGGTAAGCCATCAAAACCTGTTAACTTTTTAACGACCACGTTTTATTTTCACAAATAGAGATAACGATGATATGAAAATCGTAAAATGACCATAGCACCACATTTTTTTTTCTTTTCAAGTATAAGATAGATTCTACTCTGATATCACTCTCAATAAAATTTAAAAAAACGAATATATTTTTCTTGGTATTGAAGAACCACCCAGACCGGTGCATATTTGGGTCCACTTCCATACACACCAGCGGGCCAAAACTTTGCGTCGTTTCATCGTGTGCTTTTTAAGGTGGTAGAGCCTAGCTGTTTTCAAGTGATTGCAGCTCGAACATGGGCTGGCTCGACCGGGGAAGTACCACCCTCTCACAGAAGATCGGCATGAAGTAGCCTTAGTGGCTGCGATTCGTCTGGTGAGTGAGAGAGCCGGTTGCCCTTTCCCTTTTCCCATCCTTTCCTACCCCTTCCCTTTTTCCTCCCCTTCTCATTTTTCCTCCCCCTCTTCCCAAATCAAGGGTGATGACACATCCGCAACATATCTTATGTCGCGGATGTCCATGGGCGATGGTACTACCTCCATCAGGTAGGCCGTCTGCTCGGTTGCCCCCTTTAACATAAAAAAAAAGAAACCTCACCTCACCAATCCAACAACTTAATTTCCTTGAATAGACCCTTAGATCAATAAGCCATATCCTATGGGACAGAACAGGATAGCAAAGAAGAAAATACATAAAAAAAACTACTTAACAACGGTCTTCTAAAAAAGGGCTGTGCTTTACCGATATATCGCAGTACATATATACACAACGTATTTAAAATAGTTCAGTAACACTTTAACCTTTTAAAACTTCCTAAATGACTTCTCAAATAAATTTTGAACTTTTTATGAATGATATTTGTGAATAAATCCAGTTGGTCTGACAAGCTTTACGTTCCTCAATTTCTTTGCAACTACGTAAAGCAATCCTGTCTCATCGCCAAACATAATTAGAGATACTCGGTTATCGTAGAAACCTTTGCTACTCTATAACAGGAAAAATGACTGTGAACTTGAATGCAATCCGAGTGTGTCCGCTCATCCCCTACCTAGATGAAGTCGGGGCCTATTATTTTATATTTCCTCTTTCAGTCTCATGTAAAATTGCGGGTTGCTTTGTGTAGATTGCGCCTAAAGATAAGTTTGCTTTTTCCGTCAATTATACTTTAAAAATAGAAAGAAATGTGTGACTTTCTTATACAGTTATTTAAATTTATAATAACTACTATTTATCATCATCATCATCAGATATTTTTATAAAAAATTGTTTTTGTTTATAATTTTTTTATCAACAACTTCTTTTTATTGACTTCGGACGAATTGATTTAGTATAAATGAAAATAAATATAATCAAATAAATGATATAAAACATATATACATTTTGTTTTATAAAATTACATTTATAATATTTTAGCAATAAGTGTTATTGTTGTATTAGTATTTTATTATTGTTAAGTAGTCAACGTTTAAGATGGAAAAATAGCGGCATTAAAACGCCATCATCTGTATTTGAAAGTATAGCAGTTTACAGAAAAGGCTTTGAGTTTCAGGTTCGTCCAGATTTCGATGTGAAAGAATTTCCGTAAAAAATAAAAGAATGGAAGGGGTTCAAAGAAGATTTAGTAATCAGAAGGTAGCCAGCCACTGTCATTCTAAATATTTTTCCAAAATATTTTCTGTCTTAAGATAAAAAAAGATAAAATAAAACAGAACAAAAGAAAGGTATTTTGAAAGTCAATAATTATCTCTACAATTTAGTTCTACGTAAATTTCGAGACTCTTAAATGAACAAAGAAATACAATACAAACTCTTTTTAGATAAACATGAAACTATTACAGAACTTTAGATACTATTAATTAAAAAAAAATCTGAAATCGGAACTCAATTCATAAACTTAATCTAATATTGCACAAAGAAATAAGAGATTCTTTGTACGAAAACAATTTTGTAGAGTTCAAAAAGAGTTGCATAACCGACTGTGACAAATACTTTTTGCTAAACTCGACACATCAGTACAACAAGGGAAATATTAATCAAATATGACATGGGGATTACGGTGTCACGATACGGAATTTTAACGTTATTAAATGTCACGGTCTGTTAAGTACAGAAGGTAATTTACCTGTTAATTATTTAATCTGTTTAATAGTATGGAATCATGAATATATATGACTAGCGTTTCAACGGGATTGATTTCTAAATAATAAACTACAACTAGTAATTTGTTTCAAGTAATTATCTGTTTTAATGTCTTTCATATAATGATGCTATTCTTAATCTAAACAATTGTATAAAACTTCTATATAATGTTAAGATATTTAAAACCAGATTGATTCAAGTAGAATATTAAATTTAAAACACTAGAAAATAGCAAATAAATAGTCAAGCAAGTGGATTAGTGTGAAACTTCGAAACTAGAATTACAAGGATTTCGGAGATAACTGTGACTGTTACAGTATTATCACTGTAAGGCGATTAAACTCGAAATAGATTCAAATTGTTCACTTTATCACCTACATACTATGTCTTGAATAATTATATCAACTTCAAGTAATCTTATTATTGCATTAAAACATAATTTAATTCACTGAAAATGTTTCATAAACCTTTATTTATTATAAATAGTATGTATAACTTTTGAGTTTTTGTTACTGAAACCTTACTATTTCTAAACAATTTGTGTCTTTGTAAGAGACTATGATTTAGTAATAATAAGATTTTCACATTTGTAGTGACATAACTATCTATAAAAAATATTTATAAGGCTAAAATCAGAAAATAGCTACATTCTACGTATTGCTATATTATTACATATCATCCCTTAAAGCTAATAAATATCCGACTACACTGGATTATTATATTCCATACACAAGAACTAAGGAACTATTCTGAAGTTACCTTAGTTCAATCTCCGAGTTCTGAACGTGCGGTTAACCAGAGCGGAATTTGCTTTACCTATTCCTCTTGTACAAATTATATGACATTTGTGATTGTTATATGAATGTGAAACATAAAGTTAAGGTAATATTGAATATGTTTGTTGCAGTCTATCTCATTAATCGTCCTATTTACAACTCCAAGCAAAAATAATGACAGAATATTGATTTCTAAAAAGGTTTGAACAAAATTAATAAAATTTAAACTTGGTATAAAAAGTAAAATTAATCATATGTAGTAAAAATATTCGTATTAAGTAATCATATGTAGTAAAAAATATTCGTATGAACAAGCGCGTTGTAGTTAAAATATTTGAATTATTCCATTATTTTTGTAAAATTTTCATTGTTTTATCGGTGAGCTTTATTAATTTTTAAATTCTTGTTTATGGTAAAAAATCCTAACGGGTCTCTATAAAATTATAGTTTCTGTTATTATAATTTTACTGATGTGATTTAATAAAAATAAATACATAAACCTTAACAATGACAATTAATAATGTTATACACTTTATTTCATATCAAAGTAAATTTTCAAAAAAAGTATGAATTTAAATAATTTTCCAAGTTATCAAAACGTGATTCAGTTAAAAAGAAATTGCGTACTAACTCCAAGAAACGTTATTAAAGCACGCCATCTAAAGACACTAACAACGCCAATTTTCCCATTCTCATAACGTTTTGTAAGTGTGAACATTACTGAATCTGGCGCTCGTAATTATGTAGTTATTTGCGCTGTCAAGGCGGAATGTCGCGGAAATTAGGTTGTAGCCCCCTTAGCGTGCGCCCTTGCGCTTCATATCCGATTTAATATTAATATTGACTAACATTGAAACTGTTATTAGGTAAGAGTTATAAAGTTTAATAAAAACATAATTTATGCTTTTGAAAACACCGTCGACGAATTTTATTTTGTTTTTAGTGAGATTATTTAGAAAAAGTAGCCGTAGAAAGCTAAATTTCTGTCGCAAAATTAATTCTTTATTCATGTAGTTGGGACTTGGCGCTGCAGGCGGCGAATTTTAGTCGGTAGATTTACGAGAAACTTATATATTTTTGTCGTGTAGCGGTAATCCTACTAACATTATTTTGAAAATTTGCTTTGTCATCACCCTTTGAATAAAAACTACTGAATGGAGTTTAATGAATATTTATAGCATCATAGCTAAAACAAATCAGTAATAAATTATTCTTTTATTTCAAGAAGTCTCCACTTAAACAGGCCATAGCAATTGTATTTTATATATAAGTTGTCGTTGGTAGTTAGTTTATATATCTTATATCAAAAGTAGGAACACGTAATTATTTTTCCTCTGACCCCTATTCCAAACGTGTACACGTCAACGAAGAAATGAGAAAAGACTTACATATGTGTTACATCAGTCACGAGTATGTTTTTTTGTACAAACTCAATATTTCATTTTGAATTCTATTACATACTTTCAATATCAGACAGATCTGTTGTTTAGACCGGCTCTAAAAATTTTAAGTCTTTAACATATTAAATTCTTTTTGTGAAATAAAAACATTTAAACGAAAATTTTAAGAGGGAATGAGAAAAAGAAATACAAGGTCTGAATACATTTCTAAAATATACCCAAGAGACCATATTACCTCAGCTTTCGACTATTAACTATATTTAGGTAATGGAAAGTATTTATGCGTTAAATATTAATGTTTTAATAACAAATGTGATAATAGTTAAGTTAGATAAGTTGCTCTGATGAAGTTCAAGTTGCTTGAAGTGCAAAGACGTGTCGTGTGGATAAGTTAGCCCAATATAACCCTCAATTGGACATTAATTATTGGCTTGTAAATATCCTTTCTTGTGTATTAGGTTATATCTTTATCAAATATAATATTATTTCAATATTTATACATAGAACTTCATTGTTTTCAGTTCAGTCAAAAGTGTAAATTATTTCTTTTTAGCCGAGCTTATTAAAATTCGAATACTACATAATAACGCCCACTTATATATCGTGCGAATTTCATTGCTTGCATAAACACTTACTAATCACGATTAAATTTATATCTAATAATTAGGATTTAAAATTTTCGGATCTTGTTACAATACCAAATCTTAAATTATTATCTGGCTTATCTGGAAATGAAGTATTTGGCTATAATAATCTTATACAATTTAAAGATAAAGTCACTTTACATTCGAAACGCAATTATTTTTATTCTACATATTATGTTTTAACTTTATAGATTCTATGGTTTTAAAACATTTTAAAAATTTGATGAATTTGAACAAGACGACACTCAAGGAAATATTGTATAAATATAATCTTTTTCAAATCCCTATAAAGCGTTTCTCAGCATTTTATTTTACCTTAGTGAATACAGTACTCCGCAGTTTTTGTATTTTATTACAAAAAAGTAAAGTGGTTTTCGCCGGAATCATATTATTATTACTTCGATACTATGCTGTTGCTGTTTTGATTTTACAATTTATTGTAAATTCAAAAGGTTGATATATTCTTATATGTAAAGTATATAAATATAATATATATATATATATATATATATATATATATTTTTTATATAAATATATGTATATATATATATATATATATATATATATATATATATATATATATATATATATATATATATATATATATATATAATTTATATATTAGAATTTTGTTATCTTATCCATCCCCCTCTCCTTCACTCTCTCAAGCAGCTGCGGTACCATATTATAATCTAAACAAATTAAACACATTGGAAACATTGGACAATGGTTTTGTTTTAAGTAAATTGTGATATCGTTGCTGAAAAGAAACCGATAAGAGGGGAATAAATAGTTTTTTTAATAAATAAAGCACGCGTAGTATATTTGAAAAATGTTAATTTCATTTAAGAGACGAAACCTCCTAGCATCCAATGGATTCACCGTGCATCTGTCGAGTCTATCGCGATGCAGGGAAGAGAGCTTCAACAGTGACTGGGACTTGCGACCCAGGTGTAGGTTTAAGGGGCCCCTACCTAAAGCGAGCTAAACGCTCACCTCCACTTTCCAAGCTCCTCTCTCTACCTAACCAAATTTGAAAAGAATCTACTAGGGCTGCCTTTGAAGTACGTTCCAAGAATGATTTAATGTAAGTTCTGGACAGGCCCTAGTCTTTTAGTAGGTTGTAGAGAGATTTAGCTGTTATACCTCTCGCTCCAATTCCTACCGCGTACAAATCCACAACGAACCTATTTCAAGTTATTTATATTTTAAAATTTAAAGAATTTCGAAGTCTTATCGTTAAAATTATTAATTTACTGCACTTCCTCAAATGATCATTTTACGTCACTTACGTTTTTTCGTGTAGCCTTGAATCGAGTAGCTATTTAATAAAAAAAAAAGAAATAACTTATATATTGAATGTGACAGGAAAAAAGGATAGCATGAGTAAGATAAGTACTCACGTTTCAACCATTTGAAAACCTTCCGTACATTTTTTCAGCGTTATCAAACACCAACAGATACCTGAAAGATTTGTATCTCATTCTTATAAAAGTATGATTGCAGTCTTGATATAACATCATGATTATCGTTACGGTAATGATTTCGACTATTTAAATGGAGTTTCAAAGGTAACTACTAAATGAATAGTAAGTAAGTAATTCTAAAGTGGACAGTTTGTTCTCAATTTAACATAGATGGGGTTTTGATGCTATGACTCAAGTGACGACAGTGCCTTCCACACTATTGAGAAAGACGAAATGCTTTCTTGCTAGCTTCCTTTCGGAAGAGTCCACATTCCGAATTGACATATGCGACACAATACATTCTTAACCCATACCAGGCATTCCGTTTTATTTTTTTTAATATAAGTAATACAATTAGACCCTGACATTATCCACAACATTGCCGAAATAGTAACAACGACTTTAAAACTCCGTCGGACTTTTAAAAAACTAATTTAGAAATGTAATGGCCAAATCCTTTTTAAGTAAATAATAAAATATCACAAATAACATTTATAGAAATATTATCAAATTTTTATAGAGTATAACTAAAACTAAACATAATTTATCATTTAATTTATTTGTCTTCTACAATAATTAAAAATTAAACATTTAAACATAAAATTTTTGTAATCTAAATTTACATCATTAAGATATTAATTACATCAAAATACATACAATAAATACAATTTAGTTACATTATAGTTCTAATAACCGAATCATTATTACAATCTTAAGACTAGTCAGGACATTAATTTTATTTTTATTAATTTGTAAGTGTTAACAAACCTTTACATAATTACAGAAAAAAAATTACAATGCATTTTGTTTAAAAGTCAGGATATCACAGCTGTTAAAGTTAACCATTTACAAATAATAACCTTTTTTTAGTTTTTGTTATTTTTATAATCTATAACTACGTAAATTAAAGGCAGCTGTCAGATTATATGTATGTATATTTATTTTGGTATAAGCTAAATTAAGACTATTGGCAGACCTTATTTATATAAAATGAAACTAAAAGAATCTACATTAAATTACTGATGCTAAAAATATTTAAAAAATTAAATTAGACTCTGGCACTGACGTTAACAGATCCGATTAATATAACCATATATGTATAAAAATACTAATATTGAGATGAGAATGAAATAATAATAAATCTGTATGAGAATTTAATAAGGATGAAACACTTAATTTGTGGGCTTAATTTCTAGTAAGCATCGGATTAATCATGATGTTAGCGAGCGCATTTCTCCGCTTACGCCATGCGCCAGCTCCTTGTGCATGATATTGCAACTGTCGGTACCAAGTTCGAGTGCGGGTACTTTCTTCTGCCTGTAAATAAAAAAATTAAGTTAATTCATAATAAGTATTAAAAGATAAGTTCACTCAATAATATTACGAAACAAAATCTCTATGGTAAAATTCATAAAGATGTTTTCACGATGTTCTGATAAAATAAAAGAGAAAAACTTCGTTGTAATATGCATACTTTAATTGTATTTTTAGCTAATTTAAATAATAAATAATAATCATTGAATATGTTACTATACAAAGCGATAGTTCTAATCTATTCTTTATTCTGAATATTTTTAGCCTCGTTGTCCACACAGGCAAGTAGAATCCATATTGAAGTGAAGTATATACATACGCTTTTACATCTATAAAAAAATATATTTTATTCTAAAAATCTAAAATAAAAAACATAAAGGTAAATATAAAAAACTTTTACAAAGTAAATTGTACTCATCTTAAATAACAGTGCAATGGCTTGTGCTTAATATAGTAGAGTTGCTGACTGTGGTTCGCAGTGCAAAGACGACTTTAGATTTAATGTAATGGAATTACATGGAAAGGCATTGAGTAAAGTTGTTCGTAGTTTCAATCTCGATAATATATACAGTAAATAAACTATATAAAAAGCATTTACTTATTCGTCCTTACTTTGTAAATTAAATTGATCGAAAGCAAGATTTAAAAGTAGAATGATTATTCAATTCTGTATAATATTGTAAAAGATATGATAAAACATTTATTTACAAATGAAACATTTTTTAACTTAAATTAGGACGTATGTAGAGTATTAAAAAATCGAGAAAAGCAACTAAGGTTGCAGTTACCAATCCTGCTTGTGTCGATGAATTTTTCATTCTATATTTCCTTATCTACATTTTGATTTAAATATTTACTCCACATTGGTTTAATGTCAACTAGATAATTTCAAGAATTATAACAGTGTTTTATTTTGTTTATTATTTAAATACAATCATAAAAGACACTCACCTTGAAAATGAATGAATCTTTAGTTGTTATTTCGTGGACTTCAAAGAAATGTTCTGGTTCATGATCGGCGGCGACTACACAGCGGTCTAAAAAGAGTGGCTCTCTTTGTAAGGTGTATCTTCCTGCTTTTTCTCTTACAAGTAGTAAAGCAGCCTCCCTTACTCCACTGCGCGCGAAAAGAGCATCTCCTTCTCTTTCCCTCGCCTCTCGATCTCTTGCTTCCCTTGTTTCCCGTATTTCGTTCGTTTTATGAGCGATTGTTGGCTGGAAAATATTTGTCAAGCAAATTATTTCGGAAATATTGTTATATCCACCGAAATAATAAAAAGTGTTTTACAAAATTATTATAATTTTAACAGTACAGGAATATATAACTTATCAAAGAATTTGATGAAAATTAAAAGAAATCACCTTTCCATTAGTTACCAAAAGTGCATTAATCGGCATCAACTTGATTGTTCGGCCTTTTCGCCAGTTGTTGTCGTTCGGTTGTGTAAACAGCAGCTTTCCTTCCATTGCGAACCTAAGTAATATGTTATTTAAGATATAAATTCTAATTATATTTAATCTCTATTTTTTTTAGTTCATTATATAACACAAAATCTGACCTAGCGTCATCATGATTCCAATCCAAAACATCTACAGCCATTTTTCTGAGTCTTATATCGGCGACGTGCAAATCATGAGCTGTCCGCCTCGCCGCTGCAAGTCTCCGCCATAGCGGCACATCTCTGGCAGCGGCGGCCGCAGCTGCAGCGGCAGCGTTGATCTCCTCGAGTCTGGATTCAACACAGCGCTGAGCACCCTTGACGTCTTCCCTCTCAGATGCACAAGTTGGTGTGGCTCGGTAAAGCCGCGAAAGAAGGAGCGGATATTTTGTCACGCGTTGAACAGGTACCTTCAATTACAGACATATATGCTTTTGAATTTAGGACTTTAAATATTCTATTAATATTTTTATATAATATATTACAAGTGCTTAATTCGATTTTTAAGATTATAAGGTTCAATTAACGGGTTCAAAATCACAACAAGTTTACCATGAGGAACGAGTTTAAGTTCATTCTCCTCAGAACCGCATTTTCCATTTGCGAGACGCGCAAGAATATCCTTAAAAGTTCCTTCTCCTTCTCAAGTCCGGCTAAAAGCAATGCGGCGCCTGCTTGTTTTACACAATATGATTGAAAGGCAGTCAACATTCCTGAACATTCCAAGAGAATTTTACCAACGTTAACAGTCAGTAAGTCCTAAAAGGTGAAATAAAATATTATAGTAAAATTTGATTGTTTATTTTAAGTTAAAGATTCCAAGTATTCGCAACAGCCTAAATAATATTTAACTAACTAACCTCATCTCCTTGTTCCACTGCAATTTCAAGGGCGTCCCTCAGTTTTTCAGAAAGAACTTGGTTGTTATCAATTAACTCTTCAACGTTTAAAAATATAGCACTTAATTGTTCTTGCGTTAGAAGACCAGCTACTAACATAGGTTTGTAGAATTCTTCAAGAATTATTTGTAAATCACGTCCATACTTTTCTTCAGTTTCAACAATTTCCGTTATTATTTCCTTTCTTTCTGTTCTTTTCTTTGAACATTTACGGCAGACCAATGGAGCAAAAACTGATCCTGGAACAGTGATCATATATATAAGAAATGATTTTATTACAATTTTAAAAAAAAAAATAGAGGTTGCTGTAATTTATTTACATTCGCTAAACTTATCACAAAAATTGGAATTAAAAAATTGCTGTTAACAAAAATTATTAACAATGCTTTATAAATGTAAATAAGATATTCATTTCAATTTTATACCTTGTTCTGTCACTTGTGTTTCTACGGCAGTATCACAATCTTCACATAGATGAATAGGAGTGTCTTTATCGCTTAATGAGTTAGTTGTTGTTGTTTTACCTTGGAGCCGGCTTCTAGACGATTTACTTGTTTCCGAACCGACTCCAGAATCATTTCTCTCTATTTCTGCTGATGTTTTCTTACAAACCACAGCTTTTTCAATATTTTCCTGATTAATAACCAATGAATTATCTTCACTTGAATCTGATGCATTTGATATTTGACTGGTATTACTACTTATGTGTTTTTTTACCACCTTAGTTTTATCCTTTGATTCACTATTGTCATTATTATAATTAGTTATATAGGTATCTTCATCATCTATGCCCCTTTCTTTAGCATCCACTAAATAGGACAGAATATCGTATTTGGACGCACCTTCAAAGATTGAACGAGACCCACTTCGTTTTTCATCGTCTAATAATAAAAGAGAATTTGGCGGTGGATTAGTTGGTAAAGGAGGAGGCATGTCACCTATTTCTTCATAAATTGGGTCACTATTTAGCCGTATAGATTCATAAAGATGGTCATCGTCAGTGTTATTTGAAATTTCAATATCGCAAATGGCAGCATCCACAAGCATTTGATAAAACTTAGATCGTGTAGAATTTGTATCATCTTCTGTAGAAAGTTCACTCGCAGAAGCGTTATAACAATCAGACATTGGTTCCTGGTCTGAAAAAACTCCCACTGTCCCACTTTCATATTCCATACTCTCATAAGGAGCTGAACAGGCTTTATCATCTTCTAAAGTGTCGGATGTTTGAATTTCTGATTTTGATGATTGTTCCAGATCTTTATTTTTTGTGCTATGAACAATTTCATTTCTTTTATTTTCTTTTTTCACTTCTTCTTTTAATGATATTAATGAATTTTCGATAAGTTTCTCGATAGTTGGTTTATTGCTTTCCGATCCTTCTTGATATTTAGTCTCCTGAAGTTTAATTAACGAATTTTCTATCAATTTCTTAACTAAGTTGGAATCAAGTCCTTCTGCTAAATGAGCAAAGAATGGGTCATCAAAAAGCTTCGTTATAAAATTACCACTTTTATCTGGATTTTCAATTTCTGATTTACTTCTTTGACCAACAGTATTTACATCCTGGGTAAAAACATCTTTTTTCCCACAAACATGAGGGATAAGATTACGACGTACTGCTTCTACCGGATCATTTAAAATAGAAGATATTTCATTACTGCTGACTAAATTAAATTGATCTCCCTGAGAATCATTATAATAGTCTTCATAAGTATTTGTATCCTCGGTACTATTATTGTGTCCTGGAAAAACAGCTCCTATATATATTTGACTCTTAGATTTCTTCGTCCCCTCTTGTGGAGTTCCAACACTAATTGTGACTGTAGTTCCGGTTTGATAAGTATTACATGTATTACCATAATCATCATTAACAACAACAGAAGACAGATATATTGGTGTATCGTTGTTAACATTCATAGTAGAATAACATTCATTGCCATTTATCTGAATAGACGTTTTTCTGGGCTCAAGTTCTATATTTTTACAAGTATCTTTACTATTTTGTTCATCAGCATCATCAGAATCAAATTGTTTAATTTTCAGTATTGTTTTTTGTTCCCTATCATTGGAATCAGACCATTCATCACTTGTCGAACTTGTAGAATTGTTACGGACGAATCTAGTTTTAACGTAATTGTGTTTTTTAGATTTTAATTTTAAACGCGGTGGTGGTTCAGGAGAGCAAGATATTTCACGTCTTAAGTTCTCTAAAACTTTAGTTGTTATCTCACTGCTATCACTTAAATTACCTGTGTCTACTTCATTTTCATTTCCAATAGGTACAAGGTTAGCACTCATGTCTTCGGAGTCTTTTGATTCATGTTTATCAGACTGAACTGTTGATTCTAATTCATTTACAAATTCTAGAAATACTTGACTTTTGTAACCATATTTATTTTTACGTAAAGCCATCGTATCTAAAAACTTTGGTGGAGATACTGTTAAAGTTGGAACTAGACGTTCTGACTCTGAACGCCTTAAAACAGGGATCTTCGGCACATGGTTATCTAAAACAAAATATACACATATAATATTTATTACACAACATTTATTCATATATCTTTCTACAAATAAGATCCTTACCTTCAACATTGTTCTCTTCGCTTTTCTTGACATATCCTCCGGGGGTGTTAACATTATGCTTTATTATATTTTCACTCTCACTATTCATTTCAACTTCACCATAAACACCAGAATCGTTTAACATTTCATTTATCAAATTTTGTTCATTACACTCGGTAGTAACAGTTTCATTTGCCTCTAAACTTTGACTAACGACATCACCTTTGGCAACAATTTCCTCTTCTGTTTCAATATTTATATTTGACTCTGTCACAATATTTTCATGTAAGTTTAGGTCTGCTGTGTATATTTCTTTTGTTTCTTCTTTTTCAACCAGAAATTGAACCCTTTTTCTTTGATGAATATTCTGAGGTAAGATCAAATTTTTATTATCTTTCGGTTTGGGAAGATAAAATTGTGACGAATTAAGACGTTTACTTTCAAACGAATCCTCTTTAATTTCAAACTTTCCATTGGAATCATCTGGATCATAACGTTTAGGCTTTTTTAGAATAGATTTTATTGTTTCCTTGTTATTGTTCTTATACTTGGGACTTCGAGAGACATCTAGAGCTGTTTTTGTGTTAAAATTCTTATCAGGTAATCGCTGATTATCACTTTCACTATCATCCTCTGTTTTATTGTATCTTAATCTTCTCGGTGGTCTTTTTGGTGATACACTCTTTTGTTTCAAACGGTTTGAGGGAGATATAGATTTATTTCTATTTTTATTCAGTGGAACTATTTTATTTTCATTTTTTATGTTTGGTAAAGATAGTGCCTTAGACATATCAGTTGATTGAAAGTCATAATTTTTGAGATCGTATTTTACAGGGTCGTAAACTGATATTTCGTCTACACTACTAGATTTTGATTCATTTGACACTCTTATTCTTTGTCCTCCTATTGCCTTAACATTGGTATCATTTGTAGCCTTACTTGAAGACCGACTACTATTTTTACTTGAATCTTGGAAACCTTCAACAAAATCATCATCGAATTCTATGTCCACCGCAGATTTAGAATGTCCTCCTGCTTTCACTAATTCGTAAGGATTTATATCACAAGAGAGAATGGATTTCTTTTTGTCAGTTGTAATTGCATCCTCATCTATCCATAATTCATTTACTCTACTCACAGACTTACTGCGACTTTTGTTTAATGTTTCCGGGCTTGTTTGCTTCGTTTTGACTCTACAAGGACTTATGCTTTTCGCTCGAGATCTTGTTGTAGAAAATTGACTTCCGATTCTCGTTTCATGAGGTGGAGCTAGTCTACTTCTACGCATTAAATCATATGGATCTGAGTCGCCATTTGGCTTTAAAATGCTAGGACGTGATTTAGAACTAGGAACTCTTACAGTACCAGCTCTTAGTAAGCCTGCATCACGGTTTACTTGAGGGCCTCGTACAGTACCACCTACTAATAAACGGGGACTCTCAGCTATTGTAAGAGGTAAACGAGATCCTTTGCATTTCTTACATATACTGACTTTGGTTGAACTGGTTTTTTTAGTACCATTTAGATATTCAGGACAGGAACATAATATAACAGCGTAGTTGTGTGGGGTTGGTTTTTGTGGAGTGCTTATTAATACGGGTCCAGGAATGTCAGAATACGCCGAAAAAACGCTTGGCCTCACAGGTGGTGTTTGGGTTCTCACAGACCCGTACAACCAAGTTTCCGCATACTTCATGGATTTCGATAATGCTGAACCACCTTGACCACTAATAGTACCATACATATATGGGCTCTCAGGGGATATTTCAGAAGATTTAGAACTTCCAGATGTATTAAGCCTTAATTTTGAAGACCATCTTTTTGACCTCGTAGCTTCTGGTGCTTCGTATATCTGTAAATTAAGAAAACACACATGTTTAATAAGTAAAACATTCAACACTAGGCAATATAACAAAAAATAGGTTGTGAATGCAATATTTTGAAACAATTCAAAGACTTCATTAAACAAATAATCCGATGTTTTAATTTTATAAAAACGTTTTTAATTTTCTTGATTATTTACTTAAATATCTTTATAATTACACACTAAATCATTTTTTAAACTGTAGTTCAAAATAAAATACCGGCTTTTTTTAGCTTCAACTATATCAAAATACAAAAGATGTCAGTACATATATGTATATATACGAAAGGTGTTGATGAACATATAAGTAATGGTGAATATCGTTGCACAACTTTGTGCCAGACAAAATATTAAACTTACAGAAATTTACTAAACGTTCTACCTTAATGTTAAATATATTAACAGTTTGACTTCAGGAAAGTTTTCAATTTATAAAGCCAAGATAAATAAGTTTATTTCAGAGCACATTGTCTTCGTCTCAATTAACTCTTATTGACTTAAAGTAAATAACGTTGAAATATTTCCTTGTTGTTTTAGTAGGCAATTAAATTTCTTTGAAAGCTCTGATATTATTTATACTTTATAAATAAAATTTTCTTATAAGACTTAAAAGTTTATAAATTTTGGGAAATCACTCACAGTGGGGTGTATTATTTTCATATTATATAAGTGGGGTAATGTCAAATTCATATTGAAAGACAATAAGTGAATCCCGTTCCAGATCAAGATGTCTAATGAAACTAACCGGCCGGCCTTTTGTGTTACGGCATGCAGCCTCACAAAACACGTGACCAATACCAACTCGTGATTGCAATCAGATAATCTCTGTATTCACTCCAAAATTGCCATGCGGGAACGTTTGTGAATTAAGCAAATTAAGAGATGGAATCGCACTAAACTTTAACTTTATTTATCATAGCACTCGTAATCTTCTAGTTTGTGAATGAAAAAGTGAATTCAATACTAAAATATTTTCATGGAATCTATCCAAAGTGTAATTCTTATTATAGAGACATTTTATTTATAAGACATTCCATTTGGTAATCATCATCATATAGTTAATAAATTTTTATAAAACCACTAATTAGTTATATGTAAATAATTAATAGACTTAAATCGCGTTGAAATCTCATTTAATACGACTTAGAGGAATAAATATTCTGTATACCCATCTTCAATTCTGAACAATAGCCTTTGTACTTCAAACGTTCATAGAAATAATATAGCCGTAGTTCAGTCACAATGGCAAATAGGCATTCAGTGAGTTAGGCAGTTTCAATTACCTAGTACAATTGGTTAACGGATCAAATGTTAGGCAGATGATAGCACTTTATACCTATTGTAAAACTATATCAATTTATTTCCAACTTTGCTGGATTTTATAAAGTAACCTGTCTTACTTAAACTTATTTTGTTGATTAATTTCAGGGTTTTCAAAATTACACATTTATATGAAAGTAAATTCAATTAGAATATAACTCGAAACGTCGAATAAAATTTTAACACAAGTTACTAATTAATCAACCGTTAGTTTAGTCTATTAAAATTTATAACCCATAATGTTTTTACTACAATGAAACATAGTATTACATTTTTCGGGATTCTAAAAATACCTAGAATAAATGTCATCACTGCAATGTTAAAAGCTCAAAGATAAATCGTCTCAAGGGTGCTATTTCATTAGGCTGCAGAAGCACCAGTTCTATATTCATTACATTTCTAATTAAATTTCTTTTTCAGATTGTAATCCTATTATTAAATATGTCGTTAAAAATTAAATTCAATTTGAAAATAAAATGGAGTCTCAATATAGTTATTATATATAATTTCATAAAAAAATATTAATGGACAAGAAAATTACTACAAAATATACCATTAATAAAATCATTTAATTTAGTAATTGAATTACTTCATTGAAATATATCTATTTTATACACTTTTAATATAATATTAAGGTAATCATTTATTAATAGCACAGCTTAATATTCAAATACCTAAAATAATAATTTGGAAATCAAAAATGGATTCACCAAAACAAAAGTTAGACTAAAGGAGCACATCAAAGCTTAAAACAATTCGAGATATAAAACAGATTACTCGAAATTGATTCTGCTAATGAATAAGTTATTTGAACGAAACGTTTGTTTGGAACGCAATAAAATTAATTGCCCTGAAACTTTGTCGAAGCGCCCTTTTGTTTGTTTGTAAAGAAATACAAATCTGGCGGTAAGAATTGGTCTATTTTAAATCAGGTGATTTATTTAAAATTTAAATTATATTGCGTCATTTCAAATAAGGACATAAGAATTCATAAGACGCTGTGTAATGTAACTCCATACGAAAGAACTGGTCGTATAAACTTAGGAAATCTCACAATAAGTACATTCATTTTACAAACTGAAGCCGAGGGCGATACAAGACGGTGAATCCGCAGAAAACTTCAGTGGTTGTTGAATACACTTTATTTTTATTCGAGTATTCGATAACGGTATAGTTGGAACTTTCTTAGAGATTATCCGGATACTTCGAATGGGATCAAGTATCTGCTTTCACGGATATATACTTTAAATGTACCATTTTCTGAAGCCGGATATTGAACATAATACCTTATTAGCATCCATCATCATCCATTACTATTAGATTTAAGAAAATGTAACCCAGCGGTAGCCCATTATGTACGTAATTGAATCAGGCATTAATAATGCAAAGTTATTGATGATGCTAAATAGAGATGGTAAATGAAGATTGATAAATATTTTAGGATTGTAAACCAGCCGTACTAGTTAATTTAAGTTTTAGAACGACTTTTATATTATATTGATAATCCAGTCTTATTATATAATATAAGTTATTAGTTCGTATATACGAACGAAAATTTTGACGACACGTAATTATTTTCACGCAAATTTTGTGAAGCGGTTGTTTATGTTTCCTCGTGCAAAAGTTTTTAATTGTCATATGAACTGACAGTATCTACGGAAATTTACGTATATGTCTATCTTTTTAGAAAACATTTGTAAAAACAATCTGACAACTTTTTATTTGACTTTGTTATTTAATGGAATTTATATTTTACGCATCCTGCGTAATTAAAGGAATTTATATTTAAATTATGTTAGACATTTTAATTTATAATCCAAACAAAAAGGTATACAATTGTAAAGCCTACGAAACCCCGGAAAATCGATATGTAATTCGATAAACAAACCAAATCCTTGTTTAAATGAAAGCAACAAAAACAATGGCAATTCTAACAAGGGATTTGTACAAAAGCGACTGGTTTCCAGCCTCATTCGCACTTTCAAACGATTTCCTCGCATCGCGTTACTGTAATGTTATAACGTAACTGAGCTGCAACATACGATACTATAATAACCTTCACATTCCTTTTGATACCCCCACAGGTTTCTGGCATCGGGTTTATCGTTGAATTTATAACATTTCTTTCTTGTACTGAAATTTATTTCTTTCAATACAAGAATGTGAAACATTTTGTCATTTATATTTGATTTATTACTTTTATTTGTGAAAAACAACAAATTACTACGTGTCGAAGTGAGAAAATAGAAGTTACACATTTCAAATTTACGTAGAAATGCGTGTATGACCTATATTTGCTCATAACACGGTCGCTTTAAATCTCAAATAATAATATTATATTATTTTAATAAAACTATTGTAATTAGAAATATACGTTTATAGAAGTATACATTACTTCAAGGGTTAAGTTGATTAAACAAAATGTTATATCATAAGTTACCCCACAACATGGCCCAAACAAAATAATTAATTAAACTCAAAACGTGACATACAAATGAATAACAAGTATTAAAACAATAATACCGGTAATGTATATTTTCAAACACAGATAAACCGCAGCTAGGCCTCCGGGGATTCAATCTGATACGATTTCAGGTCACCCCGCTAGAGGTTACAATGATATTCTAATGGAACTAGACACAAGCACTAGTCATTTGTTGACTGGGAAATGTAGAACTATTTTTGTCGATGGTACCCTAACATGTTACTGTTTTGTATAGTCCTTTCAGAAACAAGTTTATTAAGAGGCTTTCATTAACTTTTCTATTAAAAAAATCCATTTAATTATTTCTGGAACGTTTTCTATAAATTTATTCAAGATATAAGGCATATGTATTCAAAAAGAAAATACGATCAAAATTTTTCTCGCTTAGTTATTTTAAGATATACTTTCCAACCCAAAATCCGAGACAGTTCTTAAGGGATTTCACAGTTTTGAATATTTCATGATGTTGATCAGTTGAATTTAAAGTGACTTTAAAGCATTTGGACAAAATTATTAAAATGTTTCTTTCTCATATATAATACTACATTTTGAAACCGTAATGTTTGAATAACAAAAGAAATACCGGAAAAAGATATGACAAGTTATATCTTCCAATCAAAAGATTCGTATTAACTGAATACAATGAAGACAGAAAACGAGCTAACGCTATTAACTAATGCGACGATAAAATCAATTTTATAAGACAAAAGTAAAAGAAATTTATATAAAAAACTGATGCTAGTGAAATAATATTAGAATTTAAATAAAAAATAATTGAAAAATATTTTTTTTCACTTTCAAGAATAGTTGAGTTAAATCCTAAAATTAAATTTCAAATAGAAAACATAGAATAAAAATTCATTGGAACCGGATAGGATTTTAAAGTGTGGAATATCGTGTTCCAGTAGCTTTACTAATAAAGTTATCGTACCTTGACTCGAGTTGGTGAATTTTGTGTTTTATATTTTGAACCGACATATTACGTCAAAAGATTTTTCTGTGTGTATATATTACTAATACTTAGAATATGCTGGTTACACAAATCGTTATAAATACATACCCATGAGAATACTGTCTATAGCTACTTGTCAAAGATTTTTCCTTTCTTTTTATACTCCACATTATTTTTTATAGTTTCTACGTGTGACTGTCAGCGATTTCGCAAACATCTTTAGGCCGTGTTAAAGCTATTATCCTTGTACAACGGTTGTAATAGTTTTTGTCTCCCCACCTCCTTATTTTTCTTAGTATTAAATTATTTTTTTTATATATAATATTTTTTGCATTATTAAAACAATACACGTTACCAATCGGTAGCGACATCTACAGGTGACAAGACAATACAACTATTTAGCCAGTATCATGCTTTAACTAGCGAATAAATTACAACTTATATTTTATTTTCATGTCTGAAAGTACTGTAAAGTTTAATTAAAATCTATTGAGGATTTTTGTAATGAAAGAACAACAATGATCCATATACATTCATACAACCTTTAGCTTTTATAATATAAATAGGATAATTGAGTAGACTTGGATTAAAATGTTAAACTAAATTAAAATGCTATTGATTTTTATTTAGATGAAGCTGCGTATAAACTTTCGACGAAATCTGATTGAAATAGAACATACGAGATTAAATCTGGTCTTTTCAATTCATTCAAAGCATACAAAAAGCGTTTTCGTTTCGCTTTTATCTTTTAGCCAATTTATGGCTTATATTCTTGTCAACGGATAAAAATTTTATTTTTTATGCTTGTTTGTAAAAAATAAAATAAGGTTAATTCATATTAAAAAGATTGTTATGATGAAATGAATTTTCATTTGCTTTTTGAATTAAAAATATGAATAACGTAAGTTTTGGGTCCGTTCATAATATTCCATTCACAGAAATCGTATGTTTTTTACTATTATTGTGTAAGCGTTTGCACTACAGAGAGCTGCCTTATTATATTTAGAATTTTAAGTGAAAAACAAATCGTATTAATCAAATTATAGAATTTGTTTAAGACTTTGTTAATCATAAAATGGAATAACAATTCATAAACAAATTATACTTTTTCGGAGAAATATAAAATGTTAAAAATAAGACGCAAAAGGGTCAGTCCTTTTATTTTATTCTATGGTTTCATTCCATAAATGTATACCTTCCAACAAAGACCGATTGCTAAATTTTCTCTTATATTTTGGCAGCTTGTTCGGTTATTAGGTCCCGGTTGCTACTCGTATATTGAAAACAGTCGTTCTTTCGCTGATTTGTTCAAGAAAATAAGAGTTTCAAGAAATACACGTCTTATTAAAATAAAAATATATACATGTATATAAATAAATTGCTTTATCAACTATGACCGCACTATGTATCTGTTGTATCGATGCAAATATTTCGTATAAAGATTTGACTAGCCGAAGCAAAATTTCCATTTGAATGAAATATGTACGTGTCCTGAAAATAATCCCGTAACTATTTTATATTCTATATCACTGCCATTCAAACGTATATTTAGAATGCGTATCCGAAGCGTTAAAATTTTATTGATCAAAGTTTTATGCCGCTGTATAAAGTGTATGGGTCCTTGCGATGTGTAAAATCGGTCTATTTTTATGTCCACGAAAGTCGTAACTTTTGAGTGGATTTTTTTTATTCGTATGACACTTTTCAAACTGTATTTCGGTTCTGTATATAAAAAAATCAAGTACTTATTTGTTAGTAACGAATTCTTGTTAAACATTCATTTTACTATGCATGTTTTTTGTGTGAAATGATGCAATAAAGCTCGGTTTTGAGTATCAATATATTTTATGCGCTCGTTCGATGTCTCTTATAGCATTCGCGATATGGAAATATGAATAAATAAAATGAAAGCAGAATGTTAAGGGAGTTGCTGAAAATGACAAACTTTTAAAACTACAATACTCTGCTTTAAAATATGAAATAGATATTTAAAAATACAATTTTATGTGTATTTCTTTTATCAATATGTCAAATAATTCAAATTTTAAATAAAATAAATATTTTTTCATTTTATTTCTAGCTTTCTTTCATAGCCAGTGCACGAAATACATATATGTAAATTATACATATTACATATAACAAATAGAGGGAGTGATAGAAGTTTTATTTCAGTCGTGTGGTGTCGAGCACACCAGTCTATTTTTTTTTATATGTTGCTCCAATAAACATTCTTAAAAATCAAACATATCTTAAGAATATGTAAAGTATTTCCTGTATGAAAAAACAATAAACTTTGAAAATCCTAGATATTTCTTACATAAATAATTATGCTTACGCTTACGTATCAATCTATATATAACGATTTAATTTCAAATAAGATATATTTTAATAAAACATTTCTTTCTATTTGAATTGAAAGTGATACTTTCATCTCGTCAGCCCGTGATCACAGTCTCTGCAAAGTAATCGAAATGTCGGGCTTCATGTTAAAATTTAGATATACGCTAGCGAAATTCAAAAATATAGTTTCTTTTAATAAATACTCCTCTTTGAAAAACCTTGCAATCATTATAAGCTAATATTTTTTCAATTTTATATATATATACATATATTTATAATTAATTTATTGAAAGATGATTGTTTTTGTCATATCTAGAAATAAATTGATTTATAATAATGTAACTCTACTCTTAATTTAATTACATGAGATATACATATATGTATGTATTTAGTTTTTGAGCATTGTATGGAATTTTAACGAAATTTTTTAATCTCTTATTCAACTTAATCGATAATAGATTTAAGAGTTCCAGTATCATTAATTGAGGTCGATTTTATTTCATACATTCAAAAATCTTATAACTTCTTATAAGATAATCAGATGCCGTGATATCGAAAACCTTCACATATAAAATAAACCAAACCATTGATGATGTGTATTGAATATTGCTTTTATTTTAACAGCTTTAATACTGTAATACAATAAATTTAAAACAATGACTTTTATCAAACCAGATGTACCGTTAAATTTTCGAACCTTCCGAAGTGATTTACCGTAAAACGTAATTTAAATCAAAAGGTGAACCGTATAAGGTTTATCGGATCGCACAATTGTCGGTACCGTTGGAAACGCCCTCTGCCCTAATTACAATATCACAGCTTAACAAATTTTATGTCCTTTAATTTTTTTCCTTTTTTAATATAAAAATGTGTCAGATATTTTTTCCATCGTCTCTATGATTATGAATTTAAAGTTACAGTATCGAATTAAAAAAATCAAAGTTTTCGTGAACTGTTCGAATGAGCAAGGATCTGGGATTTAATTAGTAATTTAATTTTTTCTTCATAAACTAACATTTTAAACTCATAAACTTTATGATTTTTATCATTTTATACTTAACAATATTGTTTTAGATATGTATAGGAAGGGTAGAGCTTAAGAGATAAGTGCGATACTAATCTTTATTAAACGATATAGTCTATACCCAATACTTTCCCTATTATAGTGTTAGTGAGAGTGGCTTTCTAGATCTGCTTTATTAATACAGGGTCTGTAACAGGTTTTACAACCTACAGCCATTGTTTCAAGTGATTTCTTTTTCAAATGACTTGATAGCTCAAAGAGTATTTTTGATTGGTGCTATAAAGAATTATACATTTATAACTCGTATTCCAATTACGACTTATAAGGGCAGGAATCATACTATATATGTGGTATGGCATAAATTACACCTTTATTAGATAGATAGAATATACTTTATTATAAACCACAAACAGTAAATTTTACACGGAACAAAAATAATAAATTAAAAAGGTATTATTGTTATTAGAGGGAAAATAGGTGAGACGAAGTTTTGCGATATTATTGATGATTCACTTCATTATATTATCTCATTATTTTGAAGATAATTAAATAAATTTTCCCTAATACATGACAGCAATGTATTATATTTTCTTATCTTCGATTTCGTTTACATTAAAGGAATTGTGATTTCTAAATACTTTTAAGCATCTGGTATATGATTTATATGATTGCTCATAATGACTTTAAAATTAAATTATTTATTTTTAAAAATATGTTTCATAAAATTATTCTACCAAACGATATTCAATACATGCATTATTTTCTAGTAAAAATGTACAACTTCTTTATAATTTTTTTTATTACCATTTTGTATAAGTAATAGAGACAAGTTTATCTCATACGTGATCCTTTAACTAATTTCGCTTTACTATCAGGGACTAGAAACTTATCTCCGCTGTAGATTTTACGTTTACTTCTATCGCATTTATATTGATTTACAGGATTTCGTTATTCCAACATTCTATCTTACTTAAGTTTTATCTTTGAAGAACAAAGATAAAAGAAGTGATCATATAATATTATTATCTTCTATAAAGACTCATCATAAATACATTTAAAAGTAGTCAAGACTTAAGCCTAATGAATCTGATGCAGATTTTTCTTAATACCATACAACTTTTTGTTTGCCATACTTTATATTAAAATCTCTCATAAAATTAACATAACATAAGAATCTTAATTTACTTAGCATAATATCAATATTATAAAAAAACTGGTTATTTCAGAGCAGCTATAAAATTACAATAACACATATTTTGTATTATATAAATGTTTGAATTATAAATAATAATAATAATAATAATAATAATATTTATTTGCTAAGAATGCAGGTACAGAATAAAGGTGTATATAATAGAATCTAGTATAAGTTCCAGTACATTCTACCTTAAGGCATGCAAATGTTAGGCTCAAATTATAAATTCAAATTAACCATTAAATTAAAATAAGAAATTAAATAACAATGCAAATATTAGACTTAAATTATAAATTAAAATTAACCATTAAATTAAAATTAGAAATTAAATAACAATGCAAATATTAGACTTAAATTATAAATTAAAATTAAACAATGCAATTAAAATTATAATTATAAATTCATATTAATCAAAATTAACAACGAAAGATGGATACATGATTGAGTTATACATATATAGATACATCACAAAAGCACAAATGTGTATTGCTAGCTTAATTCAGTCAAACCAACTGAGCGTTTCGATTAAGGTAATGTCTAAGCAAATGCAGCAATAGTCATTTAACCCGGGCAAGCGAAAGCCATTGACTCAGAGTGCAGCATTTCACGAGCCGCAAACGTTTCATTGTAAAAACATATATAACGAAAAACTGACCTATGTTTTATAGTTACATAATCATAATGACATTTATATTAAAATAAGGATTTATTTAAATTTAAATTAATTTATTTGATCAAAACTCAGCAATCTTGCGAAGATCTTTTCGATGGGCAATTTCGTGTCTCCAAGGAGCATCGCAGTGCACGACCGCTCCAGTGGAATAACGACACAGACAGATAAATGAGGTCGCTTGAATTACTTACGGAAATTGCAAACACAAGTTGCTGATTTTGTAACGATTACCAGTTAAAACTTTATTATTAATACTAATGATATAAATAAGAAAGTTCTCTCGACGTTATTTAAAATTTCAATGCAATCGTAGTTGGAAATGTTTGAGTCGATTCATTATTTGAATGGTGTTATTCAATATTTAAAGGCAATTTTTACAACAATACTTTAACGATGGTTGTCTCAAATTGAGTCAGTAATAAATTAATAATATTTTTGTTTTGAATATATTGTTTCTAACTTCTACATCATACATAAAATCAAATAAATCTATAGTTTTTTTCAACAAAAAATACCAAATATATTACAAGTGAAAATACTGATGATCACTATCAAACAAACAACAAAACTATAAGATAAGCAAAACAAAAATGATAGAAATAATTCAAAATAATTTATCCATAATTTCATAAAAACAATTCTATTTTTGCTCACATTATGTACTGCAATTTACTTTATACTTGTATTTAGGTCAACTAAGAATAAAAACAGGCGGTACGTAGAATAGATCTGTTGCTTAGATACTCTAATATTTACCTTTCTTTATTTAAATATTAAATTGAGAGTTACATACTAAATATAGCGCTTATTCTATAATAAAAATAGTAAGTAGTGTATCATAGAAGTGAAATTAAATAAGTTTCAACGATATTTTAATCAAAATAAAATTCTAGAATGTCAACCACATTTACCACCATGATTGGTGCAACGGCGAGCAAAAATGTTTTTGAATAAAAAATGTACAAAATGTACATCACTCGTCTATTTTATACATGTCTGCAAAAACAGCACTCTGTGAAAATGATTGTTATTTTTCGAGCAGCGCCAACAAAAGATATATTAAATTAAAAATGTTCAACTCTAGCCGCCAAGTTGATTTGTTTGTGATATCATTTGAAGTATTTTTAATCGGAATATTTCATTCGTAGTTTTTATTATAAAATTTTTATTTAAAGCCTTTGAGCGTCAAATTCATTTCAGTTTCACTACAACGATTATGTCAAATGTTTGATGTGTGTAGTTTTACAGCCACATATGTATTTATTCAAACTAACCTTGCTTAAAAATATTTTAAATAAATCATAGTGACTGGAGGATTAAATAAAATGTATTTTCGTGGTAAGGAACCATAACTTTGGGCATTATTACTAATTAACAGTAAAAAGAGAAATATGATCCTTGTAGAAATTCTTAGTTAAAATTTGCATTTCCATACAATACGAGGCTATAATAATTTTAGTAAAACTAAACTTAAAATGTTTTCATCATACATTACATCAAATATTAATAATAGACGCTAGAACTTGTAAGTTTGTTAAATTGTGTTTTTAGATTTTCAAGAAAAATAATCAATTGGTGAAAAAAACTATATTAGATTATAATATATGAAAGAATAATTAATATATTAATTTATCGATTTATCCCTAGCATACGAGCCCTCAGATGTAGCTTTAGAACGTTGCCAGTAACAAGTACCTCGATCGTCAAAATGCCTATAACAATTTTGACACACGTGTGATTCACAGGCAATAATCGTAAACGGACTATGTAATAGAAATTAACTGAAATTACCTACAAACACAGGGTTATTGATGTATCCCTCCCTTATATGGTTTTGGAGGCTGTTAGTACCTTGTGGGAAAGAAGTTCAAACCAAAAGTTAATCTACTTGTATAAAAAAATATATTTAAAATACTGTGGTAACACACTATCCATATATATGACCTGGAATAATTTATAACAACTTAAAATTCCTGAATGAATTTGACTTTCAAATACCTAACGTGTTTTCATTACTTTTATAAAGGAGGTCTTACAAAATTAAAATAATTATTTTATAAATTAGCGTATATTTTTATCATAAATCTCTGTGAATGGTGTCCATATTGCTTATAATATGGACATTTTTAAAGCTGTTCGTTAAAAAATATGTTTGTGAAACAAATTTATATTAACTGCTTAACTAATAAAGACACATTTTCACATGGCAATGATTTTAAATATATGATTATTCGATCGTAGCAGAATTGTCACAGAAGAAGTTCAAGTTGAAAATGCAACAAATTTATATTTCTTAATTTTAGTTTTGTAAATAAAATCATCACGTAAATTTACATAACAACTTCTTAAGATTAGAACCTTTTTAAACATACAAAAATCTAAATAGCCTTAATCTTACAAGCAGAAGAATATAAAGTAAATCTCTACGAAAAAGAATCATGGTAATAATTTAGCGTGTAAATATCTTGGTAGTCATTAAAGATCTAATTCTAACAAAACAGCCCAGACACTACAATGTACAGACACAAAAATCCAAGGCAATCTCGACTCCTATAACGGACGGAAAATTTATAGGCACAATAAAACTTGGACCGTAACCTCGCTAAAAGCGAGCATTTCTTAGTTCTTTTGCAAAATACTAACACGCCGGTATGAACATTCCCTTCTGTGCTACGCGGAAATTATTTTGCTGAATAAACTTGCACATTATGTATATACTTTTTTTTTATTATGTCACTTTTGGACTAACAAATGTTCTACATATAATTTATATTTTGCGTTCTCACTTAGCTTTTGCATAAAATTGAAACTGTAGTGCTTTATTTCAACGAATACCTATTATTTACTAAACATAAATATGAGAAAAATTTTTAAAAAATGCCTCTGATATACATTAAATGTCCACGGGGCGGAGTCAAGTCTTGTTACCAAAAATGGAAACATTTTTAGAGCTTCGGCCGCAAATTATTATGCCCCATGAAAGATCAATCAACCCACGGTCGCATATCCTAATATATCATTTTATTAACGTGTATAATATTACTGTATAAATTTATTCTATCAAACTGGATTCGAATCCACTGTAAATACTTTAGTAATAGTTCAAATAATAAAAACTCTGGTGGTTTCAATGCTGGAAACCACCACAATTTTTATTATTTTTTTACCATCCATTACCAGAGAAAAGGTTTTTTCGTTGTTTTGTAATATTTTATATCACTGTCGCAAACTGTCATGGTATGACAATAATATTGTGAAAATATTTTTGTATGCAGCCTTAAAAATTTTCGTCATATCCACGAAATGGGAAAGATTTTTTGAAAGAAGATTAAAATATTGTAACAGCAATGTTTGTTTCGTAATATTAAACAAGAAATGCAAATTTTAATAATGACATTTAAAAATAATAGTTGCATCCATTGACCTTCTGAATGCCATTTTGACCTGGTGTCGCAGTTTTTGTTAACAAATTCCTAGCCAATATACATAAAGCCTTGGCCAAGATAATTATTAATACAAAAAAGAGTTATAATATAAAAACATACGAATAAAAATATAAGCTTCCATTAAAATAATTCTCCTTTAATTTATCAAAAAGAAATAAATTAAAAATACAGTTATTTTTATTGTGACACATTGTGAGCATAATTATATTATGATGCTTCTAATTGCCTAAAAATACTAAATGGTTAAGCATTTAAACTGCTTTTCGAAGAATAAGGAAAATATAACAATAAATGAAGTGTCCATATTTATAAGCGTATCAAGAAAAAAAGTAAATGCGCTTTGAATTTCACTGCACTTCTGCGTCTTGAGCAAAATTGCTACTGTTTAAGAACTCTTTAGCGCTTAATGGCAGAAAAACTCACTATTTAAATGAAGTTGAAAACTAAAAGTACATTTGAATACACTGGAAATACGAAAACCGAGTTATGTTTCCGAATTAAGGGGCTAGAGTGTTTTAATAAAAAAATACTAGTGTTTGAAAGCTGAAATTTGTCACAATTTCTGTTATTGAACGTTCATTTTCAAGTGAGATATTTGCTTCAAAAGTGTTTTAGTTATTTTCAAAAAGCGTTAGACCAGAAACTACCTCACTGAAAAATAAATTTTATTCACGAAACTGAATATTTTATGACTAAAATCATAAATAAATAATTAATTACTTTCCTTTTACTCGATGTCAGAATTCTTTATAACTAGCGTTTCGTATAAAAACACTAAAATCTTTTTAAGAGAAAATACTCAGCTTGATTTTTTTTACGTTTGCATAAAATATTCACAAAAATTTCTAGAAAATGAGATTGAATTTTAAGAAGAACTTTTAAAAGTTTCATATTGCGAAAGGTCTTAAAAACATTTTCTTTAATTTTCCGTTTGCATTATTGCTGTCATTTCGACCCTACTAGAAATGCAATGTAATGTAGATTAGAAGGGACTAACAAAACCCTGGTACGTGGTGTATCGAACAATTGATCAAACGCTGAGTGGCCTTTTTTGCAACTCATTTGAACAAGAGCAAAATCAAAGCAAACACAAACAGATTGTATAGTATCAGATTGCATCGTGAAATCAGACAAACAGTACTATGGTTTTCAATTTTATAGATTTTTTGCCTGCTCTTCATAAAACTGTGTAATTGTAGGTATCGATTTTGATATGACTTTAAAAATTTATACAAATATATCTTCATTTCAATAAAAAAAGTTATAAGTAAACGTTAAAAACGACTCATATAATTAACTTAATTTATACAACAAGGAATTTATTTACAAATCTCAAAATAATTTAAACATAAATAAAACCATAACCAGTAAAAGAGATCTTTCCGCAATGCTACACATCTGCGTTTTACCGCAACCGGGATCGCTGTTTCTGAGATATGACAGTGCAAATGTGTATAAAATGTCATAGACAATTAACAAGTAAACCACTCCTGTGGATAAATTACCAACAGCTATAATTTATTAACCTGACTGCCACGTTACGTTCTAGAAACTGATGTATTGCTATATTTTGATATTACTCAAGAACAAATTGAAATTTTAATTCATTTAACAAATATTTTCTCGAAATTGCTAGCAATAAATTAATAAAAACAATAAAATAGAGGTTTTCAATCTAATAGATGGAAGTAGTGGCAATTTTTTAACCATAATATTGGTTAGAAAGTATTTTTGCAATAGAGATAAATCGCTTTATATTTGCTATAAGCTTTTTTTCTATATATGCTTATCCGACCGAACGTAGTCCGTTGAAATGATATATGTAAGCTTCCTAACACAGTCATGAATAATATATGTAAACAATGAAGAATCATGTGATTCGTGTATACAAAATGTTCCTTTTACTAAATAAAATAAAGCTACATTTAAAGATGATATTGTAGCAGTAATATTAAATTATAAATAACGGTGTAAGCTTATATTATGTATTAGGATATTAAGAATTGAAATACTTTAGCGTACCAGTAATTTTTATCTTTTATTAAAACGCCTTCATAATTTATTTATTTCATAGTAATGAACATGAATATACATTTTTTTTTTCGTTGGAATTCCTTAATAAGATGGGTATATATGGACTACATCTCACAATAAAATTAGCTTTAACAGCAGGTAAAATATTAAATACACTAAATAAATCTTCAAGACTCATTCTAAAAAGAGATTGAGGAAAAGCTAATTCCAACATAGGTTTATTGAATTAAAAATTTTTTTTTTTTCTAAACAGTCTTGTAATATAACCGAATACATTAAAGAACGCTTTCAAAACATATTGAACGATCTCTTTATTTTACTACAAAATTTTATTACAGAAAATAATTGGCAGAACAATGGATTAATATTTTAAGATTGGAAAGCATCGTGGGCGTACAATTGACTCGAGCACACCTGCCCAAAGTATACGCCTTTCTGTGTCATATCAACTATTAGGCCATCTCCACAATGCAAACGTTTTAAAAGTTAGAACAAGTATTTATTTCATTATCAATGTAAGTAACCCTTTTTAGTAAATCGGTATTAGTACTTCGAAAACATGAATTATTCTATATCTTTTCTAACAAATGTGAGAAAATAATTTCTTTCTCTATTTTTTCATTCTTAGACGGAATAAAGAAATATTTTGAACAATAGTTTTCAAAATTAGTTGAACAGAGCGTAATTGTCAATATTATACATTTTTTAATAAAACCATACAATACATTTGACTTCAGTTATGGTTATATCAATATCAATTATTATTAGAAGCCATAGAACCGCGGCCATTTTGAAAACACGACTTACGTAACTTTGTTTCGTTGTTGGCACCTAAACGTGGTCATTGTTGCAAATTGAATGGGCTAACGCTTGCAATCCGGTTTTTCTACTTCAAAAGAAAACACGTTAAGCGTTATTTTAATTTGAGATTATTTTCTCTTTAAACGAACTCTAGAGCTGCTGCTAAACTGTTTCAGAAGTTTGAATTAATTGAATTCTTATTCTAAGTAATAAAAATTCGCCTAAATTTTACAGACCATCTTACATATATATTTATAAAGAAACATCGATAAACGATTTTACAGTTGCAAATATAGCTTCAGAAATATTTTAAAACTACAATCACCTTAAACTCTTATACAAAGAAATAAAGAAGCACCATCATCGCAATCCACAAGCGATTAAATAAGAGAAACTCTTACAAATATAACAATCTTTTCATATTATAATGTTAACATAACTAAAGTTCTTTATGTAATGTTTTATTTAGAAAAAAATTATAGCTTTGCTACACAGTTTTACACCTCCAAAAAATTAATACACCTTAACATGAATACCAAATACGAAAAATTTAAAACAAAACTTAAGGTATGTTGATCGCCATAGATATTAAGTATTAAAAAATATTCACGCAGTCTCTGTGGTTGAATTAACCTTCAGATCTCATTTCAACTATCGATTGCGACAATGGTGTTAAAAAGATCGCATATTCACCAAAAGTCGTGTCTTATATGACCTTATTACTGAGTCGTGATGATATTGTGCTTTATCTACATTCCACAGTATTGCTATAATTAGTTGAGCGAAAGGAAGGTCAATTGATCCTTTTTATATAATATGGTTCTATGCGAGTATACATACGTCACTTAGAACCCTACGAGTAGATTTGGTATTTATTGGTACCAAAACACGATCTTTTTTGTTCTTTAAAATCAAAAGTAACTAGCTAAGTCAATCATGAATATTTGGGAGATGACAATTTTATGAAATATTTTGGAATTAAAAATGTTTTACGTTTTTCTTCTGAAGTACATAGAAACCATGGTTTTTAATAAACTGTGTATATTCTGTTCATTTATTTTAACAAATAATTCATTGCCTCACAACGAAATGTAATGTATTGTTACACTAGAGAAAAAACTAGGTTGCAAGAAATACAAAAAGCAAATTAAACTAAACTTTATTCCTTTACTACACGTTCCGTAGAGCTGATTATGCGAACACAAAAATTAATTGAAAAAAAAAAACATGATATGAGTTAGGAAAATACGAAATTAGTGTAAAGACGTTCTCATAATATATTCAGATATTCACAAAATTTTAATCATTAGTATAAAATAAGCATTTTAATATTCATATTCTTAGTTTATTGTGAACTCTATACTATAAGAATTTCATATAAAAATTGTTTTGTATATGTGAGTACGTTTAAATATAATATTAAATAAAATTTTACAAAATATTATATACCGATATATATTAAATTTTTATTTAATACTAACAAATATTTTTCTGCTCCATTTAATCTTAGTTACTTTATATACTTTTAATTAATGAGTTATGCTACAAAATACATTTTATAAGTAAGTAATGTCACCTTTCTTTAAAAAATACTATTTTATTCACATTATCATTGCTATGTATTATTATAAGTGTATGTAGTGCATTCCACATATAATTGAAGCTGCAATCGAACGTGACTTTTCATATATTAATTATATTAATCGGGTATTTCGTATTCACTGAATTTCACGTTCGAATAGGGTAATTAAATCACAAAAATTAATTACAAATTAAATAAATATATTTGATTTACCATTCAATACTATGTTAAAATCTACACGGTTTAAGAATCCTTAAAATTGTCTTATACATAGTAATTGAAGTAAAAATTATTCCAATAAGCCAAATAAAGTATAAATCAGAAGTCATTATCATTATTTCCTCATTGGAATTAGTTCGAACCATCCCGCTGTATATCACGAAGATATAATATTAATGTAACGACCAATAATAATTTATTCTAATATGTAATTTATTGAAATTATTACTCGCAGGAAGTGGGTATATCATCCTGTATAAATATTCGATTCCGTGTGAAAATCCATTTTGGGGTCAATTCTGCCGCGAATTATATGCAACGGTGGGAATTCGCTTATTAACTCGGTTTAATTAACAAGGAGCACTCGTGCGGATTTGTGATGATTAAAGAGTACAATTTTAGGATAATTCCATTGTAACAATGCTATTATGATAAAAACAATGTTGTTTTGTCCATAGTATGTTTATATTTATTTATCTTTTAAACGGGGACTCGACGAATTATAATGAATAATTTAGATAGACTTATTTAAATACATAGATAATAATTAGAAGTCTCCAAACAATATCATAGTTGATAAAATTAACATTTAAGTAAAATTTGGCTCACAGCTCGTTGTTGTAATTCTTTACATATATAATTTCACAAATTTTCACGAAAACACAATATTACTGGCATTACAATTGTTACGCTATAGCAATTACTTTCCTTAAACAACCGTTCCCACGATATTACCAACTTTTACCATAGAGATCTGTGAGATTGTTACAATTGTTATAAGAATAATATAATATTATAAATGAATTTATTTTATTACTTAAGTTATGATATGTATAGAAAAATATTAAAAAAACTCAATGAATTCCATAGCACAAGTCTCGTATTGACGTCTTTAGATCAAAACACTGCTCGAGTACTTTTATTCGAGAACCCAATTTTCTAATGCATTCCATGCAGCAATTCTGCTTGTTTACAATCCTGTCAATGCATAATCAATAGATGTCTGTTCAAACATTTATTTGTTTACAAGAGGCACGTATTCTAGTAAATAGTTTACATGGGCAGACGTTTGCGTCGATTAGTATTCAAAACAATTAAGTTTATCTCTATATCAGAATGTATAAACAACAATGAAATATTACGTTGCTAGAACAACCGAATAAAAAGTGAATGAACTGGATGGGGATGTCATTGAAAGACTTTTACTTCGATTTTATACCTAATTTACATTCGGAAAGATCAAAGCGTCACTCTAAGCAAAGTCAATACTAAAACAATTTTAATTAATGAAAGTAAAACAGCCAATTAAAATGTTATGAGGTAATTACAACGTTTTTAGAACTTTAAATATGAATCAAATGATTTTAACGTTGTTTTTGTTATATTATAATAAGTTTAATAAACATTTTAGTATTTGAAAAAAATAAAGATATGTATAGAAAATCTTATAAACACTTGTAATATTAGATTTTTTGTTGATGTTAGTGGTACTTGTTTAATTCGTCACGTAATAGCCTACTAATTTGTAGAAACAAAAGGGTATAGATAGAAGTTGAAAGACATTCATATAAGCGCCATCTAGCGTTAAGAGTATAAAATACATACCCTCTGACCGTAACTGGGGGGGTCTAGTGCGCCCCCGGGCCGAAACATCGCCGCACTAACTGCTGCCATCTGCCGGCTACCTCACTTTACCCTTCCACCGAGACATTCTGTGAAACAAAAATTAAAAAAATATTTCTAACAGGTTTTTACTAGAAATCTCTATTGCAATATATCATTCCGAGTATTTTAAACTAGGTATAATGAATGTTTTCAATTACAAATAATATTTAAAAAATAACAATTAAAACACATAATCATCACTTTAAAAATGACACATAAATTTTGTAAATGATAAATTTAAAGGTAACATTTATGTAGAATAGAGCAATATTTTATAAGTATATAGTTGTCATACAATGTTTCTTCGAAAACCTTACATTATTTGGAGATAAATTTACCTAATAGTTTTTGCATGAAAGAGTAACAAAGTTCCTCCAATCCTCTTATCTATTAATCTTTTCATACTTTATCTATACTACCAGTTTATAAGTATTTAACATATTTCGTCTATATTTTACATTTTATTGCTTGAATGTAAATCAGAAACACAATTGAAATACCGTACAGGATATTACATAAAGGCCCTCACAAATAATAAAACGGATTATTTAGTTGTAAGACAAACTACTGTCGTTTATTTTCTAATGCACTTTCAAAGTTCGCATCGAGTCACTTGAGTTCGTTTAAGCTGAGAACTTTGCACGCGAGTGCATTCCTATTGTGACCTTTTAACAGCAATTTCAACAGGAGTTTAAACGGAAGTCACAAGTCAGTGCACAAGCCTGATAAGTTCCCTTTTTAAACCGTTTTCGATTACAGTTTAATTGGATGAATAATTCTTTGGTTTTTCATTTAAACTTCGCTGCTCTATTGAACATAATTTTGATTACAAAATAATGCAAACATTTTTATATAGCATGAAAAATAATTCAATTTTAATATTTACATATTATTCAATAAATCATACGCTTTATATAAAGGTAGCTTTATATGTTATATTATTATTCTCTACCATATATAATGTACATTAAATGTTACAGTGACAACAATACAACAAAGTAAGACTACCTTCTGATAAAATGAAGTGTTTACTTTTGTTATCAACACACATTATACGCCTGTACCTATTTTAAGTCACGTACATGTTGATATTTTTTCTATAACATTACTATGGCCATTATTGTGCTATGCCAGTGCATCCGTATGCGCCTGCGCAGGGTCGATGACCCCGCTTCCTATGTTCCCACCGCGCTATTAATGTACAGGTTAAGTATCGAGTCCATGCAATTGTCGCTAGATCTCCAAATACCGTTATATTTAAGTAATTGGTACATCTTCAATCATCAAAGCCTTCATCAGTTATACGAAAAAACTGATTCGTTTTATTTAATTACAACAAGAGACGTTAGAAATATGCAATAAAAACTTAAAAGCGGTTAACAATGCTGTAATTATATCATACAAAGACATGAAAACCTTGCAGTATTAAACGTATCATTAAACTGTTAAAATAATTACTGGCTGACCTCTATTTTTTATATCAAACAAAACAAGATAAAACAAGTAGCGCGACGACAGAAATTAATTCAAACAACAAAAGTAAACAGGCAACATAGAGTTTATAATTAAGTGTCCAGCAGTTTGTAACTACAAGAGAACAAACTACGAACAATTATTTACTGTCAAAATTTAGGTTGACCTTATAAAAGCTTTTAAAATTGTGACACATTCACTATGACATGTAAATTCTATATTAATTTAAATAAAAGACTTTCATTAATCTTAAAACATGCTTTATACAACGTTACCTAGTAAATACCTGTAAATGCAAGTTGTTTTACCTATATAAATAAATGTTGTGGTGAGCAAAATACAATAATTAATGATATATAATTTATGTATATTAAATTAACTATAATTTACTGAATAATACAAGACGTTAAATGTTACTGTTATGTGACGATGCATCTCGCAATACCGTTAACAGAAAACCAGTGATTGAAATAGTTCGACAGAATAAATATAATTAAACGTAATGGTTAAATTACTCTCGCTAGTATTGAGTTAGTACTGTACTTTGTGTGTGGTTTTTCATAATAAATAAACAGTTACTTCGATTAGAAAACACTGTCTGTCTCTTTCGAGATTCTTATGTCAATTTCGAGATTCTAAATCATATTTAATGAGAACAATATAATGAGAATGTGTGATTGCGTTTGACAGATTTCGCATGTATGTGTAAGTATCGAATTGGTTCATAAATTCGAATGATTTTTAGTATTTTCACAATAAAAAAACAGTTTGATAATGTGTAAAAAAATATTGATAAATCAAATAATAGTAATCTTATTATTTTAAAGTTGCGAAACCTATCTTGAGTAAGAATGAACAAAATATATACATCAACTACCCGGGCATATTATTATAAAAAAAATACATCTAATTTATGATCATAATTATAACTCGTTAATGTTAAAACCAATAATCCTATCTAAGTCATGTCATTCAAATTTAAAGGAATCTCATGCGTGTAAATTGACGACACTGATTGGAGATATTACAAACATATGTGTTGTAGGAATTATCTGATATCTGGGAATTGTACACAGTTCCCAAAAAAATTCTTGAGAAGTGAAAAATATAGGAAATATATACAAAAACGTACTATTTACTTTTCCGTTAACATAAATTTATTCTAGAGTAATTCTTACTGGGTCTTCTAATCAAACGACAAATGTTGATTCTTTTCTTTTCATGGTTTTAATTGTTAAATCCATTCACTGATTTATATTGTAAAAAATACTTATTTACATTTTATGCATTAAATTTAAAATAATTATTGTAAGTCACGAAAACCATGATATAAAAACAGATTTATTATAGATTCCTCAAGTGCCTCTATGTATCAAATATAAATTACCAAACGGAAGTTATAAAAGCTTTGAATGAAAGTTTATCAAAAAAGAAAGTAGTTCTATAACAATTTAAATAAAATTAAGTTTTTACAAACCCAATATTGAACAGTCGTTAAACATTTATAAGAAGCGTAGGTTTAACTTCACTTTCTTGCAGCCTACGTCAATATCATTTGTATCGACTCCTTTCCATTTAATAAAATTAAAATAAAGTTACTGTAAATAATGTTTTAAAACATCAAAGTCACACACCACAGATGTTCTATGAAACAATGACTAAATGGATACAAATTTTGGCTGATTTAGATAAATTGTGACACAAAAACTGCGTTTATAATTTGTATACATATAAACTATATAGGTAGGTGTCAAAAACTTTAATATAATGTAATTGATTAAAAATAACGTATACATCCCTCTAAACAATTACAATTATCATATTCAGCACCTTAGATACCTTCAAACAGATCTATAATTAAAGGACTAATTACGCAATTAATTATTACTCGCTACCAATTAGTTCATATTAATTATTGACACAATTTCTCAGCAGCATATCCTCAAACGTTCGCTTGAACTAGCGGTATAGAACAAATATAAAGCCAGTCAAAGTACAAAGGTAAATGTATGTATAAAGGAACGCGGTTAATTATTTATTTGCTTAAACAGAGCGAATACTCCCATTAAGACAAGTATTGTCGCTCAATACAATAAAATAAATTAGACTGCATTTACCAGAGTTGTTTCAAGTGAAACAAAATTTGATACGAACTAAAATAGTATTTAGTATGAGATAGACAATTTCTAAGAAGGTAATTTGGAATTTAATGATTATCATTCATCTTCATATTAATCAGAAATGTATTACGTCAATCTTATATTTGATTGATTTATTAAAGTTATACATGAAGAGGCAATATCAATAATGAATTGGTTGACGGCCTGGTAGTTCATTAGAAGAAATAAATATACTTAATGGACACGGTGTCTTGTTGTTCTTATAACGTGTAGATCTCGGCCACGGGCGCATCTTATTAACTTTTGCGACAGCAGTGCCAATTAATACATAATGTTTATATAAATATGGATTTGTTGAAAGTTGTTACGAACATTTCACTCACCAAATATATATTTTTTGGCTAATAACTTTCTTTATCTTTTTATGTTATCGTATCATATTAAAAAAATTTGGGATAAGTCCTACAGGATACTAGTCCACGCACAACAAAGTGAAATAAAAACAGATACAGATACGAAAATTATTGTCTTAATAGTAAGCCAAGACGTATTTTACTGCGAAGGCAGAGAATAAATTACTTTTATTCATTTATTTTTGTTTCATACATTATCTATGGTATTTATCTTAAGCTTTTTCTTATACCTTTTAAACATAAGGGTTTCCATACACCACGGCTACCGGAACTAAACATAGACATCACATTAACAGTCGTCGTTCGCAAGTGCCACTTTCTACGGAGAAACGTGTAAGACACGGTACGTGGACTTCTATTAGGCAATATTGACGAAGTGTTGCTGCTTTCAGATTAGCTACTGGTGCGATAACACCATTGAAATTGAATATCAATAGAGGGAATGAGGGCTAGTGTAATGAAAGTTTGAAATTATATGAGTGTATGACTGCGCAAAGAAATGATGTTTAAGTGGGTTCTCTATGAAGCCTATTTGAAACCTCAATCATCGTTATAAAAAAATATTATTTTTAAACCAAATTCAGAATACCTTTAGAATTGACTCAATAAATTTCGGAAACAGAAGGTGCAGTGGAGAATTAATGCTTGCAATGTAATTAACGTTTAAATTTTAAATGTAAATGTATTGCAATTTAAGACAATTCTGTAAGACATTTTTATTATAATCTACAGGATCTTATAGTTATTATAATTCCTATAGTGCAATAAACTCGAGGCGGTCTAAACAACTATCGCCGTCTAGTATAGAAAGACATGGTACTGCCTTTTTTAATATTTATTATATTGAAATACTGCAAAGTTTTATATCACACATAGTATACAGAGATTTTATGTACTACTAGTTTTATTCTGAGTCTTCGTCTGCATTAAAAAACAGATATGATAATCAACCCGCAGAATAGTTGACATCCAGTGGCTACAGACAAAAAACAACGGAAATGCCATGATCCTACAAAAACTACAGGGAATTTTGATATAAATTATAACCTATGTCTAACGTGCATTACTTGAAAGTTTCATCAAAATCAAAATTGTAGTTTTTCATGAAAGAGCAACAAACATCGATACATTCAAATGCCCTCAAAAACTTTGAAACCCATAATATAACTACAATTTACTGTATCGTTTTCTACGGTTTTGAACAGAAATATTAAAAGCCGACTTCAAGTTGCATGTTTCTGTGTCGCTAATCTTTTCGCAATTATTTAATAGCACAAAAAATAATGAAAATTATAGATACATTCTCATACATTAGGAACCAATTTTAAGATACAAAATTTTTAAATAAAGAGAAAATACACAAATATGATTTATTATTATTATTAGCGCAAAATTTAAGATTAATTTAGTTTTTAATATGGACAAGTGAAGTCGGGGAGGGAAATAAGTAATAAATCATTTTATCGCACTTACTGAATCTTTCATCTTTCATTGCAAACACGGACGCTTCTGCATACGTATTACGTCATTTTTGTAATAACATTCAATTTACTTCAACATGATATAAGAGAACTTGAGAGAAGTGCTTTCATGAGAAACAAAATAAGGCTATATATATTTATGGGTATTACGTCAAATATACAGTTAGAAGTAATGTTATACATTGTACTACATATACTTACTTGTACATTCAGAGTAATAATACTACAGATATTATAGACGGGTAAAATGCTTTCGTATACATATATGTATAAAAACGTCTTTTGGAATTTTTATTATGTATTATCTATAATTATTTTTTATAGACTAAGGAGAAAATATAGCCATCTATTTTTCAGTTCAGTTAAACATTAATGGCTCATGAGATGTATTGCTTCCCGGATTCTGTTAACCTGTAAATCAATAGATAGCGAACATTTGAATAAGGTCAAACTTACAAACAGTTCAAATATAATAAAATAATTATCATACCACACTTTTCTGGTCATAGTTTTAAAAAACTGCTTCTAATCAAAATATACATGTTTAATGTGCTGCTATTATTTTCTTAAGTCTTGATAAGAAAGGAAAATAAAATTGCTAGTAAGATATTAAATTTTGAAGAATCAATAGATATAAATTAATATTGCCGTCAACAAGAATTTATCATGTCTCACTCTTAGAACATTTTCTCGCATGCAGTTATTCGAGAAAATAAACGACTGCCTCCAGTTAGATTTGATGCATTGTGATGTAAACGAAACTTTTAAATAAGATCTCTATGTATAAACACTTAAGGGGCACATTCGCGTAACATAAACCTTAATATCATGGTTATAACTTATGGGAGTGATGTATAACTCGATAACGTGCAAGTTTGTGAGACGAAGTGTTTTAAATGGAGTAATTTGGTATGAATGCTATATTTAAATATTATAAGTATGATAAAAAATGAAATATTAACTAGTGCTATTTAGGACATAAGCAAGTATAACAGGTGCAAATATTTCGAAAGCTGTCATTTCTGTATACAATATTGGAGCTCGTTAAGGCAAGGCTGAGACGAAAAAACTTAAATACGAGTTGACCGCGACCTAAAACGGTCCATTGTGATTCAAAAAGATATTGCTGCGTCACGAAATTGTTTATTATCAAATTTAATACTATTTACCGTTAAACTGCACTAAGAGGATTGTAAAACCATTAGGCCCTTTGTAGTGGATTTGCATATGTGTGGTTTTTAATTTTCTGAGTCAGATTATTTAAACTCAATTGATGTAGAGGTTCAGAATATATTTTCGTATCACTCAACACTCAAGTTTCATTATATAATGTTAATGATATAAAGAACATCTTAATATACACTATGTATGTCCTATCAATTGCATGGCTATCGCTTGAAAATACAGCAATTTATAAAAAATATGTAACTACATTTATTTATATAAATGTGGCATTGTTAATAAATTGTGCTCAGTCCTAAAATAGCATTGACTTGATTGGTTGACTAAGGCGATTACTAATTTCGTTCATTAAAACCATATATAGCTTACGGATTTGATAGTAATTTATAATAGCTAACATAAAATACATACTTATTTGCACTCAAGGAAAATAAATATTTAAAAAATAATAATACCTCGTCCTTTCACAAACCCATCTTAAATTATAGGTAGAAAATTAAATAAAATTGCCTATACAATAATATATGTTTGCTTGTATTGACTTAACTTATTTATACAATTATAAATTAACAAAATTTTATAATGAAAATTCTATAAAGCTGTAGCTAATGTATGTTTAATATATATAATTTATTGAATTAAAATTATATTTCATCATCATGTCTATTTTGATTTCCTTTATCGTAAGAAATTATAAATAGAATTATCCTCTGTATAAGCTCAAATCATTAGTGTAGAATAAATTATTGGAGGCGAATATGATAAATAATATATTATTTGTCATAGAACCTTCAATTCATCTTCATTCTATCGCTCTATAAAACTAAAATAACTATTGTAAATATGAATCACTGAACGTAGATAGTAGTTAAAGATATGAATTGTCCCCGTTTGTAGCGAGTAACGTTTCGTTGTCACGTCTTAACACAAGTATCAATTTACATTACTATCACGTTCTAAATGACGGTTTTACAACATTACTTCAGTTTTTCTCACGTTCAACAGTAAAGTTACACATGGATAGTTAAAAATCAAATAAGTTATAATTTTTCACAATCAATGATTTCCATTGTGAAAAAGTGCAGAATATAATGAACTATATTATTATCTAGAAGAGAATATATGTACATATAAAATTTAAAGGTATTTATTAATATAATCGTGTAACATTTATATCAGCACTTATATATTAAGTATTTAATTTTTTTTTACTCAGAATTTTCCTATATTATATTCCCATTTTATTGTTCTTATTTATTCACTTAAAAATCCCCAGTAAAGGATAAAATTTATATTTCATAGTCTTCAAGTTTTCCCGAGATACGAATTATCCGGTGAGTTTAGTATAACAAATTAGTTCTATGCCCACAAAATTGCAACTATTAATACATAGAAAATATGAATCATTAATATAAAACCAGAATTTATCCACATTATAATAAACATTAAATCGAGATGTAATTTTTCGATAGTATTACCGTATGTTATCCGAGCCTGCAACATGACCCAAGTTGATGCAACTTCAATTACCAATGTAACTAGACTGAAACGTTCACAGGCTGCTTCACATCTAAATATTTGATATATTTTATTTCATAGTCTGTTTTAATATTTGCGACATTAAAAATATTTATGCCATACTGCATTTCCTTCACGCAAACTGTTTTTATTACGTAACAAATTTATATAAAGTAAAATTAATTTAAAAAATGTTCTCTAATTTTTATTTAAATTTTACATATATATAAAGTATACAAATAAGATGATATTATTATGAACAATGTATTTTAAAAGCAAAAAACGTTTTCCGTTTGAAGAATGCACGAAAAAGACATTAAAATTCTTTGTAATTTTATAGAACTAAGTATTTTATTCTCTATCAATAAAAAAATATCTTCAAATTTATTAGCTTAAGGCAAAACCATATATTGAACAATATCTAATAATTTATAATAAACGTACAGATAAACTTTCTTTAATTGGAAAGTGAGAGAAAATAGACGCCAGCAGCAAAATGTCGCAGCTGATATAAAAACTGCAGTGTAAGACACCAGTAGGTCAGTCAGTTAATCTCGCTGAGACAGGTTCCCTATTAACGACAGTTCACCGTTAATGTGACCGGTGGAGGCATAAAAAAATCGTATGACCCACGTCACAGGAGACAGCGATTTAATAAAATAATAAGCACTAAATTAATATAACTTTATACGAAGTTTATATAAGATATTACGAAACAGTTTATGCAGTTTATATACCAATAAAGGGAATTTTATTTGTTAGCAAAAACTCTCAAGTTTCATTATAATTACGATCCATTTTAATGTAATAAAAACACACGTGAAATCCTTATTTATTTTAAGATTAAATTAAAACGATTAAACATTCGGAGACTTATCTTGTATAAACTTTTATAACGGTGTTTACTTATAACTTAACGAACAACAGGGACAGATTACGGTGCTAATTAATCGCCAATATGGCCAGGGCGTTGACATCGAAGATTATTTCTTTTATTTATCATTATTATTCTTAATACTCTGGACTCAGTCATTGCCAAGTAATTATCAAGACCATAGTACCATAGTCATTAGGATATGCTAACTTTGTGAATAAAAAATAGCATCAAAGTTAGTACGATAGTCTGTTCGTGAAAGAGTAATAAAATTATATACAAATTGTTTCACATTTCTTATAATAATTAACTGTATTGAAAGATACAAACGTTATGCGGATAGTATAGAATATGGGTTCGTATATGGAAATAACATTTCATCAGCGTAGATCAGGTAGATACGGCAATAATAATGAACACTATAGAAGTATATGTAATTGAACGTGGGAATTCTATCAAGTAGGCATTGACGGGGTCTTATATAGCGGTACTAAAAAGTTGTATAATGAGTACCAAAATATTTTTAGAAAACTGAGGTATCATAAGATTTTACAGTTTGCGTTTTAGTTATTTTTTTTTATTATAAGACCTAAAGTTTAGTATCAAAGCATTTATAGCAATATAAATTGAAGGCTTTCCAAGCTTGTGGCTATAATATTTTTAATTATTAATGGCTGTATTTAAATCAATGTATCGGACTAGAGATTAAATTTAACTTTCATTTATATTGATTTAAAGTAAAGCCTTATACAAAAATGCATACACAGTTTCTGTCACATTGTTGTCTTCTATAAATGCACAGTAAAAACACCGATAGTATAGATTTATGAAAAGGGAAATAAATTTGCTGGAATAATAATTTCTTTCTGTAATAAAGCTAGACGATCTTACATATGTTCTCACAATCTTGTATGGACATCCGCAATTTGAAAGGGTGTTAAGATTGCATAGCAGACCTAATATAGTATCAAAACATACATAAAAATGGCAAACAAATAATTACCTTTCTTAGTCATCAGCCTTAATAGGAAAAAATACGGAATAAACTTAAATAAGCCACATTAATGCGTTTATTGATAAATGAGAAATGGATTAATTCTATTTAAATAATACTTAAAAATTAATATACTTTCTATTTAATTGATGGTACCATAACAATTTCTATACGCGGATGGAATATGATCTTCGTATCCCAATTTTTTGACTACATTTTTAAATAGTTTTAGAGTACTTAAATAATGTAAATAAAAATGACACGATTGTTTCCAAGAAAACAGTTCTAACTATCGTCAATCGCTCAGTGACCATGGAGCATTGAAAGAGTGTATCATTATATGATAATAATGTCAATTAAAAAACAATACTTAAAGATAAATAGTAAAAAGATTTCATAATTATATCAGAGACAATATTTCCTAATGATTAGTTTCATTTGCTATGAAATTTACAAAACTGAATAAACCTAAACACGTTCGCTCTCGTTTCACAATTAAATTAGCCGACACGAAATCGCATTTATAAAAAAACATTTTTTATTGAACAAAATATATATATATATTTTTTCATATTTGCATTGTATTAATTGATAATAAATATTTTGATAGACGTTATTTCTCGTTATTTTAAATGTAACTATTCAGGTCGTTGTTTTTTGTGACACTTTTATGAACTCTTTCTGAATCACCGCTTAGTGTGTGAAGACAAAAAGTTTGTTGAATTATTTTGAAACAAAAAAAATAGTTTTGAATATCGCCACATCCTCTTAACAAAATATCTAAATACTTCAGATTAGTATAAATCATCTTTATGAACAAATATAAAACTTCTGTAATACATTGTGATTAAAGCTGATACTTTGTAGCACTTTATACGACAACTAACATACTCATTTTATATGTGGCAACCTTTGATATGTGACGTCATTGAGGTTAAGAGGCTGTGTTAAGAACAAGACACCTCCTTTTTCGGAATGTCAAATGTTTCTTGATGTGATAAAACAATTTATGTTGTTTACGCTCAAGTATGAATTTCAACTAGAACTAAGAAATGACTTAATTTTTAACCTTAAATTATAATAAACCTTCATACTTTATGTAGCACACGTACACCAATGTTGAAATAATCTGGCATTTATTATATAATAAGAATTTATGAAGAAACTTCAAGACTCTTTATTCCGAATATTTTATTTACCCGTCAGTTTTTATATTGCGAATGTAAGTGAATAATAAAAATATCTTACAAAATATATTTCTATTCAGATTAAACATACAAATGTCAAATTGTTCGTCAACATGCGACGTCGATACAAAAATACGACTTCCGATAAAAGAAAACGCGAAACAATAAAAATTCAATGGATTTACAAGATCACATAAAAGTATAAAATCTGGCTATACTATACTATCTAGCTATCCAACTTCTTCAGAATTCATATTTAATGAGCATAATAAATATACAAACCTAATAGACATCATACCGGTAAATAACAGTTGCGACGAAGTTTTTTTTTCATTTTTATTGTCAAATGATAATCAAACTTTTAAAAACCTATTGGTAAATAACCTAACTATATTAAACATATGATATATTACACAATACATTACATAAGGATAACGGCATAATTACGTAAATGATGCCTAGACTTGCAAAACACAAAGGTGTGAACTGTATACAAATGGATCATTGACTGAAATAAAAATATTTCCTGGAGATTATAAATACCATAAATGGTAAGTTTTAAAGTCATATTATTTATTATTAATCATCGACAATTTTACAGCTGATTAAAAATATATATGAATATATGGACTTAAATAATATCCATGTTTCGTTTGTTATCAATCAAATTGTACAGTATCGAATGAAAAACATGAAAGAAGTGAAGCTTATGTTACCTTTCTTTGAAAATAAAACCTTAAATCTTGGTCCATTAAGCTATATTTGGTTTGTGCAAGATATCGTTAAACTTTTTAGTTTTTGTAAAGACTCTTTTGTCACTTTCAAAACACTAAAAGTGCAAGGTCGAATCACGAACCACAATCCATTCCTCGTGAACAATACTTTTTTAAAATGACCTTTACGAGAACTGCTGAAAAAAGAATCTGTGAAATAAATTGTTTTTGAAATTCTATGAATGCAGTAGCATTCTTATGTTTATTTTTTATAGTTACAAAATAAATAACATAAAACTGAATTACCGCCAACGCTTTTAATTACTTTAAAGAACTATATTCGCTTTGTGTAAATTAAGTAAAAATATCTTCTGCTTTTGAATAGACATTAAATATCAATAAAGAACATCCGTTGCAATACTGAAATCAATTCAAAGGCAAAGTTCCGGGATATAATTGGTCGAACTCCGTTTGCAATGTTCACTCTTCGATGTCAAAGCCATGCCGCAGTCCGTTAATTACTCGCTAGTTATCAAGTGCAGGTGAACTACAAAGCAGCTGTTACTTTCTGCACTGCAGATTAATTATGAAATTATAATATATTATTTGCTTCGTTATAAAAGTTCCACTTCCTTTGTATATTTAAATTACAAGTTATTTTTTAAGCAAAGTGTTCTTTATAATTTCTCCTTTACCTCTTAAATTAATATTGCATATACGTAATATAAATCTCGGACTCAAATAGATGTCTGAGAAAAGAGTAAAAGCATTGAAGTTATTTAAGAACCATTTTACTGTGCTAGATTCTTTCGACAAATTACTGTGACGTTCAAACTACGAGTTTTTGATTGTAAAATCTTGACGAGAGCTTATAAAGGTTTTGTGTTCGTGAAAGAAAGCGATTATGGAGTGAAAGTTGGTAAAGTTAGTACCAAAATTGGTATTAGTGCTGTAACAATAAAGATAAAAGCCACAACTTTACTTACAAGCAATCCCTGAGATCTCTATTCCGTACTTTACCACATATACACAATTGTTTTATATCATCATGTATAGACGACTCACCAAAATATATTAAAACTTTATTTACTTTAACTCTGATTAATAATACTCTTACTCTAACTCTTTGATTTAAAATAAAACTAAATTATGCTTGCAATGAGAAATGCGTAAACAATTTTTAAAGTCTTCACTATAAACACCTTCGCAATTAATTAAAACCAATAAGCACGAGCAATCACAAAATCAGATCAAATTTCACGGCCCACTTGCTTTAATGAAGCACGATATTTTGGCCAAGATCAGCGGTAATATATTGAATAAAACAATATTACAATTTCTTTTGTTCTCAATACTTTCACCGTTTACATGCATTATGAACCATGTAACATTTAATGTTAGCAATAAAAAGAAATAGCCTTATTGTAATGCACAGGTTATATTACGAGCATAGAATCCATTTTTGTTTCTACGATCTAATAAAAGCAATACTTACGCAATTAAATCATAGCTAGTTATGTTTGCAAAAATAATTAAAATTATGTTTCTAAACCATACAAATGAGAATATAATTTCATTAGTGATACAAAATGAAAGTTACATGTTCGTTGAGGTATTAAAATTCTTTGTTGTAATGACAGGTTACAAATAGACGAAAGTAAGATTCATTGTGAATCATTTCCTTATTTTGTCTCTGTACTAGTTTCTTTTATATTTACTAGAGCGTAGGATGATATCATTATATTCGTGAATGAAGTCTTTTACTATTTATTCCAAATGTATTTATCTTGTTCATACTTACACTTGTTAAGTATGTATTTAGTAATCTTTTATTTCTGATCTTAAGTAAATAAATGACTAAGCTGTACGAATAGTTTTACATTTAAACTTATAGCTCCCAATCTATTTTGCAATGTATGAAATGTTGTTAGTAGATTATATATAAAACATTATTAGGTATTTTGTGTTCTTTCTATGTACAGAATAAAATGTTCACATATTATTTAATTTACTCGAAATCTAACTATTAAGTGTTATAATATCGTTAAGTGTATTAAATGAAAATAACAACCAAGAGTTTACACCAAGCAGATGTTTTATATATTCAATCATTATATATAAATTTTCCTTATTTTAAATATATAGGTACTGTTTATTTTCCTCATTGGGTAAATTCATTATCACTTTTTTTTTATATCACTTATTTACAAGACGTCTATTGTCATGTTTGGGTATTTCTTAAACCATTTACTCCCGATCCTATTAATGGTTGCTCACAAGCTATAACTATATATTCATGTTTCAATACTTTCAGTTGAACTCAGTCAAGTAATATAACAGAATCGCTAAAACTGATAACATTAACACGTCTTGGAAAAGTTAACGTCATTTATAATATTATTTATTTTATAATAGTAAAGAAGTCTTTGTTTTCGTAATGTTGTAGTATTGGGAACCTGTAATTTTAACACATTTTAGTTTTAGTTTTATTTTATACTTCAAAGTATTATTGACTAATAAAGAATATTATTTTATAGGCTTTTTTATTTTCCATCATTGTATAATATATTATTATTAGTGATTTATACTATTGGTTATCTAGATTTCGCAACCTTTTTTATATTATTTCTTTCAAATTTACAATAGCTGAATATCGAGACCAAACAATTAACACTTCCCCGTTCCGCAAGAAATGGTTTAACATCGTCTCTACACCTACAGCACCGTTATCTGTACTAAATGTACAAGTCGGAACAACCTACTTTGTGGTTTAACATATCAATGGAGATCTGAGGATAACCAGAGAAGACTTATATTATACAGTCAATGTCAGGGCGAAATTTCTCTTTTGCTTTTATTCACACATTCGCTTCTAAGACATTATGATTGAACATATTGTCAAGTTTTATTACATTGCTTATAACTGTAATTCAATATCTTTTTAATATTTTTCAATTTGTTATGTTTATGTGTACTAAAAAGCTACAAACATATTTACAGAAAACAGATGCTAGTAAAGTTTATTCGCTTTGGAAACAGAACAGAATTTTAAACAAACACCTATGCTGTGTCGGAAGAGAATATTTCGTGAATGAATAATAAATAGGAAAAAAAAAATACCATAAAATAAACATGCAATTAAAACTGATGTGCTATAAAAAATTGTGTCGTGATTCATGTTTTTATTTAAAACATAGCTATTGAATTGTATAAATATGTACCGGTTATTATTGGGTGCGCCGCATCGGTGAGAGGCTTGTCAGCCTTGGTGCATGGATCAAACACTTCCTTCTAATAAACTTATTCTATTCTGTTAACGATGACAAAGGCCATTAAAAAATAACCATTGGCAAGAAATTTATAGTGACTCAGAACATTAGAAAAATTGCTTAGAAACATAAACATATAGGTAATTATTACTTTCCCATTGTTCATTATTTTTACGCAGTAGTGAGATTATTAAATTTAATATCATAAAGACAATAACGCAAGTCGTTATTTACTAAAAAAAAACTATATAAAGTCATCTGCTTATAATGCCACGTTTACATTTGCCATATGTCGCTGACCCCTATCAAAATAAAACTAAATTTATGTGTCATACACTTAAAACGTGCAAAAGATTTTAAACATTAAAGGAAAGCTTAAAGGGTGAAATTTGTACGTAAAATTTTGCAGCTGCTTACAAAAGCCAGATGTACGGAAGGGACACTGGAAAAGAATACTTAAGTGTATACCAACGGCTTTATAGTGTAATAATTTTAATGAATTCTTAAATTAATGCTGATTTTTTTGTTGTACTCAAACAAGGTGTAAAAGATTATTTGTTTAATAGAATTATATGCATAGAACAAGAAGTAAATGTTAATACCGATCGATATCATTAATAATAAAGCTGATCATATTTATCATAGTTTCTTGATTCGGCTTTCAAACAAAATGTATGTTCATAATTTGATAAATAGTTCTTTGCTTTTATTGCCTTCATTTTATCAATATGTTTGATCAAATCAATTTATCAAATATTTTAATATTCACAACTACTTTGAAAATACTAAGTGTATTTTAACATCACAAAACACCTTTATACCTCATTTGTATTTTAGACAAGAGACGATTATATTTTATTACAAAATACATAAATCTTTTGATTTTATATAAGGAGAAATACTGTCGGATAATTTATTTCTGCAACAATGTATCTATTAAGAAAGCATCTTATATTTTAAATTTTCCAAAAGATAAAGACTTCTAAACTCTAAACTATGCTGATGAATGACTTTGGTAAATCATTAGATCATTATAAAGTCCTTATGAAAGTCGATGCACCAACACAGAATACTCAAATATACGCCAGTCCTCCAATAGGAAATATTGCAATATAAATTTTTCACTCTCAACAGTTCCGATACTTTATATTGGCATGTTGGACATTATTGATATTGTAAATTGTAATAACCTTCAGAGACAAACGTCATTCTATAGCTTTCTACTTCAACCATTTCAATCAGGAAGCTCTTTAAAATTTCTCTGTATTGACAATTAAGATTTACAAGGTACCTTTTCTCTTAACGGCTCAAATGTTTAAATAATCATTAAAATATATTTTATGATTACACACAAGTCTTTATGTCTCCGTTCGTCTACTTTTCAATAACTCTATAATCATGTATATCTAATGAGATGTTTTATCGCAAAAGCAATCTCTGAAATTGATATTACTTTTCCATTTTTATTCGCATGATTTCAATAAATAAATATATAACCAATACCGAACAAGCGTACTTTTCATATAACGAAAATTTCGTCGGCAAATTGAAAGTCGTACGCAAACTCGCTAAATGAGTCAATGAATATTGTAATTTCATAAAATTTTGATTTGTATTACTTCAGTAATTCGTCATAACGATTCAGTGAGCAATGTTACGCGATAACACTTATGTTATTGCTATTATATGTTATACTAACTTTATTTATTTTGAAAATATTAATACTACATTTTCCTTGCGGCTATCCTCAAGTATATACAGTTAGACAATTAATGGATTCAGCACTTTTATTTTAAATTTTGCGACATGTAAAGTCGTCTTTGGTTTTAATTTCACATATCACAGTATTGATAGTAAAATGACATAGAAATATATATCAAAATTTTCTTATGATACTTAAGTAAATAGTAGCTGAGAAAGTTAGAACATAAAATAAACACAAAAGTGAGAAAATATGAAAGCTGAATCGCATTTTTCACAATCGTGATCTCATATTCCCAGAACTTTACAATAGCGTCGCTTCTAAATAAAACAAGATTATGAATCGTCGCAGTGACAGCCGTAAGCATCAATGAAAGTGTTGCGCCATCTTTTGGATGTTATAATTAAGACGCAATGATTACAGCACTCACTTTCATACCCGTGAGATAAATTAATATAACGTGACGGTCTTAAACACGTCGTGGCCTCAAACAAAACAACTAAGCGTTTTGGAAGTATTAACTGGATAAATCTTACAATTAATTTGATTGACAAATGACGTATTATCATTCTTCAGTTTGAAATTATGTCGAAAAGGTTTTAATGTTGAATATTATATATCTTTCTTTTTAAATGTGTTATAAAAAACAGTTTTTAATACACATTTTCCGGATTGATGACATCTTTTATTAGGCCTTTTTTCAAGATTTTTAATGTCATAAGATTTTTCTCAAATCAACACACTATAAGTCGATCTAATATTTCTTTTTTATTAATTTATTTTCTAAAATATTCGAAATAGGTTTTTTATTATAAAATTTAGTATTTTGTGTTTTACAATTCTAAACAATAACTTGTATAATGTATAGGTATATATATTTAGAACGCCAAAGGCAAAATGGAGTCATTTGAATTTAACAATAGCAGATAAGAGAGATCATTAAATTGAATTGCAATAATCATAAACGTGATTAATATAAAGCATAAAATATTACCAAGACTTTCATTTCACTTATTGCGAGTAATAACAAAAATATTGATTGCTTATCTGTGTCATTTATTTTATCTGGTTTTGTAATATAATCGTCATAATGAAAGAAAACACATGACGACACGCTAATTATATCGTGCGATATTTAATACTTTGATACTTTCCTAATATTAACTAAACTAAATTATTCTCAAACAATGATAGCGAGGAAGTTATTTTTGTTTACAATTTAATACAGCTAATACCTCGATATGCTATTGTTTCAAAACAATATCAATAGTATCGCCTCTAGCTATCCAATATGAATATTAAAATGTACATAGTACAAGTGCGGGCAAAATACAAGAAACTACACCGCTTTTGCTATGAAACAATAAACAATGAGATTTTAATAAATAGAACTAAGTTAAGATCGCCCAAGATTTTAAATTAGTTTGAAACTGTTTTTAAAATAAAATGTACATTTAACATTATCGTTTCAAACCTAGTTAGATCAAATTTCGTAAGACAGTCATATACGATAGCTGTTGTACACTTAAAATGCTATTTTAAAAACAAAAACATACATACATGTTTATAAGGATAACTTTAATGTGATAACTTTAAAATAATTAGGTAAAAGGTATACAAAAAAATTAGAAAAAAAATATTATTAAGCTTATTGGTATAGACAAACGAGAAACAGTTAACATTATCCAACCGTAACTGGGGCTATACATATTTCAGGACTTATTAAGGATCTCAAATCTTAGAGCACGTCTGCTGTAAGGTTGAAGGAATGCGTACAAATGCCACACTTTACTCCGCCCGTTACATTATACCAAATGTCAGAATCGTGATTTTTGTCGTGAAATATTTCGCAAGCTATGTGCAATTTCTTAGACGTTTGTAAGGCTAATGTTCAATGATCAAGTCATATCTATATCGGGGGATCACTATTTCAAATAGGTCATAACCTTGACCAATTGTATATATCACAACCAGTTTAGTTGGACCCTTATAATTGTAATATTTTTATTTCAAAAGTAAATTTATAAATAACTATAGTGATGTCCCTTAAATAAGGTTATGAATATGAAATTATAGACATTGACAAAGATTGTCAACTATCTAGATAATGCGTTTATAATGGTCCTATTATAGAAGCGATAGAAAGTAGGTAAAGTTATTTAAATGAGGTCTGCTATACAAATCACTTTATTTAAAACCAAGATAAATAGAGCGAAACCAAAACTTAAGAAACAGTTAACCATAAATATAGTTTAAAAAATTATATCTTTGTAATATTCTTCAATCCGTTAAGGAGTCTTCAATTTAAGGTTGATACAATATCTGTTACGGTTCTAAATCTAGGTAATACAGTTATGTTTCAAATGACGAAAACTGAAAACACAATTTTTGACTCGAATAAATTACTTTGATAAAAATCCGCTGACAATTGTTAATCAATAATTAAAAGACATTAAGCTAAGAGTTTACAGAAAACATGGTGATAGTTCTGGTCATGATCATGTTTGACCTTGATTGCTGGGAGCAATAGATAAATTCTTTCTTTAGAAGCCTCAATATGCAAAACTAGGACACTTTTTAGTTTCGTTTTTACGAATATACTGTTTGTCCTTTCAAAATATTTTGACACTTTTAAAAAAACTCTTAGGAAATATTTGACTGATGTACAAAAGATGACATGTTGGTCAAGTCAAGATAAAATTTAGAAATTAGTAACTTTTTGTAACTTGGTTATGGGTTTTTAAAATTTGAGAGCTTAAAACTAACTGAAAAGTTTTCAAGTAACCTCTTAAAGCTATTATTAATAAAGGCAAAATATTTATTGTTGCATTGAACTTGTGTTAAAACACTAAAATAAGAATATACTCGTCAAAAAAAATTCCATGACGCAGATTTGTTTTTTAGAAAAATATTTTTTTGCATCACTTAGCAAACTTACCACAGCAAACAACTTGATTATCACAATTTGTGTAGACGGTCACGAATTTAAATTTGAACATTCTAAACTATACAATGAAATGGCCAGTGTGATATAAAACTTCCCCTTTCAACTTTATTTAACCAAAAAAGTATTTCACTTCTAAGAATTTATACAATACAATTCATTTCCAAACGCACTCGATTTCTATACGTTTTACGATTCATCGTTGACTTGTACAAATAATATTAGCATTTTTTTGCATTTATTACAACCCTCTTAAAATTCGGGAGTCACGAAACAAAACGGCCCTTCTACAGGATGACTGGTGAATTACTATCGATACTTGAGGACGTGATATTTGACGATCATATATGACAAGATAATAATTAATATAACATAAATATTAATAAACTTCTAAGTAAAGTCAACCAAAAGTTATGTAATTAATTACGCATCGTGTGAACACCCTACAGATTAGGTATACTCACACACACACACATACGCGTGCGGCGGCGTGGTGTTGTATCAGCAAGCCGCCGCACGCGTCCACACTTGGAACACTTGGAACGTGTCCGCACTTTATTTATTTATACGGAAATTTGGTCAAAAATTAAGAACCTATTTTTTTTACATAATTCGAATGAGAATCATGTACCGAGTATTCTCCTTAAATATTGATAGTAATTCACCAGTCACCCTGTATATTTAATGTGTTTCATTACCTTGGATTTTTCTTACATTCATTATAAATTAAAGTGATTAATGCGTCTGTCAAATAAGATAATCAAATAAAAAAATAATATAGGCATTACGTTGGCAATATTAGAATTACAATAATATTGTAAAAGCAAAAATATGTATATTCAACAAATGTGAAAATCTATACATGTATAATCTAATACATTAAAGCCAGTATTATTAGTAATAAAACCCTTGATATATGTATGCGTGTGTGTGTAACTAACATATACACACTCAAAGTATCTCCCCTACACAATCAAATACCATTCGAGTCGCATAGTTTCAAACTAATAATACACTGCGGTAGGTTGACAGCGTAACATTGATTTAAGGTAATCCTTATCTCATGGAATCATTGAATAAACTGTGACATCCGTGTGAACAGATTTTGCATTACACAGTAAAAAATAATCACGAAGACAGATGTAATATTAATGTAAATAGAAAGCTCTGCTGGGAATCACTGGTCCAGTAACAATTATGATATAGCTATAAATGTAAAGAGAATATTAAAGTTATTTGAGTTGATAACTCTTATACTTTAAATATACTGTTTTTAATATTACGTCATATTATATTATAATATATAAGTAAATTAGCACCCTATTGGTTAAAATAAATTTGAAACCGTTTAATCCTACTTGATTTACAAATGCGGAAATTTCTATTGAAGGTTGGATGTACATTCAGATATTTTTTTAACTCTACATTATTAGTCTCTGTTTTTACTTATTCCAAAGTCTTCAAAAGGCACTACATAATATATGTAAAATTCAAATGTATGTGTAACTTTAATTACAACGTAATTTGATGGTATAATTTTGACAGCAGAATACTCTATGCTATAACAGGGACAATCATGCGGATCCACGGTTCGTTGGGTACATGCAATAGCAACATATATACGTATTATATAGCAAATTCAATCTTATTCAATAGGTAATAAGAATGATGGCAAATCAAGGCTGGAAGAAGCGGTGTATGAGGACGGTAACACCTTGACTTGAACACAAAACAATTTCTGTTCCGTGAAACCCATAGTTTCTATTATTTATTACGTAAGCCAATATAAGTGACTGGTACTTTCTGGAAATATCCTGTGTTTATTACGCTGAGGACAATAATACATATATATGAAGGAGTCGTTTTAGCATATAATAGGAAAAATATATATGTACATATAAAATTTACGAATACTTACAAATAATTACAATAGACTTTGTATCCAAAGCCTTAAAAATCTCTTGGAGAGTTTGCTCATATTCGTTATTATTCAATACAGTAAGTTTTAGTTTTTTAATATGCTTATAGGAAATTTGGTTACCAAATAAATAATGACGCCCAAAACTTTCTTTAATACCACTCATGTTCAACGCTGTTTCTTAAAAGATGAAGTGCAACAATCAAAAACGAAACTACACCAATTTTCAGATACGCTATTATGATAATGGGGGCATCAGTCTGAGATGGCTCACGTATCGCGTTTTCATCATGGATGTTTAAGGGCCAAACGGAATTGTTCTCATTGCATGTATTAAACGATATTGGACCGTAGGCGCTCTACATAAGGGTGATATTATTAAGAAGAAAGATTTGTTGCAACCTCACGATTTAGCGTTAAATTGTTAAAAGTGTCGGTTATAATGATCGATAGTTAAAATTGCATGCAGTTCGAAGACTTCGTTATAAAACGATAATTTGATTCTTAAACACGGGTAGCAATTAAATGAAACTTTTCAAATTATGCTACAATTTATGTTTAAGCAGCTTAAGTTTTTAAACAGTTTATTTGACATTAAACAAACAATAGCCGGATTTCATTCATTCTTCGTATTGCTGTGTTATTTCAGTTCTGTTCATAGAATACCACAAGCCTAAATCATTGTATCACATCTAATAAATGTAACGGCATATACATTCGTCAAATATATTATAGTTTAGTTATTATTTTTAGTTACAAAAAAACAATTACGTTTATATTCCAGCCATCATAATAATAATTATATCCCATTTAAAAGGTCAACATAATAAAGAGATTATTTAGTAACGGTCAACGGATAAATGAATTTTATTGAATGAAAAAAAAATCATAAATATTAAAATAATATTACGCAATTAGTTATAATATGATAAAATATACGAAAGACTGTATAATTACGCAGATATTTCGGTTAGTGAATTAAATTCATATTAATTATTAATTAACTTTGAAACTGATTTGCGGAGGTCAATGTGTGATCGAGACCTTTCACTTATATAATAAATTTATAATAAGCCAGCGAAAGTCGTGTGACGTGTGTGAACATGGCAGCAGATTTCGATTTTCACTGTGAGATACCTGTATGAAAATCTTTTCATTAATACACACCTAGCTATCTAGGCGGCAAACGCAAATGCTTCAGATAAAAAAGCAAACAAACTCTATATAAACAAAGACTAAACTTCTTATCAAAGCGGGCTCATATTTGAGGTTCTAAGATGGCGGCATTTCACGAAGTAAAAAGTAACGACAAAAACTATATAATTCATGTTGAATTAGGATTATTAGAGTACCGAATATTTGTCGTTGGAATTAAGAAATGTCATCTCGGTTCACATGTTTACACAAGCAGGATGCGATTATGCATCATCAGAGTTGTTATCGGAACCTGTTATCTGATTAGGCTAAGGACAAGAAAAACTCGTTTTTGGATAAGGAATTATTTCTGTCTTTAGGAGGTTGTCTATATAGAATCCTTGTTTACTTTTTAATGTGATGACTATTAAAGGTGAACTTGTTTATTTATTTTAGTAAACTTAATTAGAGGCTTTCTAAAATCATATTACTTATAGAAATGATGGCCATTTACTGAAATTATTAGCAATTCTTAAAGGTGTATGCACCTTTAAGTATATCGAAAATTATATCGAATTATATTAAACACTTTATTTATTGCGCTAAAGAGGCTGTGAGAAATATTCAATCTTAGTTTATAAAGAGTATTCACAATACTTTTGTGCATTCAAATTATCAATAAACATTATTAGTGACATAAAAACTTTATAGCTTACATTATCAGTTGTCATGAAAAAGAATACCTCGTCATCAAATAATTTATGTATTTAATAGCTTATTTATCATAAAAAAAATCTTTACAGCATTGTAACTTCTAAAGTCCTAATGTAGTTAATAATCGATAGACGGCAGTTCTTTATATCCAAAACATATAAATACAAAAGTTCACGGTCATATACTGTGCCAAATTTAAATGTAACTAAAAACTCTGACCTTTTCATAATCTATGAATAATTCAAACAATCCAAATGCTTACGTGACATTGGCAGAAATAAACTGTGGTCATAAAGAACATTAAGAAATTCGATATTCTTTTTGCAATCGATGCAAATAAAAATTATAACTTCCTGTTTCGTTTCGTCTTGATAAAATAATACCGAATATGCTGTGGATATTATGATTGGTTTGATTTAAAACTTTTACTAGTAACTAGGCAACTTTAAAAAAATTTGGTAGTAGATTTATCAAAACAATTAACAAATATATAATTTACTTCCTAAAACTAGGGTCAATTAAGACTATATAAGAAATTCAGTCTTAAAGAAAAATGGAATTTAATTTTTGGAGTTTAAAATCTATTTGCGTCCTTTATCTGATCTTAAAACATAAAAAATGGAGTAAACTTAAGGTAAAGATATTAGAAGTCACATAAATTGACTTATTTACATAATTTCTTAAAAAAATATTTACCTTATACTTAAAAAGATATTAGCGCATTCAAGTCTTTCGGGAATCTGAAACAAAAGATTCAAAAAATTAGCCATCATTTACATGAGACGACATTAACGTAAAAGTGAAAATAGTATGACATGCGATTGGAAAATCAGTCTATGTAAAAATGATGAATAATAGAAACTAAGAGTAATGGATCTGGAGACATTAAGTTCAACTTGTAGAGTTCAAAGAACGACCGTCATCAAATAGCAGTTAGGCAAATGTAAACACCGGCCAGTTCATAGCTAAATTAACCGACGCAATATACTTCTATTGAAAGTGAAAATAACGAAAGTAAGAGGTAATCAAACGAGTCGATCCGGTGTTTTGGTATAATGCAAAAAACAACTCTGTTTCATATGGGTGAGGTCTGAAATCTAAATGTTATCTACAGAATGGGACTCAAATATCAATAAATAACTTTTTACGCGACTTATTATGCAAGAAATACTGAGATTGTATAATATTATTTAGCCCTATTTGCTCTGTAGGGTCTTGTTTAAGTTTAGGTAGTATAAAACGTTAGCAATAAATTAACGCAAGAAATCTTTAAAAAAACATATCATTTTAGCACCTAAATATTTTTTTGTTCTATGAAAATAATATTTAGAAAACAAACTGCAAAAAAATTACAATAATGTACTGTTGTTCAAATAGATGACGGATTTTTTCCAAGTTTATGCAATCAAAAAGTACATTGACACCGGATTCAAATCACAAGTGTATAACGGAAGTATACTCAGCCATATAGTAATTATTTTTATTACTTACCGGTATTTAAATTGATTGCATAAATAGAAAAACAAATAACTCTAACCTACGCATGGATACTATTGCTACAAACAATTACCATTCAAGTAAAATTGAAATGAGTTCAAAATAGAGTAACTTCAGTATATTTTGTTTCTTATTTTGTGAAAGTAGTAATCTAATCTTTTTTTACAGAAGTAACGTAAGAAAATTTAATGAACTAAAAAGAACATTTTTTTTTCTATAATATATCTTGTTCTCTCGGTCACAGCTCCCGATAATATTGTAAACATTGGTTTTGAAATATGAACTTTATGTTCTACAACATAAGATCGAACTAAATATACGAGCTAAGAGGCGTTGAACTCCATTCTACGCACGTTGAATCTAAATAAGCCGTAATTATTTATTACGTGTTATGTAACTATGTTATAGAAAAAGTAATCCGGTAATATTTAAACGATCATATATTTAATATTATTTTGACAACAACTTTCTATGGAACATATTGACATAATCTAAGTTTATATGTGTTTCGACACCTTTTGGACTTTCTTTCATGTCTTTCCAATTTATAACCGAATAGATGACTTGAATTCGGAAAAATATTGAAAAAAAAATATAAAATATCTTCAAATGAAGATTAACGAATATTACAACCATAAAAGTCTTCTCTTTACTAGTATCGACCTGTAATATTTTTAAATGTTTTTTTTACATATACATATGTATAAGTCAAGATAAGCCTGCTTTGAACATGTTTTGTTTTTTGTAAAGTAGACCATAACCACATATAGTCCACATATAATCTAAAGTGTTATATATTATTAGATTGGCACATTCCTCGAACACAAAATAATCGACTACTCTTTTAAAATATAACAAGCAACAACTATATCAATTATCGTTTCAATTTAACTTAATAACAAAATGTTACGTAAGTTATTTTATGCAACTAGTTTCATAACATTGATCACGAATTCCCGAGAGAGTTTATTCCTAGTAGGTCTCAGGTTTATATTAATATAAACACCACAGAAGTAATAGAAATACTAACAATAACTACATCTACACAAAAATTAAAACATTTCCACATCAAAATGAGGTAAAATAGTGACATCTAAAATTTTCGCGAGTATCCATTTAAATGAAACTTATATATTCAGATTGACTACGCGATCTTATATCTCATCTGCCCGTGATCACGATTGCTGTAAAGTAACCGAAACGTCGGGAGTATATAGTATATGAAGGAAAATAAAAATTTCGTAGTAAATCCGAAAATACTAGTTTCATTTAAATGAGTTAAAATACCCATAATAAAAAGCTAAGCCTATAAATTAGGCTAAAATCGTTGATAAAAACAGAAACGCTGTTACTAGATAACATATGATGGTAATAAAAATCTTTTTTTCCATCTTCAGATAAATATTGTTGGTACGTGATATCACCAATTTTTCAAGTTATGTTCCGATAATTACGTGCTTCTATTTATCTTACGAAGCCTACTCTTTGTCACGTAATTTTAGTTCGTAGTGTAAGATAATAAAGTGACTGAGAGTTTTATATACAGTTTAGCTAGATATCTATCAGAGATTATTATATAAATTACCTAATAATATAAAATAGAAAGGAAACTAGATCATATTTAACAAGCAAAACATAAAATTAATAATCTATACATAGCTAAAGTTTCGACGAGTTTCTACAAAGCGAAAATCCAATAGGACCAAGCTCCTTAAATAAAGATGGAAGATAAAAGTAGGTGCCAAGTGAGACAATAACTGGGTTTAGGTATTATTAAACTTACTAATGACTAAAGATAATACAAGCAGATAATAGATACCAATAAATATGAGTCCTATGTTCTAACAGTATCTTATTTTATCGCTTTTAGTTTATTTAATATTTATTTTACAAACAGATTTTATAAAATTATATTTCATATATTATAATATAATATTTTATAGCTAGTAGCTATAGTAATTTAAAATTAAGTAACTCGTACGTGTAGTAACCGGTCATAACCATAATCTTAGTTTAAGTAGATAGTTATTTATATTGAAATGCCACGAAGCTAAGTTTTGAATATTTCGCTTTTAGAAACAAGAAATACAATCTGTATAAGTAAAATCTCATAAAGAACACAGCTATCAGCTACCACACATTAAAATATAGGCTTGAATTGCGTAGTCCTCTTAGAAATAGGTTAAAAACCAGTACAGAGCCACGAATATAAAACAAAGGACTAAAACCTTGGAAGTACATACAATAAGTAGACCAAAAGAACATAACAAAGTATTGTCATGAGTTAAGAAATGTAATATGCATACCTCATTAGTATTGCCTTCACGAACCCTGACGGCGCAACTGTTTTTTCTAACCCATCTTTTAAACGGCTGCTCAAACATGTTTAAAGCGACTTAGGATGTTGTGTAGAGTCATTTCATTCTTGTTTACATTACAATCGCATCTTTGTGTTATTAACCGACCTCAAAATGGAATGAGGTTTTCTATTTAAAATTGTATTTTTTTATTACTTGAAATTATAAAAATGTTTGTGGATTAAGTAGTTAAATTTGTGTGAAGAACTTTAAAAATTTCAATAAATATAATATATTTATGTTGTATATTTACCAATCATTCATATTCATTAAGCTGCCAGCATAAATAAATAGTTTTAGATAAATTAGGACTTATCGAAATGTTTGATTAAATATTGCTGTAACTACAAACATCAATTTTACATACAGATACACCTGTTCAATCAAGAAACGAACAAAACAAAGTTGTTGAATAAAGCATGAACTATGGACTTCAAGGGAAACATATTTTATATATAGCCTTTATTACTATTACATATTAAAGTGATAATATACACGTGCAAATTTAATCCCAAAAAAATATATATTAATAAAGTGTAAACAACCATTTGACGGTAGTGAATTACATCGCCCACTAACATAATAGATATAGATCCAATGTACAATAAATCAAGAAAAATCTTTTTCTAAGAAAAATAAAAAATTCTTATTACGGTGATATGAAAAAAATAATAATCATCAAATAAATCACAAGCATCAAAAAATACTATGAGTGATAGTAATTTGAACACGTTAATCCAAACACATTCTGTATGTTGAATGTTCCTAGAAATTGGAAACAGAACGTGTGTATGCAGAGTAAAATAATATGATAAAGGGTTAAAAATATGTAATTAATACCAGGAACATTTGGAAAGAAAAGCTGGCGAAAGCCAAATACTATATATGTAAAGTAAACAACATTATTTATATGATTAATATATCTCAATGACAAACATTCACATTCCTCGCCACCATTTTCAATGAAGCCAAGAAAACCGACACCCATGACGATTGTAACTAGAATATTTCCTGTTTTTGCACTCCACTTGTTTAGATTTTTTTTTGCACTAGATATTCTATTACAACTGTTCATACTGATTTACCGCCATCATTGTTAACGTAAAGAATTTCTAAGGTTCTAAGGTTGTTCTTTGGCTTTGATATTTAGTTTTATCAAATAAGAAACAAAACAAATCTATCTATATAATCTATCTATATCTACAGGTATACTAACTAAGGCTTCAGGAGTATTTCACACTTTCATCTGTTTAACCAAATTTAATCCACACTTAATGTTTTCACATGCTTTCTAATCGAGAGTGCGTATGCGCATAGCATCATTTGTGATATCGAAAAAAGTTAACAGACGAAAGAACACAGAATTATTACCTTTTAGCCTAATGTCATGTCACTACGAAAAGTGTATTATTTTTATGCTTGTTCAGTTCTTTTTAACAGCACCTCAATTTTATGAAAATTACTTTAAGTCACCCAAATATTTGACATGAAACTTAAATTATATATGTAAATCGTAAAGGTGTCTTTTCATGATATTTTTTCGGTGCTATTGAGCAAAGATTGTTTTTAATATAGAACCCAAATAAAAGACATTAAGGTTGAATTTTGCTTGAGAACTATAAAGATTGATTTGTGTATTGTATGTTCATCATGTCCATTTGTTTGACATTATAACACTTTTACTTGTATTACTTTAAAACTTTCTTGACGCATTATGTATATATAAAAGTGTGCTCAATTTATCGTGAAATTAGGAATATAATTGCATATTTATAAGTTACTAGAAACATCTTTCAGTTACGATAATATTCTATGTTAATATAATGCTAAATATTTTGATAGTAATGCAAGAGCTAAAATTTTTAACAATTTTACTTTGAATTACCTTGATGATGAAATAAATACATTTCATTTTCTCTATTAATATTGTTCTCATCTCATCTTTGACTGTTTCTACATCAATTAATAAAAATCAATTATTTTAATACCCTCAAATTTCAATCCATGACCTTACGTCGTGAATACAAAAAAAAAGTTTAATTGAAAATAAAAATAACAACGGCCATTATTGTGAAATCAACAGTCAAAGTTCAAATAAGAAATCTTTTTTGGTGTAATTTTGTTTTGCATAAGAGATAATAGTCTTGAGATTCCGCATAAATTACAAACTTTTCTATGTTCATTATTATTCAGAACCATTCTTTTTTGTTTACATTTAATAAAATTTATTGTTGTTCAAGAAACTCACGTTATTATTGGCGTTTATAATTTTTTGTTTCTGCAAATTTTGAATTTTTCCTTGAGTTTATTTCATTTTGATGCAAAAAATAAAAGTTCTTACTGATATTTTTATTTACTTTTATATTATAGAAGGATAAATGTTGATCAAGATATTATATATAGAAAACCATAAACCAAAAAATCATTTACATTACGCATCGTCACCCCGCCAAACTGAGAGACACAAAAAACGTTTTCCAACTGGAAACAATTGTCAAACAATAAGTGAAAAAAGCGGTGAAAGTCTTCCTTTTCACACGACAAATGAAAAGAGATGATTGGAGACGTAAACACGGAAACAAGTTGAGTAACGTGATGCTAGACGCTAATTATATTTTTTATTACAATTCTGAAGGTCTCGACTTAAAACGTTTTGATGTTACTGTTTTCCGCTGTCATAACTGGCTATTTGGTTAAAGTTTTTGTTCTTAAATCATCGAAATACCAAAACATCCACTGAGGTTTTTATAAGAACGACCGTTTTGATAGAAAAAATATACAGACTTGTTTTCGTATTAAATTTAATACATTTTAATGAAGTTATTTTTCTTCACTTGTTTAACTTCACACTAACGATTTCATATATATTTCCATAAACATCATTATGGTTGCTTTCAATATTTAAATTATATTATTGGCGAATATGAAATTGCGAAAAGTTTCCTCTTATACATATATAATTTGTGACCTAGATGCAAGAAATTTCCAAATAATATATATCTATATAAATATTAATAATGAATCAATAGCTATCCGTCTACCATTGACCTTGTGATTTACTCATATTATTATTTAATTATATCAACTGTTGCGTAATATGTTTTGTATGTTTAATTTGTCTTTTTTGATCTAATGAAAATATTACTTATAGTATTATACTCACAAAGTGTATTTCAAGACAAAATCTAATAAGAACCAAGGGATTTTTCTTGTTTATTAATTAAAACATTAACATACATGAACTTTATATATGTATCAATTGGATCAGTTTGCAATTTAATCTTTAATTATATTCATAATTTTTTTTCATATATTGAAATACTATATATAATAGAAAGTGATATAGAAATTGAAGTTAATTTGCATTCTCCATATAAAAATAAACATGGGATAAATCATATAATCATTCATCTAGTACAAAATAGTTTATATATTAAAGATATTGAGAACATCGCTATCTCTCCTATAATACTTGTAGGCTAGTTGTGACTTGAACAAAAACATAAAATAACAAAGCATACAGATATCCGTTTTGAATATCAAATAGTGAGATTTCTACCGAGTGGAGTGTGACGAGTGAGTCGAGATCTCGTTACAAAGTAGTGAAGCGTAACAGAGGTCGTTAGACTGTTTTTATAACAGGTGCATTGAGAAAAATGTCGGTTAGATATATCCCTAAGGTTACAAATTAACTTTGTTGAACGATTTAATCCACGCGCTCTTTGTAAAACTATTCTTTGTCAACTATTCATTTGACCTTTTTCGATTTTATTACCTAAATAAACTACTAAAACAGTTATCTGAAAATCCAGAAAGCAACAAAGAAATTTCATGATAAAAAAGTGTTTTTTTTTAGCTATAATCTATCCGACTCTAATGCGTGAGTATTAAAGCGCTTGTCGTCAGCGTTCTTAATGAGAAAATAAATAGGTTTCATCTCATAAAATATCACTACATACTTTCTCCGATCATAGTAATTTGTGTACTTTGAGCCAGTTAATATTCTAAGTACAGCCCCTGTAACTATTTGTTTGACATTTGGCCTTGTGTATGAACAGAGCCAAAGTCGCGACATTGACACTACCGGATCTATAAACTGGACCCAACAATCACAAATATCTAGACTCGGTACTTCACCTTGAGATGCACTAAAACTGAATATCGAATGACTTAACAGCGGCTAACAAAGCTTATAATAGCATACACTTAAAGCCTTTTTAGGTATTTTATAATTAATGTTTATATTTTTCCTTATTTATTTTCTGAAACTTGTTTTATGTATCTTTAATATTTGATTATTGTGATTGTAATACTAACGTGATATGGCAATCTTTATCAAAGTAACTTTGTTGAACATTTTGTCATGGTATAGTAATTCTGAACTGCTGTGAACTTAACCTTCGGATGTGGTCACTTGTTCTGAAACCGAATCTACTTATTCTGTGGTCTTTTTGAAAGTCAACATAATATTTATAATATATATGTATATAAAATAACCTTCGCAAACAGACGATAATAATTTTATAGTTCATAAAAGATGAATATTAGAAACGACTGTAAAGAAACATTGTATAGATAAGTGTAATAACTAAAATAACAGTAGTTTAATTAAGATAATAATAATTTCCATCTTGATTATTACAAAGCAAATACTGTTACGGGTTTTGGTGCTAAATATTATTTATGTAAATTGTTACTTGCGTGTCTATATGAATTACAAAATCTTTGTACGAACGTAAGATAACATCGTGAAATAAAAATAATTCTTACCACGTTACGGGAAACTGGATATGGTGAATTACTAAGGTCCTTGACTCTAAAAAAAAGTATTACGTCATTTGTTTTGTTTATGAAATGTTTGTACGCACTTCAATTGTAACATCTAACTGTACCAGTTTATGTTTTTAATAGAATACTTGTTATTGAACGTTGCTTTGACAGTCTTATTAATGAGAAAGTAAGTCTGTTCATTAATAACGTCATTCACTTATACCCAATAGCTACTCATCAAGTTTTTCGAACATATCGTGTAGCCTTTGTTATAAGAAATATTCGACAGGTTTCCAATGATCAAAATATAATTATGTCTGCATGATATAAAACAATGGTTGATATTTATTAACAAAGAGTAAAAGTTTAAGGATTTGTCTGTATAGCTTGCAGGATTCGTACAAAAACATTAAAATTACATTTTATTAGCATTTTAAATTGTTGTATTACATTTTACGTTTAATCATTCGATTGTTTTTTGGTATTCTATCTTAACTATATGAAGAAATAGTTTTAACAGAATTTGGTAAATAACGGTTCCGTATCTCGAATCTCCGACAAAGCGCATTGATTCAAAATAATCACGGAATCACCGATCCGTCACACCGAGGCCATTGACCTGACACGAAATCTAATAATTTTCCACTTCAACCGCCATTTCTAAAACATCTGCACTCTGCGATACCAAAAACTTTTTAATTACATTTTTTTTCGATAGCACTCATTTTTTATTTTTATCATTTCTAGCTGTACAAAGAAATAGAGTTAAGATTAAAACGAATTCATTATTTAAACTCATCAACTTATACTACTTTTATGAGTAATGCATATTAAAGTAATGTGCTAACTGTTCAAAACATATTTTCTAATCAAAATTTATAAACGGAATATAATTATTAACGATGATAATTATGCAAATTACACTGTTATTATATGAATTCTGTGTAGTCGGCACAGAATAGATAGTAAATAGACAATAGAGCAATCAGTCAGTCACATCTGAGTGGCTGCGTCGCGTCAAGCCTTTGCCAATGCAAAGACCTCAATAGTTTTTACTGCATTTTCTCTTTTATCCGCTCCATGGACTACTCAGTAAATGAATTTTAAATACTTAATTGAAATTAGTTTTTATTTTCTTAAATCCTACTTACACTGTAAATGGGAAAGTTAGTTTCCATACAACTTTGTAAATATATACTTGGTGTCATTTGCATTATGAATAATGATAAAAAAATAACAAAACGCGACTTAATCTAATGTTTGGTAAGTGACAAGTCGTTAGATGAAATATTAACCACAATTTGCGGTAAAAGTCAACATCTACCATTACAGGACAGGTTATGTAACCATCAATTATTTGAGACGACGTTCTAATGATAGATTAGACAATAATAATCAATCCTTCGTTTACACAAGCAGGTTAGTGTTAGCCATCTGAAATTAATTAAACACAGGTGACGTATTGCCATTGCGATATTAAATGCCATCTTCGGTTACAGTATGAATGTTTGCTCAAACGCAAATAAATACCGTATATTATCTATTGAACAACTGTTTCAAACCTTACTGCCTACTTTGTAATTATTAAATATAAAATTTTCTATGCCAATAACTTAAATAAACTTCTAATCGGACAAGCTAAAGTTTGAAAACGTAATAAACTGGCCGACGCTTCCGCATGCTTATGGTAAGGCAATAAATATGGTAGCTTATGGTAAATATATGTTAAGTATATGATTCATAAAGCATTTTCGTACTAAGCTTTTCTTTTGCCAGCAAAGCAAAGAAATGTGAGCAAAGTTGCAATGTACATTTGTGTCATGGACGGCAATTGTGCAATAATGTCTCCCGTTCCCATACGCCATTATAAGCTAATTGCTAACTCGCGAATATACTAATTGTACTTTGGATACGGCATTTGGTAAAACAGTAAAAGATTGATTCTCACCTAAGATAAAAAATATTGCGTACATCAGTTTATATCTTAATCATTACTCAAATTGTAGTAGAATAACTTCAGATGCTATGGTTAGGGTTTTAAAATGGTTTGCCAAATACTTTCGAAATCGGACGCGGCTTGCATGTTCATAAACGGTCAAGAGTATACACAAGGCCGTATCCAAAAGAGATATTTATGAATAGTTTACAACATCTGTGGAGCTCTCCTTGAATGCTAAAAGAAATCTCGACTTGCACGCGACGTTTTCACATACACCTTGTTTTGTCTATAAATGTATGATATACAGCATGCTATAAATTATTCTTATTATTATGTACATAAAGACCATTTCGAACTATCACTAACTGCACTTTATCTATAAACGTATAAACTGCTTGTAAGCGAAGTCATTTCTTATCGCCTTTCATTAAGGGTCATAATAAGCTATACGGAATACTGTACAGTATTTTGCTTACGTTAGTTTTTCATTGATTCTGCGTAGTAATTGCAGGTGGAATGAAGTCTTTTAATTACTGTTATATTTTATATGTCATATAGTGTGAAACTTAATCAGAATAAATGTATAGGCCTGTATGGAAATTCTGCTTATATATTAATTCATTTTCAATGTTTAAATGCTTTTATTATACACGAGGAAAACAGAACAGACATAGAAATAATCCTTTTTCTCCCATATACTGCCTTTTAACTCAGGCTATAAACTAAAAATGTCAAAATGTTAGTCAGGGTGAGACAATGACACTAATATTTTATAAAGCCTTATTAAGTCGTAAGCATAAACTTGAGTAAAGTGTCATAAGAATAAACACGAAAATGGTTTGTGCATCAGACACATATGTATGTCAATTTAACAAATGTTCCTTTATTCGTAAATCTTCTTAACCATCTCTCATCCATTGCGTCAGAAATCAGAATTTTATAATGCAATCTATTTTGTATTTTATTCCATTGATAAAAAAGTGCATTTCGTTCAAACGCATGTTACTTCTTTAGTTTTTATTTATCGTACAGTTATTCATATATGGCCAGTCGGACATTGGTCCACTAACCGATAAATATAAAGCTTATGATTTATTAAACACAACTTGAAACAACTATCATTTATGTTTATATGTATTATTAATTGCTTAAGTTTGTTAATTATTTGAAATTATTGAAAATAATTTTTATCTATTTATTCGATTAACTTGAACGAAATATAGGAAATTTTCTTAGGGAGTGTAAACTTAAAATAAATTTCACCAAAATTATTCATATCATTCCGAATACGGCTTCTTCTTGTGTCGTGCTAACGAAAATTTATGACCAAAACGTTATCATCATTTATGAATAAATTGTATAATATTATTAAATAATATTGTAACTTTGACATGCGCTAATATATAGAAAGTTAATTATAGACTGGCTTTCAAATTTCTCCGTGATATAACGAACCGGTTTCCAAAATATTGTGGTATACCGCTGTCACTTCGGAACGGCTAGTGCAAAATTGAATGGTCAAGATCAAAAATAGTGACGGATCTAACACGGAACGTTATTTGTTTAATGAAATCCAATTTAAGTTATTTCATGGAATTGTTTCACGTTTGTGATGGTTCTCAATAATTACTTTTAAGTTTATCAAAATTTTGTAGACCGATTTCAAGTCATTGATGATTGACGCTGCATTTATCTGAAAAACAATTACCATTAAAGGAGACTGAACTAAAGTTAATGTTATTTAAAAACACAGTTTATCACAGCCTTTGTAAGTAATTAGTTTTTATAGTGTATTAAAAATAAACTAAATTTTATTAGAAGCTTCTACATTTAAGAAGCATTCTTATTCAGCAAAAAAAACATGTATGTATTTATAAAACTCTTCATACATTTTATTGTTCGAAGTAGTATTATAATATACTTTTACTTGTAATAAAAGTGTAAATAACCTTTGGGACCTTTAGATCCTTTTCCAAAGTGCACAAGTAAGCACATGTAACAAGGTCTTTAGGACACAAAACAACCAATAGACAATATCCATACAAATTGCTACTTTCTAAGCCCATTGAAATTCCGCGTCGCAAGTGATTTTTACCATTGTCTTTAACAATCACATTCGCAGAGAAGCAAATCAAAACATACGTCTTACAAATGAGTTGCATAACTATTAGTCACAAATATATTTGGGTTATAATCAAGTACGGGTTGACCGCAAAAATTTTGTTATAAATAACAGTAAATTTTGTGGGACACTAATTGATTTTTATTGCGCCAGTACCTTACTTTTAAAAGTATGCCAAAATCGAAATCAGATTCGGTTAACTTCAGATTACGTTGAGACACGAGCGGCTATTGCAGAATTATGCGCAGTTTTATATTTCGAATGTAACGACAAACAAACCTATAAATTATTGTTTATATTTTACTTTCGTATCACGCAATGCAGATATGAAATGAAAATTGAAATTCCTTATAAACTTTTTTTTTTTTTTTCATAATCACAGCAAAGTTTTTTTGAGATTAATATACATTAATAAATATTATGACCTTAATATTCTTTACTATGACAGTTACTTTCCAAAGTAAAAGACGTATTTCATGTCTTTACGTCTATACTATTCATATTGTGGTCAAAGAGAATAGATCGGTAAGAGGTGTATAAATAGCCACAACTTTATTGTTTCTAGTTTTTATGAGAGCTGCATTTTAGGAATTATTCAATTATCAGTATCCGCCGAACGTGTTTGAGTTTAACTGCATTACTGGAATCATTTAATTGCTACAGTGAAAATATATCCACAACATATAGACGAGACGCGTTGATAGCTAACTATTTAGTATAAAATTTATTCGAAAAACAGAAAAAGCCTCACTAGTTGCTACAACAAAAGGCCATAAAAACACCTACATTTATCAATAAAACAACAGAGCTATAAATGTTATTCAATTTATTGTTATAGAAATATATCTTTAAATAAAAACCTTTTTTATACTATTTGTATCGCAAGAGTGATAATAAGTCAGAATATAAAGGCGTGAACATCTATTTTTCGTTACATACTCATGTTTATAAAATTAGTATTACAATACAAAATGTTTCCTAAACCTAGCCCGTAATACGTTAAATCTTTGTGACATCCTAGTAAACAATAAAGCTAATATTTAAAGGTTAATTTTTATTATTTATTCCTTCATAAAGAATTATTAAATTTTTCACCTTCGAATCTATCTTCATTGTTATACTAATTGTATAAACACTTGACAGGGTTCAAGTACTTGACATTCATTTATTATGATATAAGTTATATCGCAATATTTCAGAGGTAGTTCACAACAAAGTTAATTATCACGGAGCTGTTTATTTTCATTGTTGCTATTGTTAGTATAAATGAACTATATTCTCTCAATATTTATACTTAAACTTTTGATTTATAATTATATAAATATATGTCAAACTATCGTTTAAATAGACAATAAATTGAACCTTTTGCAACATCTCCAATAAATACAAAATAAATTCTCAAGCACAATGTAAGATACTTAATTTCTATAAAAGAAAAAACTATATTTGTACGGCAATGAGAATTGAGCCAATAGCGCCGGTGAATGCGAGGCTGTGGCGAGGTCACCTTAGTTTGACACTAAAAGCACAATAAATTACATACAGTGACCACTTTATTGCAAAAATTTTATATATCTATAGATAAGATAACATATTTAAAAAGTAATTTTTGTATGTAAAGTAATAATAATTAATCATTTTATAATGTGACAAGAGAATGACAACACATTTTAAATCTTAGTTAAAATTTGTACACCAGACACTATTTGTACATATGATACATTAAAAAAACAATTATTTAGTAATAATATAAAGTCTAGAAGCTACTTGTAAAATGTTACTTTTTGTTTTACCACAGAATAGTTCTTTTGAAATCTAAGTATTTCATTCAGCGTTTAGTAAATATTTGAAAGCAAATTTAATGTTATTTCATTTAAACTCTCGGTAGTTTTTTTATTTCTGTTACTTCTGGTTTATCTTTTATGATATTGTATGTTAAGAATTAAATTTTAGTAGTAGGTAAGTAAACTATCATATAGGACATCGCAATAAATTTCGAATAAAATATTACATAACACGAAAAATCTATTCAAAAAATTAAATATATGAGTTTTATATAAATTAAGTAATTGTTTTATTTCTGTGTGGCATCATAAAAGTAATCTCCTTGCTCCGAATATGTTGCCCTTAATAAATAAATTATGTAGGTTGTGCGTAGGCTAATCACGAATGCAAAATGCGTTCAAATGTAAGTTTGGACCGATACCTAAACGACAACTAATGTACATGAGTACTGATACAACTATTAGAGAGTTTTAGCTATTAGTAAATTTTATGACCTTACTGTCTTTTAGAAAATATCTTAATATAATTAGAAAAATAAATTAGTTTCAAATATTCCTCATCTTGAATTTGTAACTGGGGTACTTTAAAAATGGACTTAAATAAAAGAAAATGTTTTCAACTAAGCTAAACAATGTGAATAGTTACTAATTTTTATTAATAAAAATATCTTATACAGTACCTTTTTAATTATTAAAAGCAAGGAAGATCCTCCATGAAGTGATGTTTACTATAAATAACAAAGATTACCATTTATATCGATTTATTTTCATTTATTAAAGGAAAATATAATAAAGCTGAAAACCTTGAACAAAATGATCACGTTTTATATTTATCAGATGATCTTAGAAATAACACATTTTCTCAACATATCTGTCTCGAACAGGAAAATATTATTGACATTAAAATTATACTAGTAACAAAAACAGGTTAGGCGGCCCCAAAATGTCATTAGCATTGCCTAATTAAATCCTAAATGGTGCGAGCGAGCCCAGAAACTGGCAACATTTACATTTCTTTTAATAGGTGGGTCGAATGGCAACACAATTTATGACAAAAAATCTTTTTTTTTACTAAATCAATTGATCGTTGTTGTAAACGATTCAAAGTCATCACATCTCGCCCGGAACGTCCTTGAAATTTTCATTGTCTTTTTTCTGCTCTAAAATTAAAAGTAGCTAAAATTTAAATGCCAATACCGATCACTTGACCTTTTAATTTTAATATATAAAACAAAAAAATTTATTCTGATTTATATCTTTTATATTTTTTTACATTTAAACATGTTCGTATTAAAAGATTTTTTAAATTACGATCCCTTTTGTCGTAACTTCTTAAAGCTATTTCTTCTTAGTGAGAAAAGTTTTTGACAGCTCAAAAAGTATTTAAGTATATGTTGCATATAACACACTTGAAGTAGAAAAATATAACAAAACGGTCTAATTTTTTATTTCATTTGTTTTCCATATTTCTACCGATTTTTGAATCCTAAAATATTTCATAATTAAGATTTTATAACTTAATATTAACCAGACATCTGAAATTCCTAAAAATTACTAATAAAAACCATCGCATCTGAACTCCGTGTTTTCAAAGAAAAGAGATCACTAAGGCTTATTCTATTCTATATTCTTATAGAAATAAATCCATGAACACACAATAATAAATAATCTATAACATTTTATAGGTGTCATAAAATATTTTCAAACATAAATAAGGCTTAGTGTCTTATCAGAATGTGTATGTATGTTTAAGTTAGATACGCTCCCCTTTATTATAACAGCGTGTTAAACATACCCCGAACATAATGTGTGAGGACATGCAACAAAGAATTTGGTATACCGATAACGTGACTCGATACTGTAAGAAACATGAACGAGTCTTCTGATTTGATTATACTATGACGTCAGTTATGTGATCATCATAAAAACAGACATTAGTGCCACGAAGATATACGTAATATATCAAATTAAAATAAGCTAGTAGTCATTTTACAATTGGAGATTTAACCACATGGATATACAGTTCCAAAGATTACAAGGATTTCAATTGGTTATATGAAAATTTTTTCATACCGCTAAAAACTTAAAATCTTTACGTTAAATAATTAAAATATCTAACATCTGTTTTATATTGAATTTTGTTGCTATTCGAGAGAATTTTTTTTTCCATAAATTTTTATATGATGAGAACTGTCGTGTCTTACTTTGTCAATGCATTTTCCTGTTGGAAACATTATATCGACATAATCAACATAGTAAAATTTTGATCTTGAAAAATAATGTATTTTTCGATTTATTATTAATGTTATTTTTTTTTTATTTGTTGTTTGTTCCTTTATAGATATTCTATAAATATATAAAAATATCACAAAAAACGCTAAATGTTAATAATAAGTGTAGTCTTGATTTTAAAAACTCTTTTTTACTTTAAACAACATACAAGCAATAATTCTATTCAATAGTACATGCTATCTCCATAAAATCTCAAGCAAGGTTCAGCCCAAACACGGAAAGGAAAGTAACAATAGTACTAGGAGTATGGTTTTGAGGAATTCATACTATACGACCAAAACAAAACAACAGTTACCCTGTGCTCCCATGAAAATGTTTTACTACTTGAACTTACACTTATATTTTAAATTTCATCAGAATATACAAAAAGACACACCTTATTCACCTTTCTTTTCTGACAAAGTAATGATAACTCATAAAATGTAATCAGTTCAGAACATTCTTGATCAAAGCAGTCATACATTTATTCATAATATGATACTATGTCAGACCTAAAATAGCATAAAATTGTACTACGCTTTGATTACCTCTGCGTGCTCAAACTTGTTCATATGTATTACATTATATATCACAATGTTGATCGCATAGGTCGAGAGTCAAGTTTTAAACAAAACATACATTTTGCTAAGTTTGTAATAAATCTTAAGTTTTTACTTGAACGCTCGGGTCATGGTTGTTTGAAAAGGTTAGGGTATATAAAACCTATTTCATGTTGATTTACAGCTAGGATATCAAAATTATAAAATAAATTATTCACAAATTGTATACTTAAATGTTCAAGTTAATGACGGTTGGAGATATGTTGGTATATTTGTCGCTTACATAAAAGGCTATTTGATAATAAAGAAGTAAATAGGCATATTAGTGGTATGTTCGTGCTTACGGATTAACCTATGAACCTAAATTACTATGGCAATCTAAGTTAATCATTTATTTTGTTTTACAATAAATTTTAAATTGAGTTCACGTTAAATAATTACTAAAATAATAAATTAATCACATTAACTAAGCATCGCCTGACTCAAGTTTATAATTTAAATATCTAATTATCAATTTTAGTTAAACATATACAGGTAAAAATTTCTCCACAACGTCAAATTTCCTCATCTTATCTTTCAACGTCCTGTCATTAACATAAATATTGTATGTAACCTTACATTAAAAAAACCGTTTTAAAAAAAGACACAATTAAAAGGTGAAAATTGTAGAAATGTAATTAAAATAGTTACTTTTTCAATACAAACGATCAGTCTTAATTAACGTAGTGTAAAAGAACAAATCGAAAAATATGCTGTTGCTTTATTTATTTTTGTAAGCATAAGGTTTTGCTTCCTTTGTACATGTTTAAACTTGTTTAATCAAGTATAAACAAAACATATAACAAACTAACACACATATAATCATCATCATCTATATATAAATAAAATTGTGGAATAAAGATATTACTCTCTTTTTTGGGTTAGATTCTTTAAACAGAGACTAATTTCTCTCATATATCTTTTTAATAAAATCTTAGCCACTATATTAAAATTCAAAATTCATGGTAAATCTTTTATAAACTAATCAGTAATGATAAAAATATGAGTTGTTTTGAACGTTTATTAAAACATGAAGTGAACGTATTTTACATAATCATCGCTGTATTATTATAATTGTTAGCAATAAAATTACATTATTTAATGCATTTGAAAACCACGTACGTTATTGCGTTAGAAATTTCAATAAACCGATTTCAACATATATGTTTTTATATATTTTCCTTAATTTTAACATCATCTGTATCAATTCTCGCTGCAGGCTGTATTCGTTTAACAGAATATATTTTTTTCTTATAAACTCAAACGACAGTATAAAATCCGGTTCGCTTTTCCGGACAGGTGGGTAGTCAAATAAAAATATTTTTCAATTTATTCATTTTATTTGATGACTAGCTGTGCCCGCGACTTCGTTCGCGTGGAATAGTGACTATGAGCAGCGTTTCTTTGACATAACTTTTTTATTTATGAACCGATTGACATGAAACAAATACTAAAGCATAACTGAAGCATATATATTCGTGAAAACCGCATCCAACTCGGATCAGCCGTTTCTGAGATTAGCGTGAACAGACAAACAGACAAAAAAAAGTTAATTACATTTTTGGGTTCGACATCGACATAACAATAACCCCTGCTATTTTTTTTATTTTTATTTTCAATGTACAGACAGCACTTTTCTACAATATTATTATATGTATAGATGGAATATTTTAGGTATATAAGTACTCAGTTTTTATTTATTTATCTCACTTTTGAAAGAAAAGATGCTTTAATAATTGAATAAATTTTATCTTATTTATAAAATTAAATTTAACGAAGACATAATAAGGTTTCGGTTTTGATTGCAAAAACTTCAATGGTATTATTTCGGTTAGCCTTAAATTTCACCTTAACGCATTTAGTCAACAAACATTCACTTTCGAAATTTATTGTAATGTAGTAGGTACTTACTATAATCGTAAAAATACATAAATATTAAAACACTAAACATCACACGTATACTGAACAATAGATATTTAAATAGTAAACATATTCAAAACTGAGACTAAAGACACACGTCTCTCGAGATGAGTCAGGGACCTTTTCACTCGATTCATTGTTTATTGCGGCCGAAAACCCGTTTCGAGACCATTTTCCCCTACAATGTTTACAAATTAAATCATTTTCTTAACTTACATTGAATTTTTTTTCATATAAATAAGTTGTATTATTTTATGTACCGTAACATTCACTTGGAACAATGTGTACTGTTCAAAATTATTCTCTATAGGCTTAGTTCTTTGCAAGTAGATATTTCAATACAAATTAAGCATTAAAAGTCGATTGAAACTAATATGAGTATTTTCTTAGTTATACAATAATCATAACTGTAAACATCCGCTCTTACCTCCGGTTAAGCAAGTCCGTTAAAAATTCCGGCACTATGGCACAAACACAATATTTAGCGAGTCCCAGTCAAACACAGTTACACGTTATGTATGTCAGATGACAATATCTAAATCACTCACTATTAAAGTCGGGCACAAACACTGAAAGCACAGTTTCCGCCCTCACTAATCGTAAATGGTTTTATTTGAAGAGAAATTAAACGAAGTGCGCGCGCGACGAAACCTGCTATGTGTGGTAGCGCAAGCGTTGACTGGTTGCCTCTCTCTCGGGCAAGCGACTGGCTCATACCTTCACCTTAGCCGCGCTAGCCCGCTTCGACATGAGCGGTTTCCTTGCAGATCTTGTTGCATGGCAACCAGAAAAATGTTTTGACGCAAAATTTAAAGAAACTATTTTATTTATATTAAGTAAAGCACGTCTATTCACTTAAGTTTACTTTAGAATCAATGATTCTAGTTAAAAAATATTTCATTATGATTTTTTTACTAACTACTGTGTTTTATTTATCAACACAAGTAAGGCTTCTGTTAAAAAATTAAATATTTTGAATAACAATTATTTTCTTTAATTTAATGCTAAATACTCGTAGCGTAAATAAAGCTTAAAACATTATAAAATACAAAATAATATACCTACGATTGCTTAATCGTAACTTGTTGCTTAATTATTCACAATACTTTAATTTTCAACCTGTGGACCTGTTAATAATAATTCAGGTGAGTATAAAAACCTGTTCTCAAAAAACTTTAGATCAGAGTTCTAGTTATGATAAGAACGTACATATATGTAAATATGATAATCGTGCACACATGATGTGTGAATTATCACAGTTTGTCTTGTAAAAGGTAAGAGAATCTAATATCGGTGTCACTTGTAATGACACGATTTTTGAGTTTACATTAACAAATACTAGCTGTTTCTTTCGGCTTTTCTATAAACACGAGTTAAAATCGGTATAAGAAGTTATAAGAATTTTTTTAGAAAAGTTTTCTGAATTGTAAGCAAATGTAATGTAAGCAAATTCCTTACTTTAAGTCTATCAATCACCAAAATATATATTCAACCAAACAATCACATTGTAATTTTATGAAGGTTAACCATAATTCGGTTTATCGCTTTAGGCTTTCATATATTTTGAACTATCATCACCATTAAAGTAATACAATATGAAATTATGGGAAGTGAAATTAAAGTAAAGTGTAAGCGGACGTTACGTTACGTCTGCATGCAATGATACTTGTACTATAGTATCCGTTTAAATAAGTTATGTAAATACCAGAAAAGATTGAAATTTAAAATAGGTATAGCAGAAAACATTGCTTCTATTCAAATCTTTATAACAATCTAAATTATACACAACAGCTTTGTTTTATTCGACGTCCTTTATGTACATATATCTTCCGTATTTATTACCAGGTTACGTCGATTCTTGCTACTCAATAGACTTTGTTCACAAGTCGACCCCGCCAACATTCTCATCATACAAAAGTTCAACCAAATGTCAATACATTGGCACATTCATTTCATATTCCACATTTATTCGAACTTAAGTTTAATTTAATTTACTTATATTAGTATTATAATAAAATAATTTAATATAAAATCAGCTGAAACATAACCTAATCATGTCATATTACAAGAGCATACACTCACGTGCGACGTCGTCTTATTTAATCTTCCTCTACTAGGTTTGAGCAGAAAACACGTTTCCATACAGCTGTGCACATATAAACTACATTACAAATACATTACATTCTAATATACAATTCACTATCATGTATAGCTCAAAACAAAATTACTCATATCTAGAAAAATCAAATAGTTGGTTTTAGTTTAAAAATCTTTATTTATTTATGTCGAGACCTGGATTATTTCAAATAAAAAATATAAGTTACTATCTCTTAATACATCTTTAAGATAATAGGAAAAGTAATTAAGAAACTATTTATAATAAAATTATATAACAATAATTCGCATTGTTATTTCTTTAAAAATATATTATGATTCAACATTTTTTAGTCACGCGTTCCATAAAAACTAACAAATAAAATGAATAGGTAAAATATAATTATACATTTATTTTATTTTTTATTCTTAAGTTCACACATCATATACCTTTTTTCTGAAATTTCGACATGAACAGGAGGTAATAGAACAGTTTAAGGATAAGAAACTCTCTTACATCTCTTTTCTCCTTCACTCACATAACACACTCTTTAACACATAAATACATTTATTGAAAAACTATTTTCAATAACAATAACGTTATAACATTTTAAATTTGAAACTTAAATTGGATCACTTTATTTGTTGTATCTTTTAATATCTTAATAGACATGTATATAGGATAGGTGGTAAAATTATAACTTAAATGAGTATTTTCTTAATTAATTCTACTTACGAGTGCAAGGCCCCAATTAAAACCTTATATAATTAATTTACTATCATTATTAATGAAGGAAACTCATAAAACCATTCGTTTAGAAAATATGTCAATATGACAGGAACTAATAAATCCTATTTTGTACTATCATCGTGAATGAAAAATTTGTCCGCATGTCTGTTACTCAAACTATAAAAATTCTCGCAGTAATTTCTATATTAATTTCTATCCATATAAATCTCTTAAATGGAAGAGCCGGATACAAAACATCAAACTTAACTCCGGCAAAAACTAGTTATTTATAGACATCATTACTTAATTACTACTTTTTTTTTGTAAAATAATGAAGATTGATAACAAATTACTACCAATAGATTAATAACAGCGGAATGTTGTAGTAATAAATATAGAAAAAAAAACTGTAACACAGATTGCGTGCTTATTTAAGAAACATCAGAATGTCATAGTAGAATGTTAAATTTGAAAATGTCTATATAATAGCAGTAATAAATTAAAGTTAAACGCTAGAGCCATTTTTAGTTTATAAATTGTATAAACTTTGAAACCTAAACCTGAACACTATTAAATAAAACATCATTCATTTAAATGATTAAACAAGTTTGTCAGTCATTGTTTCGTGTATCAAAGGGCACAATAAGATGTGTATGTGGGTCGATTGTAACAGTCGATGGGCAGAGGTGCCGGCCAGTCCTCATTGCATCCGCTACTGGCCGTATTCACATTGTTATACGAAATGACTTACTTATTATTTTACTTACATACACTAAGCATTAGTTGATGAACTTAATATTTTGACATCAGCATCTTAAAATGCTTTGAAACTCATTTAATAGAATCAAAAGCTTATGATTCGACTGTTGCTGGCCCAAAAAAAAGATACATTTCAGTATTTTCGAAAGGAAGACTTCAAGGTCAGAAGAAACGTTGAAAGCTACATACTAAAGCCTGCCACATAATTCGTGGCAATAACACTTACCAGTTCAGTCTCACTTTAAACTCATTAAATAGATGTATTGGTTGTTTTATTAGTAAAGATCAGCATTCTACTAGGTAACACATGTACATGCCCAGTAAGTCTTGTTATGCAAGATATTCTATTATTGTTTGGATAATAGAATACACAAAATTTATTATATCACGTAAATATTCGTACTATGAAAATAATCCACTATCTTTGTAATCTTTAAATACATTGTTAGTATAAAATGTTTTACCGAAAATAAAAAAAGAATATTTTCGATTATAATCCAATACTATGTTTATTTAATTTTTTGCAGTCTCAATATAACTGGATTATGTTTGACATTTAAATACATATAAATATTTGTAATAAATTTGCAATCTTTATCAATGCACAGTCGTAATAATTTTTTTTTTTTTGGTAATTTGAATATTAAAATCTTCTACAACACTTAAATGACAGAATTTGAAAACAAAATAAATTAATATTTGTGGACAAAAAAAATGTATAGTATTTAAAGCACAGTTTGTAGTTTTTAATTTAAATAAAACGTTTTTTATCATATATCCGATTCCGAGCTAATGGAAACAAACACCGAGCGATGGTCAGCGCCATTCACTCCGAGCGAAGTGTTTTTTTTTATGTTATATAACAACAAAAATTTTCAACTTTTGCTTGCAAGCAATTGCACCTTTCATCTATCAATGAGACCGCCATAAAATGAACTTTGCTCGAACACGTAATTCCACTAAGTGTATTGAATTCGACGGGTCACAATAATTTTGATTACATCACTCTATCAACTTAGCAGTCATAACAACATATTCACACTCACTCAATCTTGCGTTTGCCATAAAAATATATTACCTCGATAGTTGTTTTTGGTCATTGATCATTGAGTATAGACATGTAACAACTTTTTTGGTACTTAAATTATTATTTTTTTTTTTGCACTGAGTGCCAATATGACCACGAACTTTTCATTTGGTATTTTAAATCAAAACATAAATCATACATTCATGATTCACTTTGTAGTTTTGTGTAGTTGTCAATAAGTATAATAATATTTTATCAGTTCTAACTGCGTCCGTGTAAATGGCTTTTAATACTCGCAGTTTAATCTATAAAATATAGTCACGATTTGTCTATACAAATATTTATTTACTAGATGAAAGCGTAGTAAATTGTTAACTAAATGGAAGAATGGCTAAGAAAGTCAATAGGTGTACAGGAAATCATGGAATTTGTTAACAAAGAGAAATACGATCGACTACTACTCTAAAAGCTTTCACGATCTAATTTTATCAGAAACTTGATTAGATAAGGTTGAACATTCGTCCTAAATAGCGCTGGAATTGGATAAATTTTTAATTTCATTATTTTATTTATTAACAAACTAATTAAAAATATAAAAGAATTACAAAAAATATTCTTTGCATATTAATTATTAATGTGCGTTATTGAAATGATATCACGTAAAACATCTGCATTTATTTTTATGGAATTTTGTATGCAGTTAACTTGAATAACTAATAGGGATTTTTGGTACCGAAAATCTCACAGACTTTTTGAAATAAATAAGGATAATATTCAGTTGCGTAATACATAATTTAAGTGTAATTTGTATAACATACTCAAGAATAGTAATTATGAACATTATACTGTGAAATCAAATAAAATCTCAATGACAATCAGGTCTCTTATTAGATGTCAGAGCATCGCTTAATTACATTAGCGCTTTGAATGCACCAACGCGCTTAGCATCTCTTAAAATATATTACTGAGAATTGTTATAAGAAAATTTAATTAAATAAATCTTAATTATCATTAAGATTTAAATATTGTTATATTACCTTCAAAAGAACTGAGTGTTTTTCCATTGTTTATAATAATATTATAATAAACATAAGTCCTCGACGGAAACCTGATATCTTCTATGTTAAAAAATAATTGTTAAATTTTTAAGCTATATAAATTTTCTATCAAAAAACTTTGTACAAATGATACATTCATAGTATAACTGCTAGAAAATTTCGAAGAAAGGCAGCGATAAATAATACCGTTTTACTAACGTATTAGTGAATTCAACATAGATAAAGGGAAATTATAACATTTCTGTTATACCTGAAATATGTTAATATCTAGAGTTGAGCGTAAAAAGTAATGGATGGATCCCCATTCCTTTACGCTTCCATATCCCACCTTAATGGAGAAAGATGCCTTTAACGCATTTATTATTCATGGTTTTATTTTACATTACATGCTTCAAATGTAGTCAATAAATCCTTATATATATAATCGCTACTCCCGTCTGTGTGAACATAGCCGAATTAGAGCCGTCAGGACAAATTGTAGATGTCATTACGATTTGTTGAACTGCAGCAGTGTTCTGTCGCTGATGGGGACGGGTCGGCAATCCTCGTCAATGGAAATACATGACCCATCTTTATAGTTTGTTTTAAATAAGTGTAAGGTGTTTTTAATATGATTGTGATTGCAAGTATAAGTGTTTGTAGATTGTGATATATTGTTAATATATTCAGATATTTTATTGCACATGTAAGTATTTTATCTTTATACATTTTTTGTTAGCTTCATGCTCAAAACCATCTATTCAATAAAAAATCATTCAAGTACACATGTTGTGAAAATTACGTATATTACAATTATGTTCTTCAATTCCTATTTACAATTTCCATAATTTTTTGAACTCTATTTCTAACAGACTATAGTATTTTAATTTTATGTATTCCCATATAATATTTTTTTAAAGGGAAAATATTTAACATTATACATTTCTATTAAATTCATTTCAAAATTCTATGCTATGTCATCCCAAAACCATACGAGACGCTACTGTACTTGAGTTAATTTAGCCACGCATAACATCCAAAAACACTTGAACTCTTTATCTCTTCAAAAAAGGACGTCTTTAACCACTTTGATTTAGAAATGGAGAGATCGAGACGGGTCATATTACACTGGTCATATTTAGCCGACATAAAGTAGTGTGTGTGCACTCTGATTCCATATTTCCGCTGAATACCCTATGCGAAAATTGAACTTATAAAAATGAACCCTATATACGTTTTAAAAGAGTTCAGTTTCAATTAAAATGTATACAAGTGTCAACAACGGAAAGGATTTTTAAGAAAATTGTTAGGCTACGTAAAGAATACATTGCTGTTACATCACATGTAGCAATGAATAAATTGAATGCCTATATATCTCTCCTCTTACATAATTAGCATAGCGAAGCTATAAAGATTTTAAGTGGTAAGTAGTATTAGCTTGTACTTAATATTACTGAACAATAAACTTACTGCTCTTGCTTACGATTAAATCGATGATAAATATTAAAATGGTCGTACTGTGACGTCTTGAGTTACAAAAGAATATTAAGAAAATCACGAACATAGTTTGTTGATTATAATTATTTAGGAAAACAGATTTTATTGAGAAGTAACACCGGCAGTGTATTCCGTTCAAGAAATGAGTTAACTTTAATTAATGCTGTCTGTTTTATTGCATTTCAATATACAAAACTGGTTTTTCGACTTTCTTAACAACTTTGCTTCGTAACAATTGAAAGGTATCCGATTCATTAAAAGTGAATCACGCCTTATATTGCTCGTTTTGCCCAAAAAATTATCATAAATACTACAATGATAATTTTAAAGTTTAGTGATATTAATATCAAACTAGTCATATATCGCGTTAAATTCTTTAATTAATGCTTTTTTCTCTTTGTTGAAGATAAATGACATTAATCGAGCAAGATGGGATTGCGGGTAAGACGAGGCTTATACGTCACCATCATACTCATATCCTATGGAATAGCTGATGTTGACTTGAGTTTGCCAGTAGATTTAGCAGTCGAAGAGAAAGGTAAGAAAAGAACAATAAAGATCATACTATAAGATCATATAAAAGGTAAAATATATTTATTTTTAAGTAAAATTCCCACGTAAAATACAATATCCATATTGGAAATGTAAGAATCATAAATTGGAACATTTTCTCAATCAGAATGATATATAATATGTCATATGAGATCCAAGTTTACCGAGTTCAAATTGAAATCGAAACTGTTCATTCAAAAATCTTGTGATAGGATTATTTGCACACAGACAAAATGAGAAACTTGAAAACTATAGACGTTTATTGAAAAGAAAGGAGTACATTTATTTAATATGAAGTACCTTTAAAATGAATTATAATTACCTGTTTTGTAGTATGTATGACTGTTGATAAATTATGATAATTTTTCAGCGCCACAACAAACTACCCTCCCTGCGACATCTACGTCACCTCTCCCTACCACCATTAATGTGTCAACATCTACATACGCCACAATCATTCCTCCTATCCCACCCAGTGATCGAGATAGATTCCTCACCTTCGCAGAATCAGGTCACCACCAGACTTTTATGTTTGCCAAGGACAATACCTATATACAGCTCGACGGAGATATTATCCAACGATTTCAGTTAAGGTATTACGTTGTTCAATTTGATCTTAATATAAAATAAAAAAGAAATCTTTTTCACCCCAACTTCCTTCACAAATTGTATCAAAAGGTCGGAAAGTTTCCTTTTAAACATGACATTTTTATATCCTATTTATTTCTGTCGTTCTAATTGAAATGTTAAGTCGTCTTAAATAAATGGTATTCAATTTAATACTTGGCCGAAGAAATGAAAAATATAAAATTTATTTCGCTCCAATTTCAGATTGTGTAGAGAAATATCGTTTAAATTTAGAACAAGACTTCCCCACGGACTTTTAGTTTATCACAATGTTAAAAATCCTGTATTCAAAATGCAGCCATACGCATTATATGTTATTGTTGAAAAAGGCGAACTTAAAGGTAAATAAATACATATTTTAAATATAATATACAAAAATAAAATCGAAGTATCTTTGTGTAATAACAAAATGAAATATAGGTAATATTCAAGATATTAAGAAATTAAGAAGTAATTTTTATGTAGGTACATGTAGAAAACTGTTTTATATAAAATTGCAATTATGAAATTTTACCACATAAAAAGCATTATAATATAGATTAGCTAGTGACTTTAGAAGCAAAATAAATTGATAATATCCTATGAAGGTTAGTTTAGATAGTATTTTTAATTCGAAATAATAATTTCAGTTGTACATGTATTTGGTAAGCACTTAACCTCAGTGACAGTTGGCAGAGCTTTGAACAGAGATCAGTGGCATAGCGTGGTTGTTACCATAGATGTGCATGGAGCAAGACTTATAGCCAAAGTAGACAATTTGAAAGAAGAGGTTTATCTAAAGGTATGCATTGAAACAGACTGAAGTCACTTATGAAGTATATACATATATGCTTAAAGTGAATTTTATGATTACAGGGACTAAGTTTCGATACTAATTATGGAATAACAGATAATTTAACTTCAGTTATACTTATTGGAGGTGAGTGAGGACATAAAAAATAGCATTGAATGACAAAAACAATAACTTTATACTAATATTTAAATGAAACTAACAGTAACTTGTCGTTTTTGTGTGATTAAAGTTGTTTATAAAAATAGATAAAATATATAAACTGGTTGAATATTAAGTTACACACATGAATAAATTATGGTAAAAAAATAATATTTAAATAATATATCATTTATCAGTGTGTATTAGTAATATACTGTAGAATATTTAGAAATAATTATAATCATCATATTAATGTTTCTTTTAAATGAAACTAATATTTTTCGGAGGCACTACGCCATTTTATTTTTGATAAAAAACTACATACTACCGACGTTTCGGCTTCTTTACAGCAACCGTGATCACGGGCAGACGACATGTGAATCTTAGATCTCATTATACCAATATTATTTTTAAGGTTTAAGTTCTGAAGAAAAATTACATGGAGTTAAATATATTATTGAATCTTTCGTTGGTTGCATCAGCGATATGGTTCTTAGTTCCGGTAAGGCTGCCTCCGATCTTCTACCTATAGTACCGTTGATCGCAACAAAACACGAAAACGTTAAAGAAGGTTGCATAGATAAATGTAAGACCATGGAAAACCTTTGCTTCGAAGGTTCTAGATGTATCAATGAATACAATGGATATAGATGCGACTGTTTTGGTACTTTATACGAGGAACACCTATGTGATGTGTATAGTGAGTATTAAATATATTAACGAATATTTCATAAGACCATTATAACTAGACCTTGACTGTTGCCGCCTGACCCAACATCTGTTGTATTAATTTTATGCTAAGTAAATTGCCAATTTGAACTAACCGAGGCTGACACGAGCAGTTCTTGATAATTTTCACCTTCCATCGATGTTCAAAAGCTAATAATTAAGACACATTTACTTTGGTATTTAATATAGTATTATTTCAGTACACTATTTAATATATTCATATATAATAGTCAATTTACTTTAATCTAATATTCCTTTGTAATGAATTCTAATGCTATATTTTATGTGAAATAACTGCAATTGATGTAATTAGCGGCGACAATATTAACACTGCGAGGGTCGAGCTACGTATCCTACCGAGTCTATGATTGGAAGGATCGAGTACATTCTACAAACACAAGAGTCAGCTTGCATTTTAAGGTAAAAAATACTTAAAAATCTGTATTGTAAAAGATAAACACAAAATACTATAAAATTAATTAGCAACATATAAATTCCTAGCTAAAATATTCTTATACATTCGACCTTTTGCTGATTAAAAAACAATCAAAAAAGCCAGAGCCGCTATCGACCTTCAATATCACTATCACTAAAAGTTAAAATATATTTCAGACACGTTTCGACGATTCCGCTCTTTTTTATGCAAGCGGTCAAATAGATGACAAACACCATTATATAGCGCTGTCGATACACCAGGAAAAAGTCGGGATACAAATAGATTTAGGCGACGGTCCGGTAGAGGATTATTTAGGAGTGAGAGTAAATAATAATATGTGGCACAATATAACTGTTATATTGCAAGAAAAAACAGTTCACGTATACCTCGACAATATAAGCGCAATATACGAAGTACCGGGCGACGCTAGATTTGTTTGCATCGACCCAGAAATATACATTTGTGGCGGTCCAGATTTACACAAAATGAAAGGTCTGAAATCGTTCAACAATTTCGCTGGTAATCTCAAGTACGTTTATTACAATGATGTATCGATTTTGTATGAGTTGAAGCAGAATAACCCAAAGGTTCATTATATTGGTGTATTGGATCCCGAATTCGAAGATATTGATATAGAGTTAATACCTATAACATATCCTTTCGCCACATCGCACATATGGTGGCCTTTGAATCAGAGTAATAGTATAAATCTGGTTTTCGATTTTAAAACTAGCAAGAATATGGCTGTACTAGCTTACAGTCAGATAACTTCGGGACAAGGTTATTTCGAGGTAAATAAGAACCAGTTTTAATTCATTATCACAGTTAAATTTTAAATTAATTAATCCATACACATGTAAAAGTGATTTTTTAATATAAATATACAATAAAAGTTCATTATGTTAATAATAATTACAGGTGAGAATGGTCAAAGAAGAAATTCGGTTCGAACTAGTGCCGGATGTTGGTAAAAATGTAACAGTACTGAAATCTGTTAAATTTAACGTAAGCAACGACTGGCATAATGTGGAATTGGATTATAGAAAAGGCAGAATTAAATTGACTGTGGACTATCACAACAAACACGCTCAGATGTTCGGTGAGAACTTGTTCTTTATATAAATAAATTAAAAAGTGTAGAAACATCCCAATAAATACTTTTTGTATGTAATTATTACAATTTTTGAGTCACAATTACAGGTTTAGATTTTCAATTACAAGATAAGATTGTAATAGGTAGTGGACTGAAATCAGCGAATTTAGGTCTTATAGGATGTATGAGGAACATCAAAATCAACGGTCTACAAATTGAACCACGGTAAGTTGTTTAATAACAAGGTAAAGACAAATTACTTCACAATGTTCCTTCACTAATTACTTCAGCTTTTCTGGACATTTAATCAGAATCATTATTGTATAATTAAAATTCTACAAAGGGAAGGCTTAAGGAATATTAATTACCAAACATCAGAGCCTAACATTTTGTGTCATTTGACAAAATTTCAATCAGCTTCAGGCGTTTTGATAGAATAGCACGACGGAAATTGCACATCTACATTAAACCTCTTTTCCTAATATTATAATTAACTTCTAAATTGACTGTAATTTATTTTAAATTACTATCTTATGATTTGATTTCTTTTGAATCGAAATATCCTCAAAGTAATTCAATTTTAATGAAAGATTTTACAGTGTTTGCAGTGTTTGCCATTATTAAAAAATATTAAACTAAATAAGACTTAAGCATTTCTTTATTATAACTGTTAAACATAATATCATACCTTAATTACCAGAATGCATTAAATTTTGCATTATTTTTAATTTCAAAAACATAATATATAACTAATCAAAGACATTCAACCTAATATTTGGTATAGAATAAACCATAAATATTCAGCTATCTTTCTTCGTACAAAATTTTCAGATACGTTATAAATACGGAGCGCGTGGTGGGTGAAGTGGCTATAGATGACTGCCGCTACGTGGACCCTTGTACCAGACCGAACACTTGTGAGCATGGCGGTATATGCTCTATACGAGAGGATAGGGTCATATGCAATTGTGATAACACTGGTAATTATAAAATAGTTATAGGTACAGTTTATGTACATACTTATCAAACTGTCGACTTGCTAACAATTTGTTATCAGAGTAATTAAGTAGATTGGCAACCAGAGATTCCAGGAAAACTACGTAACTTACTTATATGTATATTATAATATGAATTACGTATAAAAACTTATAACCTATACCTAAGCCTACATGATTGCCTCGATGTTAGGATAGCAATACCTTTCCATAGTTTGTGTGGTATCAGGAATTTTCTAATTCACAAGTCTTGGTCTTCGTTCCGCGGAGTCAGCAGCGTCACTCGTTATATGATATTTTATACATACAACGATATCGCCCCGGTGATGTTCATTTATTTTTTCAATATGTTGAGCGTACGTAACAATTATAAATATTTATATACTGATTGCTGTTATAGGCTACATTGGTGAGAACTGCCATTTCGCTACCTTCAGGAAGACATGTGAAGAGTTAGCCCTTCTGGGTTATACACGTAATGACGTGTACTTGATAGATATAGATGGTAATGGAAAATTTCCACCAGCTCACGTGAAGTGCGAATTCCAGATTGAAGCGGATTCATCCACTACTGTGGTTGAACATAATTTACCAAGCCAAGTGGTGAGTCCAATATAACATTACTTTTGATTAATTTTAACTTACTATTTGGAATACAAAGAAACGATATAATTTTTTACGTATATTATTTGAGTAAGTCTCTTTTTTGACCATTTTTTCTAGCACATTATAGACATATGACATAATACGCGCATCTTTCTGACCATATAAGTAACTACTTACACGCGCTTTGATTATTACTGTTGAGTTTCGTAACGTAGGCTAGTTATGACTTTCATAAAAAGAGGCTAATGTAGAAGAGCACTTAGTATATCAAAAAAATATTAGATTGTAAATATATATTCTTTAATTTTAAAAATCCAGGATGTAAGATCTGCTCTGGGGCAAGACTTCAGCTTTCATATAAAATACAGAGAGTTCACAGCAGAAATGCTGCAAGAATTAATTTCACACTCGTTGTTCTGCCGTCAATATATTAAATACGATTGTAACATGGCACCTCTGGAACTACATAGTGCTACATGGTTTATATCATCCTCGAATGATACCGTCGATTACATTGGAAACGTTAAAAAGTAAGCATTATTTATTTTTCACTACACATTATTTTCTCATTTAATCAATTTTACAAAACATTATAAAATTTTAACAATTCTTTTTTGAAAAGGTAAACAAAAAGAGGAAAATAAATCATTTATTACAGAAATTCCATTCTGAATCAGAAAACCCTGATCTAAATATATCATAGTGTAATAAAGGAAGTTAACCTTTTATATGTTCAATGCTTAACATATTGGGTCTAAAACCGCAATACTTTAAATTTCCCCCCTATACACCTTTTCGCACATTCATTCCACCTCCATAATTTAGTAAATGACTTTCGAGACGACCTTTCATTGAAATTTATCGTAAAATAAATCACCTTGCTAATGTAATTTCGATAATGCCTCATTTCGACAGCCTCGTGTATTGGCACGAATAACTAAACGACTTTGTTGTGCAAATGAATTTTAAAAGTTAACGTTGTATTACCGTACTTGTATAATATTACATCATTACAAAAATCCAAGCGTAAGAGAGGATCGTACCCATTACACACTGTTATGTAGTTGTAATATAGTGATTATTATTTTGCTAACTTCCTTAATAATTTTACCTAATGTTGACTTGAATTAATTAATAGTATTAACCTTAATTCTAGGGGTTATTGTCCTTGTGGAGTTAACGCAACTTGTGTTAATCCAACAAAATCTTGCAATTGTGACGCGAACGAAAACAAATGGCACTCTGATGAAGGAACACTCGTTGATCCCAAAAGCTTAGGCATTACGGAGATGTTCTTTCTACAACAAAAGGATTTGACTGAAGAAGCGCAAGGCAGGATTACGTTAGGTCCCTTAGAATGCGTTGAAACAAGTAAGTTCTTCGCTACAATAAACTCTTTGATCTTGTTATGAATACTACAATTTTAGATTAAGACAATGTTAGGAAATTTTACTGTTTTTATCATAATTTAACTCAACAAATCACAAAATTTATTATTTTAATATGAATTACAGATACTCAGCGTTATGTTGTAACGTTTACAACATCGCAATCCTACATAGAGGTACCCGGATGGCGAAAGGGGGATATAGCTTTTAGTTTTAGGACGACGGGTACAAGTGCGATTCTGTTATTCCAGCCGCCTATAAGACCGAATTATCCATCGTTCATGGTCGCTTTAACAAGTGGTAAGCATAACATATTCAATGTTTATTATCATTAGATCGAACTTCGTTGATCCAAAACTCTGCCTAAGTTAACAGGTCGTCAAGTCTTAAGACGGCTTGTTGATGTTAAATTAATTGCTAACAATAATAATATCAACGACGTCGTTAGCCTAACGTAACACGAGTTATTAAGAGGATTAGCGAAGGGAAGGGAGTCTTAAAACTATAATTAACAGCTGCTTTATCAAGTTTCCCCTCCCCGATACGTATAACTCAAACAAACAACTTGTGTATAAATTAATTTAAATTATACTGATATGTTATTTTCATTGATTTAATATTAAACGAACATACTTTTTCTTGAGATATTACCTAATATCGTCTTTTTTTGTATCAGAACACGAACTAACTTTCAACTTCACCCTCAATACTGGAACAACACGGAAGTTGGTCATCAACTCAAAGAGAAAACTCAATGGAGGGGAATGGCATAAAATCTGGATCGACTACAACTTCTACCACGTGAGGTTCATGCTCAACACTGAGTACCAGATGCTTAATCTCTTATTGGAGGAGGAGTTTGGACCGTTTGAAGGGTCTATGTTCATTGGAGGGGCAACTGCGTGAGTTACAATAATTTCCCTTGTAAATCTTATTATATCTTAATTAAAGTAAACCAAATCGTTATTATATGCAACACTTTCTTTTCTTTGGGTCAACAGTTATCATTTTACATTATGCATATTAAAAACCTTTGCTCAGCAGTGGGCTCTGATAGGCTGATGTTGAATAAAGAGTTATATTTTCTTAATAAAATAACGTTTATGCACTACTTAGATAGATGAATTATAATTTCAGAGAACATTTAAAGAAATCAGCTGTAAACCAAGGTCTCATTGGATGCTTTCGGGGCTTGGTTGTGAATGGTGAAATACTTGATATATATAGTTATATGTCTGTACATTTGTCTGAAATCATTAAAGACTGCAAGCCATCCTGCGTCCCTAATCCTTGTCAGAACAGAGCCACTTGTAAAGAACTTTGGTCGACTTACGAATGTATCTGCAAGAACCCGTGGGCTCACTTGGGTGAACATTGTGAAGAAAGTATGTATAAATCATTATATACTTCTCTTTCATAGTAACTATGATAGCAAAATCATTATGACTTATTAGTAAAATAAACACAGTAGTATTTTATTTGTATGGTCAAAGTAAAAAAAGTCCAGAAGATGAATAATACAGCATACATTTTGCTAATTGCTTCCTACTTGAGTAGGAAATGTTATTTGCGGGTGCAATTACTATTTGCATAACACGACTTTAAATCTTTGCTTAATTGATATTCTATAACGCACCGTGAATGTAAAATAAATAAAAAAATATTCGACGACAGAAAAAACATTGTTGCTCTTTATTTACTTTTCTCAATAGTTCTGATTACATTTCAAAATATCTTGTATTATGTTTACAAAACAAAATTGATAAAACTTTTGCTAGGTGTTTCAAAAGCAATTTTTTAGAATGTCTTCGCAATCACGAACTGAAATTAAAATTGGCGTTTATTTTATCTAGATATTAATGAAAAAGCATTGACTTTCCAAACTAAGGAGTCGTATTTGAAAAAAAACTATCTGGTCGATAACACGACAGACGCAGAAAAAGCAAGATTAAAAAAGATGATGATAGAAAACGTCCTAATGAATCTGAGAACTTACGACGACAATGCCCTAGTACTGTACGCTAATGACAATCTCAATAATTTCATACATCTCTTCATACACAATGGAACGGAAATAATATATCTGTTTAATAATGAAGATGAAATCGTTAAAATGAATGTTACTTACGAGAAAATTAACAAAGGGGAAAGTGTTCAGATCGCAATCATAAGGACGGAGAACTCGACCACTTTGCATGTTAACGATAAGAATACAACTATAAATAAAGTTGCTAAACTTCTGTCTAATTACACGAACAAACCGTGGAAGAATCCAGAATTGGGTGAGTCATGTTTAATAAACGTCTTATTAAAACTTTGCAAATGAAAATAAGAACAATGATTGATTCATTCAAATACAGTGATAGCTCTTCAACATATATTTGTTTGCCACTAACGGTATAATTATTAATTCATAATGTTGCCACAGTAAAAAACATGTGCTGTAGAGAAAAAGTAAGAATTAGTATTCAAATTAAAGTTAATATTATTAGTTTATGATATTATAGGTTTGAAATTTTTATTTACGGTTCCAAAGTAACTAAGACACAGTAGGTAGGTATTCTTATTCACAACTAACAAGTTCGAATCCTGCATAACTATAAGAGCATATTAAATAAGATGCTCCCTATAAGTTAAATATAAAAAATAAATCATCCTCATTAATAATCATTTTCTTTCCACCCTGAATACCAGAGGTAATTCGACCTCAACGACCTCCAGCGCCACCCACAGACTATTTCCAAATGAACCTGGGTGGATATGACCAATACTCGCTCCATCTAGCGTCACAAGCAGAAAACTTCCCACAAGGGGGCTACGTTGGCTGCGTAAGGGGATTTAAGATAGCCGATCATGTAGTAGATCTATCTAAAAAGGCGCAGCAAAATATTGATCAAGGTAAAAAATAAATACTAACAGATGAAATTAACATAGCAATATTGTGTAATATGGTATCGAGTTTGTACGGCTGGTATTTGGGAGGAAGGAAAAATACCAAAAATATTATCAGTAGTAATATTCAAAGTAATTATCTACACTATTTAAATAACGTCTAGAACGTTGGTTTGCAATGTATATGTAATTTTATAAAGATATTTTTAAATTAAAATTGTACCAAATTAAATAATTTTACCAAAGCTATTAATAACGCTTTAAAGAGAACACGTAAAAATCCGAACCTTCTGAATCAAAAAGACAAATAAAATTTTAAAATTGTTTTGCCTCTCATTTAAATGCCGATGAGAAAATATCGCATAGTTTCTTTATCTTTTTTTTCATCTTTATTTATTAATATAGATGTTGTGTTTAATCCACAGATTTAACAGGTGTACTCCCTGAATGTAATATGAAATGTGACTCCGAGCCATGTAAAAATGGCGGTATTTGTACCGAAGACTTCACAAACCAAGAGAGCAGCTGTGATTGTGAACTAACAAGTTATTTTGGAGAATACTGTATGGAAGAAAAAGGAGCAGATTTTAATGGCGAGAGCATTTTACAAAGGAAATTTGTTCTATCTGGTCCTATTTTTGAGGCGAGTTAAAATCTTATGAATATTAATTGAATATAATTATAATGTAAATACATTAAAATCTTTTTTTAGGTTAAAATAAAGTTGGCATTCTCCAGTAACGACCTTCGACAAAAGAACACAGTTTTATTGCTTGTGCAAACAGAAAACAAGTGCGTCATAAAAACTTTTTAAATAACAGATTATATCATTTTAATTCAGCTATTTTATTTTATGTTCAATTATTCTTTAGGCGCAGCTATTATCTTCTGGTAGCCATAACGCAAGACGGTTACTTAAAATTCGAAGAAGATCGCGAAGATTCTGCGTATGGAGTAGAATTTAAGAACAGAAACTTTTTAAATGGTAAAACTAGTATTAAATAACTCACTCGATGCACGAAAATGTTTAGATTATATGACAAAAAAGTATTCAATGCCTAAAAAACAAACACAAATTTAAACCAAAGCATAAAAATTGTTTTTATTTAAAGGCGCCCGGCACACAGTATATTATACAAGGTCAGGTGACGAAGCGAAACTCTTAATAGACAGAATCGAAGTGCCTTTGGAGAAGTTACCTCCACAAGATCTTTGGAAGGTGTTTGACGTTGGATTTAATGAGGTGCAAATAGGAGGACTCAATACAACTGATCCACGTCTTAAAATATACAAGGGTTACAATGGATGTCTTTCTAGTAAGTAACAATATAATTGCTGCCAAAAAAATCTGATACTATTAAGACTAGTCTTAATAGTAAATAAATAAATATTAACATGGATTGTTTTCTTAATTTATAATATCGGCCTAAATATTTCGATAACGCTACATTAGTATAAAATTTTAGATATTTTTGTGGAAATAAACGAGCACGTTATGAAACCTCTTGAAGAGTATATGCTTTTCACGCGTTCCGACTCGGAAAAGGTGAACGCAGTTAACGCTCAGGGTGTGAGGAGCGCGCAATGCTCCGCGGACTTTGATGAAGCGTGGCCTGAACACGATCAGCTCGGCGCTACACATAACGGCAGCTTTCTCATCGTATGTGTCTTTTTGAAGTTTTTAATACTCTTGAAATTTGATCTTCTTCTTTCTTCCTCCTTTCCTTGCCCTGAATCCACTTTGTGTTGTCAGCACAACATGTTCTTCTCTTCCATTCTCTACTATCATCTCAACGGTTAACTTTACTCGTTTCCTCTTAAGCTCAATCCATCCATCTTTTCGTAAGTCTACCTTGATTAATCCAACATTCTTCTTATTACATGACATTCATCCCTTCACATAACATGAACATACAACTCTAATATATTACTTCTTAACTATCAAAGTACAACTCATAATTTTATAACCCATTATAAATTCTTAACAAAGATATTGCGTCACTTTTGCCTAAGTACAATACCAGATCATAATTTCATTTATTACTTAAAGACAAAAATCATATTAGATAAAAACAAATTAATCGACTTTCAAAACTCTTTCCTGTTTCTAATAACTATAGTTAATTGTAAAGTAGTTTTCTAACCAACTAACATGATTATGTTTCTACTGAAATAAATATCTGCAAGACTATAATTAATAATATGATAATATGCCATAGAGTGTAGACAAGACTTGGGTAGAGGATCCACCATCCCGCCTGCCCTACGATTCTCTCCACCAACAACCCGACACTGAGGAAGAAAATACAGACAAGTTCTTTATAGCGCTAATAGTAATATTCTTATTGGGACTCTGTTACACAGCGTCGCACGTGAGTTCCTAAATAATAATTCATAACTCAGTATGGAAATAGTTACGTCTTCTGCTTTGACCTAACAAGTTATTTGACCATAAAACATTAAGTAAACTTTTTATGATCAACTAACTGTGGTTAAAGAAAAAGTAATATTTTGGATAAAGTTTTTATGTTTGCAAATATTGCTAATATAAGAATTAACAACGATTTTTTCTTCTAGATGTGGCGTACACACAAAGCCTATAAATTACGTCAGGAAAAAGAAACTGATGAAAATATAATGCGTAGTAAAGAAAAAGCTACAAAACTTCAGGATCCTCAGGCATCATTTTTACCGGTACGTTCAATTAATTTCTTACTGTAATCGTCTATAAATAATAATAATACTACTCGTAGAAAATTATCTACTTTATTTTACATTTAACATGTTCTATTTTTAAAAAGTATAACATATTTTTTTAGCTAAAAGAAATAGAAAATGGCGACAAAAAAGCAAATGGAGTAGTGATAGACTTAGTTCCTACAATCATTGTGGAAGTGAATGAAGAAAAACCTCCAAGCAGGAGAGGTTCACTTCGTTTCCGAGGTAACAATTAAATATTATATTTTTATAAAGTTCACGTCGAAAATCACTACATGGTTTTATATCCTGTAATTAATTGCAGATATGGTAGACAAAGATATAGCTTGGCAACCTCTTGAAGAAAAGGATGAAATTTTAGAAAACGAAGAAGAAGAAGACGAAGCAGAAAAACAAGAACAAAATACTTCAGAAGAAAGTGAAGAAAATAATACAGATAACGACGATGACATTTCGGTATAACATAAGATAGCTCTAAAATAAAAATCATACACTACAGATCACATCTTTACATTCAAATGAGTTGAGAATTAAAAAAATATACGTTAATTGAAGAAGAATGTAATTTAGTAAATATTTCCTTACAGGATCAATTTAAAAATGAACCAATCGACGCCGTCAACGTAGTGAGGAAATTGTCAACACTGTCAAATAAAATAAGCGAAGAAAATTCTATAGAGTTAACTTCAAGTGCATAATCTACTACCAGAAAATAATATCATTCAGGATTTTGGCTGTTCTCTGAATTACTTACTAATGTAATGAAATTAATGTTGTTTTATTTTCCCGCCCCCGAATTTCATTGTACTAAAACTTTCCACACATTATTTAATTTGAAGGAGTCCCAAAAATTTGTATTTTGTCACTGGTGACTATATAAAGACAACAACTCTAATTTATAATTCATTTCAGTATTTTATTCTGAAACACTACTTTAATTCTATTAATTTCTAGTCTAGCTAGAGAAAAGTATGTATTATATTCGATAATTGATATTTCACGTTTAGCATGTGAAATGTATTTTTTAAACTCTGTTCTATAAATTTTAACTCTTTAGGTATGTAAAATTAAATAATTACATTGTCTATGGTCGCTATTTTTAATCTACATCAGAATCAATATACAATTTTCTTATATCTGTACGGTTCGAAACTCTCATTTTTGTTCTATATTTGTTTATGATCAATTTATTTGTCAGTATTTGATTTCAGAAGTGGGTTTTGTCGCGATTGTCATAATATGGACGATATTGAAAAAGAAAAAATTGCAGCATTGCCCTCTCAATTACTGATTACAACAGTATGTCATCCAATGGAATATGCAAAAGTACTTATTCAACTGGGGTACGAGCCCTTACCACCACGGCGATCAACAACTCTTTTCGGCCGGCCTGCCATGATATTACCTAATGTCTTTCAGTACATAAAGTTTATCAAAAAATCGGATGGATTTTTCGGATGCTATAGAGGTTTATCTGCAAGGGTACTCGGACTTATAGCTTCTAGTCAGCTAACGTCCAAGGTAATTTTTGCCTGTGGTATCGACCTGCCTGAAATCAACGACCCTCCAAACATCGTAACTGATGAAGAACCTAAACTAGAAGATTACTACAAACTTGGACGTCGGGATATGATCATGCACACCGCGTCTGTAGTAGTGTCATATCCATTCCATGTTGTGTCGGTTAGAATGATGGCATCGTTTATTGGTAAAGAGGAAGACTACAGCTCGCTCTTGGGTGCTATCGTTTCCATATATCGTGATGATGGAATTCTCGGATTCTTCCATGGAATTGTGCCTAAGCTTGTCGGCGATTTAACCTGTATGGCTGTCACTGGTATACTGGCCTACTATGTCAACAAATATTTGGTTAAAACTAAAGATCTAAGATTTTACACTGTACCGCTGCTGACATTTATAACTAGTACCATCACCTATCCTCTAGTGGTTGTGTCAACATGTATGGCTGTGGCGGGAAGTAGCCTGAGAGCTGGTAGACCTCCTTTGATGCCAGCATACCCATCCTGGCAGTCTTGCTGGCGAGATCTGCTCAAAAACAAGCAACATAAACGGGGATCATCAATTATCTTTAGGTACTACATTGCTCCAATCGCAGCTATGCAATGATTACCTAAAACCTAACATAATATTGCATTTAACCTTTCATTGTTTACTTGCTAAGTGTTATTCCACAATCACCAAAGTAGAGATTATGACCTGTAGAGACTGTAAAATGGTTACTGTAAATAATTTAGTATAAATGGTGTATTATGTGGATTTGTTTTGCTAGATTGCGTTCAGGTGTCGTATTTAAATAAATATATTTTGTTTGACAGTAGTGGTATTATTTGCTATTATAAAAAATAAAAAGACAGTACATAATAGGATTAATTTAATTTTGCTAGTGTTTGAGCTTTGATAAAATCATCAACAAAATTTTTATCCAACATTCCTATAGCCCTCCTATGAATAGAAGGCACAGCTTGTGCATTTCCATACTTCTGTTCAAAGTTTATGTAGTCCATCCAAACTTTAATATTACTCTTGCCATGATGTTGAACTAAGGCCTCATAGCATTTCCTTACATTCTTGAGTGATGGTTTTTCTTGTTTCATTTCAATATCAATCATTATGCTATGTACTTCTTCTTGTGTGGGCGGGGTTCTTATACACTCTTCATAAACTTGCCGTGCTGCCTTCAATCCATTGTGTTCATACATCTTCTTTAAGAGGGTGGGTTTAAGGGTCATAAAAACAACACTTTCACATGTCTGCAGCTTAGAATAACAATTCTTAAACTGCAAAAGAAAGTAATGTTTCATTTTAATGTTGATAATTTTTTTTATGAATCAAAATACAATACAGGTATTATACTTACAACCATATGTGACTCAATATTATCAAAAACAAAACTCCAAAGATATCTAACATCATCAGTTTTTAAAACTTTTGTAGCATCTTTTAGTATTTTCAGAATCATATTCTCATCAGACTTGTGAAGCAAAATTTTCTCTTCCCACAAATATCTATAATGTGGGTTTTTGGCCAATGCTGTGTCCAGAACCTGTTTAATATATTAACACTCTTATAATTAACTTTTAAATAAAAAAAATAGTAAAAAACAAAAAGCAATAAAACTTATAAGATACAATAAATATTACCTCTGTTAATTGTGTTTCAGAAATCTCGCCTTCCAACTTTAACATCTTAATACCAAAAACATACATATCATTACTCAACAACCCATTCTCATGACAGAAGAACCATGCATGTTTAACGGCACTAATCTTTTGTAAATCTGTACACAAATTATCCTTTAAACCGAGTAATCCATGAATGTAGATAGTTGATAGATTTTCATCTGGAAACTAGAGATAAAATAATTGTTAATATAAAACTCTTATTGGACAAATTAATTTAATAAGATATTTTTCATTATATCATCTTATTTACCTGCAGTAAAGCTTCCTCATATACTGCTATATAATAATTTATTTCTTTTGGATAACTGAACTCTTCATTCACATACTCTTCAATATCTTTCCAATGATATCCCTAAAAGAATATATTTGTAGTACATAGCATATTTTTTATTTAAATAGACTTAAATCTTATTAATTACCTCCAATTCTTTAGAAGCGATGTAAGACCAAACTTGCTTTTCAGATCTTCTGTTCCATATTTCATCCTTTATAGAATTTGATATGTCTTCATTAACACCATACCTCAATGATATATCACATAATTTAAATAAATAAGTCACATCCGGAATGTTCTTCATTCCATTTCTCCATACAACATCAGCCCTTTTGAAATTTTTAGCCTATAAAATATACATTAAATAAGTAAATAGACATTTCAAGTGAAATTAAAAAAATATAAATTTATTTTAGAGAAAAAAAGTATAAATTTATTATTAAAATACTTTTTCTGTTTCTTCTTCACTTTTAAAAGCAATCATAAGTTCAATATCAAAAAGGTCTAAGTATAATATATCAGAATTTGGATGTCTGTGAATGCCTTTAAGCAAAAAATTTCTAGCATTTTCTAGATTATTCTGTTCCTTGCTTTCCCATTTGCTTGCCAACTGCCATGTTTTGGGCTTATCACCATGTACCTTAAAAAATTACAAATCTTATACTTATCATATCTTAAATTGATAACAGTTTTTATTATACCAAATATACAGTACTTATAGAATATTAACATTGTTTATTGAATGTTTTTGATTTGATAATGTGACAAGATCATGTAATGTTACAAAGTTGTTTTAAATACAAAATCTTAAAAAGCAATTTTTTAATATAAGTATAAAATTCTTAAATTCTAAGACAATAATTAACATAATAACTAATAAGCAACTTATGGGGCATTAGAAACTTATTATACTATTTTATTTTTATTACAGTTACATTTACTTTTACAATGAAATTTATTATGTCATTAAATTTAGATTATTTGTGAAAATATCATTCAAAAAGATCTCATTGTTTGAACACTGATAAATATTATTTTCATTTTACCAAAAAGCAAAGGATTTAATAGGACTCTGAGACTTCAGGCTGTTATTTTAAATATGAGCTTAAAGAATCAATCATTAATAAAAAGAAAATAATCAACACTAATTAATTAACAACCCCTATCTGAATTAAATATTTTTTGGTATCTAACATTGATAGCTACTAAAAGTTTTTAAATTATATTTCCTAATAATGATTTTTGTAAATAAATAGGCATAGGTCCTTAAGTGACACATGAGCCAGTAGGCCTTACTGAGCCAATAATCTACACTAATACTATAATCCAATTGATAGATGAACATCGCTTATATGTTAAGACATAACAAAAAATATCAAAATATATGACATTAACTAAGTAAAGGTATAGTTTTTACACATACTTTCAACATTTGGTCAATAATAGCAGATACCGCATAATCAAATCCAACGGCTTGACAGAATTTAATGTACTCAAAGTAAATAGCAATGTCGTTTTGAAAACGAAATATAAACTGTTTGAAAACTTTGTTCAGTCTCTTAGCTATAGCATATTCAATATCTTTCTTCTTTTCCCCCAACTTTGCTTGTTTCCTTCTAAGAGAAATATCTTCTAGAAGAGCCAATTCAAATGCTATGTATTGAACAAAGTCGCTTTTCTCTTTTATTCTTCGTTGTATTTTATATTCAAACTCCTTTCGTTTACGGGAAATTTCTCTAAAATTAAATTTACCATTGGAAATTAAATTTATAATGAACTTTTAATAAAAACTTATGTTTTAATCACTTAAACTTGCCTTATTTCACCATCCTCATAAAGATTTGTTCTACGCATTTGCTCCAACTCATTTATCATACCCTCTATACGTTGATTTACTTGTTCAGCCATTTTTACAGAGGATTTTTATGTCAAGTTTGTTTTAAATAATACTTCGCCCACGTCTGTTAAATAAAACCAACACAATACAAACACGCGAGAACACGGCTATAATTTAAGGTTATGTTTACATGAATATGTCAGGTACTAAATGTCATCTGTCATAAAATATCAAAAGGATAGTATACGTTATTATACTGTGCACTTCTTTGTACGGATGAAGACCATATTATAAAAAATAAAATAAAAATACTATACATATATAGGTAGGCAGTTACTTATTTATACCTAGTTCTTTACATTAGCATTTGTTATAAAAAGGAAAAAACAAATAAAGAATACTTTATAGGCTTTCTTGTAAGCTAAGATAAGATCAAAGTTTAGGATTAAGTTAAAATGTGACCATAACAAGATAAAACTTTTGCCATATACCGTAATACTTTAAAAATTATGTTACACATTTGATCAGAATATATATTTCCCAATTTATTCAAACGTTTCGATACATACATGGCGAATATTAATCTTAGCAATTAAAAAGTCTTCGTCATTGAAACATATGTATGAGATGAAAATTATAATAACAGAAACCTTAAACTACATTTAAATATTGAAGTTGGAAATAAACGCTCTGTATTTTGAGTAAGTCTTTTCTAGAAATTAAAAGAAATACAAAATCTGAATAATGCAACTGAATGTGAAGTTTTTTCTTTACAAAAACAAAGATATAAATTTTACAATATTTCTATGTTTAATGTTTTTTTTTGTGTTATGCTTTATGTCTGCATTAATATCAATAAAGTTCTAGACTCTTGTGGGTTCACATATTTTTACTACCTAAATAAATACTGTTATGTCAAATAGTTTATACTTTATAGTAATTAGTAATGTCAATTGTCAAGATCTCGTCACAAAAAACCGCGTTAACTCAATTTCTCGTAAGTCTATTTAATAAAATAAACAATATTTTAAACTCCTCAAGAAATAAGAGTGAAATTTGTAAATAAAGTGAAGGAATGTTGTAATTGTAATAAATCATGGAAGAAGATCTCAATCGTAAAAAGAAGAAGGCGACAAACAGTGGCGACAAACGAGCTTTAGCAAAAGCTTGTTCTGATTTAGCAAACTTTTATTTTTCTCAAGCTCGATATAATGATGCTCTTGACGAGTTTAAAAATGAAGCCGGGATATGGAAAGAGCTTGGTCGAACTCTGGAATGGGGTACATGTAACCGGATGATGGGCGAAGTATTTACACTCATGGGAGAGTTTGACAAAGCTCTTAAGTATGAAGAGCGGCATTTAGGTAATATCTTAGTTAGTTTTGCGGTTGTATGTAAAATGCCTATACTATTAAAGTTTCAGCAAATATTTTTTTATTTATAAAAAAGAAAGAATCAATTATAAGAGTAATTAGATGACTGTTTCAAAAATATAAATTGTATATGAATACAATAAGTGTTAACATGTGGTAAAATTACTTATTTCCAGTTGTAGCAAGAGATTTGAATAATTTAGTAGAAGAACAAAGGGCTATGGCTACATTAGGCAGAATATATCTTTTAAAGGGGCAAAGTTCTACAGACAATGGTGAAACAAAAGACTTATTGATTGAAGCAGAGAAGGCCTTTATGAAAAGTCTAGTGCTGTGTCAAAAGTATGATTTTTAACTACATAAATATAAAATATACTATAATCAATCTATATAAATAATTGTTAAAAATTTCAGACTAAATGGAAAAATATCTGAGGCAGAACTTATGGATATGAGGGCTCGTCTTCTTCTCAATATAGGTGTTGTCCAAGAACACTTGGGATATCTCGACAAAGCTATTGATTTTATACAGAAAGCCACATCTATTTCTGCTAAAAATGACTTGTATGAAGTTTTACATAAATGTTATACCACAGAATCATTGCTTTATTCAAATAAAAAGAAAGACTTTCATAAAGCTTTGAACTGTTTGAATAAAGCTTTAACTGTGGCGGGTAGACTCGATAATGAGGTATGATTTGGAAACTATTCCCTTTTCAATTTAATTTTTTATGGCTTCAATATCTCTATTAGTACACAACACTTGAATATATTATAGACGATCAAATAATCTTTTGTTTATTATAATTTTGACACTATGCATCCTTTTTTTCTGTTGATCATTAGAAAAAATAAACAGTTTATACTATTAGACATGAGAAGTTTTTGCATTTACTATATAATGAAATAATATTTCAGATTTTAAAGAAGTGTGAAACGCTGTCAGCTAAAGCTGATATTTTGTGTCAGATGTCCGACTATCAGAGTGCTAAACAGGTTTTGATGAAGGCCTGGAAATTGAAAACTCCTGATGAAGAGGAGAGAAACAATATTGAGAGTATTCTTAAAGTTGGTAAGTATTTTGTTCCATATAAGTGTTTGTGGAAGTCAATAAACCACATTAAAAAATCTATAATATTAGGTTACTCTGGTTGTATTATATTTAACAATATTTCAAACTCTCAAGAATTGCTCTTTCTGCCAGATACTTATATAAGAGGAATAGAATACTTTGTGTTAAATTGAAAAATTATAACTGTAATCCTGAAAAACAAAGCAAAATCTTTATTTTTGATAACCTGATTGTTTTAATAATGAGCTATGACATTTGAAGCAATATTTTTTAAATTATTTATGATAATAAAAATTAATAAAATTGATAAATTAAAATAAGTGTAAATTACTCTTTATACCCTCTAACCGCCAGTTAAAGTGCAAACAAAATAATGTAGCCATTTAAATGATTAGCTAGAACAAACAGAGACAATATTATAAAAAATATTTTACTACGTACCATGTATCAATAAGCATATAGCAAAAAAGTGTTTTTATAGTTATTACAAACATACTAAGATAATCTTCTACAATTGCAGTTGTAAAAATGTGTGAAACAGAAGATAGATTGGTATCAACCGATTGTAATGACTATGCTACATTGAAAAATTTGTATGAAACCATGGGAGATGGTGCATGCTTTGTACGTAATTACTCATCAGCGGTTAATTACTATCTGAAGTGTTTAGACAATGCTGTAAAGGCAGGGGAAGATGGAAAAAGCCTTGTGCCTATATATGTCAGGTGACTTTACATTAATATCTTCTAATAAGTTATACAGACAAAATAGTAATAATAGACTAAGTTATGCAGATAAAACATAATTAATCTGTGATTATTTAGTATTGAATTTTAATTTATTTATGCATAAAGTTGGTAAACCTTAGATTATTTAATATATCTTTAGTACTATAATCACTGTCATTGTACGGGTTTGTACATTAAAACTATGCGCTGGTTCGGTTATTCACTATTTATTTTCTACACGAATTACAATTCTGAACACTGTTAATAATCTTCCGTTTCACTGTTCGCTGTTGAAATCTTCCGTAGTTCTTGAGTTCCGCTGACTGATGTTCTTCCGAGCGCGCAGGCGCTCGCCCAATCAGGAGCTTGCGTTGTCGAGCGTAGTTGCTCATACGACCATTTTACAGTTACAAGTTGTTTCTATTTTACATTCTACATAGTTTCTATATTTTTATTTACTATACTATGTTTATTTACATTAATCTTACGCTATATCTTTATTAACATATTACAAGTTTCTATCGCTGTTTATTTTACATATATATTATATTCTATACTATTTCTATGATGCTATCCCGCACAGTCATATACTAAAAAAAAACTTTTCCTAGTAATCTTTTTTGAGCAATACATTTGTGTAATGTTGATAATTTATTTTCAGTATATATCAAACATATAAGGACATGGGAATGTATCAAGAGGCTTTGGAATATTATTATAAAGAATATGAAATAATCAAAGATGTTCCAAAAGAGGCATACACAACTTTGTATAATACAGCAGAAGTATTGTTCAGTGCTAAGAAACCTTATGATGATATTGAAAAAACCTGTTTTGAGGCAAGAGAAGCTGTAAGTTAAATTTATTATATACTTAGAATGTACTTATCAAATTATTAAGTATGTAATGGTATATTTAATACAAAGAAACTCCAATTAATTATTATTATACTATTTCATAGATTTTTTAGTTCATTGGATAAAAAATTAGTTAATAAGATCGACGACTTTTGCGTGTATTACATAATTTAAATAAAACGTATTTTTTTGGAGTTACAATCTGCCTGTGATCCATGGTTGCTGCAAAGTAACCGAAATGTCAGAAATCTAAAAATATTAGCTTTATTTAAAAAAAAATATTTATATCCAACCAAGCAAAGTTTAGAACATGGCATTCTTTTATTCAACAACACAAACTTTTTCCAGGCAAAACAATTATACAATAAGAAATACGAGATCCGAATTTTAAAGAACCTTTTGAAGTATCAAGAGTATTATTTTGAACTTGATAAAATGGAAGAAACTAAAGCAGATTTATTTGCATTGGGTGATGATTGTGATGAACTGTCAGATGATGAACAGAGCACCGGTGATGAACCTCAAATAGGTGATGATGTATGCCTAGCGGATCTTACAGGTTTGTAGTCTTTATGCAAATATATTTTAAGTATTTTGAAATTAGTTTAACTTTATATATATACTAAAGGTACATTGTCTATTCTCTAATCAATTCTATGATATAGATAATGAAAGAGTTCTTAATTAATACAATATTTTTTAGATAATTATCTTACAATATACATATATATTCCAGATTTATCAGACAATGATGAAGAGAGCGCTGAAATAAATAAGCCTCGCAGGCGTGGCAAAGGTTTCGCTGTAAAGAAAAATGCCAAGGGTGAAACTCAATTACATGTTGTAAGTATTACTAAACAGAAAAATATATGTAATTCTTAAACATAAGTATTAAAAACAAAATATAAGAATTCACTTTAGTACTATTTCAACACAAAACTGTCAAAAATGGGGAATGATATACCTACATATACCTAACTAATGCTCTTCTAGAGATTATTGATAATGATTAATGACTAAATAACTTGGGTAAATAATCCTTACTATAATATTATAAATGCGAAAGTAACTCTGTCTGTCTGTTACGCTTTCATGCCTGAACAACTGAACTGATTTTAATGAAATTTGGTACAGAGATAGAGTTGACCTTGAGAAAGAACATAGGATAGTTTTTATCCCAGACTTTTGAAATGTTTTTTTGGAAACGCGATATAACCGAACTTCACGTAGTCGAAGCTGCGGGCGCAAAGCTAGTGAGTAATAATATTTAAATTTAATGTTTTTCAGGCGTGTATATCTGGTAATAAGGCATTAGCTGAGCGTCTATTGGCTCAAGGTCATCCCGTGAATGCTCGTGATCACGCGGGCTGGCTGCCACTTCACGAGGCCGCTATACACGGACATTATGACATAGCTAAGATGCTTATAAACAATGGCGCCGCTGTCAACGACAGGGGCGGTAGTCAGTGTGACGGTGAGTGACTGGTTTAACATACTGTATAATGTCACGTGACATTATACAGTGTGTTTAGTCAATGAAATTGTTGATATTATACAGTTGTTGTTAGAACATATTCAAAATAGTCATATGTTGTAGGATTCATCAGTGTTACTTATTGCTTACCCATTACATTGTATGTATTATTTGTATGTCTACAAAAAATTATGGTAGCGATACTTTTAGTTATAAAATTAACAAAATATGCTGCTATATATACAATACCATTTATGGGATCTGATGGGACAAGTTTCTGACCCGACAATCACTACTAAAGAAATATTATTAATATGGTTTTTTTAATATCTGATTTTAATCCATACAGGTATAACTCCTATTTACGATGCAGCTTGCAACGGCCATCTTGATGTTGTCCAGTTATTGCTTGAGAACGGTGCAATACCGTCCCTTAAAACAGATTTTGGTGAGACACCATTGCACGCGCTGCAGAAATGGCGAACTACAACCATCCTAACAAAGGACGAAGAAATTTTGTACTCTAATATATGCAATAAAATACATAATTTGTTGGGCAAAACAATTTCGGACCAACCCAGGACGCCTGTTAAATCTATCCAAATAGAATCTCCACCGAGCACATCGAAAATGTCTAATAGCAACAAACAATTAGATTCTCCTGCACTCAAAAGGCGTAATATTATCGATGATTTAACTGACGACGATGACTGTTCGAATACAAGAAACCAAACAGCTTTTCCATCCGACTCTAACTCATCCGATGACGACGCAGATAAAGGTAAAGATAAAGAAAGGAAAAAGACTAAACGTTCCGGGGTAAAGGAATATAAAAATGCTATATCCGCGTTAAGAAATAGAAGCTTCGAACTGCCTGAAGTAGACTTAAGACCGTCCAAACCAAAACCTGCGCTGTTACAACCGAGCGAGGTCGATGACGACTGGTTGGAAGATGACTTGGGTGTTAATAGGACTAAGAAACGAAAACTCAGTGATCCAATGACGACCTTGCCTAAAAGATCATATAACGATATAAAAAATAGCATCGATCTCTTAAATGACATCGAAACACTGCAAAAGGACAGTCCCAAAAAGAAAACACGTGTTAGTGACATTGAAATCAGTGATAATAGTTCTGATTCAGATCTATACCAAGCGAACGTGAGTGATAAGAACGAACCGTTGAGAAATATATCAAGGGAGCTCAACGAAACAAGATCAAAAGACAGCAGGGATGGTATGAGAAGAAGGTGGAAAAGACAAAGCACTTTATTGAGAGCTGGCTTCCAAAGAAAGAAATCCACCGAACTATCCAGCAATAGCAGCAGTGATAATGAAACAAGTAAACGCGAATCCACAATATTCTCTAGAAAAACGCACAATGAGAACGTAAATTACACAAATTGTAAGGAAAATCCGAAAATAGTACAAAATATGAACCCAAATGTAATCCTGCCAATGAATGTAATACAACCGATAAGTATCATGCAATCGAAGAATGGAAAAGCGATGCAAACACAGATTCTACCACCAGCCGCTGTGAAAGTTAAAATCGAAGATAAGACTTTATTAATATCGTTGAAATTGGATAAAATTAATAATCTGACAATCAGCTGGCTGGTCGAGGAAGTTAAATCTAGATATTACAAGTGAGTTAATAAAAACGAAATATTATTCTGTTACAGTGATGAATATTTAACATATAATATACTATTATTTAAACATTTTTGATATTTCCTAATGTTTTTCATATGTATGTTTCCAGACTCACAGGAGTCCGTCCTATATTCAATCTGATGACTTCAGATGGTGCTATATTATCTGAAGATGACCCTCTAAGCCTTGTTCTATCAACGCCCGAATTACAAACATGTATGACAACATTCAAAGCATCGCCGGCGGAAGAACGATACTTGGAGTGTTGTGACGCACTGGATATAAGTATGTGTTAATATGTTATAATTATAATTAGTAAATATTTTACCTACAAATCGATCTGACATGTTTTTTTTACTATTTATGAAATAGTTCCAAGGATTTTATATTTCAAAAGTGTCCTGATGCTATTTAAAATAATAATAATTTTCAATTCTACTTATACAATACTTAAAACAATAAATTCGTAAATTTGTTTGTGTACATTCATTACATAAACCATAAAAGGCTTTTTTGCCAACAGCTAGTAACACTGTCCAATTACATAAACTAAGGATCCCAAAAAGCAATGTTAAATAAATATGGACAGTTCTGATCTGTAATTGTCAGTAATAAAAAATATACCTTTCTTTTATAGGTCCATCAGAAGAAATTCAACAAGTTGTAGGAAGAAGCCACACAACGAGAAGATTAGCTTTAGGACCTTCTACCCTTCCATCAACACAAATACGACCACTCTTCAGAGCACTAACACATCAGACACATATAACAGCTATTTTGATACCAGATAATAATATACAAGATGAGGAAATGAAGTACTTAACTGATTGTATATGTACATTGAAGCATTTGACGGTGTTAGATCTAAGTAAAAATAAAATAACTGGCGAAGGTGTAAAATTCTTAGCTAATGCCTTCGAAAAAGCCAGGAACAACTGCCAATCGTTAGAAAACATAGATTTAACTGATAATCCTATATCCGACGAAGGTTTTAAAGCGATAGTAAATCTGAGTAGACATGTAAAATTAAGAATTTTGAAATTGAACGACTGTGGTATAACATATAATATTGCTAATGAAATCACAAAATCAGATATGAATTTCGATACATTAGAAACATTGCATATAAGTAATAATTTTATCAAGCAGAGATTGGTCAATTGTTTAATGTCGGCTCTTAATTTTAATGTTTTGTCTGATCTGGAGTTGGATAATATTGGTTGTGAAGGTGGCGTGGTTGGATGTATAGCACATTTTATGGGTAATGCCAAGGATTTGAAGATAAGAAGATTCAGCCTATCAGACTGTAAATTAACTGATGAACAGTTCAAACTAATTTTCAAGTATGTATGTTCTATTTAAAATTTTAAAGAACACATTTTATTGTTATTCTTAAATATGATTTATTATTTTTTGTAGATGTCTAGGCCGTGCAAGAAATTTGCAAACACTAACATTGAAGAACAATCAAATAACATTTGTTACATTGAAGAAATTATTACAACGGCAACCAGCGGTGCCACAAATTAATCTTGAAGGTTGCCAGGATATATTTAAATATTCTCCGGACTTGGATCTAAAGGTTTGGTTGCCAGCTATCGACTTTGGAAGATGCATTCCCATTATGAACCTTACCCCTGTGTGTAAAACTGATGAAGAAAAGGAAAGTTTAAAATTGTTTTCCAAAATATGGCTGAGTTGTTTTAAGGGCAGAGGAATGATTGAACATGGCAGTGGTGGCCTAATAAAATTCACAGCTACATGTAATAATATTGATTAATAAGTTCAGTGTTTGATATTATAGATTAATAAACTAGACAATAGACAAATACTGAGAAGATGAAAAACAAACATTTTTTTTAAAATAGTACACAGACTACTTTTCACAGTGAATGTCTATGGTTTGTTTGTGTAATATTGTCTATGATGACCAGTGTTCATAAAATATTTTTATATTGTAATTTTGATATGTAAATATTTAGTTTTTCTTAACTTTAACCGCCTGCCGATTAGTTTTAACATTTATACTTGTTATTCCATATCAAGCTTTAAATACAGAATTAGCAACAAATGTCTTTTATAAACAATTTTGAGTGTTTACATGTAATATGTTACTTAAGTTATTTGTGTGATTGAATTTTGATAGTAATATTTGTAAATAATAAATTTGTAAGATGTGAGTATTATTATTTTTCATCCCCACTGCTTGTAATTACTTTTTTAAGAATTAAAAAATATTAAACCCATAACTCTTCGTGAAAACAAAAACATGATGGTAGAAAGCTGACATTAACGTGAAAAACGGATTAGATATGATTTTCTGCAAATAGATAATGATATAGATGTGAAAGTTTACGCAAGGTACAGAAAGCTAAGGCTACCAATTTTTGTACATTTCTAGTTGTCAATCTTTATTATTCTCAGGTGGCAACATTTTTGTATATATAACCTAAGCCGACGGGTATTCGTACACAAGTAATTTTTTTTTATACGGGAGTTCTACAATTTTTAAATATCGGACGTTTAATATTGAGTAGAATGTTAACAATCAATTATGGTTTTGGTTTTTCAGTATTCATGAAATTTATGATTCAAATTATAGTTTTTTTTTATTATTAAAAGTAAGAAGTGAATTAATTTACTGGACTATGTACAAAAATAGTTTTTACACTTTATGTAAAATAAAAGCTTTAAATCCAAGATAATATTGAACACTATTATGTTACGTCAAATGGCGATTGAGGTTTTGACACAAGTAAACAAAACCAAAACATAGATGACGCTAGCAGCATTGTGTTGCTATTTGTTAAATGTTAATTTTGTTTGAAAATTGTGCAGGAGGGTGTGCTGTAACAGGACGCTATTGTGTACTTCATTTTTCAATTGAAAACTGAATGGTAACTCTATCATTTAGGTTTGTAATAAATAAGCAAAATAAATATACGGTATCCTGTAAAATATGAGTTGTGTACAGTGCTAATTTGATATTTCTAAAGGAGTTTCAATATCTGGCATGACGACGACTTTAACAGTGGCTGTAAGTTTTGTTTTTATTACGTATTTAGCATTATTTTAATTTCAAATCTTTAGTGTTTAATAAATTTTGAATATTTATATTTTGTCATTATATTAACATGCTTTGCAATTTCAGTAAACTAAGAACTTTTCTTTTAATTCTTTGAATATAAAATGATAAATCATAATAATAATACAGTATATGATATTTATCGAACTTGTAAACTATGTATTAATATACAGACTTATTTATGTATTCTTTCTTAATGTACATTTTTCTTTTTATAATTCTACATTCAGCATTCTGCTGGATTGTTTTGTTTCAATTTTAATTCTTTAAGACTTATTTCAATTATTATTTAATATTAATAAAACAACTCTATTCAATGAAGTTTACTCTGGATATAAGAATTATAACAAAGTAAAAGATATTTTTCTATATAATGAGTTTATTTCACACATTCTGTTACAAAAAACTTCAACAAAACTCTTCATGAATTTTATTTATCATAATAAATTAAAATAATTAAATATTATAATTTTAGGGATTTGTTTGTTTTTATTCAATGCTAAAATTTTGTCTTCTCACTCTTTATGAGTTATTAATTTAACTAATCATCCGGTAATAACTCAAGTTGTAAGTTTAGTACAAAAATAAACAAATTATCTTTCCGTTCATAAACAAAAAACATTTCCATTAAAATTATAATCAAAACTTCTTTTAAAAAGATTATATAATTGACTATGCAGACTTAAGATCTTACACAAATAAGAGAAAAAAAAATTGTGTACCGAACACTTCAAACTGGAATACATAGATTTTTGGCATTGTTTTGTCATAACTAATATTTCTAAATGAAAAATTAATACAGACAAATGAAAATGATTCTTCTCTTAAGTAATATATAATGATGAAGTTCTTTATATCGTTGGCATTCAGTTTCTAGTCATTGACCAAGCGGCGCCATATCAGGCGCCATACTACGGCCTTCCCTATTTAATGAATTCGCTTGGACTCGAATTAGTTATTACGAATTTTTGCAGCAAGACGCTCCTCTTCCTGATTTGCATAACAAATAGATAAATTCGATTGTCGGATTCCGATTCATGTTGGGTTTTAAACATACTATTTAGTATTTACCTATACTTGAGTTCAAAAAATGTTATGTATTTATAAATATATTGTATAAGTACTTAATATTTATAATTTTTAAGAATTCCATACATAATACGAAGTTAAGATTTTGTATTACCATACCTACAATAGGAACGCAAAAATAATATATTTAAAAAAAATAATTAAGCTGAATAACTAACTTTTAAATACTCAATATGTACAAGGGAACAACATTAAACGTAAATAGTCTATGTTAGAATTCAATGGATCGATTTAAATTTAATTCCTATTTCAAAAATGCAGTGAAATATGTTCCTAAAATATAAACCTCAAATAGGAAACGACTGCTTCAGGCAAACTTCACCTGTGATATCGTGGTAGCAATCCGTTCTGGAAATAAACGCGAAAATGGCCGACGAACCGGCAAAAGTGGGGCAAGAAAGAATATCTTTACGTACATATTTATTCACATTTCAAAGCATTTTCACTTTGTACATCTGATTGTTTATAATTTTTATTAATATATTTAGTATATATGTATAACATTTTTTAAAAATTTTAGATAGATATTATTGGTCAGTTTAAAACTATAATCCAACAATCAATTAATTACGTATCTTAATTACTTTCTAATCATTTAAGAAGTTCAGTTTGCGATAGGATTATCTTTTTCCGGAACATGTTCTCGGTAATTATTGATTTTTATGATGAATTTATTGTTCAAGCTTGATATATAAAACAAAACATTATGACTGACTGCGTATTTATATTCAATTACTTTGAACTGATCGCGGAAGGTGTCAATGGATAGAACGACCATTTAAACTTTGTCTCTACGACCGTAATGGTTTGGTATAAATTCCGTGTAAACAAGGGATCTTCTAACAATGGATTGTCAGGAGCCATTGATTCACGCAACGGATTTTAAACGATGCATTCATGGAAGTGAACGCGTTCCGTTACATCTAGAGGTGTCCGAATCGACTTTATCATGATTCTGGTTCTAATTAAAGCGAAATGATTCAGCGAACTCAATTTTAATTTGTTTTGAAAATTGGCATTAAGTCTAACCGTATCTCTTTAATAGCAATAAGTGTGAAATTCCTAATTATAGCTGCGGTTTCTTTATTAAATGCGTAGACCTTAATTAACTTTTATGGTAATTATTTAATAATACTTTACACAACGCACTTTTTTAAAATGATCAGTTTTCACGAGTTTTCTCTGTGAATATTAAAATCTGTTTTCAATATCGCTCTTCAACGAATGTCCTGTAAAAAGTTATCAATTTTTTTTTTTTCATCAAATACAGTGTCATTCGTATGACAAAAACCTCGTATTTATTTGAGTTTGAGCGTATTAATAACTTTAAATGTTTCGTTTCTAAATTGGGTAAACGGGTTAAGTAACTGTGACAGTCAGCACGATATAGCTTTTCAAGTTTCCATTCATTCGTTAAATCTCTTAAAATATAACAAAGCAATGACCGGAAAACTGAATGGTTTTATTCTAGGAGTCATCTATTATGCATCTACCGGTATCCAATCACAGGCGCAAACCCTAAACGAAAATCGTTACCTTTCTAAAAGTGGAACGGGAGAAACGAATGACAAAATTAAACCACATCACACGCCATGCAAAAACTGCTATTATTAAAAGGGACGGAGTTAAAACTTTTGCTTCAACGTTCGTGTATTAACGAGAGCTAAGCGTCGTTCTATTTCTGTGTGTTTAAGTTTCTTTTCGTAAGCCTAAAATGCAAGGATGATTCAGTGTATTTAGATGAGTTATTCTACAATTATAATAAGCTGTACGACTGGTAATCCCACGCTTAGCGTGGGTGGACGGTAGACTTGTCCTCTCCGGGTGTAATTCTTATCTTATCACCAGTTTTTATTTCTCATATATTTATTTATTGTTTTTACTTACTGATTTCAGTTCGATACAATCTGTCTTGAATTTTTATTGTTCATTTATTAATGTCTGAGCCAGATATTAATTCATATATGCAAATCATATAATGTATTTTAACACGGCGTTATGAGCATCGCGTGTGTTAGAAAAAGTCGTTTGATTACAATTATTGCACTGCAGTTATAAATATTTTCCATTGCAAGTTTATCAATATTTCGCATATTGCAATGTTATTGTTAAACGATTCTTTGACTTTATTTCCACATACATTTTTTTATAACAAATCTAATAGTATATTTTGGATGAGTCAGTCGTTATAGTGTTCTGTGTAGGAGACATTGCTATACATATATTAGACTTACTTCTTTTGAGAACATCAATTGAATTGTATTATCCTTTGTGTTAAATCTTAAGGATTATTTTAACAGCAATAAATGCAATATTGTTATTCTTTACTAGATATTACTTAGAATACTAAGGTAAAAAATAAAACAGACTCTCAGATATAAAAGCACAATATTAGTAGAATTTGTATATATGCTAGCAATTATATTTTTATGAAGCCCTAATGATTTTTCTGTTACATATTTAAATTGTTTTCATCAGTGGATCTCAATTAGATATAAAGTATTGATGTAATGCACCTCAAACTTTATATTGCACGCGTAAAGTTACTGAGATTGTTAAGTCTACAAAAGTGCAATTCAACAGAATCGTAAACAACTTTTATATTAAATATATTTTTTTATTAAATATTGTAAGAACTATTTATTTCTTCACATCTGTTTATTTCGTATGATATTTTTATAATGAAGTGGCCTCACTTAATTACTTTGTATCCCTAAGAGTATTTATTAAAGGTTTCCATAGCCCCAATACCAATATCTATATTTTTTATATCTTCATTAATATATTTAGTTTTACGAAAGAAGTACATACTAATCCTTAGAAATATTATTAATTAATCTGTCATCTTACATCTAATTAAAAATATACATATACATATGTATATTTAATTTATAATTATGGGCAGCTATGTATAGTAATATGTACGAGTATATAAGATACTATAATTTAATCAAAACGCCTAAAAGTGTATATATATTTTTAATTTTAATCACCAAAGAGTTTTAACGTAGTCTATTTTTACGCAGCCATTATTCACATTTCGCCGTTAGAAATTTCAGTTAATTGGCATCACTATTATAACTGCACTAGTTTAACAGAATTACCTACACATCACGCCGAATTTACATATAGAGCGATGAAATGACACTCTCCTACATAAATGCAAATTCATTGACATTAAATATCGATTTTCTATTAAAAATAAATCATAAAGATTAATCAATGCTAATTTAACACATAAAAAAAAACGAAAAAGAATTCAAAAATTTGTTAAAATTATTTGTAATAAAGTAGTTTAATAAAATGAATTTCAATAATATTTAAGATCATAAGTAGCGGCAAATCATAGAGTTTCTTTTAAAGCCAATGTGATTATAAGTAAATTATTATAACAATTCGTAATATTTTGTTAGATATAATTGTTCTATTTTTCTAAAGTAATTGTGCCAACGATCAGAGAGTAAAAATTTACATCGTATTCTAGGTCAATAAGTCAACTTTTAGTGCCTTCTTGAGTTAACCTAGTTTTTACCTCAGTCTTTGAAAACTTACATTGGTTTTAATTATACCGAGAATTAAGATAGCTAATGAAACCGTATCTTTGAATGTTCGTTAATATAAGAAAACTATTTAATATGAAAAGTATTTTTTCACACAAAACTAAATACAAATTTTTGTTGTGCTAGCGTATATGTCTCTTTTTTTAATATAATATTTTGACTCGGAGTTCATTGTATGAAATTCAAAATTTCATTTATTTCATTACGGCGCGATACTTGTAAGATGTAAAAAGTACAACAAATTGAAAGTTTGTTTATAAAATCGTAAATGGTTCTGACATATAGACAAATAAGTGTCTTGAAACTTATTTGTTTTGTCTTTTTCGATGCTATCTCTGAACAGTTAAAGTTATTTATTTTTATTCTATAACACAATTTAAATGTTCACATGGTCTGTAATTCTCCAAATAAAATTTCCTTTCAGAATATAATTCCACGTATTGTCCTCGGAGGCCCGAAATGAAAATGTCAAATTCAGGCCGAGAGAGAAAATTTTCCATCGAACCTTATCGAGAAAAGTTAAAACATAAATATACAATATTTATGAATTATTAAAATATTCTTCCGAAGTACTTATACTTTATAGGAATAACTTTTATTTGTTGTAAATAAATTCAAAGATAGAAAAAAGAGCTCATAGTGAAGTTAATGAGTACCGTTGTCTTAAATTGTCTTTGTTTTTGGTGCAAATGAATATCTCGTCTGTTGTTTCAGTCTAGACGGACCTGTTTATATTCATTGAAATTAAAGGTATTAAAATAATAGTATAATTAATTATTTTCCATTTAAATATAAACAGTTAAACTCAATATTCTTGATATAATCATTATTATAAACAATTCATATAAGTTATAAAATGCAAATTCATTTTCTTATTTTCGTAACTGCAAAAAAGTCGACTTTACAATATGTTGGCGTTAAAAATATATCAATATTATGAACTACACGAAAAAAATAATAGTTTTCTTTAAATATAGAACTTATAAATTATTTGAAGCACTGTAAAAAAATTGTCGCCTGTTTATGGGTAAACGTAAACCGATATTCAAATAAATTTTATGGTTTCTTTTGCTAAGACATTTTTAATAACAAACTTGCCCCAGTTCACCGTTCAATGGATGAAGGGTATACTTAATATTGAAAAAGAATGCCAATAGAGTCAGGTGGGTAGTTTGTCGTCGCTGACTAGGTCAAAAGCTTAGAGCACCAACTTCTAGTTTCATCTCAACCTCTTACTTAAGCTCATACCAACAAAGGGTCCACTGTATCCTTTGCTTCTGGACTTGTTAAACATTTTGTGTCCCAAATGGATACTGCACAATGTAATGTGTACTATAAGCGTCTGGGAATTCATATCAGTAAAGTTTCGCAAAATAACATGTAATTTTGTAAATCATGTCTCTCGATTCTCGAACACATTGTTTATTGCATTGTATTTTTCCTTCCATTGTCTTAATGGATTGTATAGCTTCTGATTTTGCTCAGATGGTGTGAATTGTTAATTTCGTACATCGGACCGGTGCGTCCTCTTTCGGTTTATTGATTTTTGTTATTTGCATCCCGTCTGCAGTCTGTATCTGTACCTATTGTTACAAACGCATATTCCTTTCTATGTTTACATAACAAATATATTGTCTACTCTCTAATGTTTGGTTCTATTATGTATATGAAATATATGTAACCGCTTTCATTAAGAGCAATTATTTAATATGTAATAACCTTATAATTGAGGTCCTAAATTCATTAGGGTTTCTCTATACTGTCTATTATAAATGTGTGTCGTAATAGAAGTGCTATTTCGAAAGCTACCTGAGATACCTTCCACTTGTCTGGAAATAGTTGTTCACGTGTATTATTTAGGTCGCGTTCGTTCCATATATAATTATCTCTGCTGATGCGACGTTTATAACCAATAAAATATACGTATGGGGTTTGCTTAATGGTAATATTGATATAGCGTTATTTATATCTCCAATTAATGTTAATAACCGTGGTAATTGATTTTATCTTATACTTTTTTGTTTTACTTTATAAGTTGTGACAGTATTCATGTTATATTGATTTTGTCAATGTCTAAATTAAAAGAAAGTCTTAAAAAATGACTTAGAAACATCGCTACATATAAAAATGTTAAATTATGTTTATCACTTATCGAATACTTAATTAAGACATTAAATTCTTACTATGGCAACCTCAATCTAATTAGTTAAATGTACAAGATCACTAGCATGGAAGCATTCCCACAAAATTTTGTCACGCTCTCTTTGAATCCCTCACAGTACGGAGCCTTTGAAGACTTCACCTCATGTCTTAAATAAATTTTGTAATTACCGTCAAAGATTAATACTTAATTGAGAAGCGAATAATATCGATGTTATTAGAATATACTGTTAAAATAATATCAGTTGGAGTCAATAATTACCGTATAAGTTTCTATAAAATGTTGAAACACTTGGTACAAATAAATTATCTGTCTCCGTATAGCATTTAAAAGTCTGTATATAATTGGTAATAATGGGAATGCTTTAACGAAATCGTCACGGGCAATTATCTTATATTTCTTGCCTTTTGAACGATCTGAGTGAATAATGATGTCATTTATATTAGACGTCAACTCTCGTTTTTAGGTTAAGGGAAGGTAGGTTGGTCAATTTGCTATATTAAGCCTTGACTTATATCACACTGATAAACTTTATATGTTATTTGTTTTTGAAAAATATTTTCAAAATTGTATGCGAGAATCAAGATGAACACATTGGCGTCATCTTTTCGGCTGTAACATGATATATCTATACTAATATTATAAAGCTGAAGAGTTTGTTTGTTTGTTTGAAAGCGCTAATCTCCGAAACTACTGGTTCGAATTGAATAATTCTTTTTGTGTTGGATAGTCCACTTATCGAGGAAGGCTGTAGGCTATATAACATCACGCTACGACCAAAAGGAGCAAAGATATAGTGGTAAATGTGTAAAAAGCGGGAGAAATTATTTCATCTTTGAAGTCTTCCGTTGCGTGCGCCGTGAAAACGGTTCAAGATACACAAAAAATATGTATGAAAGAATAATAGCTCTTTTAATGATCTAAAAAACAGTCCGCGACAGTATATGTCTATCTTTTAAGATTAATTCACAAAAACCGTTTTTATGGTACCTAATTTGGTCGAAATAATTTGTTTAAGTTGTATCAACATAAAAATATTAATCTTTATTCAAATAAACAAATAAATATGTTGTTGGTTAAGAGTACTTTATTGTGAATAAAAAAAACATAGGTTTTATCCTGAAAATTCTACGGGAACTCGACCATTCCGAAAACCCCGCAAGAACGGGAACTATGTGGGAAGAACCAAAAATCTGCCGGAAGTCACTATTCCACGCGGACGAAGCCGCGGCAAAAGCTAGTGTATAATATGTGTATTGTAAACTATAGATATCAATTAATATTTTGACATCATTCGATGCGTGAATCAAAGTAGACGAATTGCTTATAAAACAAATATTTAATAATAATGAATTAACAATAAACTCTTAATGAGATCTAAGATTTTCGCGAGTACACATTTAAATGAAACTAATATTTTATTAGTTTCATTTAAATGTGTATTTGTATTTATGTGTACCGCTCTGGATATAAAAATTTATATCCAGAGCGGTACGCAAGACAATTAAGAAATCGATGGCGGTAGGAGATAAAATGACCAGACCAACTGACAGACACTCACATCTCGTCTGCCCGTGATCACGGTTGCTGAAAAGTAGCCGAAACGTCGGGAGTATGTAGTTTCTAAAATAAAACGCGAAGTAAAATCCGAAAATATCAGTTTCATTTAAATAAACTCTTAAAATAAATAGTAAATAGGTAAATTGTCTTTGACACAGTTAAGTTTATTTAGCTACATAAGTCTTTGGGACGCTTAAACAACTTCAGAATTAAATAAAAAAATTACGTTACGTCAATATTCCTTGCTCTATGCAACCTTAAACGTTTTATTTAAGCATAATTATCTATTCAGAAATGAATATTAATATAATTGTTAAAATTATTTACGTTCATAATTTATTTAAGAAAACTAAAGACAATGACAACTTGTACTGTCACGGTGATAACTGGTTTTTAAACAGCTAAAAACAAGAAGCCACTAAACTTGTCATATTAAGGAGGCCTTACATATAAACATATGGTGAATGAATGTTTTAGTACCATTTGGTATATGACGTTACGTAATTGCATTACACATCTGCTGGTATTAAGTCTGAATGCATTCTTGAGGGACCTTCTGAGCACGTGCTGTTGTATGCCTTTCTAAAGTTCAGCGTGCTTGTAGTAAAGTGGGCTTCTTTAATATTAGGTAAATACAAGTTTTTGTCTTCAGTGAAAGCTTGTAAACGCTTTCTGTATAATTCAGCAGGTTTTTATTTAGTTAGAGTGCTTTCACTCATATGATAGTTTTGTCTGAATTTTTGTAAATGACAATATTATTTGATAAATTGTAGATTGATATTTTTAAGAGTATAAAAAATTTTGTAAGTTTTATATATTAAATTGTTATTCAACTATTCTTTTTCTAGAAACTCTTCTTTTTCTCCCATTGAAACTTTGTTAGTTTTCGCTTTACATCTATTAATTGAAGACTATTAACTTAAGGATTATAAAAATTATAGTTCGTATATTTCATTAATGCTAAAAACTAGCGAATGTTGCGAGATTTGACAATCACTCTCCGAAAACTATTGTTATGAAAATATTTTTTATTCTTATAATTATAATAGTATGTAAAATATTAAATATACGGAGATTAAATTCAAAATTATGTTCTTGACCGATATTTCATTTTAATTTATTTATGACTTTTTTATTTAATAATATCAATTTAATACTTTTTTCAAATATCCTAGCTAACTAAGCTAAACTAAGCTAAAAGGCCACATGGTGCTGAGACCATTACCACTGTCCACTAGTAATTTACTAGCACCACGCACCGATTTGTAATAAATCTTCCCGTTCGGACGTTTGCTTACGAAGCGTCACTGTGTCTCAAAATACAAATAAATGCAAATGGCACAATTCGGCACGTTTGTGGCTTTCGGGCGTGGCACTCATATATTTTTATGGCCACTTTGATGCAAGTTAAGTCCGACTTTCGCTAAGTTCTTCCCATTTTCGTATTACGTTAATATAATTTGGAAGTCGTTTTCTGTTTTATTGTCATTACTGTAATGTTTGAATGTTTGTCTGTCATTAGAGTTTTTATTGAAAAATATATAAGACTTGTTATTAATTACAGCTTCACTTAATATCTGTCTCCGTCAGACGGCTTTTACGGACGTCTTCATCAGTACCAACGACTTAATCTATTTCACATACCACTTTTATATATTTTTTCCGTTATCTGTTAAAACATTATATTGCAATCAATGTGAACTGCAAACTCATTTTCCAGTCCAGTAAATCCTTTGTTCACTATACCGGCTGTAAATTTTTTTTAAAGTGTGTTTATTAATGGAACAATAAATAACGAGGCATCCCTTACAAATTGACATTTAACAACATATACGTACATACATGTTTTTGTTTTCATTTAAAAGTATATATCGATTTTAAAACAGGTTTTGTTGGTGTAGGTTATATTTTAGTATGAGATATGTTATTTTCTTCTCAGCTCATAATTCCTCCATAACTATCCGACACCGCCCCAACTATTTAGAATGGGAACCACATGTTTCTTAATAACGTATGTCGTAACAGAACACGTCTCTTTTTGTTTTTGTTTATTTTGGCACGAGTCAGTAGATTAAGAAAGAGATCATCTATTCAACGTTCATCATAATATATAGCGTTCAGTCAATTGTGTGGTCTATCAATGTTTAAAAAATCTGTACAGTTTGTGATTCAATATACCAGATGTATACAACTATGTATGATTCAGTATTCTCAATATTTGGGGCGTTGTCTGTGATATTGTCTTACATGTTTGGAACAATCTAATTTCTCTTTCACATTTACATACAAACTGTTGTTATCATATCAGTACGATACAAAGCTTATTCGACGCCTAAAACGATGCCCGATGTGAGCGCCCCCTACTGAGTTCCCCCCACCGCCGTCCCCTGGTCGCCCCAGACTGATGCAGTCTCCATTCGTATGTCGGGGGAACCGCACGTCTCTATTCTAAAATAAAAGCCACACGCGCTCGAGCTTTGTATATCAAGTTGATAATGAAGTGTTATATATTATTGATAAATTCATATCACCACGTTCTCGTATAAATTTGTGGTGGGTGGTACAGTGGTAGGACATGAAGTTACGTATCTATCGTTAATAAAATCACAGTAACGGTTTGTGCCCGTATCGTTTCTTTGGTCAAGTTCGTGATAGTGAAAATATCATTAAACGGAAATGTCTTTGGAAATTTAGAATCTCAGTACACATTTAGGTACGTATTTAAATAAATATATATTGTATGCAATTATTATTTAAGTTTGTATAAATGACAATAGGCCATTGTTATAAATATTACGTACCGCTTTGCTTTCTTTTATTTGATGTGTTTGTGATACAATAGCAGTTATTTTTTATATAATTGGTTTGCAGGTCCATAATGAAGAAACAGGATCTATTAATTAATTGTTTTTAATATATGTTTTAACTTTTTATGTGATGACGTAAATATTTAATTATCCCGCGATGTTATGGGGGAGTTTGATGGTAGGGTGTGGGGTAGTGAGGTTATACAAGGGTTGCAGTGTTGTATGGCACTCTGCAACAATAGAGGGATTTCCGAGAGAATTTACTCAGACAGTCATTTAGCAGATTCTTGTTATGATGATATGATTTCTGCTCTAGTGTCATCATATCATCTGAGGTTACATTCTGTCCGTTTTAAGATATCACGGGGTTATTGACTTAATGGATTCGTCGACATGTTACATCATGTTTGTACAAGTTGCGACCATTGTTATCAGGACTAACCTAAACAAATAAACGTTAGAAATATATAAATATATATACAGAAATGTTCACTTAGTTTATTATATTAAAGTCACTGAAGATCATACATATATAAGTTATTGAATTTTTTCGAGAAAAAATAATAAATTTCTATACAAAACCGTCATACCAAGTATAGATTAGCCGAAACGAATTATCTTGTACGTATAAAATGATTTTAGCCGTCAAAATTATCTGACACCGATAACAATTTACATTTGTATATTGCGATGTAAATAATAATCACAGTAATTAAGATTCTGTTATTTCGTAATAATATTAATGACGTAATAAATGTATATACCTAGTATATAATATATTTTTGTGAACCGGCAATTTGTAGTTTATCGTATCAACATGCTCTGTCTAATGTTCATTAGGTATAGTGATGTGCAGTGAATCGTTTTAACCGGTAATAGTAAGACGGTGATTTTGAGTTTACCGTTTATATATATATATATTTATTTATTTATTTATGTTATATTGTTTTAAGCATAAAAATATTATTTTTAGATTTTCCACATGCACTGATTTAATTAATTCGTTACGTTTATTAATTTTTATTTATTATTATGCAAAATATTAACTATCGACTTATTCTTTTTTTAATGAACTTTATTCAACCTTAGGTTTTTTGTTGAAATATATACCTCAAAAATTCTCAATGAATTTATACAGATTAAAGATAACAAGCGGACGGATAGATAGAAAGATGTTGACATAACAAATAATTTTTACCAACTTATTGATCATTCTCATGAGACAAGTAACGTTCATAGTAAAATATATATAAGAATTAAAATTAAATTTTTTTTTGAACATTTATACATTTTTTTCTGATCATGATGTATAGTGTTAAAATCAAAGGATGTACTAATGAATATGGTCGCATGAAGTTCATCGTGACATAGACACCACAATGCGATATTGGATTCCATCGCAGGAAATGTATTGCGGAAACTTTTAAAGGCTTCATCTGGTTTCATTTACTTACATTATAACATCAATCAATACCACACCTTGGCTTGTAATACTAGTTTTATAATGACCTTTTTACACTTCGTCAGTTACAAGAAACATATATATCATACATTACTATCTTGTATAAACAAATTGTTTACGACCTTAATTAACACTAAGGTACAGCCAGTATCATAATTAAAATTAAACCCACATTGTATAACGAACACGGGAATGGTATTACATTCAAAATATATATGCTAGTGATATTAATTAGGAATATGTGAGGAATGGTTGTTGGTTTGTTATGAAAAAGCTATACTGAACTTTATGTACGGTAAAACTTATTCGAGTCAGAGATTTTAAAGCAAGCGTTATATTTAGTCTATTATAAAGACATCACTGTTTGTTTTATAAATATGAAGTTGGTATTATATTTATTTTCATCCATTTTATTGATAGTCGTTAGTTGAGGTCATTGTGCTGTTAAATAATGACTCATTGATCGAACGAGTTAACACAAACAAAAATTAGTTCACCGTTCCAAATCAAAACATTCGTTCAACGGTACTAAAATATTTTACATTTATCATATAGTACGAGACATTCTTAGATTTCCGTTTTTTTATTTAATAAAAATGAATATAAACTCATGTTTTATTCAAGGCGCATCTTGTCTTAAGCATATTAGGCATTTCTAATTACTTTGGAGATATGAGCATCAAACAATCGGATCAAAGGTCAATGACCCCTACATGCCATTGAACATTTCTGTCATTAATATTTATAAGTTACATAGGATGCTTGCCACTTAACGGATTAAGACTCACGACTGAATAATTTATTTAATATGATTATTTTCATCAAATTATCTTCTAACACAATCGAGATTTGAGTTAAGTTCGTTAAATTAATACGCATATTGAATACATTTAGATGTTTGTTGGATATGGTCAAATGCTCTTCACAATTTACTGAGCATTTGTATCATTGTCACCGTTTCCTGTCTAGCATCAATTTTATATGGTAATAAATGGAGATGTTTCACGCAATTCTCAGACTAGCATCTTAATCATTTCGCGTTCTTGAGTCTATGCAAAGACGACTTATTATTTACATATGAGGAATCCAGACAGATCGATCTTATAATACATACCCTTATTATTTAAATATTAATTTTTTGATATAATTCAATCAATGTAAGGTAGAATCTATTTTGAATAATTTTCACTCAAAATAAATCCAAATGTCACACATGTTATGTTGTGGTTATATCATCTTTACTGATAAGTGCCTTGAGAGGTCGCCTACAAACCTGCCCTTTCTCGTATTTCATTCAAAGAGCCATTGTCGAAATCAAAACGAGTATTGTCAAGTCAGTTGTCAGTCAATTGCGAAACGCTTTTCCGAGAACCAAACTGACCCTGTGCACGCAGTATGCATATATAATCTTGAGATTAATACCAACCGACAATAAGCCTATCAGACTTAGATTTAAATTACTATGTAATAATATTTTTTACATCCCATACAATATTATATGAACAAATATAAAATTATAGGCTATAATTTAAAAGTATCTGCTTTCCATGACTCTAACTGTATTGAACACAAAATATAAATTAAACAGTTTGGAAATTAATATGGAATAAATTTGTGCAAATTTTTTATATAATCTCAATTCGTCACCAACTATTTTCCTTGTCTTTTAATGATATTGTCTATTATAAATCGCTTTTCATCCTTAAGCCTTAATGTTTATGTATCATTGTCTTTGATATTCTCAAACTTGTATACCGTTCATAAATAAAAAACAAATACTTAATATATCAAGAGTGATTGTCAAAACTATTACAGTCCAAATAACCCATGTTAACGATAACTCTATGGGCCAATGTCCAAAGGAACTAAGAAGTTCTTTTTGAGTCGAAAGAAAACATTGTTTAAAACATTACCATAGAATACAGTAAACTGAGTTCTTTTTGGTATAAAGTATTCTGCCATTAAAGCCGCTCCTATATGACTAAAGCACGATAATAAGAATATTTCTTAAGAACGCTTTCACTACATTGAATAAGTCGACCCAAAATCACACGTCGACCCAAGCCTCCGTTATTGATGTGCTGTCGATTGATTTGGTACACATCATTAGGTATAATGTAACGTCACTTGTAGGATCTACCAAGCTTGCATCGATCAAATGTCTTGGAATTTATTTTAAAATGCAAATCGTTGTATACCATTATATCTAACGTAGCTCTATCCCGCAGCTTTGCTCGTTATGGCTTTCAATAAATATTTCGATTAAAGGAACATCTGCTTTTCTAATATAAGATCCAAATGGTTGAAAGATATTTTGCAGTTTGTCTAAAATACAACAAACTTGCATACATTTTCTATTTGACATCAATGGAATTTTAGGAAAGAATCTCATGATAATATTTATCAAAATTTTGTCAATTTCATTCAATCAAGTTATTTAACAAAATTTATAACCTAAATATTGTTAATAATGTAGAAAGGTTTGTATGAAAATACAGTGTTATATGTGGCAGTTGATATAAAAGATATTTCGATGCCACCAATCTGATTTGGGTCAACGAGAAGCAATAACAAGCAGTAACGACACAGTGATCAGATATAACCGATACAGAATACGTACGAGCTTAAAAATGACTAACGCTAAGTCGACTCACCGTACTTATATATAATGTACATTTATTAAGTCTGCTTGAGATCCAGTCGGAACGGAAGCATCGTTTCCTATTTGTGGTGCGATGAGAGATTACTGTCATTTAAACACTTGATAGTGATGGCTTTAGGAAATGCAAAACAATTACAAGACGTTTCAAACATTGAAGGTCATAATTCTGAATATAATAATCATAATGGTTGCAACACTCTTTTGTCCTCACATTATAAAAAACTTATTTATGTATATTAGTAAAAAAGTATTTAAAGATTACAGAGATCAATATCATTTACATACATATATTGGCATTATCATAATTTTGTCGTACCAAGATAACATGACAATGCAGCTATTTTTAAACTGTGATATGGATTCGTTTCATTTCATTTTTTCTTTATCTGTCAGTCTTTGTAATAGCAATTTTATTTCTAAACGAAAAGCGAGTAATAAAAATAAAAATTATATTTCTTATGACTGATCATAATTTGGCATTAGTTAAAGTTGTTCATATGCTTTTTCACAAATTCATTTATTATCAGATAAAACTATGTAAATATATACGATTGAAAGTCAGACGTTTTTAAGTAGTTTTCCTTTGTTCATTGCCAGAATAAGGCAACGTTTTGATATAAATCTAAAATATATGATTTTTTTACAACTAAAGACAATGAGATTGGTTCTTGTTTTAATGTTTTTGCCTAATAATATTAGTATTGAGCCTTTCGATGTTATTAAATACATTAAACAGCTTATCAGGTGTCAAACATTAATAAAGACCTTTTATCAGCACATTTCAACCTTGATCCCGGTCTGTTGACCTATGGCGTGCCGCTTAGATTTTAGTTTAATATAATTTAGCGATATAATCAAATTACCCATTAAGTAACATTAAAGGTTAAGGTCGTTCGTAATTATTATTTTTTTAAATAATATTATAACTATTGGATGTCTTGAATGTTTTTGTAAATACAAATATTGGGCTCGCCCATTTCTTTCTTGACTAGAATGAGGTCATTGACATCATGTGTCACGATTATTATCGACGTGTGCAACGGTTATAAGAACACATTTCTTTCGTTCACAATAATTAGATTTTTTTTGAAATCTATTTTCCGCCTTAAATATATCTTAAATGGTAAATCTATACCTTTTTTTAGTAATTTCATATCGATACCAGAAGTAGCTATATCATATGTGAATTTTAACTTTCTAATTTACGTTTATGACTCACGAAGTCTAGTAGATTTCGGATTTACCATACTGTAATGGAATTTCAAAAATAGACAATCCTGTTAATCTTTAAGTAGAATTAAAACTATATTAGGTACATCATTGTAACAGATTAAGCGTTATCCGTGTCGAGATTCGAGCCGGGGGCGTACAGTTAAGTTCAATTAACGCTCCAGACACACCCATTACTTAATACAGTACATCATCGATGTAATAAATTGGAACTACTCTGCCATTTGTAAAACAATACATGTATGATGTACCTTTATTGTAATTGAATTGTTATATAAACGCTTTGTGACTGAACACACGTTGTATTCATAATAATATTTATATTTGAAATACATTTAGTAATATCGTATGTATGAACAAACGTTATATGTATGTATATGTATACGGTCCTCACTGACGGAATTCTAATAAAATATTTTCAGTATTAAGTAACAAACCTAAACTGATTCCTTTTTCATTTGCATTTTATCCAAAGGACAATCACGAACCAGAGAAAATTATGTCCCGTCCTGGTTTACTTAGTGAAGGCGCTCTTTAATAAAGGCTATTGTATATCATGGCCCCTATACTTTTGTTTTTATTTAGATGATATAACCGAACAGCTGCAGCAAATTAGCTGTCGCGTACAAGCTTTGACAAACATTCTTAAGATCTTGTAGTTCACTTTGTAGGTACTAACTTAATTAAAACCAAAAGAAGCTACTCATTTTACTACCGGATCTCGGTAATATGAAACTGTTGTTTTAACATCTCATTGTACTCTTTAGGTTTAAAATAGATATGTTACGCTTCAACGCGAATACGCCACGCTTGATGATGAAACTGGGTGATATTTCAAACGATTTCGGGAGAGACACGTCAAAAACTCGGTCAGTTGGATATAATTCTTTGGGTCTGATGATTCCACTTGAGAATATTTCAATTATCAGCTGTTACTTTCCCACATTTAAGATTCTAAACGTATTTCGATGTTCCACGAAAATTAAGCGTGGACGTCTTGTCGGAAACGGCGTTAATAAAATTGTCTAAAGTCTAAACGATACCTCAATAAAGACGATAAAGTGGTCGGGTGGTACGCTGACCCCGCTGCCTGTATGGAATATGTATATTTATTTACTTTTGTTTTCAAACAAATCTCAAACTTATTTCTTAATTATCTTTATATAATATGTATTTCTTTAAAAAAAGTATGGATTATGTTCAATGTTGCATCTTTTGAAAATATAGCAAGTAATAATATTTCAAAAACCATATGTACGGTCGATTTGAGAAACCTCCTCTTTTTGAAGTCTAAAAATTAACAAATCATGCGTCTTAGGATAACTCATTTAGAACGTTTCAGGTAAGTATATATGAAAGATTGTAAAATTGTCATATTTCTTTAAAAATTCCCTTTTATTTATCTTAAAATATGTTATTTTTATATATATTATACTCTTTATTGCACAGTAAAATTACATAGTTATTTTACATCCAGAACAAGTTGACAAAGGCGGACTTATTTCTATAAGAAAAATTTTAAATAAAATTTAAATGTTAATACATTATAACACATACGTAAAAATGATTGCGTATCTTCAACATGGTGGCAAGTGTTATGTAAATTGACATTTATTGAAAATATTACCGTTATTATTTGCTGTTTTATTACACGTGTTTCAGATTTAAGAGTATTACAAAAAAATCACCTCAATTTATACACAGAATTATGTCATAAAATATAAATAATATTTTGCCTGGAAATATTACTGTACGTTTAGAATAAGGTGATTAATATGAGCAATAATAATAAAGATTTTTCGCATTGAAATTGATATCGCTTTTTACAATACGTATATAATGTTTTTCTTTACGTAAAATTTACGCAACCGATACACTCAATGGTTAGGTTATAAACATTTAAATTTTAATGAATTAGCCAGTATAACTGATTACACAAATGCGTTCATATAATGTTAATATCATAATTAACAACACTTGTGTGCTATTAAATTTATGTTAAATATAATTTCCAATTAATATGCTTCTAATGCATTTAGCTTACCTTATATAACAATTAATAATAGGGAAAAAACTGCTAAGAAATTAGAAAACATAATGAATTGATGTTTAAATTTTCACTATTACGTTGTACTCCCGACTGTGCTTTTCGGTTTGAGTTTTGCGGGACAAAATCACCTCTTATACATATAATATTTAAGGTTCTTTTGTTATTTAAATAATATTTCGAATTTATTTGGATAAATTAAACGCATACAGGCCTTACATTAATCAAACTAGTTGGGAGGGATTTTTTTCGCTTTTGAATAATGACAAATATATAAAATCTCACGTATATTATGGCCTATGGGTTAGTTTATAGTTATCAAATAATTTCCATGGCCACCCCTGCGTGACTGAACTTAGATCGACGACCTTCCATAGTAACGAACCCACGCGCTACCATACTTGGACGTAGCGGGCTTCGACCTTACATATTTATGCTTTAATATATAATGACTCTTTATTTCACCGAACTGATAGAAATAAAACACCGTGATTACTTTAACGAATACAAATTAATCTGAATATATTACTGGTGTCGGAATTTAATAGGGATGGTTGTGGACGGTACAATAGCTGTAATTGTATTGCTTATGTCCAGGGGTGATCTTAATGAAATGCTGTCAAGAGGATCACAATGCAACCGGACCCTGGAGGGTTATACGTTTCGATTTAATCACAGTTATTATACAAGAGCGGCCATTAGGTCTGTGGGACAATGAGCAGTTCGGTCCACGAACCGCGACCTGACAGAATTCTCACGTCATCATTCAAGTAGTTAAAGAGGGTTATTTAGAACGTCGATTGCTGTAATAGATGTGACCAGTTACCGTTCAGATTCGTGTTGTAATAAACGTGTGCAAATCTTACTTGGCTTCGATAGTGTCTATCGCATTATAAACGTAAACGGATCGTCTATGACCGGCCATTAGTTTAGCGTGTATGAAACCTCTTAAGTTTAATTTTATTAGTTGCTTCTACTATAATATCCCCGTCGACAGATTATGTACTACAAACCGCATTGTAACAATTGAATCCTTAATAACGTATCTTTAAATACTTGACGATTTAAAATAATTAGTTTATTTTAATATTATTTCAAAGTAATTTAGTCTGAATATACATAAGTAGACAGATCGTTAAATGAAATTACGGTTTCGTTTTGACTACATCGATGTTAAGGATGTGGTTATCGTTAACAGTTTTCATTTAAAGAGTTGATCGAACCGTCCGCGGGTTAAATTGGTCGGGATTATCTTTCTCAGCGCAGTTAGCTTTAATCCCATTGGGGCTCGTTGACCGAAAATCGAGATGCTATACGAATTCGTCCCAGATCACGTTCATTGGTTAGAATATTTTCACGTAATTTCTCTAATACAGATATTAAGTTAATTTTAACTGTCTGCTAAAATCATGAAGTAATTAATCTGTTAACAGCTTACATATCAAATCTATCGATAATACTAATCTGTTTATGAATGTAACATGTACTTGTAATATCCTCTGAATGGATTGTAGTTACTGTGCTCGTGATTTCCTTTAAATTAACATCGACCCGACATAACACGATATTTCATAGTGACTCATGATATAGGACTTCTGTATATTAATATTATTTTGGTTTCTTTGTTCAATCCTCGGCCGTTCTTTAGTTTCGTCTTCAATAAGTCTTTGATGACTAAGTCATTGTAATGTACGTTATTATTCAAACACCTTGGATTTGAAAAACAAATAAGTGGGACATTCGGATGTAAAAGAATGCAGCGATGCCACCTTTTGGTCACCTTGTGTGTTCAACATTCCATACAGGACGACTAAGGTATGAGTTTTTATATGGAAATGCATGTTTATTAAAAGTTACATCTTTAACATCTGCGCTATTATTATTTGAATATTATATAAATAAAACCTAAATTAATATCAGATTTGTCAGTGTGTCATTCAAGTAATGATTCATTCGTATTACTTTTTGCCCAGTTACTACGCTCGTCATTTTGTTACTTGCTTAGTTTGCAATACTGTTTTAGAATCAGCACTTCGCTATAAATAAGTACGACAGTAATGCAGTTCCAAGTTCAAGAAACTCCTAAAGTATTGGACGCGCCATTTCGTCTACCGATTCCTTTAGGAGTTAGCACTTGAATAAAGTATTGAATCTTGTTCGCACAAAAAGGGCTGTCGTTGGAAAAAGAAGATAATTTATAAGAAATTTATTTACTCATACGAAAGATGAACTCACTTTTTTTATTTATAAAACCTGTCCAAAAGTTACATTTATCAAATGCGGTTTAATTTTAATTTAATAGCGAAGCACGCAATACTGCGAGGCGGAGGTAAATTAAAAATTTGTTGTGTAGTCACGCTCAGAACAAAGCCGTACCTAATCTTTTGACAATATGATGAAAGTTTAAAATATTTTTATGAGAGAAATTTCACCTTAATTGAAACAACTCCATTCCTCAGTTTTTTACCATCTCGTATAGCTTTTTCCCACTGTTTGTTTGCTACTTGCATAAAATATCTTGTCCTGTTATGGCAAACTGTTTGCAAACAAGCCTTGTTAGCTATTTGGTTTCTCGGTACCTTACGGTAAACATCTCTTGATGTTGAAAGATTAAACTTCACTTATTCTATTAAATTGTAATTTTTAAATTACTATGTCATTAACAAAAAATATTTTACTTAATTTTATACGTTGAATAAGAAAATTTTCTATTTATTCATTTCTATATTTTTTATTTATATGAACAGCGTTGATTATTTTTAATGACTAGTACATTCTACGGTCTTTGTAAGTGTTAAAAACTATAAACCACTTTCCTACATTCTCTCCATTAATGTAATGATTATTTTCTAAAAGTTTCTCGCTTAGCAACACATTTACTGAGCCAGTATTATTTATCTATGATATTCTGCTTAGTGGTATAAGTTAGTATGGGGATACATCTTCTAAAGTTGAGATACACTGTAGTCCTTGGTGCGGCAGTTTGCGTCGCAAAAGTGTAATTGAGCGTGTGATACATGCAGTGACCGCTTGGGTCCAAGTCTGCTGGCTTCTTATTGAAGTGGAACTAATTTTAGTTTATTCATGCTTCAAACCTATGCCACATTATAATTTATAACTGGAAACTATGTAGAACAGATGTAATGCTAATGCAGTCACTATTTATTGTAATATGCTCTTGTATTACATTTACATTCCTCGCAAAATTTCATCAGTATTTTACACTAATGGAGTAGTTTTACTGTTAATAAATATTCTTTATAATTTTGTTATATTAACGATTACAACAAAAAAAATATGAAGTGTTCGAAAGCGTATTAAATAAATGTATTGTTAGACATCAATGTATGTAAATTGCGCACTGGAAATGTGTTGGTCAATCAATGTTGCAAAATATTCAGATAAAACATTAATGTTTTTTTACACCGCTTTGTAATAAGCCACACGTCAACTTGTGGTCACGTTCGGTTGGAAATAATACACGCTTTGGGTTCCATGTTCTATGTAATGAGCGTAATAAGCACGTAGATTGAAGAGACATTTATGTACAACGTTGTAATCCAATGTTTCATATAATTCCGAGATTTCAATGGATCGACCCCTTTGAGTTTCTGATGTAATCTGCGACCTATTTCGAATTATGCTCTGGGTCAAATGTTGCAATTATGTTCTCTTATAAAATGGTTTTAACTCATACTTTTCACGTTCGCCAACTATAAAGATACCTTTTACTTGTGTAAGTACCAGTGATTATATAGATGGCCTTTGGAAGGAAATTGTTATTGCGTCTCATCAATCACTCGTGTGAATATAAAAATGATGTAAACACACACACTTTACTGATATTAGGAACAGCTTATTCGAAATAATACGTACCTTTAATATATCAAAAGTTATTAAAAAAATTAAAGTTTTATACATTAATCAGTTGAACAGTTCTTCTTAGTTCATTGTCATCATTCACATCCTAATTTAACTTTCAGTTTTATAAAACTTATTTAGTTTTTATAACTCATAAAGAACGCTCGAAGTATTTCATCTGTCAGAATGAAACTATGTGATAAAAGTTTGTTTTATTATAACGTGTCTAGAGGGAACGCTATTTTACACATCAGATATTCGAGACTACTTTTAGACTCTCTTTTAAAAGCGATTTATCATTTGCTTGGTAGAAGAAAACAGCTATTTTTAACTGAGTGTCGTTAATTATTGACGTACGTTTCTATTTAGTTACATTTTAAATAATTATATTACATAGTATTTATTGTATATACTAGCATTATACTTTAAATACATAATTAGATTAGTTACTCGAAACATGATGTTTTTATTAAATCTAATTGTATGTTATATAAAAATTTTAATAATATTATACTCTAAGCCATATAGCTATGTATAAGCAAGGATATACGTGAACATAAAGTAATCCTCTTTCCTGTCAAGTTTATTCCTAAGTTAAGCTAACTTCAGTTCCTAGTACCTAATATTAATATTTCTATAATTAAATTAAAACTATTCTTGGTTTTTAATCACTCGGCTTCAGGAAAAGTTTTATCTACCTAGATAGAAATACCTAAAGACATTTTTATCATTAAAAGAGTAAATACATATTGTGTAAATAAGTGACGTCGCAATCAAATGTTCCTACTCAAAATTGTATAGTATGTTTTTTCCAGAGTTTCGCCTAATTGGGGCATAAAATGCTTTCAACGGCTCTCTTTAACAATGCGTTTATACGCAGACGAATTAAGGGCTAAATACTAACAGTGAATATGTTTACGTTTTGTTATGGTTAATAGGAGAGGGGAGGTATAGAAATAAAGCTTCTCGACGGCTAGGGAGGCACGACCGAAAATAGAATTTGGATGTTTAAAAATGCTGTTTGTTTTAAGCTATGTATGTTTGTAATGAAATGTGATTATTGTAATAGTAATTTATTTTAAGGAGCTGCTAATTTACTCTTATTATATTTAGTTTTTTACTTAAAATATTTCTATTTTTATTCTACTTTGATTTTTCAATATATACTGATCTGTATATATGTATCACAATAATTCTTATATACTAAGTAGAATATTTCAAAGGGATTGTTCATGAATATTGATGGTATTTTTTAGTCTATAAGAATTTGCTCTTTTAAAGATTTACGAAATATGAAAGACGTAATCTTGACGTGCTGTCATCTATAAAGATTTCACTTCGTGTGAAATTAATAAAATAAATTATTGTTTATAATAGTGGTTATTAACTGTAATTAAAAATATAGGTTTCAATTTTGTACTTACTTTAATTACTATTGCTGGCTTAAGTATCTTATTTATAATAAATTAGAGAACAAATCAAAGTTCTGTTGTGGTTCATTATTATCAATAATTAAAATACGACTCTGTTGAGTTTTATTTCGTAACTTAAATTAAAATTTTGTGTGAAGATATTCTTTATATAATCTTAGAATATCTGCTAATTCAATTCTCTTTCATCTTTGTTCACTGACTAACGCTCGAAGCCAGGGTCTAGACTCTAGACTATAAAAGAATATAAATTAATCGAATTCTATAGCAGAGAGACTATTATGTATTGAAAATTCACATCATGACTGTGGTTAGAAACATGTGTGGGCTGTTTACTGGGTTTTATCATTCCAGTCGATGCTCCTATATTGAAACAGTACAAATACATTTCTTAGAATAATCTGATTTTCTTCTTTCTTATTAAAAATATTTTTCAACATATGTTACGTCTAAATATAGCAAAGCCGAATAATACTTATTTATTTTCTTTAAGACATAATCTCTTTACTGTATTGCTAAAACTGGTCAGAATTTTGCGTTATACAATATTATTTTATTATCTTGTTAAATTGGTTTGCTTTAACTAAACTGTGCTCGCAATATGATTTAGTTCCTTGTAACCTAATGTTCTAGTGATATTTATTAAAGATTAAGTAACGAGTAGTATTTATAAGTCTGCATTACTTTTAAGTTTACAACACAATTGCTTCAGATAAATATTCGAATTCTATGATTTTAGAAAAGATACATTGCTTCATATTATTGTACAAGATCTTATTTGTACCGATTAAATAATTTTTAATTCGGAATATTGTTTGTAATAAAAAGTATTGTTTCAAAATTTTTAACAGTTGACAATATATTGAAATTAGATTGTGAAGAAGCTATCACGTAGAGATCGCAGTTTTTATAAAAAGATATATATAACTGTTTTCTTGTATTTTCCTGTATAGTTTAAATAGGTAAACCTGAAACTCTACAAGCTTACAACAATATAAAACAATTTAGCGAGAATCACAGGCTCTGCGCTTGTTTACCGTCACTATTTATAAATAAAACTTTGAACTTTCGAACGAACAGTAAGTCCTGGTCAGGTTGTAAATTCCCAAACTTTTATACCTTCCCCAGATGTCTAAAGTTACTTTGTCTAGATTAGATAAATACTAATAACTGGTAAAACTTCATGATTGGAATAAAATAGATAAAGTAAATTATGTTTCAAACAAAGTTTTTGCAACAAATGTTTTCTTAGTTGCAACATAATCTAATTAGTTGATTGGTTTGCGTGAAAGTATTTCTTCGTTGCGTCCGTGATTTATCTACCTAATTGTCAATATATTTTGAACACATTGTTAGATAAATTTAGGATTTACGATGTTTTTTAACCAATGATTTGTGATTGAAAAATACCTATATAAAGTAGAAACAACAATTTATAAATAAAAGAAAAGTAAAGCAGAAAAACATATTGATTCTCACAAATGTCATAAAAATCAAAGCTTATATGAAAGTTGCATAGTTTTAATTCAATTTTCGGATGATTATGGGTTAGATGTTCAATGGAAATTTCAATCGTCAATGAATATTGCTGATGTGAAGTTTATAACTATCTGGGTCAAATTCCGCGCAGATATTCACCATTCATACATCTGTATTGAGATCGACTCGTATCTGGAACGATACTTATGCACGATTGTTTTTAAGAATATCACAAACACTCTACGGAATTGCTTTTCTTAGCACGAATTTTTCTACAGGTTACTCTGCCAATATACACTCTAATACACTGATTGTTAGTCAACCGTAATTAGTACCGAAAATATATGTATTTATATTAGAATTTAGCACAAACAGAAACGAGGCCGCGTGTGAAAACTAGTTTCATATATTAAGCAGGAGTATGGTTGTAACAAAAGAAGAAAACAAATACGAATTCCATTTGTCCCGAACGACCCGTTAGGGTAGACCTTCCTTTATAAAACCCTCAAATAACCGTATGTCACAGAAATAAAACCGAGTATCCATCTCGAAGAGAATTCATCATGTCACGTTGAGAACGTGCGACGCATTTTATTTAGAACATTTTTGAAAAATATATTTTCAGAATTATATTATTTATTCCATTAAAAAATGTATATTAAATAGTTATTCCACATTAAATGTCAAAAGAAAAAGTTTTTAACATTCTAGGCGTTATAAAACAATTTAGACTAGACTAGATTAAATATTAGATGTTTTATTTAAAATGGTATAATTAGTCTTATCTTGATAATTAACTTTATACAACCAGTACACTTGTAAATTTAGGATACACTTTATTTGATTGTCACCAATCTGAACCACTATATCCGAGATGATTCTATTAGTTAGTGGATACATAGATACCATCCAATAACTATGTTAATAGACAAAATTTATTCAGTTTACTATACTTCATTATGGACATGATCCATTACGACAAACATAAAATTAATTATTGCTTCAGTTCTAAGAATATATATCGTATTCGGGGATTACTTCTATTACAGCTGTTTTATAAATAACCATTCTTGCCAAAGTTTTATGTAACTTTACAATATTGTAAATTCAATTTTAGTAAGTTAAATAAAACTTACTTTAATATACACTAGCGCTTTATATCGAAAAACCTATAAAGAATTCCGAGAAGCGAAAAGTGTAAAATATATATTTTGTGTATTTTAATCCGTTCTTTGGGAATTCCAAACACATTGATTGGCCTAATTAAGCGCAATAATTATCTTGATTGATTCAACAAATCCTTTCTGCTTGAACTTTAGACTCTTGACGATAAAATAATTTTTGAATTGCTTAAGTAGTTGATATTCAAATACAATTTTCTTTAGTTGTTAACAAAGAACGGACAATAAAGTTGTCTAATGTATTCTGTATTTATTTACGTATGCGTGTTTTGTATGCGTGGTGTCTATTATGCAGACGCGGTGCCCGCCGGAGGCTTATTCGCTGAGTGCTAAGGCTCATGATAATGTCACGCTTTAAGCCATGCTTTCATTTTCGCACTATTCTCTCTCTTCATCATTCATACCTTTAGTTTTCAATTCAAAATTAATATTACTAAGTTCAATTCGGTACAATTCACCCCTAACTTTTGATTGCACTACACGTAGGGCATGTTGATTGAATTCTTAACAAAGCATACCCATTTACATTTATGTGTGGCAATAATCAATTTATTTAAACGACGTCAGTGGCTGATTTTAATAAGCCAGCATTGAGTTGCATAGTTATCACATGGTGGCACTCAATCAGTTGGAGTATAGGCGTCGCTCACAAGAGTTGTTAGTCTGGCCACGAAATGGCTTGCGTCTGGGTCATGAGACTTAAAAGATAGCTGCGGCACTATCTGTTAAGCAATGTGTATGAGCATTTCCGTTCTTTATCTCGAATAATTTTTTCATCCATAAATGAATGCTCACTACTATTGTAAGTCCATTGCTTTGCACACCATGCAATTGTTGCGATTCCCAATTTCCCTTAGTTAACTGTTACCAAATTGGATATTTATGTAGCTTAAAATATTCACCCCAAAAACCAATTATTTTAAATACGTCAAAAATGGATTCTCAACCTCTCCTACCGACGCCCTCCACAGATGGATTTGCCAAACAAATATATCCTTTTTCGTGGCCGTAAGTAGGGAAGCCCTGTATTGATCGAGCGCGCCCCAAGTTATGACCATCGGCGACAGGAGGGCGCTCCCGGTTGTAAACATGTGCCACGACAGCTGAGAACTGTATATACTAATCTTTTGTATTGACTCGAGAAATCATTTAAAGTATACAATACGCCATAGAAAGCTATACGTTAGCTTTATACAGTGTGAAAAGGATCCAAATGCTTTAAATATGCCCATGAAACATTATTTCATAATTTGTATAGTCAAATATTAACACTATTTCTGTTTATGTTTTTATGACTAATCTAAGTAACCTTGATAAACAATTTGATTTGCTAGACAAAACCCGTGTTAGTAATGTAATGACGCAAATGTTAGCAAAACATAAGTAGTTAGTTACTCGAAAATAATGTCGTTTCCTTAATTTTTATATTTGAGACAATTCTTTGTTGACGGGGTTCTCTTATTGTTTTATGTTTATTGTGTTTTTCTATACATTACGTCAATGCTACTCATGAGTTTAAAATAAGTATTGTTATTTATCATAATTATAACTTGAGATCCGAGTATGTTTTGTTGGTTCACAAACAATAATTAAGAACGTACGTATTTGCGAGGACTGATAAGATCTTTGTTAAGTTACCTTAAAGTCAAACTTGAATTTATATGAATAGAGTTATACATAATAATATTCTATACATTTATTCATTACTATATAATGTTTTCTGTCTTAAAACTGATTTAAGAAACAAACCTATCGTCTGAAGGATGTTCCAAACATCCGTCCAATCCGCTTAATGGTGCCTTGTTTTTAATCGACACTAGAGGTTTGTCCCACATAGGAGTCTGTTTTGAATGCAAACATTTCATGTTTTCACAGATAAAAAGGAAACCAAATACATTAAACTGCAGGAAATGAGCTCTGAATTAATTAAAATAGCTTTTGATCTTATCGCTGGTTGTTTAAGGAAGCAAATGTTTTATAAATTCAATGGTATAATCTTCAAATTTCCGTATTATTACGTAACTTTGCACATCAACGAACTTAAATATAAACAGTTGAGAAATTACATCGGATTGATTCCGTCACATTACTTAATTCACGAAAATTTTCTTAATTATACTAAAGACTAAATAACCAATACGCTTTAACTGTATTTGAAAACGATTATTTTTATTTAGTAATAATAATCTTAATAGGAATCTGTAAAATAATAATTTTATTAATATGCATGCTTCATCAAATAAATTGTTGTGAGAACAGCCACTGCTTACAAAGTGTTTGTTGGTAACAGATCGACATAGCGTTAAACTAGCCATATGCGGGTACATTGTAGGTCTACGCACCCTTTGGTAAGGATAACGATGAGATAAACAAGATTAACGGCGCCGCACCGGTAACGAAACATAGCTTTTTATCTCATAACTTTCCTTCGTTTATTATAAATGATGTCATGTATCGCGTCCCTTTCTTTAGGTATATTGTGAGAGTCTTTAACGACCTATTGTCAGTCTGTTTATTGTTAACATAATAAATTGATTTATACATATTTAAAAGAAATTCAAAAAACTAAACCATTTTAATGTTAATGTAAAATACAGTAAATTTTTCATACGCACATAAAGCAAATGTTAATGATGTAAACGTACTTTTACATAAAGATTTTATTTTTTATTGTAGATAGTTTTTTTTTAAACAGCTTATTGATATGCCCCTCAAAATTCCCAAAGAATTCTCTATCAGCGGATATAAGGTTAACTGAGAAGCGTACAAGGGAAATGTCCGAGATATTCGTGTCTTGGGGGAGCAATGATTTAGACCGTCAGATAGTAGACCTCCGGTGTTTATATTTAGATTTGAGACCCGCAAGGATAACTGACCCCTTTATCAAAATCGTTGTTTAAATTTTGTACGATCTATCACGACCACAGCTTCTATAAGATTATGCTTTGTTGCCGATATCGCTACTACAGATAAATGGAATACGTAATGTTTATTGCATTTTTTTTCCAATATAAATCAGGTCAACGCTTATTATCCGGTTTGAAATTAACAGAAAAACAGAATGATTTAATCTTTATGATCAGTATCATTGTGTACGCTCGATTGGTTCGACATTATTACGCTAGTTTGCAGACGCATTCATCTATATTAAAAATCTAGCACAATATGTATTAGAATTAACGTTTTATTTGTGTAAATGTTCTCGTACAGTAATTTATGCCTGATGTAACTTTTAACGAGATTCACATAGCAACGGTTTCCGGCGGAAAGTGTCTTATGCCTTGAGTTTCATCGGAGCGTGTACTGTGTTTTAATGAGGCTTAATATAATCTCCTTACCAAAACACTTGTAACTGGACGTTTCCTGCATAATCATTGGACGTTTTCCTGAGAAACCTTCCTAGTTGGTCATCGCGTTATATGCTCGTCTCGCTTCGAAGCCGCTAATGTTTAATTTATTGCTATTGTAATATTAACAACCACATCATTTTATTACCTAAAATGGCCCATAATCACTGGTATTACACAAATTAGGAACATTTTTGGACAAGAGTTAAAATTATATATCGTGGAGGAAAATTTATATTGGGCATTGTTTTGTATAAAACGTAATATACAAGGCAATTTGTTTCTGATTTTCATTGAGAATCATTTCAATGATATTCCAGTCTACGTTAAGTTTTTCATATAACATTCAACGCTATCACTAAAAGCAATTACGTGTAAAGATATTTCACAACGTGCTTTATTCAAACACATAAAATGTCGCGTGAAACTCAAATAGCCTTACATAATTATTAAACTGATACGAATTACTACCTTTTTATTCACTTTTCTATTTTTATATGATACTTTTATTTGTGTATCCATGTGTGTGTTACGATAACCATAAAATAAGTCATTGACGATGCACTATTGTGGCGAAATCTTATAATATGACTATTTTCATTCGCATATTCAAATGTTGTATATGCAAAAATAGCTCAGTTTTTACAAAATCTGTTGATTGTCCTAAGTACAAGTTATCACCCTGTACTAAGCGTTATCGGATTAAAAGTTTTTCGTTTATCATTCAATTCGTTGTTAATTAGCACCTATGACGATTGATAAGAAGAGGTGACACTTTATCTTGACGTTTTACACTCTTGGGGTATGCTTAGTACAAGCTTAGATCGTCACTACACATGAATCATTTCACATTTCTTATTAAATATGCGATGATTTATGTAAGCAAAAATTATTACGCTCCGTTTGGTAGGAGCAAGAATTCAGGAAGTTCTTATATCTTTTACAATAAAATATAAACCGAACAAAATACATATTAATTATAATAAAAGCACTCATCCCTTTTTCGCTTTCATCCGTTCCAGAACCTATCCGAGTATGTTTTATGTAAGTCTCCTGTCCAGGTGAATGCGTCAACCATAATATTTAGCCCATTGTCTTCTCCACAGCTGAGTCGGACGTTGTCTAAATACAAATCATTGTCAAGTTCAACAGAACTGACGTGGGGGCCGTTTGACGAGCCTCTCATATCTCATACCAGATATGGTCATGCTCATAGCATCGTATCCAATTGGATTTTTTAAAATATGCTTTAATATATAAACCAATAAATAAACCAATGAATTAGAAGATAATTTCAAGTTTCGTCTCTGTTTTGGTGCAATTCGATAAAATTTAATTTCTTTCTAACTTGATAATTTAGATCTTTGCCTTTTTGGCATTCTTTATCTAAGATTTAATACAATTTACAACGTCTATTTAACAGGAATTCCATAAGTCTTCTTTAATAACTTCTTACACAACGTAAGGCATTGAAAATTATAGTATTTTCTTGATATATTTTTAATTATATACTAAGTTGTATTAAAATATCATTTGTATATCTATATAATAGAAGTGTTGTGGACATAATAGCATTCATGTTATTAAATCTAGTGTGATCTTGTGACGATCACATTACTTCCTCATTTTGTGGTCTAACACTAACTGATACCAGACACTATTTTGCTTTGAAAGATAATATACCACACAATGAGACCGTCATAAATTATTCTAGACACCATTGTTGAATTATGCACTATGTTATTTTACGATTAGATAAAGAAAATAAAATTATAATGAATTGAGTGAAAACTATAAATGAATGAAATTACAACTCTCCCTTTATTTTTGGTATCTTTTTTTGGAACTTCTCTCTCTCTTCTTCTCTCTTCTCTCGATTCTCTAATTGTGATTATAAATAACTTTAGTATTTTTATTCAAACACTGTCTATAGATACACAAATCTGTAAAAGTACAGGATTTTATCTGCAATGTATCATGTATGTTATACTTGGAAAAGGAAATGCAAGGTATTGTAAGTATTGTCTAACGTTTTAAAATTCTACATGTAGTTCAAGTTCAAGATTCGCCCACCGGGTTATTGACCGCTCTCTGAACATGCGCGAAGAGTTTTGTCTTTCCATTACAAATCTAAATATTACTGCCATTCATAATTTATATTAAAAAATTGGATTCCATTATAATAAGAAATGCGTTTCGCAAAGATAACAGCGAATTAAATGACAAAGTTTTAATACAATATTATCTGGAATATTATCTTCGTTTGGGCGTTTTGTTAATTTTTTATGGCACTATTATAACTCACTATTTATTAATATTGATTCTGTTTAATATGTCAAATTGTTTTCAAAAATTTTGCCTTCGATAATAATCTGCTCGGTCGTGTGTCATCGAAGCCTTTAGAAATATTTGCCATTGTTTACAAGAGTTATTTCATAACTGTTTGGTATCTGGTGGATAGCAGTATGGGTTTTGGGTGAGGGTATGAGTAATATTGCGTTGGTGTTATTGATTGGCGGCAACAGGTCGTTGGGGCGTCCTTTCCCCGCGCGGCACGTTCACTTTCTTCGCAAATTTGGTTCAAGAGCCACCAATTCGGGGATTCCGAATGTTCTTTATTTGTAGAATTTATGATGATAAATCTTTATCCCGTTTTAAAGCTATTTATTTACAAGATACGGTGATTCAAAGCTTAATTTGATCGCTTTATTAGTACCCTAGTTTAAATAGTATTAAATAATTCTAAATTACATTTGACTTCACATCATTAATACAAAACTAATCCCAAATGTTCAATTAAACATTTCATATATGAATTCGTTTCTGAGCGTAGGTTTCAATATCAAATGATTCGTGGAAAATCAATTAGTTTTGTTTGTTACCTGATGTAATCAAAACATATTAATACATTTAATCGTTAGTAACATTAATTAAGTCTATATTATGATTATAAACACGTACCTTTACCATTCTAGTTATATTTAGGTAACAATATATTGAATAGAATAGTTTTGTTATTGTTAATCCTGTTTCACTATAAGCCCTTACCTTACCTTTTGACTCAGACTTGACGAATTTATATAATAAGGATGGATCAAATGCGTGTTTGTTATGATAAAGTAATATAAATAATATTGTTATTCAATATCAATATTTTTTCAATACAATACTTCATATTTTTCTTATCTCGAAAAGCCTTTTTTTTCATACGACAGATTTTTTATTTATACATAAATTTGTGTTTTAGCTCTTAAATTCACAGGCTGGTTTTTCACTTATTACCAAATATATTTTGCAAAGATCTCAAGGAGTACGGTATGAAAATGAAAATGTCTGGTATTCCAAAGACGTTATACCAACAGTATAAAATATTCCTTTACATCTTTTTAAAAATGTTAACTTAACTTAACTTTTCCTATTATTTCATTTAACCCATACTTGCATATATTGAAGTAATTACAGGTACATATTTCGTTGTTTGATATGGTAACATTTCAATATAATTTCTAATAATAATTCCGTTGAATACACCGGCGTGGTATTCAGAAACAAGAGATTACGAGAAATAACACAATAGGCTTGACATTTTGTCAATAATCGCCGTACGTGATTTGTTTATGCGACACAATAATGTCCAACTCCACGCAATGCCCAGTACAATGTGATCTTTAGACGTCTTGAATTTCAATACTGTATGAAACTGATTAAAATTATACGTGATTTTGGTTTATAAATTTGTATAGGTATTTACCTAAATAGTTTTTGTCTCAAATAACGATATTAGCAATCAAGTTTGGAACACATCCATCTTCAGAATCTAAATTGAGTTTTGCTCTTTTACGTTTTAGTAACCCTCTGAGAACCATCCATCACTGCTGCTTCAGATGCCAGAACGAAAATGCTCTTTGAAATATTTTTACTATCCTAGATCTATTCCTGAACAAGATATAACATTGCTCTGTTATCCGATATTCATAGACTTCCATGAAAGGTTATTTTAAATCCCGTATAACTGCTAACGTGTTATATTTTTTCTAAAAAATATAACACCATACTTTTGCGACAAAGGCTTTGTTTTGGTCATTAAATTTTGTTCAGATTAAAAATATTTCGACGCTAATGGATTTAGTATCTTGTTTAAAATCAGTTTTCTAAAAATGTATATAAAATACATTTTTAGAAAACTATTTAATATATTTTAGAAATACTCATTAAGGCTTAGTCTGAACGAAGCCTGTAAATTCAATCGAATCCTATTATAAAACTTTCTTGTTCTTTCAAAAATAATTTTCTTCCAACAACTTTTACTTAATAAATGCTTATAAATCATATAAATTCAATATTTCTAATCAAGTGTCGTGCCGTGAGAACGGTTGATAAGACCAACTCGACTATTGTGATGAATGTACGATCACTGTTTGACAATCTTATCTCAGTGATAGCATGTGATAGAAAAACTGTGGGTAGAAATTTTGTATACTTTGATATTTGAATTATTTATCATGATCATATAACCGAGGTTGAATATTTAACAATATCACAACCGTCTGAAGGGACTTTTTTTATTAAAAATATTCTAAATACTATTTTATCGAAGCAGTTACTTTTCGTAATATCTTATTTGATGTTCTTGAAATATTTTACGCTTTTACTTTGATCCTTTCTATGTTTTATATACTATCTTCGGATCATTCAAAGAAGACCACTATCGGCTCTCGCCAACACTTATTTTTTGAAAATAAAAAATGAATATGGTTGTAAGACTAATGTCTAATAATTTGGTTAACTGAAATCTGGTCTAGTCTCTATGCTTTCTCATTTTTCGTTTATCCCAAAGCAATTTGTTAGACGAAAGAGTTGTTGGAACGTCGTGCAAACATTTCTCGTTACGAAGTTATGTCCAACATTCTAACTATCTGTGTCTTTTTCCAAATTTTTTTGGACCGACATGATATTTTGCACTGTATTCATATGTGTAAATTTCTATATTTAAGCAGCTTATACTTGTGTTGTCTATATTTTAATTATTAATTTTAAGAGTTATGAGTTTTTTATTTATATATGCCTTCATGAAATATTTCGCTTGTATTTGTGGTTTCTTTGCCTTCCATATATTCTCCGTTTCTTATTTTATCCATTCTCCCATTCTTACTTTTAGACACATTTTTCACTAAATTTCTTGTTATCCTTACATTAGAGAAAACAGCTAGTCATGACTGTACTGACAAAGAGCTTCAAACAATTTGTAATAACCATTTTTGGCTATAATAGTAATTACGGATTTCTTGAACATTCATAACCAGTTCAGTCTAACTTAGCCTAAGAAAAAATTTAAGTTAGTTTTTATACTAAGTAAATAGACATTAAAAAAAATACTATTTTTTGTTAATGTCTTCGATTTTTCGGTATCTTATTTAGATTGTTTAGTTCTTTCGGGCTAATTCGTGTTCATACTAAACTAACATAAAATTAGTTATTTATATGTAGTACAGTACAATACGATTTATTATTATTAGTCCTTCATATAATTAAATAACAATCAAACATGTAATAAAACTTTAATTCACAAAGGTATCGTTTAATTACTTTCATTAGATCTAGGAACTCTAATAAATCCGTATAAAAACTATTTCCCATTTAAGAATGAACCATAAAATGTTCTTTTTACTTTGTCCGTACGTACGTGGAAGAAGACGATTCTTGAAGCAATAAAGTTTATCACGAGTAGAAAGGAATAAAATTATCTGCCTGTTTAAAGCGAAGCAAAAACTGATTGTAAATAGATCCCGAAGACAGACTTCCAAGATTACTGGAAGTACACATATAAAACAACTTTTACGATTCAAATGAATAGCAAGTGATAAAAATCTCATTACCTTTTTTCATTTAAAACTCCTTTGGTATTAAAATAACTGAGTTTTTTTGAGGATAAATAACCAGCTACATTGGACGTTTATTTATTAATTAGTGTAGCAGCTTTAAAATTAATATGACTGTGATATTAGAACTCATTATTAAATTAAATGATAGGTAAAATATACTAATATAAATATATGGTCGGTACCATATATGTATCTATAATAAGGCAAGGTAATCAGCCGATGGTCAAGGTTAATATTTAATATGGAATGCTAGTTATTCGTATAGTTCTAAATAGATATTCCTAGGTCAAGAGAAGGTTTTAACATTGCTATATTTTTTCTTCAGGAGCGGCTGGGCGCGGCGTAGCGGGTGGCCGCGCCATGGGTAACAAGTGCTGCAGCCGCCGTCACGACCCTGATAGACCTCTCGGTAAGGTTCAAAACTCAAATAAAAATTACCTTAAACTACCCTCAAATAATACTTACCTTACCCTCCACTTTATTAATTACCAGCATAAAATCTCAGTGTACACGTAATACTTGAAGCTAATATTTTACGCAAGTTAAAATAAATGTTGCGTATTTATAAATAAAATTATTATTTTTACATTAAAAATTGTTCAGTAATATATGTAGCCTCGTGTGTATAACATGCGAAACCCGTATTCCCATACGTCAAGAACCTTGCACCTAGACTACCACCCCACCCTAGTCCTCTTCAAAAAGCTGTAAGTGCAGAGCCGCCCGGAAGTGTTCTGTACGATAATATAAAATTGTTTCTTTTGTCTAGTTCGCTACTTTCTATGTCTAGACTTTAATGGCGAGTCATAGAACGAAATGGATTTTTGATTTCTTGACTATGATCGGCAATCGTAATCTTTATATATAAAAGAAAAATGTGTTTGTTACACTATTAATAACTCAAGAACAGCTGTACGGATATAGTTCAAAAGTGGTGAAGAGATAGCTTAGAACCCGGAGACGGACATTTAATTCTGTTCGATCGGAAGGGTATGAAAAACTTTTAATAAATCCAATATCTGATTAATTATTTATGACCCTTAAGGCGGAATAGAGTTTGCCCGGTCAGCTATACATATATTACTAATTTCGAAAGTAACGCGGACGAAGTCGCGGGCAAAAACTAATATTCAATATAAAAGTCTTTCATTGATCACGTTTTAACATTTCAATTCTAAAATTAGAACGAAATCGTTACTAAAAATACAATGGAAATTGTAGTCTCGATGGAAGATCTTATTTTAGAATTATTTGAACAATGTTATAAAGATACTCTCTGATAAATGAAATTAATGTTTATATTCGATTTTAACATTCCATTATCTAAGTTAAACACCGCAAAACTTCCAGTCTCAAATGCCCGAGCGGAAACAATTTTCTTTAAACAATACTCGAGATTTTTTCACACGATGTTTGAACTTGCCCACTTTGACTCTGTTCGTGTATATTAATTTTTTTATTATCATTCTGTTTTCTTACGCACATTTTCATTATGATATTTCTAAAATTAGCGAAATATTTTGTTTATTTCAAAAAACCTAGGAATTTTCATTCATTAAGACTTAATTTTATGTCACGTATTTTTCTTGTTGAACGTTTTTATTACTATTAAAGATTCGATAAAAAGAACTATTTGTTTTTTGTATCTAGCAATCAATTAGCACTGACGCAAATTAGATGTATAAACAAGATAAAAAAAACCTATTAGGAATGTGCCTTCGATTAGATTTGGTATACTTTTAATGTTCATACATTTCTTATAATAAATAAATACGCAGAGCAACTTTCTCAGCAATAAAATAGTTAAAACACATTAACCATTTCCCACAACTTTACGGATATCAGTCAATGCCTTTTCTTAACGACCAATACATAATTCTTGATAATGAGGTTGAATGGCCAAAGAACCATTTAACGTCGGCTGTGTGTGAGTCAGTTAATTTAATAATAATTTGTTTATAAAAAAAAAATACCATACACTTTTTAGTTTTAAAACGCATGTTCAAAATGGCCGTGCTTATTGATTTATTGTTAAATAATTTAAGTGTGGCCGTTGTGTCGAATATCATAGCGATAAAATATATGTGGGTTAAACCTCGTTCAATAAAATATTTCAATATACAAATTAATTAGTCATTTTCTCTTAATCGTTAATTAAAAACTATTCCCTGATCATTTAGTTGTTAACGACTCTTTCAAATGAAATAATGAACTTAACAAAATCGTCATGCACATTTGAGACAAAATAAAATATGTAATTCTTAACTTGGATAAAAAAGTTTAAGTAGGTATATTTAAAGTAACTATGTACTTCTTAATATTTATTCTTAACCGCTGACTCAAGAAGAGGGCAATTATAAGTCTGATGAGTGTCTCATTTCCAAATTTATAAATAAATAAAGATATTTTCTTGTATTGTTAATAGATTATGTGAGAATCAACATTTAGGGATTTTTATAATTTCATGAAATACCATTATATAAGAAGAATAATGCCCTCTAATAAGTATCATTTTCACAATACAAAAACTGCTTCATTATACCGATAAATTACCGTTTTAATCTGACCTTCATTTATCATGACCAACACGAACAAAAACATATCAATCCAATTAAGATAATTGGATATTTCATTGACAATATAACATACTTTCAGTATACCCAGCCTATAAAAAGAATGAGGCGGGTTTTACGTCATGTCCGTCGCTGGAAACACGGTACACAGGCGAGCCGAACAACCGAGCGGTCGCTCGACGGCCAGCCGATATTGTGAGGACGAGGAATCCCGGGGCATGTAAGTATACTAGCACTAGATTAAACATTATATTTTCCATACGCGAAGCCAAGACAACTAAATATCTTTATATTTTTAGCAATTAATTCAGTGATTCGAATAGTTTTTTTTATTAGAATATGTACAGTATCTTTAACAAAAGAAAAAAAATATCAGATTATCGGGTAATCACGTTATCGGGTAATAATGAGATTAAGATTTTCGTGAGTATTATATTTTCATTTAAATATAATTGATATCTTCGGATTACTACGCGTATTTTATTTTCTTAAAAAATACATACTCCGGTCGTTTCGGTTACTTTCCAGCAACCGTGATTAGCAGACGAGATGTTAAAAATAATAATCGTAGTAATCCGAAAATATTACTTTCATTTATGTGAATATTCGCGAAAGTCTTAGATCTCATTACCCGATAATGTTAATTTAATCTGCTAACCTTTTTTCCTTTTGTTAAAGATACAGTACATATTTAAAGAAATAATTTAAATCACTCAATTTATTGCTAAAAATATAAAGAGTTTTAATTATCTTGGCTTCAAAAATATATTGATGCTTAATATGTTTGAGTCATCAAAAAAGTGTAGGTTATTTTATCCAGTGTTCTGAAGTTTATTAACGGTTACACCGAATATAATACATATGTATTTTTTTATTGCTTTATTCTACATATAACAGTAAGACATATATACTATAGACGTAAGATTGGTTTATAAAATAGGAACAAGCTTTCGAGGCAGAATTGTAATCGTTGTGTAACGCCGATGTGGCTCTAGTTGATTTTGCGTAACGCTTTAATTACCTAAGAGGCAACCGTTATCTCGTTAAAATATAATATTTTGAGCTTAGGCATACTTTAGCCAGCACTGGCAAGCGGCCAGCATTGCCTTCTCTGGCGACATAACTTTATGAATATACAAACGACTGCTTAATACGATTTAAAATATTCAGATCATTATTCCTTGAATACAATTTATATGAGAGTTGCGGAAAGTGTTTTAAGTTAAATGAGCCATGATGCTAATTGTGAGCGGCGCTAATGCTTAATGGAATTTAGTAAACGGTTTCTCTTTAATTTTTACACTATTACAAATGCGGTTTGAATGAAAAATAATGCAAAAAAATTACCATTAAAATCTAATTAATACATTATTTTCTACATTAAAAATAAGAGAGCTATCTCCTATATAGACTTACCGTTTAAGCTTTTTGCATTCATAGTCCTTGAACGTACTAAATGTGGAACTACCCTAATTCCAGGTATACCAAACGGCGGTCGTCGTGTAGTGAAGGCGTTATGCGCTTATACAGCACGTGCGGAATCGGATATATCATTCAGGAAGGGGGATCGTATGGAAGTACTTAGTGATGCTGAACCTGATTGGTGGAGGGTCCTTCATATCACTACAAGGAGGGAGGGCTTGGTACCAGCCAATTTTGTGGCTGAGGAAAGCTCAGTGGAATGTGAAGAGTAAGTAATTTAATCTTATTAACACTTTATTCCAGAAAACTAACTTAGAAGATCGATCAAGAAAACCAGCAATCTTTCTTTTTAGAGACAGGCTATATTTTTCGTAGTAAACTTTTTGATATCTTTCTTAATAGATTTTCAAAACTAAATGTGTTTCTCTACATGTTTTTATTGTTTTATCCCATATATAAGATTTGCACGTGTTAGTTCAACAATGACTCAGCTTTCATGGTTTATATAAATAAATTATTTAGCTCCATATATATAATGTAAATTTTATATGTATTTCTTTTTGCCCATCATATAATTCTAATTAAGTAATTTAAAATACGATTAGTAATATCCTTAAAGTTAATTAAAAGTCAAGTTAATTAACTGTTGCTGGAACGAATTTTATAGCTAAAACGTGATACAAAGTATAATTTATTTTGATGGTCCAAAAATTTTTGTTAGTTTTCCATATGATTTAATATGATGATTGGTATGTTGCTAACAATTTAAAAATTTCTTTTCAGCTGGTTTTTCCCTCACGTGTCAAGAAAAGAGGCGGATAAATTACTCCTAGCTGAGATCAATCCTAGAGGAACGTTTTTAGTACGTCCTGCAGAACATAATCCTCATGGGTTCAGTCTAAGTGTTAAAGACTGGGAAGAAGGCAGAGGATACCATGTTAAACACTATAAGATAAAACCCTTAGATAATGGAGGCTTCTATATCGCTACTAATCAAACCTTCCCAAGTTTACCAGCGCTCGTTATGTCCTATACGAGTAAGTTTTACTTAATTGCTTTATAGTACTGCTTTTACTTCTTTTCTATATAAATTATCTGGCGACTGGTAAAAATCTTATATATATGCATACTTCTCTGGTAAGGTGTAAAATAGATACCACTTGTACTGAATAACCTCGCGTGTTTGAGCAACTAACCTATAATAACTCATAATTCCAATGATGTGTGCTCACTATTACAGAAAACGCATTAGGTCTTTGTCACGTTCTCGCTCGGCCTTGTCCTAAGCCGGAACCTCAAATGTGGGATCTTGGACCTGAACTAAGAGATAAATGGGAAATACCAAGGAACCAAATACAATTGATTAAAAAACTCGGACAGGGGAATTTCGGTGAAGTCTATTATGGGAAATGGTGTAACAATATTGAGGTGAGTGATAACATCTGTTGTATTTCCTAAAAAAGATTATTTAATTTAAATTGAGGTTTTTTTACCAGGTTGCCGTAAAAACGCTAAGGGAAGGCACTATGTCCAAACAAGCTTTCCTACAAGAAGCTGCCATTATGAAGAAATTCCGACATAAGCGCCTTGTAGCGTTGTATGCAGTTTGTTCTCAACAGGAACCTGTATATATCGTTCAAGAGTATATGTGTAAGGGATCTCTGCTAGAGTTCCTTAGAAATGGTGAAGGTAAAGCCCTCCATTTCGAAGACCTAGTCTACATAGCAGCCCAAGTCGCATCGGGCATGGAATATCTTGAATCCAAACTCCTCATACATAGAGACTTAGCTGCTAGAAACGTACTGATAGGAGAGAATAATGTGGCAAAAATATGCGACTTCGGTTTAGCGAGGGTCATTGAAGATAATGAGTACTGTCCAAAGCAAGGATCCCGGTTTCCTGTGAAATGGACGGCACCAGAGGCTATTATTTATGGTCGATTCTCCATAAAGAGCGACGTCTGGTCGTACGGAATACTATTAATGGAACTGTTTACGTACGGTCAGATACCGTATCCAGGTTTACACGGCAAGGAAGTCATAGAACAGGTGGAAAGAGGTTACAGAATGCCGAAACCTGTTGGACATTATCTGCCCGATGACATATATAGACTCATGCTGCAGTGTTGGGACGCGGTGCCAGAAAAACGACCCACCTTCGAATTCCTCAATCACTACTTCGAATCCTTCACAGTGACCAGTGAAATACCGTACAGAGAGGTCCAAGACTAGTGTGCTGTGATAAATGTGAAATTACACTTATAAACTGAGAGTGTATCGTTCATTTTGATAGGAAAGCTGATTTATTTGCTTTTAAGTGAAGCCTGGCGACTTGTAACCTTTAAATTGTCATAAACTTTAGTACTAAAGTGATTATGATTTAAACGAGCGTTTTTGAGGAGCGTTTTGTGTAGGGTCCTTAGCGAATGAACGGAATTATATATGTGTGTTGCATCACATCATATTCGATTCATGCATTTGGCTGACCATTAACAAAGCACACACAAAGTTATAGTATCTTTAGTATTTTTTTAATCAAAGCGTTACTAAACTATACAGGAAAGTGTGAGCTTGTCGTTTTTATTCATCGGCTTTGGTATGATTTGTAGTTAAATATTAAGATGTTAGTAAAACGAAGTGAATAACAAGTCAGTTAAGTCCACTGACCTAATATAAGAAACTATAGTATTGTGCAAACACCTATTTTCTTATTTATTAGCGATAGCTTAAGCACTGTTAGTATATGTTGCATTTGTACAAAATTGTTCACTATGACATAAGCAATAAGGTTGAAAACGAAATTAATCGTGAATATTTTCATATTCTAAATTGATATGTGATATTTTTAATCACATTCATCCTTTATTGATGACATTCACTGCTTGTACTTTTTTTTTATTTGAATGGTGCTAGAGCGAGTCGGCTCTACCTTAAACGGTGAAGTTTATGTTTAAATATGATTAATTTCAATTTGGTCCATTTCATCTACATCGATGTATACGCTATATATATAATGTAACGCTCTTGATCTCATGGTTAACGTTCTTTCTAAAATATAAAACATTTGTACTTGTTTGCACCCAACATATGTAAGAAATTTAAATTGTCAAGTTCACTGGCATTAGAAAAAAACTAATGTACATTTGGAGGCCCATTTTAATACGTAAATTATTCGTTGCCAGAATTGATATCATGCATAAACATAAGATGGAAAACCCTATGGGCTCCTTTGCGAATTTTGTATAAAATCACCATACCATATATAACAACTCCACAGATAATAGTATCATCCCATTATGCAAAGGGGCCAACTTTCACATAAATTTATAGCTTTAGGACCATATACCAAAGAGTTATTGTACATTGAAAAAAAAAATAGTTTTAAGCGGGGGCATATTTAATTTAGCGAATTAAGGAATTGTGAGCTATATCCCCTAATCTGACATGAAAGTTAAAATTTTGATTGACATATTTTGATGGCACTTTTATCATCGATTTAAAGCTTCAGAATAGTCATTGATGTTATGATCAAATGATTTTGTTCTCATTGAAAGATTAATGCAAAACAAACAGTTAATATTCAATTATTATTTTTGAAAACCCCAGCCTACTAAATGTGTCATCATAAATTTATTAAATTAATACAAATCACCATAACATAAATATTTTTGTGATCTTTATCTATAAAGTGTAAGTGAAAATGTACTGGCAGCTCTCATTATTTCACAATCTGATCTGAACTGTTTACCGATCACATAAGTTATTTGCAATATTAAATGTATTAAAAATTTAAATTCATGCTTTAATCACTTAATAATTTTCATTCCTAGAATTTGTATGGATCAATGGGAATAGTGTCTTGTAACATTCCAAATAATCAAACACTTTAAAATTTGGACACTTTTGTATGAAACGGATAGGTTTAAGATTTTGTACATACAATGAAATAAATGTCATTGAAATAAAATTTGTTTTATTTATCACTGATAAATATTTTTATAGTCATAATAAAATTTGTGACTGTATTATACATAATAACCTCACTGGCACAATGTGACAATATTTAAGATATCATTTTATTAAAAAAAAAAACTTATAATTAAAATAAAAATGGATGTAAGTAATTTCTTTTATAATAATAATTTTATCTCATGTAATTTGAGCAATGACGAAATACAACAAAAATGTTGAATTCCTTCTAAAAATACATGTCTCATCACAGATAAAAACTTTAAAAAAATCTTCGAGGGTGTAAAATTTTCAAGGTCATAATTTAAAAACTTAAATTTCATCTAATTAATTATCTAAGCTTTTTACAAAAGCTACTTTGGCTAAAATTCATACCGTATCAGCGTACATTTTGCTCTTAATCCTAAGATATCTATATTCTGATGCGTAGAATCTTTTAAGGAAATACCACGAGTAACTTATACCTGAAGGTACATAGTTCGGATTCTTCTTGCTATAATGGTTAAGGAAGATCGCCAATGCTACCAACATACCCGACCACACATATCTGAAAAAGATATACACTTTTGAATAGCAGCCAAGCATTTTAAATCTCCATCGTTTTTTTAAATAAATATTCACTGCTTAAACAACACTGCAGCGAAAATAAAAGTATTATAAATAGTACTTACTGAAAAACAAAAGGTTTGCTGAACAGCAAAAATGATATTATAATAGAAAAAACTTTTCTCATAGTAGTGACTGTAACAGCGACAGTGGCGCCACAAATACGAACTAAAGTCAAGACAGCTTGTAATCCAATGTAGCCACTCACACTTAACAAAAATATGTTGGTGTACATTTTTATCCAATTCTGAAACACAGGAATATTATAGTTAAGTATATGATACTAAGTATTCATTATTATTTCAGATACAAATAACCCTTAAACTACATTTTATTATTAATAGTCTAGTCGACAAGTTGAAAATGGTACAGAATAGCGGTACTGCTCTTAAAATTATGTGCGATAGCTCATTGAATCCGGAATGACGCCTAGAAAAATGTGCCGATAGCGTTTATTGGCACATAAAAATTATAAAAAGTTATAAACAATTAAACAAGGGAAAAATGGCATTTCGTTTTTGCCAATATTTCATAAGCTATTAATATTTAAGAAACTTCAATAAAAGAGTCTGAAATTATCAACCTGTCGACTAGACTATAGTATTAATTGATATATCCCATGTAAAAGTTACATGTTTTACAAATTGCTTACATTACAAGTTCAGAGCCTAATTTATATTACTTGATTATTATCAACAATAATTTGAAAATATCTATTTAGTATTTAGGAATTATTAGTATTTTTTTTTTAATTTCGTTTAGGCATTTTTATGTGAACACGTTATAAGAAGACACAACACAATATAAGGGTGAATATACGCTATTTGGTTTTTTCGTGTCCCAGAAGGAAATGTTATCGGTTCCATTCAATATTTATAATTTACTAGAAGACCTGGCGAACTTCGTATCGGCCTATAATCAAGAAATATCTATTACGTTTTTTCATTTATATTTTTGGAGTTTACCTGTAAGCCATAAATCTCCGTGTTTTGAAGTGCGACAGAATGATTGACATATTAGTTAGTTGTCAAATCTAATATCAAAAAAAACGTTTGTATGGGAAATAGAAAAGGGCTGTTTTTATGGTTTTCCCAGTAATGAATCAATTTTTTTCAGCTTTTATACCTTCCCTGAACTTCCTCGAACATTTCAAGACTAAGATAAGATAAATCCGTTCAGCTGTTCTCGAGTTTTAGCGAGACTAAGGAACAGCAATCCATTTTTATATATATAGAAGATAGAAGATAGAAGAAGAAGATTTATTTGACACTATTTTAAAATTAGTAATCAAAGGGGCCAGAGGCTTATTAATTTTTTTTCAGTTTTATAAGCACGAGAGGGAAATGTGTTACCAGAAGAGTGACACTGTTGCCAGAGTAGTAACAAATCAAAGCAGAATATTGTCATACCATTGATTATTAGCTAAGAAAATTGACTAATATTAAATAAACCGTCTGTTTGCTTCTATTTATTTATTAAAAAAAATTGTCACTCCTCTGGCTATAATGTATATAATATTCCAGAGGAGTGACGCTAGACAAGTGACGAAATCACACATAATGTATTAAAATTAACATAACTCACTTTTCTTACATCAGTTTAAGTTAATATATGACATCTACGGACAATAAGCATTGATTATAGAAATTAACAATTTCGTAACGATACAATACAAATATATATGCTTACCAAAGGAAAATACTCCAACGACTGGCACAAAATTACTTTCCGAAAGTTTATCGAATTAAAGTGATCCAATGTTTTTTAAATTTTGCTCAAATTATTTAGCTTGCCTCTAATTTCAAACAGTTTTTCTCCCATTCTTTGAGATCAAAAGCACAAAATTGTGATTTTTAATAAAATTTTAAGTCTTTGATTTCCGCCAGATGAAGTGACAGACTTGTAATAAAGTTATATTATGTTTCGATGTTTATTAAAGCGTATGACCACATTAAATAGAAAACATAATAGTGTAATTTTTGAAAGTTATCAGCGATAAGTTCATTTTAATTCATAAATGGGAAGGCCAGATAGGAGTATACATTTTAAAATATTATTAAAAATATAAATTAACTACTAATATCGTGAATAGTCTTTGTGGGCCAGATAAAATGCCATATTCTTTATTGTTTAAGCATGGAGAGACAATGATATAATAAGTTTCACATAAAAATTTTCTATAGACCAATGGCATTCAAATAACGTATATTCACCCATATATCAATAATTAATTTCTTAGTCAAACCTCAAAACAGACACTCATTGACTTCCTGGTACTTGACAACGCCATCTGCTGTTGTGTCGTTAAAGCAATTAGTAAAAGCAAATAGCAAAAAGTAGTACTACTATTCGTCAATAGATGTCAGGAAGAGTCATATTTTAAACGACTCCTTTTGTATTTTTTTTGTACAAGAATTGCTCATTTAAATATATAAGATAAAATTGTTTACTTCCTATAAATAAACAAAATATGTAATTTAATTACCTTTGAACAATAATAATATCCATCTATCATAATTCCAGTACTCATTGTAATAACAATCAGATAACCACATGCTATAGCATATGAAAAGAACACCACTTCATTGTTGGTAGCTTGGAACTGTTTCATCGCCTTTTCCTGGACATTGCCGATAATAGCATCACAGAATAGTGCCAGAGATATCACTACAACTCCAAATGAGTCAAAATTGGGAGAAGTTTGGGAATCAGCTGTAAACAAAAAATAAATAGATTAATCATTTTTAAGATATTTATTTATATTTGATCTTATGATTTTCATAATACTTAGCAAATCTTTGTCATCTTTTTAAAACCTTTCTAATGAACAGTTTCTTGGATTATAAAGGCTCTATCAACATTAAATTCTTAATTTGATATATTTCTATATAATTTAAGACAGTCATAGACATGCACATGTTAAATGATAGATAAAGGTACTGATGTCAATTAAATATTAGGTTTCATATATCTTACCCAAGGTAAACATTGTCAGTCCAATACACATTACAATAGCTGCTAAGTAATCTAAAAAGCCATATCTCTTCCCGAGTATAATAATACTGCCCGCCATCACTGGTATTAACTTGCAGCTTTTAAATATTAGCTGCGTTGGATAGTTTAAATAACTAAGTGCAAGATTTGATAAGGACATTGTGCCTAAAGTTAAAGCTGCTAGTAGTGCATATGTTTTTATTGGTACTCTGCAAGAAAAAATAATTAATTTAGAAATACATTAACTAAATGTTATAGTTTAGGTAGAGTGGACATTTAACAGTGGAGGTGAGTGTTTAATGCGTATCAGATAGGGGCGTCTTAAACCTACACCTGGGTTGCAAGTCCCAGGAACTGATAAATCTCCTGTTAAAGAATCCTGAGAAATTTTGTCTTTTCATAAAAAAATATCTCAATTCAAATATTCACTTACTCAACTTACTTAATTTAAAATGTAATATCAGATTTATTTATAAATATACTTACTTCCTCTTAATTGGAATCCTAACCATAGATTCAACATAACTTAGTGCAGTGGTAATCAAAAACTGTATCAATGTTATGTAGAGACTCACTGGCTTTACTTCTGGATTTGAAAAAATTTCTTCTAAGAAACAGCCATATGCTAAATAGCATAAAAATACAAAGAAACAGCAGACTAGGAACTGTGTTAAATGACTTAATGAAGTAATGTCAAAACATAATATATTGATAGTGTCCCTGCCGGGAACACTACCGTCATCAACTTTGATAATGGTATCCTTCATTGGTTTCATGGTGATAAATATTATATTTCAATTACAATTTTGTGTCCATTATATCTGAAATGGAAATAGATTATTTAAATTATTCTTATCGTAGTAATTATAATTATCATATACACTTGTTGAGTCATGTAATATGAAAGATATTTTTCCATTGCAATGCACAAATACTTGCTCTTTAAATATTGAATCTAAAACTTTTTTAAATTTTGAAACGAAAAACGAAGTTTTAAAAGACTCGCAACACATAAATATTGAAAATCATGATAATATAACTTAGGTAAATACTGAACACCTAAGTTAGTAGTAGGTTATTTGTTGTAGTGACAAATTGGTAAAATGTAAGATCTCCTGTATTATAAATATTTGCTTGTATATCTAAGCAGGTCTCTTAATATTCGTCTTTCGGTGTATAGACGAAACTGCTATTTTTTGCAAGTCTAGCTTAAACATTAATTTTAATGCAAGACACTTTTGAATTAAAGAATTCTTAAGATACACTTAAACAAGTGATAAAGGGAATTGCATTTTAATTTGTTAAGGAAAGGAACCACTCACTTCTTAGTTCTTAATAAAGTAAATAATTATTTTTAATATAAATTATAAACATTGTGTTGTCATCAATATAAAATGTCACTGATATAACATGACATTCTTGATTGTAGATGTCACCATGATATTTTTTATCACTGTTAATGTCAGTGAATCTGTTAATGATGAAAATACTTAGTATTAATAAGCGAAAAGTATATTGTTTCATTTCTATTTCCTTGAAATTCTATATCATGAAGAAAATATCCAATTATTTTTGCCTACAACAGAAAATATTCTCAATGTTAAGAACGACCCAGAAAATAAACTGCCTGTAGGTTTTTTAAAACTTTTTTAAAAAATTATTCCCTAGTCGTCTCATGATTTCATTTAAATAAGTTTTTGTTTCATTGTTAAAGCAATTGTAATTAATTACTAATCGTAATTGCCACTTTAAAACATTTATAATCAAATATAGAAGAAAATTGACATAAATACTCACAATATAAACAAATCTTTGTTGTGTATAATCACATTATTCCGTTATCTATATAGTTTATTAAAATGTTCAAATACTTACATTTTCGATAAGAGAAAAGTTTGCCTGTTATTATATAAACCATTGTGTTTATTTTACCTCCAAAACCTACAGCTTTTAAGATAAACTTCTTTATCTAATACAATACTCCTTTTTCTTATTTTTCAATCTAAAAATTTAATTGTTAGTTTTTTTTGGGTTCCGCAACAACTGTATTACAAGTAAAATGTTTAGTTCTTGTCAAATAATAATCGATTCTTGTTAAATTTACATGGCAATGTAAATATAAAATAATTAAAAATCTTAAAAAGTGGCGACACTGAGATCTACATTTTTCTATGTGGGTATTAGTTAACAAACAAATAGATATTGGATACAGTAAAATCCTTGTTTTTTATCTGAAAAATATACAGTTTCATAGTTTCACTATAAATCTATAACAGCTGAAGAATGTGAGTGTAAGAAATATTTGACAATATTTCATAGTTTTCGCGGAAATATATAAGATATAATTATTAAAACAATACGTCAACATTCGCAGATCGCATAATCAGGCTGACAAACTGGATTGAGAACAATGATGGACTCGGACTCGTCCGGTGCGGACTTCTGCAGGTTTTGCAGATCGGAAGCGTCTTCTGACAGACCTCTGTTCCATCCATGTATATGTACAGGCTCAATAAAATGGATCCATCAAGAATGTTTAGTTCAGTGGATGCGATATTCGCGGAAAGAAATATGCGAATTGTGTGGGCACCGGTTTTCATTTATGCCGATATATTCGCCGGATATGCCGCGAAGATTGCCCATAAAGGATGTTGTTGGCGGGCTTGTGACCTCAGTTGCTTCTGCTGTTAAAGACTGGTTACACTACACCCTTGTAGCACTCGCCTGGCTTGGTATAGTACCTTTAACAGCATGTCGAACATACCGCTGTTTATTTTCAGGGTCCTTAGACCCCGTAATTTCATTACCTTTTGATATTGTATCAGCGGAAAACCTGGCCAAAGATGTCTTCTCTGGATGTTTTGTTGTAACATGCACCTTATTTGCTTTTGTTGGGTTGGTGTGGTTAAGAGAACAGATAATGCATGGCGGTGGCCCTGATTGGATGGAACGGGAAAATTTACCTCCTCTTGCTGTAGATGAAATCCTTTTAGAAGATAATAATAATGACCATGTAAATGAAGGGGCGGGTGATGATGGTGTGGCAAGAGAAGAACCAAATGCCGAAGCTGGTGATGACCCTTTAGTGGGTGATGAAGCAAATTGGAATCCCATGGAATGGGATCGAGCAGCGGCAGAGGAACTGACATGGGCTCGACTGCTTGGTCTAGATGGATCGATGGTTTTCCTAGAACATGTATTTTGGGTGGTGTCGTTAAACACATTGTTCATTGTTGTGTTTGCCTTTTGCCCATACCATATTGGCAAATTGGGGGCAGCAATGGCTGGTTTAGCTGCGGAAGGACCTTTTGCTGGGTTGTTAACAGCATTGGCGGGATATGTGATTGTAGGAGCCATACTTGCAGTGCTACATGGTATGGCATCTCTACTTAGACTGAGAAGTGCGAAAAAAGCATTAGGATTTTGCTATGTGGTAGTGAAAGTGGCATTATTATCTGTTGTAGAAGTAGGTGTTAAGTTTTTGTTAATCTTTTAAAGTTTTTTTGATATCTTTAAATAACAATAATGATATGTTTCAGATTGGTGTAATACCGCTAGTTTGCGGCTGGTGGCTAGATTTGTGTTCTTTATCGATGTTTGATGCAACTCTCAAGGATAGAGAGTCGAGTCTTCAGGCTGCGCCATGGACTTTAATGTTCATCCATTGGCTTGTCGGAATGGTCTATGTTTACTACTTTGCTTCCTTCATCCTATTATTGAGAGAAGTGCTAAGACCCGGCGTTTTATGGTTTTTGAAAAATCTGAATGATCCCGATTTCAGTCCGGTGCAGGTGAGTTTTGTTTATATTCAACTTCTACATAATGTATAAGTAATTATTATAAAATTTTATTATTATTACTATTACTATAAAATTATTTCCTATGAGCAGTAATTTAATTGAGTAAATATTTTCCTGTAATTATATATTGATTCTTAATCTTCAATAACTTTCAATGCTACTTGACTTATTAACAAGTCAAATAGGCGAGCTTGTTATTGGCAAAACCATTATTTTATTTAACATTACTTTATATAATGCATACCGAAGAAAGAATTACGGTGACATTTTATAATTTATGTTAAATGAAGTTATCATAAATATTCATAAAGAGAGTAATTCAATATATTGCGAAATAATTTACTTTACATTTTTTATTCTAAGTATTTAATGTGATTATTTAGAGAAAAATAATTTTAAGTTGTATATCAACCTTGTACTTTGCACTATATCAATATATTAATATATATGTTAATGAGGTTTTCCTTAACTTAATTAACATATTAAATGGGATGTAGTTTTATAACTGTAATAACTTGTATTAAAAATGTGTATAATTTTTTTTTTATGACTTGTTTGTAGTTATATTGTAGTTTCTATGGAGGCAATGTTTTTATACTATTAACAATTCTTTTTCTCTTGTTCAATATAATCTTGAGAATTGCTGAATAGATTTCGATGATCCTTTTATCAGATGAATTAATTATTAATTTTCTTTCAGTTTCATAACCTTTAGAAACTTAGAAAAAAATTATTTCATGTCTTAAGTTATAATTAAATTTGAAATAGATATCACCAAACAACACCAAAAATATTTAGATAGTAATTTCACAAGCATGAAGACATTTTTCATTCACAATTCTTCACATGTGATAGTATCAACTCAAGTCTATGAATGTAAAACACACACACTAACACACATACAGTTTGAAAAGAAAACTTATTTTAAGTTGTTTACTATTGTATTAAACAGTACAATAACATAACTGTATTGTCAGTTTTTATAGAACATTTACATAAATATATAAATAAGTTTTTCTTTTTCCTATTTCCAGGAAATGATTCATCTCTCGGTGTGGTCTCACATACGCCGTCTTGTTGTATCCGCTATGGTTTTCGGCACGGCCGTACTATTCATGTTATGGCTTCCTATACGTGTAATCAAATACGTTCTACCCGGCTTCCTACCTTACGCGGTTGCCGTGCACACCGATGCACCGGTCAATGAACTCAGTTTGGAGCTTTTATTGCTACAGGTGCAGTATATAAATTATACTAGTATGCATGTCATTCTTTGTTTCAAGAGAAATTAATAATGAATGCTCAAATAGAATAGATATATTAACCAACTGGTTCCATCTATTGTCTGTGATGTGATTTCATGAAAAAACTTTTTTATAAACGAAATTTTTCAGTGACCAATATTTTAATCATCAAAATAAGTGTCTAAGGTGTATCTAAGTTTCGTAAAAATCAATTAAAGCCCCTATTTAGACTAAATATGTATATGTATAAGATGATCATAAACTTTCATATTTATAATATTGTTATAAATGCATACTAGAAATCAAAATTCAAAAGTACTCATAGTAATCTAACATATATTTTAATAAAATTCTAAAATACGAGGCGATCTTATCGCTTAATAACGGTCTGCTTTAGACAATTGCACTCATAAGATGATAAAACAACAGATATTGAGAGAATTATATGAAATGAAATGCAATGAGATATATTTCTATAAATTTACCTATACCTTTAATATGTAGTATGTTTATAAATATATTACAAAACTTAAAATATAATATATATTACAAAAATAATAGTGATCAACTTCGAAAGTTATACTATTGTAGTAACTATTATCATTATTGTAATTAATAATATTTTCGCAGGTGATCCTACCAGCTTTGCTGGAACAGTCTCACACCAGGACATGGTTGAAGGCCGGTCTACGTGCGTGGTGCGGCTGCGCTGCGGGTCTGCTAGGACTTCGCTCTTACTTACTGGGCGAGGCGTCGAGAGAGAACGAGCCTCACCCACCACCACACCCACCACATCAGTTAGGAGCCGCTCATAGGGTAATTATTTAGATTTTTTTATATGTGAAAATTGGCAAGAGAACAGACGACGTACTTGACGGAAAGTAATCCCAGCCGCCCATAGACATATGCCACATAACGAATGTTGAGTATGCGTTGCCGATATTGATTGTTGTGGAAGAAGGAGAGAATGAAAATAAGGAGATGGCAGGAAAGGGAACAGTGAAAGGGCAACCGGCTCTCTTACATCGGACGAAACGCAAACCTTAAATACTAATTCACGCCGATCTTCTGTGAGAGGGTGGTACTGCCCCCGGTCGAGCCAGCCCATGTTCGAGCTGTAGTAACTTGAACACAGCTAGGCTCTACCACCTAATCTGTATATATAAAAGTGAATTGCTGTTCCTTGGTCTCACTAAACCTCGAGAACGACTGAACGGATTTATCTTATCATAGTTTTGAAATGTTCGTGGAGGTTCAGGGAAGGTTTAAAAGCTGAATTTTTTTTATTAATTTCCTGGAAAACCCTTAAAACAGCGCTTTTTTTATTTCCCATACAAACGGTTTTTTGACATTAGATTTGACAACTAACTAATATGTCAATCATTTTGTCGCACTTCAGAACACGGAGATTTATGGCTTAAAGGTAAACACCAAAACAATAAATAAGACATAATTTCTTTCTTGATTAAGGCAGTACGAAGTCTGCCGGGTCAGCTAGTCTAAAAATATAACCAAATAATTCTCAATATTAGGTTTTATTAAGCCGCCTATCAAATTCATCATAAAGATAATTTTCATAACATCATTGACCTGGTCATATACAAGTGGTAGCGGATTGGAATCCTCCTTGAAATTTTCATTTGTATTTTCTATATGAATTTCTATACTTGCTGTATATATTTAAAGTTGTCCTATCCAATAACTTTATGTCATGTTCCAGGCTCTAATATGGCGAGATGGACCGGCTGGTTTCGAGCCTTACGTTCGCGTGTCCTGGTTTCCTCTACGTCTCGGAGCATTATTGGCGCTCGTGTCTGTGTCCTTGGTGTTAGCCAGCGCTCTTACATTGGTCAGTATATAGATATATTATACATACATATGTATTTAGTAAAAATCATTATAATATGTTGGTTTGCTTGAGTTATGTATCTAGTTCCCATTTAATGATGACATATCGCCATCTGTTATCATAAAATAGTTTTATGAAACATATTTGATTATAAACTATATTATTAATTATCTAAACTAATATTATAAAGAAGTAATATTTTATTGTTTGTTTGTTTGTTACGAATAGGCTCAAAAACTACTGGACCGATTTTAAAAATTCTTTCACCATTATAATTGTACATCTTTCCAAAGTAACATAGGCTATATTTTATTTTGAAAAAATTAGGGATCTTTGCGAAAACTTCGATAACATAAACCACGGTCGATAAAAATCACTATTGAAACACCTTAAATCGCGTGCGCTGCAATAACTATTGATGATGGAGCAAAATAATGTACTACGATTTTGTTGACCGCATTATTATCTACAGAAAAGTTCGCGGTAGTGTATATCTAAGTATTATAGTTACGCCAATATAAAAACTTTTATAGTTTAACAAACTATTTAAATCGGCAACGAAAATAAGATGTCGATATTCATACCATGGTATTTATACTTATCTAAATAACTTACTTTTTATTTAACAGTAGTTCAATACCTTTATATTGCTGTTTAAATTATTTTAATCGGATACTCCATTCAAAAGATATAGCGAGTTTTAAAATTTGGGTAACTTAAAAATTAACTAAGCGTTTTGCTGCATCGCGTCGCGATGTTGATTGTGCGTAGTGATAAATAACTCCGAAACAAAACCAACTCGCTCTCTGCGCTGGCCGGCGCGGCGGGAGAGAGGCGGTGCTTGCGGGCAAGCCGAGAGGGGGGTGTAGCTCCGCGAGATACCATGCCGCGCGGCTCATTCCCGCGGTCGGCTCCATACTGAACGGTTGAATGCAGCGCTAATTTGTTTATGCGATATAATTATCATCGTAATATTACTTTTTAAACACAGTTTCATTTTGTAGTTGTTTTCTATATAGTAGGTACTTTATTTGTTTTACGATAGTATTTAGTTTCACAATAATAACACTTTTTTTTAGTATATGCAGAAGTTCTTTAAAATAATTAAATTTACTGTAAAAATTGTACAGATATAGTTTGGAACTCGAAAAAAAAAACATAGGTTTTATCCTGAAAATTCTGCGGGAACCCGACCATTCCGAAAATCCCGCAAGAACGGGAACTATGTGGGAAGAACAAAAAATCTGCTGCAAGTCACTATTCCACGACGAAGTCGCTGGCAAAAGCTATTATATATATATTTAAACTAACTGTAAAGTTTATTGCCTTATGCTCTTACGTTTTATCAATACACTTCAAATACAGTGTTGTTGAAGTTATTTAATGTGTTTGAGGTGAGATCTAAGATTTTCACCTCTGGTCATTTACTCGTAAATGAAACTAAATTTAGGTTTAGGTTTACAGAAACTAAATTTATTGGAAACTACGCGTTTTTTAATATTTCATAATTACTTGATCCTGACGTTTTGGTTTTACAGCAACAAAACGTTCTTTTCTTTTGCGGTATTTTTTAGATATTAAATAAAAAAAAACAGGTAGTATCCGAGAAATCTAGTTTTATTTAAATGTATGAAGTCATTTATTGATATTCGTATATTCTTCTAAAGAATTACTGTGACGGCTTTTTGTTATTTGTATCACTATAAAAAGGTTTGTCCGTTTATGAACTTTATTTAAAATAATAAATACATATGTCTTATTATAATAAAATCATTATTTTTCAGGTTATACCAGTAGCCATTGGTAGAAAAGTTATGACAATCTGGCTACCAAAGGCATCAGAGGGAGTTCACGAGCTATACACCGCCGCGTGCGGTATGATTATTTTAATTTTTTAATTTTGAATCGAATATCTTATTTTAGCTAGCAATATACAATTAATTTTAATACTACAAAGTTACTAAATAACTTCTAATACTTAACATATTATATAAATGTTATATTCAATTATGTACAACTACCCTAATTTTCTCAATATCTTCTGTATTTTATCTGTTTTTATTCTAAACAGGTATGTATGTGTGTTGGGCGGTTGGTCGAGGTGGTGCGCTAGCCGCTGGGTGGGCTCGAGGCGGTCGTGCGGCACTACTGGCTCGTGCGGCACTATGGACCAGGCGGGCGGCACGAGCGGCACTAGCGGCACTCGCGCTGCTGGGATTAGTGCCGCTCATGTTCGGACTGCTTCTAGAACTGGTTTGTATATAGACTTACAATTAAAATATTTATACATATACATACATAGGTATAGGTAAGTCAGTGGTGGCCTAGTGGTTAAAAGAACCGCCTCTCATATACGAGGGCGCGGGATCGATCCAGGCCCGGGTGAGTACCAATGTGATTTTTCCGAGTCATATGTACTTTTCTATTATATATTCTTAATGCATTCCCAAGGAGGGTTGATGTCGGGCAGGCAGCCGATCGTAAAAACAATAAGCCTAAACTATTCACAACAATTTATGGCAGACCCTGGCTTAAGTTTGGAAAATTGCCAGGTAGAAGAGAGATATAGGGTATAGGTATAACAGAGGAAGATTTATATGAATATTTTTTTTTTCATGCAAGATTTTTATATTATTGCTATTAAATTTGTGCTGTAAAATGTATTGTAAAAGTGCATTCTGATTAAAAAAAGAACATATGGAAGACCTTCAGACCTAAATATTATTAATATTCACTGATCTAGTTTGTCTATATTTATTTGAATAGTAAAAAATAACATATATATTTCAGGTCCTAGTAATTCCTCTCAGGGTTCCCTTGGAGCAGTCTCCGGTACTGTTTGTATGGCAGGACTGGGCTCTTGGTGTTCTGTACACTAAGATAGTCTGTGCTCTCACTATGATGGGACCCGATTGGAGTATGAGACGAGCTATTGAGAAAGCTTATAGAGACGGCATCAGAGAAATGGATTTGCAGTGAGATTATATATAATGTTTTAATATGCTTAGCCCGAATCAGTATTGATTAAATATAAGTATTTATGTTACATCACTTAATTAAGTATTTCTAATTTTTTTATATTTAAAAATTTCATTTTTCTCTTCACGATTTCTATAAAATGGAACAATAAATCACTCACCTTGAAGAAAATATTGCTATATTTTTATGTTTATATTTTAATTTTTAAATATGTAAAATTTTATGAATATTTGCCTTTTTTGTTTATGACAATTTTTAGAAAAGTAAACAGAATATTCTTTAATTTGAGAATGTTTTAGTTACCTTTATTGTTGTTTCAGACCCTTTTATTAATAAAAAATATATTAAATTTAATAGATTTATCCTGCGCTCGGTTGCCGCGCCACTGGTCCGCTGGCTGGGTCTCGCGTTGGCTGTACCGTACGTGCTCGCACACAGTGTGGCGCCACTTGTACTGAGTGCGCACGCGCAGAGGAACCTGCTGGTGCGCCGGGTGTACCCCGCCCTGTTACTCATAGCATTGCTGGCTGCACTCGCCCTCTTCCAGGTCAGTGTGAATTATATATTTTAGTTAGTATGGATACAGTAGGTATAACAAGTTTTGTACTACATGTGAAGTGTTTCCACATTTCATTTATAAACTTACGTTGATATATGTGCAAAAATTTATGAATACAAAAAATCTGGTAATGGTTTGATTTATTATATGTATATCTTTTTGTAAAGGTATTATCGTTGTTATGTATAGAATATTTCGTATGTGTGTGTTTGTTTAAGTCAGTCAGTCAAGCCAGTTCAAGTCATTGTTGTGTTTTACGTTTATTAGTAATCGTTTTCATGTTGTATTTTTTAATGGTTGCTTAAAATGTGTGTGCGTGCGTGTGGTTGAGTGAGTATAAAAGGCATCTCTATGTGTGCGTGTAGTATTACTGTAGGTGTTTAGGATTGTGTATATTGATATAAAAACTATAATGGTGACATTCTATCTTTCAATATCTATTCTTTTTTCCAGATTCGTCAATTCACAAAACTGTACGAGCACATAAAGAACGACAAATACCTGGTGGGCCAGCGGCTCGTGAACTATGATCACCGGCGACACAAACACACGGTCACCTCCAACTGAAATATATTAAGGGATAGCTGCTTATGATATTTCGTTTTATGTGAAATAAAGCAATATTAAATATTGTTCTCTTAGGTCTTGTCATTTACTCGATGTGATAATTAAAACTTGATTTCTATTTACTTAAAGTAAGCTATAGATATATATATTTTGTGTACATCATACATGTTGATACAAAGACGTTATCATTATGATTATTCTGGTGAAATTTTAAGTACATTTTAATCTTATCTTAAATAAAAATTTATGTTTTTATCGAAAGGGAATCGAACTGTCTTGTTTCATAATAATTTTCTTTGTTACAATGCAAGTACCTCGTTTAAAAAGAAATACAATTCATAAAAAAAATCTTTCACTTGAATATTTATAATGATCACGTTGTTATAATATTTCTTCAATTTTCGAAACACATAATTTCAAATATTCTCAACAGTCAGCTATAGTTCGAAGTTTTATAAATTGAAATTATTTTGGAGTTTGATTTTTTATTATTTATAAAGACGTAAAGTGAGATCATAATATCGATTGCGTTGTTCATCACTTATTTTTCTTACAGCATCCGAATTCACACGATTTTTTTTGTTGTTTTATTGTATAAGTTCTATGTAAAATATGTTAATTTTTTTTATAGTATAAAATTAAGTATTGGTTGTTTTAAATAAATATTGAAAACTTTTCAGTGAACAGTTGCATCTTATCAACCTTTTAAAATGACAAAGCGGGAGGATCTTTAGTTTTTTAACATCGAATATCCAGTGGCTTAACCAAAAATAAAGAAAAAAGAGGTTTGCTCTAAACTATTTGTTGAATAATTGTGGGGGATTTGAAAAACTATTTAAGTAGTAGGCTTAGGATTTGATATATTTATTCTAAAGTTATGTTCTGATAATATTTTCTTCATTTTCAAAAGACATTTTGCTATATGATGCAAAAAAATATAATAAGAGCCACTTCAACAAACGGTTCATATATAATAATTAAATTTCAATGCATCCTTATTTCGTTTTTATTAGGGCTATGTAATATTCGCTTACGTATTTGTATAAATGATTAAATGTTTATATGGATGTTGGATTACCTACTTAAATATATTATGTATAGAGTCCATATTCGAGTAGCGACGCGGGAAAATTGTTAGTTAAATGAGTTAGGTATTATAATTGGTTTAATATATATAGTATTAGAGTTAATAAAATATAGTTTTTATAAGTATGTAGTCATTTAACTTATTTATTACACCCTGCTCAATATATATTTTAATTTTGGCTTTGTCTGTAAATTTCTTTTTAGTAATTTTGTTTGATGTATACAGTTTTGTTATATATATTTTTCATATTAAATCTATGTTTTAAAGGATGTGTGAAGCGTATAGTAATGTAAATTTTAATAAAATTGTAAATGCAATGCCTGGGGCTGAATAATTACGATGCGGATAGTTTAGTTAGAAGGAGAAATTAATGAACGATTTAATAAAAGAAACAAATAAAAGTATTTGTTTCATTTTAACTTATACTAACGAGATTTCTTTAATAACGCAAAAACATGAGTATGTCATAAAGCATATGACGTCAGAAGCAAGTACGGTCTTGATTTTGTATGTAGCCTGCATCAAAAATACTTGGTAAGTTTTATAGTTGCTTTATTATAGTGAAGTTTGATGCAACTTCAATTACTTAGAATGACAATAGTCGTATCCAGAGGTAACGATTTACCTAATTCTTACCTATTCTTAATTACAGATAATTAAAACCGAAGTCATAATTCCAGTGTACATTGCGTTATAGTATGATGTTAAGGTACAATTCTGCAATGAAATTTGAATACGAAAATGTAAGGCGCACATTTATGTTATGGGCAAGTATTAAAATAACTGTTGAAAAATAAGGTTATAAATAAGTCATTTTTTATTGTTTGCCTAGGTGTGTGATATTTTCTTTCGCATTTCATAATACTAACTTGAAAATTACTTATCATCGTATCAATCAATAAAGCAATTCTCTAAATGAGATCTTAGATTTTCGCGAGTTTCGTTGAAATAAAAATAATATTTTTCGGGTTTACTGCCTATGCGTTTATTATTTTAACAACATACTTCCGACGATCCCATTACTGCAGTGACCATGGGCAGATGAGATGTGATCATCAAATAATTATTAATCCGTATTAAATCCGAAAAATATCAGCTTTATTTCAATGCATTAAACTTTGAAATTTCATTAAATAGAACCGGTTCATATTAAAAATATTTATGTTTCTTGCATTAAAAATGTATATAGATATGTAAAGCTTGTTCAGACGACTGTATTAAATATAAAACATTGCTAATTATAATTTACCTTGCTTTTTTTATTCTAAGTATTTAATGTGAATATTTAGAGAAAAATAATTTTAAGTTGTATATCAACCTTGTACTTTGCACTATATCAATATATTAATATATATGTTAATAAAGTTTTCCTTAACTTAATTAACATTTTAAATGGGATGTAGTTTTATAACTGTAATAACTGGTATAAAAATATGTACACATTTTTTGACGACTTGTATGTAGTAATATTGTAGTTTCTATGGAGAATTTTGTTTTGATACTATTCACAATTCTTGTTCTCTTGTTCTATATAATCTTTAGAACTGCTAAACAAATTTCGATGATCCATTTATCAGATAATTTCATTCGGTTTCCTAACCTTTACAAATTTAGACAGGAATAAACTATTTCATGTTTTAAATAATACCTAAATTTGCAATAGACATTACCCATCAACTCTTAAAATATTTAAATAGTAATTTCACAAATATGAAGACATTTTTATTCACATACTAGTAAACCTGGCGAACTCCGTTTCGCCACCAGAAGGCTTTTATATAACATTTCGTTTGGTGATTAAAAGATGAAGAATTTTTTTGATTTATATTTGAAAAAGAAATTTTTTATTTCATTTCACAACAGTAATGAATTCATTTCGATTACAAAAATGAAGTGTTATTTAGTTGAACTTCTCTAAGCAAATGAAAGTGAATCCAAAGTAGATACCGAATAGAAGCGTAATACGTGTCCGCAAATTATCCGTTTCATTGAAGTGCTCCTTTGTAAACCACATTTTTTGTTTTTTGGTCTAACTTTAACATAAATAAAGCGTATAGTTTCCAAACTCGTGAACACGCAAAATATAACTGACCATGTGAAAAACAATGATTTTCTAAATTTATCCCGCAAATACTAAATGGTTTTAAGAGTTCAAACTACAAACACAATACCTAAATATTTTTATTTTTATATAGTAGATTTCTTACAAATATCTAATTGTCATCCATACGTCATTACATATCTGTCATTATACGTTAATTGCATAGCTGTCAATTGTGTTATTCCACGTTTTATAATGACGTTTCATGTCAAGTCCCACGGGAATGCTGTCGAACGGGATAAAAAGTATCCTATTGCAATTTCCTGGCTCTAAACTACCTCCCTGCCAATTTTCAGCTAAATCGGTTCAGCCGTTCTTGGGTTATAAGTGCAGTCACTAACACGACTTTCTTTTATATATATAGATGATAGTATCAACACAAGTCTATGAATGTAAAACACACACACTAACACATATACAGGGTGACTGGTGAATTACAATCGATATTTGAGGACGTGATATTTGACGATCATATATGACACAATAAAAATTAATATAACATAAATATTAATAAACTTCTAAGTAAAGTTAACCAAAAGTTATGTAATTAATTACGCATCGTATGAACACCCTACAGATTAGGTATACACACACACACACACGCGCGCGCATCGGCGTGTTGTTGTATCAGCACGCCGCCGCACGCGTCCACACTTGGAACACTTGTAACGTGTACACACTTTATTTATTTATACGGAAATTTGGTCAAAAATTAAGTACTTATTTTTTTTACATAATTCGAATGAGAATCATGTACCGAGTATGCTCCTTAAATATTGATAGTAATTCACCAGTCACCCTGTATAGTTTGAAAAAAACTTGTTTTAATAAATATAGGTATAATTTTCTTTTTTTCTATTTCCAGGAAATGATTCATCTCTCAGTGTGGTCTCACATACGTCGTCTTGTTGTATCCGCTATGGTTTTCGGCACGGCCGTACTATTCATGTTATGGCTTCCTATACGTGTAATCAAATACGTTCTACCCGGCTTCTTGCCTTACGCGGTTGCTGTACACACCGATGCACCGGTCAATGAACTCAGTTTGGAGCTTTTATTGCTACAGGTGCGGTATATAAATTATACTAGTTTATGCCCTGACTTAGTATGCATATCATTCTTTATTTGGTTCAAAAGAAATTTATAATGAATGCTCAAATAGAATAGATATATATATTAACCAACTGGCTCCATCTATTGTCTGTGATGTGATTTCATGAAAAAAACTATTTTATAAACGAAATTTTTCAGTGACCAATATTTTATTCATCAAAATAAGTGTCTAAGGTGTATCTAAGTTTCGTTAAAATAAATTAAAGCCCCTATTTAGACTCAATATGTAGGATACTCATAAACTCTCCTATTTATAATATTGGTATAAATGCATACTAGAAATCAAAAGTACTCATAGTAATCTAACATAATTTTTAATTAAATTCTAAAATACGAGGCTATCTTATCGCGTAATAACGGTCTGCTTCAGACAATTGCACTCATAAGATGTTAAAACAACAGATATTCAGAGAGATACATGAAATGAAATGCATTGAGATATATTTCTATAAATTTACCTGTACAGTGCGGAGTAAAAAGAGAATAAACCGGTTAAAAACTAGAAAAGGACGTGGCATTCAAAAATTTTACATCTCTCCTACACTATCCGTGTACACTCACACAAATGAAAAGATCAGCTTAAGTCTAACGGACTATACCTTTAACAGTAGGTTTATGAATATATTACAAAACTTAAAATGTAATTATACATTATAAAAATAATAGTGATCAACTTCGAATGTTATACTATTGTAATAACTATTATCATTATTGTTATTAATAATATTTTCGCAGGTGATCCTACCGGCTTTACTGGAGCAGTCTCACACCAGGACATGGTTGAAGGCCGGTCTACGCGCGTGGTGCGGCTGAGCTGCCGGCCTGCTAGGACTCCGCTCTTACTTACTGGACGAGGCGTCGAGAGAGAATGAGCCTCACCCACCACCACACCTACCACATCAGTTAGGAGCCGCTCATAGGGTAATTATTTAGTTTTTTTTGTATGTGAAAATTGGCAAGAGAACAGACGGCCTACTTGATGGATGATAGTCACCGTCGCTTATAAACATCTGCTATATAAGACGTGTTGCGGATGCGTTTCCGATATTGATTGTTGTGGAAGAAGGAAAGAGTTGGAATAGTGAAAGGGCAACCGGCTCTCTTACATCGGACGAAACGAAAACCTTAAATACTAATTCACGCTGAGAATGAGAATGTGGTACTGCCCTGGTTGAACCAGCCTATGTTCGAGTTGTTACCTGAACACAGCTAGACTTTACCAACTAATATCTAAAAATATAAGCAAATAATTCTCAACATTAGATTTCATTAAGCTGCCCATCAAATTCATCATAAAGATAATTTTCATAACATCAGTGACCTGGTCATATACAGGTGGTAGCGGATTGGAATCTTTCTTGAAATTTCCACTTGTATTTTCTATATGAATTTCTATACATGCTGTATATATTTAAAGTTGTCCAATCTAATAACTATATGTGTATTGTTCCAGGCTCTAATATGGAGAGACGGACCGGCTGGTTTCGAGCCTTACGTTCACGTGTCTTGGTTCGTCTTTCCTCTACGTCTGGGAGCGTTATTGGCGCTCGTGTCTGTGTCCTTGGTGTTAGCCAGCGCTCTTACATTGGTCAGTATAATATATCTTTATCTTTATACATATATATAATTCTTCTGTGAGTGTGTATGTCACTGAACTTCTCTCAAACGACTGGACCGCTTTTGATGAAATTTTTCGTGTGTGTTCAAGGGGATCTGGGAATGGTTTAGATTCACAATTTTGTCCGCTGGACAATGGTTGTTGATATAAACGTTTTTTTTGACATTACATTTCACAACTAACTAATATGTCAATCATTCTGTCGTATTTCAAAACACAGACATTGATGGCTTCAATAGGTAAACTCCAAAAATATAAATAAAAAATGTAACAGATATTTCTTGATTATAGGGCGATACGAAGTTCGCCGGGTCTAAATAAAATAGTAGAAATAGTTCCCTGTTGGTCTGCTTGAGCCATGTATTTAGTTCTCATTTAACGATAACAGATAGCATATAATACTTTTATGAAACATATTTGTTATTAATGTAGGTACTTAAACTTATAGTTTCTCATTACACTTCAAATACATTTTGTTGAATTTATTTAATGTGTATGAGGTGCGATCTAAGATTTTCACCTGTACTTATTGAAATGAAACTTAATTTTTCGAATACTACGCGTTTCCCCGACGGTTTGGTTTCCAGTAACAAAACGTTCTATGCCTTTAGTGTATTATTTAGTAATGAAATAATAAAAAACAAGTGTTATCCGAGAATTCTAGTTTCATATAAATGTATGAAGTCTTTTATTGATATTCGTGTATTCTTCTAAAGAATTACTGTGACTGCTTTTTGTTATTTGTATCACTTTAGAAAGGTTTGTCCGTTTATGAATTTTATTTAAAATTATTTATTACGTGTTTATTATGTGATATTAAATAATTAAATCTTTACTTTTCAGGTTATACCGGTAGCCATTGGTAGAAAAGTAATGACAATCTGGCTACCAAAGGCATCAGAGGGAGTTCACGAGCTATACACTGCCGCGTGCGGTATGATTGTTTTATTATTATTATTTTTTTAACCGAATAACTTAATTGATAGTTATATTCAATTAATTTTAATACATACTACAAAGTTACTAAACAACTTCTAATATTACACCGAACATCTTTATATATATAATTCTTCTGTGAGTGTGTATTTCACTGAACTTCTCTTAAACGACTGGACCGATTTTGATGAATTTTTTTGTGTGTGTTCAAGGGGATCTGCGAATGGTTAAGTTTCACAATTTTGTCCGCTGGACAATGTTTTTTTAATGAATTTTTAAATTATTAATAGTTGTTAATACAAACAAAAGTTCGCCGGGTCTTCTAGTATATTTATAAATGTTTTATTCAATTATGTACAACTACCCTAACTTCCTCAATATCTCCCGTATTTGAACTGTTTTTATTCCAACCAGGTATGTATGTGTGTTGGGCGGTTGGTCGCGGTGGTGCGTTGGCCGCTGGGTGGGCTTGAGGTGGTCGTGCTGCACTACTGGCTCGTGCGGCACTATGGACCAGGCGGGCGTCACGCTCGGCACTAGCGGCACTGGCGCTGCTGGGATTAGTGCCGCTCATGTTCGGACTGCTGCTGGAACTGGTTGGTTTATAGACTCACAATAAAACTATTTATACATATACATAGCTATACATATATCTGAGGAAGATTTCTATGTGCCGATTGATTGTTTTTGCAATATTTTATTGCTATTAAAGGAGATCATTCTTTTTGGGCCTTTTTTAAAAGTGCCGGCCAACAAAAAAAAAAAATGGTACATATTTGTAGAACTAACCATTTGGAACAATAGTTAATATGGCGCAAAAGTTGTAGGATCCAAGATATAGAAGTTATACAAGTTTCAAGATTCATCATTTTGGTACTTTATTTTTTTCTGAAAGTGCCAGGAAACATAAAATAATGATTGATATTGCTAGAGTTAAGATTCTCAAGCAAATCATAGCCATAATCTGTTAGAAACCTGTCGTTTTTATGTAATACTAGCGAACCCGACAGACGTTGTTCCGCCAAGTATCTAAACGCATGCAACACATTTCTTGATGATTTTATTATTTGTCTAACCTAATATGTATATCGGGGTGCCATTTTTATATATTAAAAAAATGGGCCTAGAAGCACTTTTAACTGATTTTGTACCATTTCATGTCGGATTTGATCATATGACGCGAGAGCAAGTGGCGCAGAGCATGTACATAACCGCATGACTCCAGATTTTCTATAGCATCTCTAAAACCACGGTCTAATATAAAAATGTCACCAGGCCGGTAAAACCAGTGCAATACGTTATTCAGTGCATCATTTAAAATCTGGGCATCGGAGGTTGTTGCAGCGATGGGCCATCTACCGCTATTATGGTTCCATTGCAACAAATATTTAAAAAAGGCTTTAAAAGATTTCGAAAGTTATGGTTGCTATAAGATTTTCTTTGAAAAAAGAAATTAGTGCTCTTCCGTAAATATATGTAAGTGCCATCAACAGTGGCGGCTGGTGGGTTATCGAACTGGTGGTGCACTTTACTAAAATATTAAAAATAGAAAATGCAACCACACAACAATTGACAATAAATATGTTTATTTTTGTGAACCAAAATGTTCAATCACCTTTTTATTAAAATCGGATATTGTTTGTATAATTATAATTAAAAAAAATATTTTTTTCAATACTACGCACAGAAAGTACATTTAGCAAGTGCATGGTATTTCGGAGAAAAGTTTTGATTCTTTTCAGTTCCAATTCGTCATACATCGGGTGCTCTCGGTAATCTTCGGTCGCTCGTGCGGCGCTCGAGAACCGACTCGTTACTCGGTACATTTCTATGAACAATCTTTTGTCTCACGCGTCAGGCGTATTAATTCGTATCTCATACAAGATGTATTAGCAGTCCTCGTGCACTCGCCGAAGCGCACGAGATATTAGTTTAGTAAAGCGCTCAAACTTTTTGACCATAATTGGAAATTTTGTTTTTATACGTTTTTGTATGTTTAGAAAATAAATATTAAAATGGTAATTTAAAAATAAAGATGAAGTAATATTTTGTAATTTTTAAATCTTTTGAATTGGTGGTTCAGCGCACGAGTGCACTTAAGGTACAGCCGCCACTGGCCATCAAGTATAGAGATGGCCTTTCTTTCTTCAATCGGACTATCAGGATTACCAAATTATCGCTCTGGCACAATGAGGTTCCTCTGCGCCACTTGCTCTCGCGTCATATGATCAAATCCGACATGAAATGGTACAAAATCAGTTAAAAGTGCTTCTAGGCACATTTTTTTAATATATAAAAATGGCACCCCGATATACATATTAGGTTAGACAAATAATAAAATCATCAAGAAATGTGTTGCATGCGTTTAGATACTTGGCGGAACAACGTCTGTCGGGTTCGCTAGTATTACATAAAAACGACAGGTTTCTAACAGATTATGGCTATGATTTGCTTGAGAATCTTAACTCTAGCAATATCAATCATTATTTTATGTTTCTTGGCACTTTCAGAAAAAAATAAAGTACCAAAATGATGAATCTTGAAACTTGTATAACTTCTATATCTTGGATCCTACAACTTTTGCGCCATATTAACTATTGTTCCAAATGGTTAGTTCTACAAATATGTACCATTTTTTTTTGTTGGCCGGCACTTTCAAAAAAGGCCCAAAAATGTATGAAGCCTGAATGATCTCCTTTGTTAGTATATGGAACAAGTGATTTGTGATTATAAAAATAAAGTATGGAAGTCTTTCAGACTTCAATATTATTAATATTCACTTATCTAGTTTGTCTATATTTATTACAGTAATACAAATAATAATAATATAATAACTACTATATTTCAGGCCCCAGTGATTCCTCTCAGGGTTCCCTTGGAGCAGTCTCCGGTACTGTTTGTATTGCAGGACTGGGCTCTTGGTGTTCTGTACACTAAGATAGTCTGCGCTCTCATAATGATGGGATCCGATTGGAGTTTGAGACGGGCCATTGAGAAAGCTTATAGAGACGGCATTAGAGAAATGGATTTGCAGTGAGATTATATACAATGTATTTTAAGATAAGCTTAAGACATGTTAATTTTTAATGTTTTTTGAATATGTAATAAGTTTTTAACATCATTATAACTATATATATTATGCATAACTATAAATCACTCTTTCAAGAAAAGATTGCTATAGTTTTATGTTTAGATTAATTTAAAATTTAAAACTATTTTTTATTCTTATTATGATTTTAAAACGAAATGGAATTTTTTAAATTAACAGCAAATGAGAATGTTTTATTTTAGATACCTCAAATTTTGGTTTTAGTCCTCTTATTAATTTAATATTATCAAAATTTGATACAATAAAATTATATATTCAATTTAATAGATTTATCCTGCGGTCGGTTGCCGCGCCACTGGTCCGTTGGCTGGGTCTCGCGTTGGTTGTACCGTACGTGCTCGCACACAGTGTGGCGCCACTTGTACTGAGTGCTCACGCGCAGAGGAACCTGCTGGTGCGCCGGGTGTACCCCGCCCTGTTACTCATAGCATTACTGGCTGCGCTCGCCCTCTTCCAGGTCAGTGTGAATTATATATGTCTTAGTATGTATACAGTAGGTACAACAAGTTTTGTACTACATGTGAAGTGTTTCCCACATTTCATTTATAAACTTACGTTGATACATGTGCAAAAAATTATGAATAAAAAAATCTGGAAATGGTTTGATTTAGTCAGATGTATATTTTTTGTGAAGGTATTATTCTCTTTACGTGTAAAAGGTTTACGTATTTGTGTGTTTTATGTCAATGTATGTATTTTACGTTTTTGAGCGATTGTTTAAATGTTGTATTGTTTGTAATGGATGCTCTCAATATGTATGTGTGTGTAGTATGTGTGGTTGAGTGAGTATAAAAGGTATCTGTATGTGTGAGTGTTAATCTGTTATGTGAAATTATAATCGTGACATTCTATCTTTCAATATATATTCACCTTTAAAGATATCTATTATTTTTCCAGATTCGTCAATTCACAAAACTGTACGAGCACATAAAGAACGACAAATACCTGGTGGGTCAGCGACTCGTGAACTATGATCACCGGCGACACAAACACACGGTCACCTCCAACTGTTGAATAATTGTGGGGGATTTGAAAAACTATTTAAGTAGTAGGCTTAGGATTTGATATATTTATTCCAAGTTATGTTCTGATAATATTTTCTTCCTTTTCAAAAGACATTTTGCTATATGATGCAAAAAAAATATAATAAGAGCCACTTCAACAAACGGTTCATATATAATAATAAAATTTCAATGCATCCTTATTTCGTTTTTATTAGGGCTATGTAATATTCGCTTACGTATTTGTATAAATGATTAAATGTTTATATGGATGTTGGATTACCCACTTAAATATATTATGTATAGAGTCCATATTCGAGTAGCGACGCGGGAAAATTGTTAGTTAAATGAGTTAGGTATGATAATTGGTTTAATATATATAGTATTAGAGTTAATAAAAGATAGTTTTTATAAGTATGTAGTCATTTAACTTATTTATTACACCCTGCTCAATATATATTTTAATTTTGGCTTTGTCTGTAAAATTCTTTTTAGTTATTTTGTTTGATGTATACAGTTTTGTTATATATATTTTTCATAATAAATCTTATATGTTTTAAAGGATGTGTGACGCGTATAGCAATGTAAATTTTAATAAAATTGTAAATGCAATGCCTGGGGCTGAATAATTACGATGCGGATAGTTTAGTTAGAAGGAGAAATTAATTAACGATTTAATAAAAGAAACAAATAAAAGTATTTGTTTCATTTACTTATACTAACGAGACATAAAACATGTGATGTCACAAGCAACGATGGCCTTGATTTTGTATGAAGTCTGTATCAAAGACATTAGGTAAGTTTTATAGTGTCGATATAAGCAACTTGACTTCAAATAACAATACTCTTCAAATACACAGCGATATAACTAATTCTTACTTCCTAAACTGGTAATTATACCCGAGTCATATTTACAGTGTACATTGCCTTATAGTATGATGTCAATGTACAATTCTGCAATGAAATTTGAAAACAATAATGTAGGTTTGGTTGCCATTTAGTGTTGTAACTTCGGATTTGTTAGATGAGGCGTTATATTTTTATGGCAAGGAATCGTGACAATTAAATTTCAGCTTATAATGTCCAAAGACCACTTTATGGACAATATTTGAATATCTCCGCTAGTAAACTTACAACTAGAGAGAGGAATTGAAGCGCACATTTTTGGTATTGGCAAGTATTAAAATAACTTGTCTACAAAATGGTTAACCTGTTGAAAAATAAGATTATAAAGAAGTCATTTTTTATTGTGATCCTTACAAATGTTGTTTGCCTAGGTGTGTAATGTTTTCTTTCGCACTTCATAATACTAACTTGAAAATTACTTAGTATCAATCAATAAATCAATGCTCTAAATGAGATCTAAGATTTTCGGGAGTTTCATTGACATAAAAAGAATATTTTTCGGCTTTACTATGCGTTTATTATTTTAACAACATACTTCGGACGTTACCGTTACTGTGACCATGGGCAAATGAGATGTGATCATCAAATAATTATTAATCCGTATTAAACTTTGAAATTTCATTAAACTGGACCGGTTTATATTAAAAGTATTTGTTTCGTACATCAAAAAATTTATATACATATGTAAAGTGTTTTTCAGACTACTGTATTAAATATAAAACCGGCGTCAAGTAATTAAATTTAAATAAAAAATATAGAGAGAAAAATTCATCAACACGAACAAGATTCGTACCAGCAACCTAGAGCTACTGTCGATGAATTTTTCATTGTATACTTTCTAATTTAAAAACTAATATTAGTTCAACATTTAGTGTAAAAAACATTTTTCTGCGAACTATTTACACACTAACAGGAAAAACAAGTTTATGAATACTTGATGAGTTTGACAGCTTGTTTAATGGATTGAATCGTATAGGCTTTTTATGATTTTTCCTGAATTCACATCTATAACGAGGACAAGGGCTATAAGCTGTTATAAAGATGGGAAGTTTATATTTTATAATGAGAATGAAGAAATTAAGAATATCTTTTAAATGGCTCACCTGCTGACCTTATACTCCTGTGTTATGCCTCCTTTGGATTTATAAATGGATCGGCATTTATTTTTGCTATGAATGTATATTTAAGTGAGCCAGCCAGAGGTACCAGGAATGCAGTAAAACTGAAATGTGAATTATAATAAGAAACTAAATACATATTAAAACTTACAATCTATACCTAAGACTACATGATTGCTCTGATGTTGTGGTAGTAATGCCATCTCATCCCTGTGAGTATCAGTAATCGTCTGGTTCATCATATTTTATCTATACAACGGTGTTTCCCCGGCGATATTTGATGTTTTATTTTATATTTCATGTACGTAAAAGTTCTATTATTATTGATCGCTTTGTTTGTCAAATTTGTTCATGAGTTTTTGCTTTAATATACATCCCTACTAATATTGTAAATGCGAAAGTAACTCTGTCTATCTGTCTGTCTGTCTGTTATACTTTCACGTCTAAACCACTGAACTGATTTTAATGAAATTGGTACAGAGATAGAGTTGACCTTGAGAAAGAACGTTTGAAAAGTTCTCTTGGAAACGCGATAAAACCGAACTAGACGCGGGCGAGGCCGCGGGCGGAAAGCTAGTACTTTATACGTATAAGCACAAGATGATTGTAGGTATTATTTCAATTCCAACGTTTTTCGTCCACCGGTAGTACAATATAAGATTGTTTATATGTCGAGTAATTGTGTATTTTAAATGATGTTTCTCTTAGGTTATAATCGTTACCCGTAACTCTCTTGAAATAGACTAGATCGATTATAGAGAGTAGAGATTAATTAGATAATATTACTCGATACAGTTATTATTACTGATGCTGTAGCGATTTGTGACTGGCGCTGTCTAGCCATTTAACACTTCGATTAATTATTATTAATGATGTAATCGGGAAACAAAACATAGGATAAAAAATTGCCAAATGTTTGATCGGTCTTCAAGTGTTGTTTTGTATCTTCTCATCGCTTTGAGAGCAACAAGTTCGACTTCCACTTGACTCGATCAGTGATAGTGAAGCTTGTCGATTTTAACCACTTTTTGCAAAATTTGTAGCATATTGGAGGAAATATTTTATATACAATAATTATAATAATAATTTATGATATTTTAATGTCATTCATAAATTTTGTTTCCATTTATACAAAGTTGTATAATAATAATAGTTATTTTAAATGTAATTATTAAAAGCGTTAGAAAATTTAATATAAAATATCTGTTATTTACGATAATATATTTCTTTCTATTTTTATCATCCAATAATTATGTTTTTTTATAAAAATAGATCAAACACAAATTTTATGTAGTTTCAATAGGAAATGGTGGCACATTTTAAAGAACGAATTTTGTTTAATATGTAGCGATGAAAATAATTTAAAAGTTGTTCGATCCTCATTGTGCTAGTTAGTATACTTTTCTAACGTAAAACAGAGCATTTTATAAACTTAACACCTGTCAGGCTTATTTTATTAAATAAGAGTTTAAAAATGATCTTTCCTGAGCCTGCTTTTTGTCTGGAATTATCGTTATAGGAGATCGGCTTTTCTCTTTAAATATTAATGGACAAGATTACAACTAACCTGTTCCCAAAACAGGAATGAATCATGATCGGGTAAAGTATGAATTAAATAATGTAACAGACTTCGGACCCAAGGTGTATAACATCAATGTTATGGCTCCTATTAGTCAGAATACCAATAGTTTTAACTTATTTACTGGGCTCAAAGATTACAAAGCTCCTCACACGACAGTTGTATTGCAATTATTAAGATTGCGACTTGGATATTTCTTAAATGTATCTTACATGTTTTGGGCTTCTCACTTAAGAATCTATTATATTTAAAATCTAGAATCTTAAGTTCTTTATAGAAAAAAATCATAAGGAAATGACTCACTTTTGCGGCGTCACGTCTGTGTTAAGAAGGGCGCTCGGAGTTGGATTTATATAAAAATTAGTCTTGCATTGAAGACGCACAGTTTTAGAACTCAGAAAGTTGGGTATGATATTCTTGCAACGTGTTTTCTCTTCTCAAATATTTTTAATTCTCATCTGTAATATGTTTTAGTTCTATATTTTTTCTATCGCCGACTCTTAGATATTTTTATTTTGAAAAATTTATAAACATTCGTTTTTTTTTATTGAACAATTGATTGAACATGATCGACTTTTTGGCAGATAGATATAATTTTATGTTACCGATATGAAAAAATAGTATTGAAGGAAGATACGTTGCTTAATTTTCGATTAGAGATAAGCTGAGACGACAGCAATTGAAATTTTAATATTAAAATTATATCCGTCATATTGTGAAAATTTAATTGTCAAGCCACATATAGAGTGCTTAATCTAGACTTCATTTGCCGTCAGTATTTCCCCTGACGACATACTTATAAAGCTAGGCCGCGGATTGTAATCAAGGACTCCTCATATATCAAGGCTCCCTTATTGCGTCTTATAAGACGCATGACCTGAATTCATATCAACCAGAACTAAATAATACCGCCTTCGGAACTTTTATGTTAGCGTTAGTCACGTATTTTATAAATGCGGGGATCGTTTTATTCTTGTAGCTCTAATGTTTACGTAAGCCAAAACAAATATTGTATTAAAAATATAATATATTTCTTTATTTACAAGGTACAAAAATCTGGAAAGTAGCTGCACGTATAACGGTACAGATAAAATGAAACACATTGTGTGTATACAGGATTATGATTTATGCAGAAAAAATAAAAATGAAGCTGGAATACTTAGATCGTCACTTAAAACAATAATTTTCTTAAAAAGTGTTCTTATTTTTTTACTGGACTTACATTTTACAAATCATAAATCCGAAGTTATGTTGAAAAGCGGGTACCAACATTAATTCATAGGGAGGAATTTAATTTCCGAGAACCTCATTCGTTTGACGTACATTCTTATTCCAGTCATGACTGCATTATATATTTTGCAAACAATAACGAATAGCGAATACATGATTTATTAAAAAAGTCATCAAAAGACATTTGCGATTTGGGGATGATTAGAATCAACCGTATTATTTAAATTATTTTTGATGATTTTAAGTTAAAACAGTGTGTATGTTCTAAATAAATTTTCTACTTAAACGCGACAACTTTTGAGCTGCTACCGATAAACCAGAATCCTGAAGGGGTGTAGTAATACAAACAATGCAGTAGGGATATAAAATTTTTTACATAGTCAATAAACATGTCAGGATATGACGTTTATGTATGCATAAAAATGCTCCATATTTCGAATGTTCATATTTTTCACTTATTTTAAAAAACATAAATATTCTTACGAATAAGCTCAAATATATGAAAAAACTCTATAATCATTAAATAAGTAAATAGCGATATTTATTATTTGTAAAAAGACCATACATGTGGAAAATACCTTATCATATAAAATCTCTTGACTCTTTTTTAAACAAAAAGTTCATGTCAGCAACTTAGACATCATACCTGTTCTCTATATAAATGTGCTAGACAAAGAGGCCACTACCTTGTAGGTCGTGGTCTATATTATATTCATTCATTTAGTATTTATCTTTAAAATGATGTCATGCAAAGTTCCTTTAAGCCAACTCGAAAGTTTTTCATTGATTTATCCCCTCCGTATATTTATTATTGGTGCATATTGACGATCTTTAACTTAGTGTTTTAGGTTTAGCAGATGACATCACAGTTGTGGAGTGGTATCAATCCAGTCGTTATCTAACAAAGTTTAGAAAAGAGGCCATTACAGAGCGTGTTAATCTCAGTTTCTTCAGTTGAAGATGGGCATGATAAAAATATGGGTTAAAATCATTAGTTTTGAACGCAGAAATAAGAACGCAGTAAATAGCTAGCCTCTCAGTATTCTTTAAAAGATATTTTGGAGAGTGTACTCGTAAGTGTTTCGCTGTGCATCATTTCGTTTCAGGGAACGTTTTCTTCTTCCTCGTGCGCATCGTACAGGATTATAACTGCTTGTCTGCGTCTTTGTTTTTCTTCATTATTATACGAATGTCTGGGATTTATTTGCAGTTTTATTTCCACCCACGAAAGCGTAAGATGAAAGTCGAGCACTCTTTAGCGGAATTTAAAATATCAAGGTTTTGAATATTTAAATATCAAACTTTATTAAGTTTAGAAATGTTTAATATTATAATCTTTTGTAATTAGCGATCGATACAAAATTAATTATCGGCTAATTATTTAGGTTAATTTAAATTATTATTATATGTCTAAGAAGATATACATATCAAACGAAATCTCTTTTATAATTATTAACCTGAGTCTGAATAAAACGGTTCAGTGTCAGTAAATATTAAAAGGTTTACTTTTATAAATCGTAAAAGCAAACTGCTGATTTAAATCAATCAACTAAAATTGATTGACGCTCATAGAACTCAACACACTGGAAAAGACTTAGGGACAGACCCATACACTGAAAGAAAAAACAACAAAATAAAAAAGGTCTGTACGATTTTTCCCAGAATTTATTGTGTTTTTATAGTTATAATACTTGTAGTTTTTTGTTATTATTTTGTTATTGCTAAGCTCACTTAGCATAAAATTATAGATGCGATTAAAAATACAATTACTTTTTCGTATTACTTTTAAAATAAGCAGAATGTAAATTTATTTTTTTAGAGTTCGGCCGTGTGTACAAACCTTTACAAAGGTAAAAAGCTAATAAGAACAAGCTCGGGCTGAGGGTGGGTCTCGAGAAAACCGAGGCCCTCCTATTCCACGGCCCTCGAGCAAGACTTCCGACGGGCGCCAGCATTAACATCTGCGGCGTCCCCGTCGAGCTCAGTCCCCGGATGAAGTATCTGGGGCTGACTCTGGACGGAAAGTGGAACTTCCGGGAGCACTTTCGCGGGTTAGTCCCGAGACTCCTCGGGACGGCGAACGCTCTCGGAAGGCTCCTGCCGAATCTCGGTGGTCCGAGCGTGGCGTGTCGGCGCCTGTACACTGGCGTGCTGCGCTCAATGGCGCTGTACGGAGCTCCGGTGTGGGCCGGTGCCCTCACAAGGCCGAACGTGGCTGCGCTGCACAGAGTGCAGCGCGTCATGGCGGTGAGGGTGGTACGGGGATACCGCACCGTCTCCCATGAGGCGGCTTGCGTGCTGGCTGGGACGCCTCCGTGGGAACTGGATGCCCAGGTTCTGTCGGAGGTGTACCACCAGCGCGCGCGAGTTCGATCCCGGGGTCCGAGTCCGGACCGGGATCGGGTGGAAGGTTGGCGGCGCTCCTTGATCGCCTTACTGCTTCGCCGGTGGAAGCGGAAACTCTCTGAGCCAGTGGCCGGGTTGCGAACCGTGGAGGCTATTCGCCCGCTCCTTAAAGAGTGGGTGGACCGCCGACACGGTTCCTTGACCTTCCGGCTGGTGCAGATCCTCTCGGGGCATGGTAGCTTCGGGAGGTATCTGTGCCACATAGTCGGGAGAGAGCCGACTGCGGCGTGTCACCATTGCAGTTGCATGGATGACACGGCCGATCACACTTTGGCGGAGTGCCCTGCGTGGGCTGTAGAGCGTCGCCAGCTCACCACAGAAGTTGGCGCAGACCTATCGTTGCCGGCTGTGGTTCAGGCCATGGTCGGTAGCGAGAGGGCCTGGGAGGCGATGGTCAAGTTCTGCGAGCACGTGATGTCGCGGAAAGAGGCCGCAGAACGTGCACGGGAAGACGACCCCTCCTCGGCGCCCTTGCGTCGACGTAGACTGGGTCGAAGGCAGCGGGCATATGCCCGCGACCTGCCTCCCCAGTGAGGAGCCTCCGGGCGTCGGTGGGGAACCGGCGTCCGGGTAACATAGGCCTGAGTAAGAGCGGCGTGTTTGGCGTTCCCGGCACGCTGCTCTTGAGTCGGAGGGGTGGTGTGGTCTAGCCACTGATACCCCTGCCGATGGCGGAGTCCCTTTCGGGACTTGTGCGTAGTGAGCGGAAGCATGGCTCGCCGTTCCCGCTCACTAGCCTACGCACTGCGCAGAGAACGCCGAGGAGTTTAGTGGGTGGAAATCCCACACGCCCCCGCCGTGTTTCCCCCGCGGCGGGAAGTCTTTGAAAGATTCTCCTCGTTAAAAAAAAAAAAAAAAAAAAACTGGAAAAGACTTAGGGACAGACCCGTACAATGACAGAAAAAACAACAAAATAAAAAAGGTCTGTACGATTTTTCCCAGAATTTATTGTGTTTTTATACTTATAATACTTGTGTTTTTTTATTATTATTTTGTTATTGCTAAGCTCACTTAGCATAAAATTATAGATGCGATTAAAAATACAATTACTTTTTCGTATTACTTTTAAAATAAGCAGAATGTAAATTTATTTTTTAGGAGTTCGGCCGTGTGTATGAACCTTTACAAAGGTAAAAAGCTAATAAGAACAAAGTATACGATCGAGTGCGTTTATTGTACCCTTCAGTTTAGTGTTTGAAAACGTTCACGTTAATCGAAATTGACACTAAACACAGTAATGAGGACTGAAAAGAATTACTCGGATGAAGAATCCTATTATAAAGAACAAAATCTGTTAATATAGTTTCAGGATAAAAAGCAAAGTCATGTTTTCATAACTTCAGAACTTTATTTTGATCGCAATGACTAGCGGGAATGTTAATAAAAGTATGTTATTATTATGTCAAAACTTTGATTATAATTCTAGTTTAAATTTTTATTACTTTAGGGCATATAATACAGTTCTATCACAAAATACGTCTTTAAATTTTAAGGTCATTGCTCTTTATCGTATTGAATCAATTGAAATAACTAATAACCGCAAAATGTTCTCAAAAATACATTAGATAGTATTTACAAATAGTGTTGCCTCTTCAAAATACAAGATACACAATATTCATAATTTACTGAACAATTGACGAGTCTTCAAAATTCTATCGTTTATAATTAACTGATTTGACATCGAATGACTGTTATAAAGATATGTGTTTTCAAACTTACTCCTTATAAGTTTAAATAACATTTGCAACCGTAAGCTTAGTATTAAAAAGAATATTTATATTTGTTATTTTACTATCACATATCATATAACAATATCTTAAAAGGTAACAAATGAGACCTATCATTGAAAAATGTTCATGTTTGTTTTTATGACTAGACTAAAATTATTTAAATTAGTTATTTGCTTATAACTGAGAAATGTATGTATCGTATTTCTTAATAGGCGCTGTCAACAAGTTGTCTAAATGCGAATTGGTATGGTTGATTTAAAAGCTGAAGGGTGCAGTCATTGTGATCATTAAATCGTTTTTGATATCTTCATAGGTGAAGAATTTGTAGGAAAATGTGTACTTGAAATGTTATTCTGTTGGGAATTGCATTCAATATGATAAAATTATCTCTAAGAATGTCATCACATACGAGAAATAATCCTTGTCTGTAAAAACTTCAAAATGTTTTCAACATTTTCATCATGATATATCCTTATTTAAAATAATTTGCAAGTTTTATATACTTGAGTGGCCATAAACAACGTGTTATATGGCGACATGTTTATAAGAGTGGATCTAAAAAGCTCTTCGTGTTATCGCCGGGGGTCCCAACACAACAGTGTCTAGTAGGATTACAATAATTTATCATAACTACAGGATAAAAATACAATATATATATATATATATATATATATATATATATATATATATATATATATATATATATATATATATAGGTTTTTGTTTAATTGCCTTCATAAGTATGATGATAAATTAATATTTTTTTATCAAATTAAATTGTGGTTACACATTGTGATTTATCTTTTCTTTTTAAAAAAACATAGTTTCCAGTTAGTTTTTGGAAAGATTTGTTTTTTTATAAAATATAATATAACATAAAAAAGTGAAGAAAACAAAAAAAAGAAATTGCCAACATAATACATATTTTCAATTGTTTATTATCATTCATTCTTGCACTACATGGTCACCTCAATTAATGTAACTCATATTAGATTTAATAAATCCATTAAAATTACCATCGTCAACGAAACCGATAATAATATTTACACACTATACTATTTTTATATGAAATTAGTATTCTTTATTTAAATATAATATTTTCTAATCCTTACCAATGGCTGTTATGGTATTTTTTTAAAATCCCATCTGTTACGAATGTAATGTATTACGTGCACACAAACTAAATTAAATTTGTCAATGTGTGTGTGTGTGTGTGTGTTTGAGAGAGAGAGAGAGAAAAATAATGGTAATTTTGAAAAGTGTATATTAAATACCAATCGTATACAGATTGTCACGACATTTGGAAGTATTGCATTTTTATGTGACAGACGTTTTGGTATTTGGGACGGAGAATCATTATTATTGTTTGTGTTGTACCTGACAGATGTCTAAGTAACGTATTGTCTTGTTATATAACTATACATATATATAGACTACCGTTTTACCTCGACTTTGTCCGCGTTAGTTTCATAATCAGATTTTAAAAACGTATTGCTGACCAGGCAAACTATTTCAATTTAGAGGCAGTAAATCAACAGATTTTCGATTTTAACTTATTTTTTTGGTCGAGGGAATTCAAAACTATCCTATGTTCTTTTTTTTGTTCTAAGCTATCTCTCCACCAATATTCAGCCAAACTCATACAGCCGTTCTTGGGTTATAAATAGTGTAACTAACACGACTTTCTTTTATATATAAATAAATTCCAGAGAAGATTAAAGGGACATAATCTTCAATAGATTATGTTTCAAATTCCTAACGGGATTTTTGGTACCTGCTTACATAAATTTTGTGTAAATATAGAACATATACTAAAGTCAATGGTAAGTACTGCATGTAACGAAGCTCCAATTTTCACTGTGTCTTTATTTACTAATAACAATAAGGAAAATTGAATTATATATAATATAAAGTATAAATATAAGAGGTCGTCTAAGGTGTAGCTGACTACAATAGTTTTGGCATTGGTTCCACATATAACCTTTACATGTCCAACCGTCCATAACTTTTCCAATTCACAGTTCGATGAAGAGTTTTCTTTTTCGCCTAAATAATCTTAATTTTCTTTGGAAAAAAAATATTATTTATAAACATTTCTATGGAGTTTAATATTAATTTGTAAGTATCATACTAATTAATTCTATTTTATTTAATATATCATAATAAAGTACGTAATAGTGATTTCTTACAAAATTGAATATTAAACTATGTGAAAACAATTTGATGTTATTTAGTGTAAACCATTTTAACTTAAATTTTTGTATTGCATTAATATCATGAATTTAATGGAAAAATTTATACAACACTCTACGAATAATAAAGCTTAAATAATGTTCTAAAATAAATACGTTTAAAAGAAAATATAATAAAAAAATATATTTTCATTACTGACGAAATAAATTATTCATTTTTAATCAAAACTCAAAGTCAACAAGTTCTCAATACATTCTGAATGACATTTAATATTATTTTGTATGTAACAATAAGTCAAAATCACTCGGTGTCGTAATTGAAAAATGTGAGGTCCAATATTATTTTTTTAAATAAACAATATCAAAGTAAATGTAATTATAAAATTATCTGCTTTTATTTATTCTTTGTATATTTAGTATCTTAGTCATAAATTACTGATTTTGTTTCTATTGTATAAAGCAAAGAGTTTTTAAGCTAAACTAGCTTTTAACGAATTGATTACTCATCGTTGATGGCTGTTGCAAGTTCTTTGTTGTCTCCAACTGTTGTCTCAAAACTGTATAAAATTTTCATTAAAATCAAGTTAACAAATATATATAACCACTCCTTACAAATGAAACTCACTTTCATTCATATCTATATCTTTATATGTATATAAATATAATTTCTATTTGTAATAGAATCTTAATCATTTATTTTAATGATAATAATATTATAAAAGTTCATAAATCATAAAAATATGTGTAATTTTTACTAAGCTATCCATAGTCTACGGCCAACACGCCCAGAGTGATTCAGTGTAGACCGAGCTACGACCGTAGACGCTCGTGTGCTACGACGTAGCTCGTAGCATTAGAAACTGATCATATCGTATAAAGTGTATGTTTTTTTTGTTTGTGTAAAAGTGTTGTAATATATAAAATATTTTTGGATGAATTAAAATTTTCACGTACGTATATCAAGTTTGTATAGGGCTGCATCAATTAAAACTAGTTAGCCTGCGTTTTCGTAATTGATATCGAAGGATTAAACGTATTAAAATGCTGTTTGAATATTCTATGAGAGATTAAAATGCTGCTTTATTAAAATATATTGTTTAAATTAAAGTAGTTTATTGTTATAAATAAGTGAATTTATTTTTATCTAATAATCCATAAGACGTTTTATATTTTTTATGAGTGGTTTCTTCTTCATTTCTGAAACACGTTTCACGTTCTAATGAACTAATTATTTATTTATTTTATTCACTGATAATTTAATAAACTAATAAACCGCAATTAAGTATTTGGATAATATAATAATTATTGCACTTAAGCAGTGAATTTACCAAAAAAAGTTTGATATACAAAACGTCATTTTTATAACATGATAAAGTAAGTTTGCTTCGTATCATTTAAATAAATAATGATAAAAAATTAAGGCTAATTAATTATTATCAGTACGCTTAAATTGTTTCACACATTCCTTTTTTTTGATGGATTTACTTATACACGACTTTGTTATTTTCTTAAAGACGAAACATCATTTGCATATATATAAAGAAAATTATAAGACATTTAAAAAAAAGCGACACTTCTATGATATTTGTGAGGGAATATATTTTATTTAAAATTTTTAATATAACATATCAATAACTTAACACAAAGGACATAACTTGAAAGTACTTTGTAACACTCCGATACTTTTCCTCCGGGTTTATTTCAGAGCGTCCAAGCGTATAAAGTATTGATACGTGGATTTTATATCCTTATTTGTGAAAGGTTATTGCCAAATAAATGGTATAAAAAAGGTTCACTTATATTATTTGTGCTGAAATAAATATATTGTATATTATTTTTTTGTCCAAAAATATGTTTGACACCACATGTTGAAATAGTTTTTTTTTTAGAAGATTGATTTACAAGAGAAAATATAAGACGAAAAGTGTTACCAAGATGATTATTAATTAATCAAAAAATGGTAAAGCATACATTATTTATTATGTTGAATGCCGAAACATGTGATTCTCATCGCATTTTTTAAGCCAGAAAATATGTATATTTCTACATAACTTCGTACAACCAATGAATATTTTAAAACGCATTTTGCAATCGAATTAGTACTCACTCGAACATAAGAATCATATTCAGATAGTCCAGCCAATATGTTGTACCAATCCAAAAGCATTTGTTACTTCTTCAATATAAAAATTCAGCCTGTCTTTTCCCATGTAAATTTAAACATACCTAATATATACTAGAAAAAATATTATATTTAGTTTGGACTAAAATTTGGAAAAGTAATACTGTTTTCTTTTCAAAAATTCGTATTACAACGACATATATACATATAACTTATTATATACATGTATATATGCTTATTTTTCATAAATATCAATAATAGATTCTCCAGAAGCCATTGTAACAGATAAGAGGTATCGGTAATGTCGTTACTGAACGATACGTACTGAATAAAACCATGTCAATAACAATCCCAATAAAAGAATATGTTTATACCAAAATATCCTAAAAAGACATTTAGAAGATGTTCACGTACCATAATAAAATGGATTATTAACTTGTATTGCGACTCGAATTTTAAGCATCGGTAATTCGATTCTGAATTCAGGTAGAATTCATTACAGTTGCATTTATATAATAAATATGACTTCAATACATTTATTATATGGTAAAATAAATAAATATAACTTAATTTTAACGTATTTTCATTGCATGTGTTTCATCAGAACATGTTTAAGTATATTTTCACCATATGTCTAAGGGTCATTCACCTGAAATGCCTCGCGTTGCAAACGGCAATAAGTCGCCTGACACTGAATAGTTAAAAAGGGAAAAATTATTTCCATCAACAAAATTGTTGTTAATCTATCCACCATTTTGTATACATTTTGCATAATATATTTAATTATGCATATTATTTGTTGTATTCGATAAATCACATATTCAAATATGAAATTAATTTGACTAAAGCACGTGGTAAGTGAGGCTTAAAATAATCCTTCGATAGTCATTACAGTAAATTAGTCCCGGTTTCTTTATTATACCCTCAAAATTTAACGACCGCTAATGTCCTGCTAATGGATCGAAGTCAGCTAAGAGGGGTTTAAGTGTTGGGACGCTGGGACATCTCATTTCATAATGTTATTTGAGAAGACTAAAAGGTTTTGGTTCTTATATCTATCATTTGAATGGTTTTTAATGCAAGATCTTTGATTAGAGCTTATTATACTATATTTTTGATACAAAAACAGTCTTAGTATTGTACTACTTACATTGTAATATATTTTAAAAGGTCCTATCTTGAAATTCTTAGTGGATCCTCTGAATTCAACTACTCCCAGTGGTATATTTCTCGCTAACTAAACCGAGCTATCAATCAAAATTGATAAATTTGATGCCAGTGAAATCGAATTGGAAAAAATTTATTAGTATTTTGTATGTTTTATTAATAGATTTTGTACCAATGCCCAGGATTTCGTTTTAAAATAATTGATGTATATTGAAATAATAAAATAAATATGACATTTATATGACCGAAACGAAATAATAAATATTTGACGGCGTTTTATTGTGTTCGGTAAGATGAACCCTTCAGGCGTACTAGACTTCAATTAAACGAGGTTCATTGTTTAGGTGGTTGGACTTTCTGGATGATTTGACCTTTACGATTTCTGATTACTCAAGTTCTCTGAATAAATCACTTATGTACACTGAAATTGTAATAATGAAACAGAATTTACTGTGGTTTTGTGAAATATTAATTTGGAACTAAAATAAATTTAAGCTTTTTTAAATTAATTTGTTTATCTCTTCGCTTTTAAGTTCGATCGAAAGTTCAGAACGGTTCAGTTGCCTTCACTTAGAACTCAGAAATATTGATCAGTTCTGTTATAAAAAGCCTAAAATACTCGAGCAAACACTTATAGCAATATCGGCGTCTTTTTACAGAATTTGAGCCCAAAATAAATGTGTGCTTATTGACGTATTATATTTGTATATGTTATATATTTAGAATATTGGGAATGTATGTACGAATTAATATATTTTTAGTGCCTTTTTCAGTGAGTGAACTAAAAAGATATATAGAATATTTACCTTTAACTGCGCACTATTATTAAAAAGTAAAGACTATTAGATTGAGTACTTAACTAAAAAGGAAAATTGCAATAAACAATAAATATTATGATAGCTCTTCTTGTTAAAATCTTGTTATATATTTTGCAGCACGGATAATGAATACAGAAATATACATACATAATAACATACATATATCGTCTAAAAAAAATAGAGACAATTCCTAAGTTATATGTCAACATAACGATTACAGGGAAATGGTATGTTTGACAACTATTAAATAGGTTTAAAAATATTAAATTCAAATCAAACAAACAGAAATCAATTTCCTATAACTTAATTATTGACATCTTCATTGATATAACATATAAGTAATACTGAGTTCTAATCGAAACAGTTCAACTCCAATTAAAAAAAATAAACATACTTTTGGTGACGGAGAAATAATAACTATTATAAATAAAGAATACATATTAAGATAAAGAATACATAAATACTTTTAAAATATCAGTGACTTATATGGTAATCTTAATTATCACAATTAAATAAAATTTCATTCTAGTAGCAGAAAGAATATTTGTGAAATTTTACGTAGGTATGTATAGTGAAGGAATACGTTTTACAATCTTTCCAGAAAAATTATTTAGTAACAACATATAAACATAGAATGAAACTATAAAAGCATAATGAGAAATAAAAATATTCTGTGTGCGTATTTTATTTGATAAAATTTCTAAGAACTGAATAATTTACGAAATTTATGTATATCACACGTATTCTTTTGTTATATTTATTCAAAACTCTTTTGTATTCTGTATCAGTGGTGTAAGATGCCTCAGAAACGATCTATGTGCAAAATAACAAGACGTAACAAACGTGACTTACTGTTGTAAGATTTAGGTCTCTTTATATAGTAAGACATTTGTCTTGTCACTATCTTGTATGGATAAAGCTATTATTAACAACTAACGATAATGTTTTGTTATTGAAAAACTATGCATTTACATTATAAAGGTTTTAATATTGTTATTGCTTGTTAATGAGATCTAAGATTTTTGCGAGTACTCATTTAAATGAAACTAATATTTTCGGTTTTGCTACGCGTTTTTATTTTTGACTATAAACTACATACTCTTTTAATTTGTTGTTGAAGTTTTAAGACCAAAATTGAGTAGTTTTTGCTGTTACATCAAATTTATCCATATTCATCGATCATACTAATATTAAAATAGCGTTTAATTACAAGGGATAAAGAAAGGCTTTCCATTCGTTTCGTTATATATATGAGAAAAAAATAAAAAATGTTGAGTGTACTCTTTCGTCATTTGATTAAAAATTATGAAAAAGGTATAGTACTGCGTATGTCTGTCTATCTGATAGCAATAAACACAAAAAGTACAGCACTGATTTTCAAGCGGTTTTCACCATTTGATAGCGTTATTCTTGAGGAAGTTTTCAATATGTAATTGGTAACAACATTGTATTTATTTGTGTATACATAAACGGCATTTATTGAAGATGTCGGAAAACAAGCCCTCTGGGACCTTTTAACGAAGACGCTGCTTAAAAAATTTAAGATATAAGAAATAATTTATGGTGGAATTGTGTATCTTATATAAGATAACAGCAAAATCTTCAGTCGCATAAATTTACCTCTTAGGGACAACATACTATATCCATTTTACTACTTATAAAACTTAGCACGCCTGAAGTGTTAATTTGAAATCTATTTACATAATTACTTTATTAACTCTTATCAAAAAAATTACTTTGTGTTAAAGCCTATATCAGCATTTGTAAATTACTTTTTGAATCATCAAAATCGAACCTACCATTTGAAAGTTATCACAATAGAAGTTTAATAATTTTCAACATTGAAACAACGCGATAACTCGCTCAGTCGTTGAAACTCCCCACGCTCACTCTTGCCTTCTGTTTCTTTAGCTAATAAGAACGAGTATAATATAAGGCATGACTGATGAGTGTTTTTTTGCTTTGATTATTTAATTAGATATTCAGCTAGTCAATTTCGTGAATGTTATAGGTATATTTTTTCTTATTCATTAATAAATTGCATGGTCAGATATTAAAAGTTGCGGGAATAAAGCCCACAGTACTCATCGCACGGAAAAAATATATGTTGTCCTATCACTTAGGTATTATTTCTTAAAAAAATTTATTCATTTTTACACATGATCACGACATTAGTGTTGTATACAAAGAAATATTGTAAATTTCTTATATTAACATACTACATATTTTAACATAAAAATACGGGATTTCTTCGTTTAAACCAAAAATATATTTAAATAAAAAATATGATGAAATTTTAATTTTTCTTGATTTAATTAAAAAAGTATGTAGTCAACCAATTTACGTAACATAGGCTATTTTATATTTTTTTGTAAAGAAACTGCGTAGCCGGGACGGGTAGCTAGTATTAAAAAAAATAATTGGTCCGTGGCTTTTATATTAATCTATGCTAATTCAATTAATTTTAGTACACTATCTAATAACTGATGAAATTACCCAATTTAATGTCGCAAGGAATTAAAAGTAATATCCCCCCGGGCTTTCCTGTCTTTGTAACTTGACCGTAAAGGGTACTTGTGCAAATATTAATGTAAGTTAGCACGCAAATTGGTATTAGAATTCCGGTAGTATGAGGTCAATTTGCATTAATTAGTGCTAGGCTTTGTTAGGCTGTTATTGTTTACATAAAAAAATCCTTATTTTGTAGAATATAACAAAATTGAAGATTATTAAAAATTATTTACCTTTGATTTTATATCAAAATTTTGGTATATGATATACATATAATAGTGACCGTTATCGGAATATTTATTAATATCTTTTGTCAAGTTTACACTTATTTTTTTAGTCTCCTAAATTATAATTATTGCATTTTAGTCATGTATGATACAGTCCTAATGATTTATATAATGCTACATATGTTACGTATTTGTATAATAAAATTGTTGAACACCAAATGGAATCAATTATTTCAGCTGTTGTTGTTTTGGACATTTTAGATCCGAACGCAAACGAACCAATTAAAACTTGTGTGATCGGTCGCTTCTAGATTATCGATTCACATTTACCTTACGTATTTTAACTTTGAATGCATATTTTTTTCATACGAAATGTTTAAATGAATAGGGTTTAAAACTTAATTACGAATAATTCGTCTCAGTTATAAAGTATCTTTTCATAAGAACCTTTTGTTTCGAATAGAAAATTTCAAAAGGTTCAGTTTAAGCCGTTATTAATAGTGCAAATTACTCTATTTTTCCAACATTCTACATATATTCCTTCTTTTATTTATGTTATTTAAAGACAAATGAGGCGACGATTTAATTGATTTTATAATAACAATAGTCCATGCATATTTCTAAGTATAATATCCTCAGTGTCTTTTGCATAGGGATATTAACAAGGAACAATGGAATGTTGGAAGGAGAGAAAGTTAAGGGATTTCAGCATTCACTCACCTTTACCCATATCAAGTGCGAGAATGTGTACGGGACAGAGCTGTCTGTCTGCAACCTAATATACTTATTTTCATAAAAATTAAATGAAAATGAAACAAAATTACCGTTTTTAATGGACAAATTTATAATTATTTGAAGGATAAGTTTATTTAAATATATTTTCTATTCCTTTTCTTTAGTTAGAAACGAGGAGGAATTCGGAAATCTCCCTCTATCAGTAAAAAGTAATTAGTAATAGGATAATAATAGCCAAGCTTTATCACAATTGGTTTATCAGTTAATATAACCATTTCTACTAACTATTCATAGAAATAGGTTTAGTATAATGCGAATGATAAAAATGTTCACTTCTCTTATTACTCACCGGTAATGGTTTGTTATTTATAAGCTAGATATTTAAATGTTATGCAAAACCGTAGTTTCGGACTTTACACATATATACAACAAATGCACAAAGAACCTCTTTTTGAATTTAGTGTATGCGTATAACGAATTTAAATTTCAATGTTATTAATACTCAGGATTTAAAATTACGTAAATAGATTATATAACTTTATAACAGAACAATGTACAATACACAATTCAATCGTCGTATTAATTTCTGGTTATGATTTCTACAGTCTTACTAAGCCTTTGTGACACAGCAGACCATCCTACCAAGTCTCGAGCTAAAGTCTCACATTACCGTTGCCGCCTTTTTAATTTGATTCAAGTGACTACTTTTTACTACAGAAATTTAGGATTGACAATATATGTACTACCACATTTTAGAAAAATTCATTTCACACATTATTTCTTTTTAATTTTAATTTCATTAATACTCAATTAATAAATCGTGTTATGAAAACATTATATTTTATTTACCATGTAATATAGCCCGTTTTATAACAAAACTTAGATAAAATATTTTTATTATATTAGCCAGAAAAATATATTGAAATTGATTATCGAATTGTTTATGAAGTAATATTTATTATCTTAAATTATTTCAGTGTTGTTTGTGTGAATAACAATATTAATGAAAACATGTTCCACAGACCAATATTACTATGACTGTATCAGTTCAGTGAAGAATTATGTGATCGTTATACATTTATAAACATGTTGAACGGGGCTGATAAAGGACCTTCTCTTCAAGCATCACCTGTGAAGGTATCTCCTTCACCTGTGAGAGCTTCATCTAGTCCTGTACGGGCACCATCTTCTCCATTGAAATCCTCGTTATCTCCGGCTGGAAAACCCAGGTCACCTCGACGCTGCCAGTTTGCAGCTCCAGTAGAAGATGGGAAAGATAAGTGTGGGACATCATGGTTATGCCGCAGAGGCGCGGGTGCTGAAATCACAGAAGATTCAGGGTCAGAATCTCCAGGGCCAAGCGCGCCGCTTCCACAAGGCTGTGAAGATTCTGCACCACCACCAAAGAACTGCTTTAGATTAGTCATGCTAGGGTAAGTTCTTCTAATAACATATATAAAATTTATATATTAATTAAGTACTGTCGAAATATTTCGAAATTATGAACACTTCACTAGTTTTGTGTTGACTGTAATAAATTTCGCAACTTTTGGCAATGTTACTACATTTACACAGGGGCTGTGAATATAGAAAGTTTATTAAAATAATGCACGGCCAGTTTTATTCCCACAGGGATTTTCAGGTAGTTTAAAAATTTATAAACGTTAGCAGACAAACGAAACATTCTCTGAGGTCAACCTGAATATTCACATAAAAAAGAATACGAGGGTTTAAAAAGCAAAAGAAGCGTCATATTTAATGTGTTAAACACATACCCATGCTGTTAATAGTAAAACGTAAATGAATACGTTAGCTACTAAAGAATTGGTCTACTTTCCACTATTGTATAATTTCCTTCACTATTAATACAGGAAATTGTCTATAGTTATATGTTCCGATCTAGTTATTAACATATGTACACATATGAACATGTTTGTTAAAAAAATATAGATATTTATGAAAAATATTCACTTACAAAGTTAAAATTCACAGTTTTCCTTTGTGAAACTGAACAGCGAAAAGCTACAAAAAGCGTGTTCTATTTTGTAAATATTTATTTGAAATACAAGGTGTAAAAGTAAAAAAATATTTTTAGGTGAATTTAAAAGTTGCTGTGTCAATCGTTTTTTTTCACGGGTTATTAAAAAAAATATTAAATTTGGGAACTTCTTTGTTTAGAAAGTTATTTTACATTGATTTATTTTTGTTCTTACTCATTACGTTTCAATTAAAGTTACTGAATTAGATAATAAGTCTTTTCAATTAATAATTCTGATTGAAGTTAGCTGTTAATTATCTTGGAAAATCATTTACTAACGATTTTTAATGAAGCCTATTTAGGTACAAAATATGACAATGAAAGAATGTTTAAATGTTTATAGAAAATTATATATGTAAATTGAGGCTTTTATATAATAATATAAAGTATTATTTTGATTTCGACATCAGGTTGACATCGATTAATCGTTTTTCTCGACATTGGCAAAGTTTGAATTGATCTCGGGTCAGTAAGTTTAACCTCAACATGTATTTAACTTTGTAAGCAATTAAAAAGTTATATCATAAGTAAATTATGATATGTTTCGTGAAGTTTCAGTTAAAATTAGTTAAGTTTATTGAAATGATTTTATTGAAACATCTGTTTGTTATATTTTTATTTGTTTAGAGTAAGAGATACAAGTTACGTAAGGGAATTTCTTTTTCATTGTATATTGAATAGAATAAATACAGGCATTGATAGTATTGCATAGGTCATTAATTATTGTTTTGATGAAAAAATGCCTTGTCTCAACAGATCTTAATAAGCTTGTATTGTCTTTTATACACCACTTTTGGTCTGATCGAAATGCAAGAGTTATTTTTTCTGAGTGAAATTTATTTGAAACATTGTGATTGTTGAGCTATTGTTTCGATTGTTTTTATCATAAGTAACGATCATCTTGTTCTGTTATTAAAATGATCAGCTGATTGCCGAGTGATGTCATTTATAAAGCTTCTTAACAATTTTACTGCCATACGACGTGGGACTCTCTTATTAGAAATTGAGTCTTATTTTTTCAGAAATATCTATTTATTCAGATTTGTTGCAGTACACATTTTATACTTAGTTTTATTAATATAATTGATGGATGATTAAATATTATGATTGAATCAACAACAAAGGAACCATAAATTATCAAAATTAATTATTATATAAATTGAAAACAAACATTGCTAAATATTTATGTATAGTTTCTAACTTATTCTGTAACACGAGATCTAATCCCGTTCATAAAGACATAACTAACTCAGTCTCTTGTAGACATAGTCTAATATGGTGTCTAATTTGTAGTCAAAATTCTTCGTTTTAGATATTTAGTTGTTTGCAATTATTAATCATTTTAATGTATTTTTCTAATTATTGATGAAACAGATAATGTTAATTATCAGTTGAGATAAATAGAAATAGTTACTAAATAATATACAGTGAAATATATCGACACAATTCCAACCAGCGCCTTCCGGAGAATCGTTTCCGTCATAGTTGTCATACGAATAGAAGAATAAAGCATTCGACATATAGATTATTTTATTGATATATGTATATACTACAAGTTTAAACTATTTAATAATATTTTGTATGGTCATAACTGACACGTCAAATAAATTTGTTTATCATATTTCTATCATTAATCTAATCAATCTTCTAGATCGGCCCGGGTAGGAAAGACGTCGTTGGTGTCAAGATTTCTGGGTACGAAATTCGAAGATAGTTACACACCAACCATAGAAGATTTTCATAGGAAGCTGTACCGAATACGAGGCGAAGTTTATCAACTGGATCTTTTGGATACCTCTGGGAATCACCCCTTTCCTGCTATGAGAAGGTTGTCTTTTCTCACCGGTAAGTGTAATTCGGGAGATGAGAATGTATAGACATTAAGATTGCGTGGAACAGATGTGACGCGTTTATTTGTTTTATCTTTATATGCTCTTTTGCATATTATAAATTCGTATATAAAGAAAATTTCTATTCTAACGAAAATGTATCACATCTCTAACTTGTTCTTTAATCAAGCTTGGACATGTTTGACACTTTAAGCAAAGTTGTCTGTAGTATTTAACAAAAAATCACTTTATCTTGTAACAGGTGATTTATTTGTCCTGGTATTCGCAATGGACTGCCGGGAGTCTTTCGAGGAGGTCATTCGTCTTAGGGAGCAGATCCTAGATACTAAAGCTAGTGCAAGTGGCAGTAGTCGTGGTAAAAAACAGACACCGCGAGTACCTATGGCTATAGCTGGCAACAAATGTGACAGAGAACTAAAGTTAGTTTTTATGTTTAAATTACATATATTCCTACTAGTTAAAAGTTTTTTGAAACGGCTTGTCTGTAAAACTAAGTGTAAACTTATAGTTTTATATCCTCAAAACAAATTTGAAATAAAAGCAAAAAATTTAACTCAAACGAAAGAATGGACGATTAACCTATTAGTACCTATAATATTTTTTGATATAATTGATAAATTGGGTACAATATATCATTTATACATCAATACAACATTTCTAGTAGTGTGACAATTTAAATATTGTGTATAATTTTTTAAACAAATCATATTTAAATATATTTTTCTTTAATAAAGGACTGTGCAAGCGGAGGAAGCTGTCTCATACTGTGCTACTCAGGACACCTCCTGTGTTTTCGTTGAAACTTCTGCTAAAAAGAACTTCCATGTTGACGATCTTTTCTATGAACTGTTTGTTGTAGCGAATTTACCTTTAGAAATGGCCCCAAACCATCACAAACGTGTCAGCACAGCATTTGGTAGTCCATGTACCTTGCCGCCGACGAGTAGTCAGAGTAGTAGAAGTAAGAAGTGCACGTTGTCTATAAAAAGAAGATTGTCGGACGCATGCGGTGTGGTGGCGCCCAATGTCCGAAGACCAAGCATTCGCACAGATCTCATGATTATGAGAACCAAAACTTGTGCCAAAGGTGATGGAGATAGCGTGACTGGAAGTCCGAAGCTCAATTTGAATAGACTTGTACGATCAAATGCGCAAAACGACAAACGGTCATGTACAATCCAGTGATATTAATAGCTGTTAGTACAAATATTTCGGCTTATATTTAGACAGGTGCTAAAAATAGTAATTAAGATTGGTCTGGTTTTCCCCGTAAATAACTATTTCTTCAAAAATCTATCGATTAGCTAGATGACCAATATGATCAGCACTGTCTTCAACAAATTATTATCTTAAAACGATCTAAATGTAAATTGCTATAACAATACAATTTGTTACAATGGAGTGATGCTTTGTTTGATGTGAAATGCAGCGTGTGTTAACAAAAAGTATGATAACACTTAAAGCTTATTCATTGTTTATTTATTGGATCTGTGTATCTTAATGATAAGAGTTAATTGCTTTTATATCCTGTATTATATCTTTTTCGAAGTCATTTGTGTATTCCTCAATTTTGTTGTACATTCAGTTTATTAATGAAATGTTGAAAAGGGACCAAAATCGTTCTTTTAATGGCAAATATATCAAAATTTATCACAATGAAAGAATATTAATTTTTAATAGTTATTGTTATAATGTTGCTTTTATGTTGATGAATGTGTATTATATAGAGTTTCCACAACTTATCATTGTATCGTGTTATTTATATCATATTGTATTTATTCAACCTTTTGTGATCTTTACCCTCTTGTCTCTAATGGTAAGTATAAATATTGATTTTGAAATAATGATTTTTATTTCACCTATTATCATTTACATTTTGACAGTTTCCAAGATACATACAATTAACATTCTCTTAAATTGTTTGTACACTCAAGAAAAGTATATAAAAGCTGTAAAAAAATACTTAAAAAATTAAAGGATTCGACAAAAAAAGGATTCTAAAATTATTTTTATATATTCCACTACCACATAAAATGATGTAAAGGGATTACTCCACAATTTCAAAAGTACTCAACTGCGTTTTAAATATATTACTTTAATGAGATCTAAGATTTTGGCGAGTATTCATTTGAATGAAATTAATATTTTTCGGATGTACTACGCGATTTTTTATTTTTGATTATAAACTACATACTCCCGATGTTTCGTTTACTTTACAGTAACCGTGATCACGGGCAGACGACATGTGAGTGTTCGTCAGTTAATCTTGTTATCACCTACCGCCATAGATTTCTTAATTTTCTGTATTGACAATCTAACTGCCGTGCATCCGACCGACGTTGTCTAATATATAAAATGAGAAAGTAACCGTTTACTTGCCTGATGAAGTATCCTGCTTTATTTATTTAAAGACAAGTAATTACTCATAAGTAAAAAATGTCTAAGTTTGATTTGCTCTAGGAACATAATATTTATTAAGGATTTTCGGGTTATTAAATATCAATAAAAGGTACTTTATATTTGAGTATTTGACGAATTAAAGTTCAGGTTATGGTTTTAGTATAAAAAGGCATTTAAACAAAACACGCTTAATTTTAATTCGACGGGGATGCGTTTCCGAAAATATTTATTTATATACATAGTTAGATAAGGGGCCCCTTAAACCTACACCTGGGTCGCATGTCCCAGACGCTGTTGAAGCTCCTCTCCCTGCAACGATGGACCAGGCACCCGCACGGTGAATCTATTGAAAGCTAAGAGGTTTCGTCTCAACAGACAAATGTATGGTTCTTTGATAGGAAGATAAAAATATAAATGATAAGAATAAGCGAATTATAAATAGCATATTTTTGAGGAGAAATCGTAATGTCGTTTCACTATCTGAAACTTTGAAGAAAATATTTGAAGCTTGAACTAATCATATGATAATGTTAACTAATTATATAATATAAATCAGTTATTTTTGTGATTTTAGACACTGAGATCTATGTGTGTTCTGAAGTTATAATGTTTTTGTCTGGAAAACAAATACATTTAAAAATCATCAAACTGTTTTCTGCAATTCTAAACTTTGTGAATATCTATTTGAAAGCAATTTAATCCTAGAGTTGTTGAGAGAAATGCTCATCAAGTGAAAAGTTAAACGAATAGCTTGTGAGCATATTATTTTCTATTGTGGAAGGTAATATTGTAAATATTATTTTGCCATTGACATTAAGACAAACAAAATTGCTAGTATCCTTTTAGTGCAACATAATTTGCTATTATTTACACTTCTATGAATATCTTGCATTAAATTCCTATACCTATTTATTTATCTAATATATAGCGAATCATATTTAAATGAAAATAAATAAATAAATCAATAGAATACTAAAGTTTTTAGTTGTACATATGTCTTATAATACTTATAATACAATACTTAAACATAATTTTTATATAGATATGAAAATATTGTACACTCACAAAAAAATTTTTCATTGTCCCCATATCAATCTCCCGTCTTTCACCATCATGTCAAGAAATTAAGAAAAAAACTATCAGTACCTGATATAGTCACGAACATAGGTTAAAAATAATACAAATGAAGTAGTGACTTGCGGTCCAGAAGTTTCCCAGGGTGAAACAAATAAGGGCTACATGAAAAAACTTGTCTTCATATATTTATATATGTGAGTCGAGATTAGTTTCTAACAACAAAAGTTGAAAGAAAAACGTTTCGTATTTTTAAGATACGAGAGTACATATTTGGCGATAGTTCTCATATGTAGTAATGTTGGCTCTCTAGAAATTTCTTAATTTCAGTTTGACAGTTCTCTACAAAATTTCATTCATCTGAGATCGTCAAAATATTAAAATCAAAGTTAGAAAAAACGTGATCGTTTAATGACCCGTTGAGACCATACCGTTAAAAAACATCAAAAAGTCATAATCCTTTTACAAATTCAAATATTCATCCATAGACATACATCCATACAAATATTGCAGGATTTTATACGTTTTTGAAAGCATCAACAGTTTTACCTTATGCTGACAATTTGGAGTAAGCAATAAAATACATATCTATCTGAAATTGTTTCGATACCTTTTCAACATTAATACAAGATAACCTTCAAATGAATATATCTATGTATTTTTTATTTTAATCAATTTTAGTATGCGCTTGTCATAACTGTTATTAACCACTAAGCCCGGATATAATCAGCTGATTGCCACGCGGAGTAAAGCCTGTGAGCTTAGTGTGGTACTAACATGATCGGTAATTGTTCTCACTTTCATTCAATAACGCTACACATATTAAGGTATCTTAAACAATTTTCTGTATAAAATAAATATTTGTTAGAATAATTATATAGGAAAAACAATGACAGCTATCCGTCATCATAGTCATCAATCAAAACTACTACTGTCGTTTTTATATCATCCGCTGACTCGACGTGATAGGAAGGTATGATAAATATAATGCCCTTATAATGTATCTACTTGTTCTATTTCTACAAATAAAATTATATCAAGTATTTTAATTTAAAATTTAAAATGCAGCCTTTTTAGACGAGGAAACTAGTTTGGTATTATTGAATAATTTTTTAAAGTATTTTCTTTATAAAAATTTAATTCAATCCTTATTTGTAATACTTCTTTAATTCAATTTGTTTTAAAGTGAATGTAATTAAAATATTTCTAAAGAAATCTCAAGCAAAGAAACAAAGATGGTCCTGGAGCCCATTGTTTATGCAAAATAATTCAAATCTATTTTAATTTGTTTAATCTTTATGAGAATTCCAATTTCAGGAGACCAATAACAGCTTCTGAATTTTTAATATATAATTTGTCTCCTTTAAAATATTACTTGGATCTTTGACACAAAATTATTTTGCTAATGATATCGAGATGACGACATCTCCAGTAAGTATAATTTTTCTTACCTAACGTTTAGAAAGCAACCTAAGGTTTTACTTTAATGAATTTGAAATAAACGCGGTGGCGTTTCTTATCATATATGATTTTTATTTAATTAATAAGTTACTTTTCTGTTGTTACGTGCAGCACAGAATATAAGTGTTCCATTGTCTTCTTATGTTAAGTATTATACAAAAGACATAAAAAAAATCTTTTTCCGGTTTTTAAATGTACCGCTTCTGCGGTATAAAAATCAGTATTCCATTTATATTTAAAGAGGGAAAAGCCTTACACAGTATCTCCTACTTCGCCTAGAACCAGCAAGCCTTTAGGTTCATGACTTTTTCTTAAGAGCTCATTTAAAAGCCGGCGTTATTTAGTAAATAAGCTTACTTGATAGCATCTTTTTTGTATCAGTCGTGTATTATATGCCTTTTGCTGAATTCAAAGAAATTAAAGAATTGAGTGGTACGGTATAAAAATAATTAAATGATAGTTTTATACATTATTCCAGATACTTTTACTACTACAAAAAGTTTAGGTGTTCATAATATAGCAGTTGTCACATTATTATTCATCATATTAAATTTAAATAGCACATCCCTTTGTTTTTTGTGAAATATTTATTAATTCTTTTGTTGTGAAATATTTATTAATTCTTCATAGAAAACTTCACTTATCCTTTACTCTATTAATGAACCTTAAATAGACATCTGCTATTAATAAATATGTTTTCCATAAGTGTTAGTGTGTTGACATAAAGGTGTATATTGTCTTTTAAAAGAATGAACGAATGAATGTTCATTTAACATAATTACTCGGAATCGATAACTCAACGTCGAGTCTTTGTTCGTATTTTTCATATTTAATGCAATGACAATTACATGCGTGGTAATTCAGTAAATGCTTTCATTAATACACATAAAATGATCATAAATTTTCGTAATTTTGACATTATTAAAGTAGGGTGAAGGTAAAATGACTATAACCTCATAATTATAGTCACCTAAGGATTAAAGTAGGTAACCGTTTAAAATTGATTCACAATAATTATAAAGAATAAACAACCGAATTCTTTATTTATATCAGAATTATTAATTTGTGATGTATAGACTGTTTGGAGTTTGAATTTTATATATTTTGGTAGATAAGTGATTTTATTGTTAGTGTTATCTTCGTCAGTGAAAGATTACTTAAGAGGAGGATCTTTTATATTATCCAGAGACTTTGTCTACTATTTATAGTATTTATTTAAGAAATAAGAAGTAATTAAGAGTTATATATTTTATAAATATTTTATTATGATACTGACATGGCATAAATGAAACTGCGAATTTTGTAGATTTTAGCTTATGATACATTTATAAGTGACAAATGTTATATTAATCTCAAATATGTCATCGAGTCCATGTATCCTATTTGATATCAATCAACACATTAATTGACACGACTACAATACAGAATAATTATTTAAGTATTGCACGTTAACTCATAGATTTTTTATGCTATATTACATGAATATTGAATGAATTATTATAAGTACATATAATTATTTTATATAAACATCACCAGAGTAAACGTTACAGTTAATACCTTATTTTTAAATTCGACAGTTTTTTGGTACAAAAGCTAAAGTAAAGTGGTTTTAATAGAGCTGAGTGCCAAAGCTTTTTAAATCCTGAGTTTCTTTTTATTACGTTTTATTTGGCGATTTAAATTCTGAGAAGTTTATACTGAGTGAGTTTTGTGTTGTTTACTCGTATATTTTTTTAACTGCATTACGTTAATACATATGAAGATATCATGACCAAATAATTCACTATATATTAATAATTACATTTTGTTAATGATTTAAATTTCAGATATATTATTAGTTATGTATTCTATCCTAAAATAAATGAAACTTCTTTTTCTACAATATTCACTAATTAAAATTACTTTGATAGAGAATTTATCTACATATATATCAGTCAATACGAGTCCACACAAGCCTCCTTCAAAGTCTTACGCCGCTTCATCTAAACTTTAAACAAGTTGTCGGTTCATCACGTTGGAAACCTATTTATACTTCCTGGTAAATTCAAACTGATATTTAATTTGTTGCTTTTATTAAAAGGCTAAAAATGTTAAAAATTACTTAAAATAGCTTTTATCTAGCAACAGTTGCATATTATTTTATACTGTTTAATATTAACAGTTCTGCTTAAGCTCGTATTAAAATATATATGTATTAAGGACTTGTTGTCATCCGTATAACATCTTTATATATTTTTTATCTTTTTTGAAATTTTATAGCAGAATCTGATATGTCATTTGTAGAGTATAGACGTTAAAGTTGTCGTATAATTAAATAATATTAAAGTTGCTTTTTTGAAAAAGTCATCTAAGCTAAAACACTGCTTAAAAGCCATAACATCCGCTGCCGGCATAGTTACCACCCACCAGATAACGTCATGCAGCCAACCAACTTGTTGGATTCCGGCATGGTGTCTAATGAAGCCGTATAGAGGATGGGTCTTAACAGCTGGTTTGTCAGTTGAGCCGAGTACAAGACGCCTTGATCTTTGTTGTTTAGAGTTTTTGGTAATGGAAGTCAGTGGGATCTGAAGATGGGTGCTCCGCTGGCCTTCCGCAGTGAGTCGGAGGTGAAATCAGTTGGTTAGCCACCAATGAACGGCTGTCCCAACAATTGTGTATAATGGCAGTTGGCGACCGGGTGAAAAAGAGAAAAGTAAGTTACCATAGCGGCGTTCTCTCATCAAAAGTGCACCTCACTAAAATTCAAAGTCTTGTATTGCACTGTAATCTCTTATTAGTTCACCACCACCTAGGGACTAGTAAGCGGCACTTGTTTTTTTTTGAGGAGACGCATATACTATGTCTTACAGACGCGGCGTACCTTACGTACCCAGGTTACGCTATTGATAGAATTTTTTTCAATGTGCCGGGGTATGTGTATATGTATATCCGTTCTGGCTTTTGCTGTCAGCGTCATCTTGGAGACCCCAAATTTTCTTACCTCCGGATGCCAGTGAACACAAACAACTGTTATGATACGTCCGGCTGTAGAATATTTGTTTTCCTTCACGGACGTATACATTTTACAGCCCCTATTTAATGAGTGGCAGTGTGACTCAGTCTTGTAATATAGCCAATGTAGTTCCTGTGCCGAGGAAATGTTGCCGAGCAGATCCTCCTAATTACAAATTAGGTTTTTGATGCATGAATGAATGATAAATGGAATTCCTTAATGGTGCGATTTTGGAACGTATGTATATTGAAAAGACGCGAGGTTACGTAATAATAACATTAACTATAAAATCGACAGTCTCAAAATCATTGTTAAATGTTTTATCTGGTTTATATGTAGTAGGTGTAAAGTGTTAGTAGTGAGTTGCAGTGAAATTCGTCTGAAGAGAAGTGATTTAGCACAAGGAGAAGAGAGGGCAAGCACAGGAAGGAAGTCATTTTACGATCCAACTAAGCAGCGTGGAGTTCATGCTCGTCTCACTTGTTTAGCCCTTATGGTACTCGTAAATGTCTTTGAGTGTTGGACAGTACTTTTATGGAACCTCTACAGAAAGTATATGTTTAAATATAAGTGTAACTTACATATATGTGGTTCCGGGCCACAGATTTGTTTTTATTCCACCTGATGGAATTGAAAATAATCTACTCCTTTCATTGACTCGTGTATGGTGATAGTAACGAAAAATAAATATATTATTATTTGTGTATGAGAATGTAATTGAATTCCATACCAAATAACTTATATCATGCCAATGCATTGAGAACGTTGTCTGGCTGGTTTACTTACTCCATTAAATAGAGCAGTTTGCTTTGTAAAGTTGTTCGAGGAAAAGTTATGAACGGTTTTATCTCGTTACCTGAACTTCCACAAACTACTCTCTACTATTTTATTATGCAATGGAGTTTGAAAATGAAAATCAGACCGTTATTTTACATTATTATTCGTAACGTATGCATTTTTTTGGAATTCCAATTACTTTATTATTCAATAGTTCATAAAATACTAAGTATATGATTTAATGATTATACAATAAGTTTTTTTTTTATTTTTACCGTAAGATAACGCGATTTATTTAGCAGACCATATTTTTATATATTCATATATCTATGTACATAAATACATAGATATGTATAAAGACAACTACACGTTCATGATTGAAAAATTAGCAAATGATATAGGAAATTGTCTTAAATATATTAATTACATAAAAGGAATGTTTAATTTAGATATTTATAAAAATATAATCTTTGTATTATTACAACTCTATAACTTTGGTATAAAATGACTTTAAGACCTATTTACCCACTCATGTCCATAAAATACAACACCGATGATAATAAATCATTCATTGATTTTGCAGTTCACACAATATTTTACCTGCAAATTCTTTACTTTCCATATGTTATGGCAATGACTGGTTTGCGTGATTACAATGTGTTTCATATCACGATTCAGTTTATGTTCCAACATCGTAACAAGTAAATACTTACATTAAAAATATTAGTTAAAACTAATATTTATTTATTTACATATTTGTTTGTTACTGCGATTACAATGTAATATTGTGTTAATTAATTTTCTCATTTATAGAAAGTAATTGAAAGTGGCAAATATTAATAACAATATCCTCCTTTTTTTTCTTACCCATCAACCAGTGTTTAATACATTATGTATTTTTCAGTTAATTTAAGTTAAAAAATAAATGAAATTCTTAACATTTTTTTTGTCTTTAATACATACTATATCTTATTTTCTAATAAACATAAATGTTTTTTTAAAAATTAAAGGAGACCTTAGAGCGGACTTAAAGGGTATAACAGTTATTGAATTACGATACGACAAGTTAGTAGTTGCGGTGTCAAAGAATTCTCTTAGAGTCATGTATGTGACACAAATTGAATTCCTTCTGTCCCTTTAATACGAACTGAAGGTTTGATATCTTGGTTCCACCTTAAATAGTGTTCTATTTTGAAAGATACTTTAAGAGATAAAGCAGTGATGTACTAAAAGACGTTACTTTTATAATGTTCTTGAGATTGATGTTCGTGAAAATCCTATCATACTAACTTTTATGACCGCCATTTAAATTTTACGCTGCAAAATTGAAAATTGTCCTGTCTTATAATATAAGGTTTTAAGTTTAAAGGAATTTTCTATAATATATATTTTTATCGTTAACGTTGTAATAGAATATTCGTATTAAATTATTTTGCAAATGAAAATTATAATATTATTAAATACGGTTTAAAAATGTTTATATAAAAACGAATTTCGCTGATAAATTTTATAAGTTAGAACACAATATGTTCTTACCTCAGGAATATTTTTTATGATTATACGAATGAAAATCGAGAAACTCTCTTTAATTTCCTTATTCATATGATGTAAGAACTGATAGGAAATGGAAAACTGTTTGTAACAAATTCGTTTCCCCGCAAACTGTTTGCTAGAGGGATTGTATTTCAATTTGTATCATTTGGAATACAAAATATGTTATTAATAATAAATGTTACAATATAATAAATGTGCAACGATATTTATATAGAAATTTATGTTATTGTTCTTTTTGGAAGTACTAGTTGAGTATCGTTTCATACACGGTACCTACCAGCACGATGAAAAAAATATAAAATGATGTTTCATCTTATACCTTTAAAGGTTTAGCTTGTAATGTCTCTAACGGAATTGAAAACTTAATAATTAAAAAAAAATTACAGTAAATATTTTTGTTATATTTTTTGTGACAAGTGAATATTAACATATTTGAAATATTCATATACTTTTTTAGTTTTTATGACATACAAGTTACTGGTTTCATTATAACTTATTCGTACATTACCGATTTTATTGCGATGTCTTATGTCATTTATATTTTACTTCCAAATCCTTTATATACAAACTTCTTGCAATATATTTTCTCCTCCATAAATGTGTGCCTGTGTGATGTTATTACATTGTTGTACCTCCAGAGACTCAGTGATTGAAAAATAATCACGGTATCATCTGCCATTAATTTTCAATTTATAATAATATATCCAAATCAAGTAAATCTATCTATATGATTTCTAAAACTCAGTGTTATACATGTATTATCTGGTTATAGACTAGGTCTTTGCAGTATATTACATGCAGTGTATCTGACAGAAACACTAATTGTAGACAGATTGCCACTCGAGACCTACAACGAGGATTCCGCGTATACATTAGCCAGGTTTAGGTGGCTCTTAGAATATTTAATGGAAACGAAATGCTGTGACACGGTTTGTGACATTAATACTTAGATATGTATTATTTCTTCTTATTCTTCTTCCTGGCAATCTCCCCGCTTTAGCCAGGGTTCGCCGATAATTTTTTATATGTAGTATTTCTTATACAATTAAATTATTATTACTGCACCCAATAATCATGAATACTAATGAGTTTTTATAAGAATTGATGACAGCCTCAAATTATTTTCATGTCGCATCCGCTATTAAAGCTGATAGCGCCGATATCTACAATACTCCACATTATGTGGTGACAAGTATGTAGATATTTTACTATTTCAGATGAACGATTTCTAAAATTTTCGTGAGCACACATTTAAATGAAATGTTTATTCTTTTCTTTTTATAATAAATCGCGCAGTATACTATATTGTGCTATATAATATACTGTGCCACCAATTAATTATTGAAAGAAAAGTCGTTTACGCTTGGTTAACAGTATGTACACTGAAATTAATTTGTGAGGTTACTAAAATTAAAAATATTCATATTTCAATTGAGTAGATGTCGTTAAATTATATACCACTTTTGATTACCTACCATTATTCTTAAAAAATCCACATTTTGCAACCACTACCACACCAAAAGACAAAATTGGCGCATTCTGAGACCAATTAATAGAACAGTAGAAAGGAAAATTAAGGAATCAATATCGCTAAATGACAAATATCAAGACTAACTGACAAACCCTTTCATCTTATCTGAAGTAAATTTGTAAATCATAGTTTCACTAAATTCTTTGAGACTATTAAAACTTGAAAGCTAAAGGAATGAAAATGCCTGTACGTGAAAGTGTGAATGCTTAATTATGATTGCAGTTATGCCCGAAATGAATAACTCTCAACCCATTAGACTTTATTGTGAATTTAAAATAAAATTTTGTGAGAGAATTTCTTTGCAACCAATTTTAGTATGGCATTGTATTTTGAAAACACTTATAATGGCAGTTGTCGTTAGTGAATTCTATTCAATCATTCAAATGACGCGCCTCACTTGACGTTGATTAATAGATACCTTTAGTTTAGTAAACTTCAGATGAACGGAGCTGGGGCCGTTGACTTCGACCTTAATGTTAAGTATTCATGATGAGTCTTGTTATCTTTAAGCATTCCAATTATGTTTTAGTCTTAAGATATTATTTGTAATATTCTTAACTGCGTCTGTCAATGACTTAGCGTGGAATAATTATAATTTGTATTAACAATAATACAAAACAAAAAAATTAGAAGTTAATAAAAGTACTTAATTAATAGTACTCTACTTCTTTTTACATTAGCTATCTCCTAGTAAAAGTTTCATCAAAATCATTGTAGTAAGAGAGATCAGACGGAATCAAAATTATATAAAGGTAATTTTCACATAATTATATACTAACTATACAACAATATGCTTTTAGTGAAAATCGTTAAATCTAATATTAGAAACAGATATTCCATTTTCATTTGTATATATTTTTAAACAAAGCACTAAAGAAAATTTATTCGTTGATTGTGAATAAAGTTTTTTATATTTGTGGAAGCTTTTTGCTGAGAGGTAGATGCTATTCAAATGTCTGCAATAAATTCTTGGAATTATTATTGTTTAAGGTTAATTGTGAAATTTAACGACAGCCTAATGGATTCCAATTATGCGTAATTGGTAAAATTTTGGGAATGGTTTAATAAAATAAATTCTAGTTTTACACATAACACTACTTTGTCACTATCCCTCAAAATAATAAAAATATTGTAAGTAGTAATTAATTTGTAAGAGTTAAATAATATCATTAGTGTTCATTCATTGTCTTGATTCCCTTTATCGCTTTCAAGTCAAAATCACCCAAGGTTTCGAAATATATATATAAAAAAAGTATCTTGAGTATTTCATTTTATATATTTGTATATTATATAATACATTTAAAGGTCAAGGATTATGTTCTGTTCAAAGTTATTAAAAGATGTACATATGTTTCCCGACCCACGTATCTGTCAACACTTTGAGAAGCAAATAAATCCGCTACGTTCCACTCTGACATTTAAAGCCTGTACTATCAAATTGAAACAGAAAACTAATTTAAGGGTACAGTGTAAGTAGAATACTTATGAATATTTGAGTGACTATCTAAAAATAAAAGCCAAATAATACACTTTACCAATAAACATTTTTAAATAATTAAATCATGAAGATCTAGTTCTAAATAATTAGTTTTGTGATTATTATCTTTAACGTAAAGATATTAGAGCGATGAAAATGTTAATAGGTATATCTTGTCAGATCATTAATATTTTATTTCTCTAAATATAATGCTAGAAATCTCATTTACCAAGTAAAATGCTCCATTATATATTCAGTTTATTACGATTTCCATTTTAAAATTTTGATATGTCATTACAAAAGTCAAATAGAAATGTAATCAAAAAAACCTTTAAAACTGCACAATAAAGACAAAATTGGCCAATATTACATATATCGTTTAGGATATTCACGATCATACATATTAAAAATATTATTTCTCGATCCGTTATAGGAATCAGACCCTTTAGAAATTAAGGATTCGTCAAACCGTCTACAAGGTTACCTTCAATAGTTTGAGACTCTGTCAACAATCAAGGACTAAAGCATTACTGTCTTCAGTGATGCAGTCGTCACACTTCTAAAAACGTCGAAGTATTTTAAACCCGACATTAATGTATCACTCCCACTTTCAAATGTTTTCAATTAAATTAATAAAATGGGTGTCATTACACCTTACCGTATATAATATGTATATACCGTATTTAAATATAATCTACCTCTCTGACTTTTTTTAAATAGTTGGCCAACGTACTGCAGCTGATTTTTATTTATACTTAACATACAGTTCGAAACAGTTCAGTTTTTTAAATATAGAAATACTTGCCTATGGTTGACTACATTCTCTGTCAATTTTCGATGATCTATGAACAACCTTTTTCATGTATAAAGAGGTAGGCGTTTCATACAATAGCATGTGTACAAATAACTATATTTAAATGTTGTCAAACTGTATAAAAGAGAATGTGGCATTTTGTATATATCTATAAATATAATAAAATTGTAGAAAGGTTCTGTCTGTACATTGAAAATAATAAAAAAAAAATAGCAGGGGTCATTGTTATGTCGATGTCGAACCCAAAAATGTTATATAATTTTTTTTTGTCTGTTTGTCTGTTCACGCTAATCTCAGAAACGGCTGATCCGAGTTGGATGAGGTTTTCACGAATATATTGTGGTATGCTTCAGTTATGCTTTAGTGTTTGTTTCATGTCAATCGGTTCATAAATAAAAAAGTTATGTCAAATTAAAGAACTGAGGAACTGCGTTTAATATTCTACCGGGTGTGTCAATTGTATGTGGTTCTGTCCCGTGTTAGCAATCCCAGCAGCCTGTATGCTTTCATCCCCGATGGCCATACGTCTAATATTGTATATAGAGAAGCATTAAAGTAGGTTTTTTAGCTACCCAAAATGACTGTGATTATGATCCAAAATAAAAATAAGTATATATTTAAAAAAAAAACTGCTCATAGTCACAATTCCACGCGAACAAAGTCGCGGGCACAGCTAGTAATAAATAAATCAAATTAATTTCCATCTAATATATCGTTTATTTTTATTATATTAATAATTCAAAGAAATGTCTTAATGAACTTATTTTGTTTTCATTTCATTTCTATTGCCGTCGTATTTTTTTTACATCTATCACTATCAAACGTGATGATTCTGTCACGTTTTTTTCCTTTGGTGATTTTGATGAAAATCGCGGATGAAAATCGGGGATGAAAATCGCGGTCGAAAATCGCGGACGAAAATCGCGGATGAAAATCGTGGATCTATAGATACCTTTACCTTACCTTTACAAGGAGTTACACGCGGACGAAGTCACAGGCTAGTCCTTAATATAAATAGGTTTAGTTAACCGCCAGTACTAAAAATTTAATTCAACTAGTGCGGCGTCTTATAATTAAATTATTGCTAATATAAATTTGGTTTTTATAAATAAAGATATTTTTTTCTTTTTCATTTCTAATGTTTGAATAAAATATAAACGTCATGTAAAATAAATATTTTATTTCTTATATACAGTGAACTATTTTATTCATTCTTCATAGTTGGAACGACTTTCAACCTTAAGGTGAGTGATAATTTGACTGCAATTACATCACCTATATTACATTTTACAAAATTGTTCTATTACCTTCTAGCTCGAGGCTATGTAATATGTAGATATTCTTATACTCCTTGACCTAGTGATTAAAATATGTTCTTTTCTATAGGATACATAAAATGTTTTTGATATATTATCATTGAATTGTTATATATTTGGCTTTATAAATAATATTACAAAAATTATTATAGTTTATTTGAGAGGCATCATGGACGTTAAAAAATGCAAGTTCAATTGGTTTATTTGTTCATAAATTTGGAAATCGGAAAGTAAATTGTAAAAACGGTTTTGGAAATATATGTTGTTTATAATTAATCTTTCTATAATAAATTATTTTTTTAAGCATAATGCAATAAATTCATATACAGAATAATCAGTTGAGTAACATAAATAATTACTACATTACATGCCGTAGATTTACAATATATTTTCTTGTATTATATAAATCTTGCAAAAATTAATATTCCTTTTGTAAGGGTATTTGAAATCGATAGCTAAATGACGTTTGTTAAAACAGTTTCCAAATATCTAGGTTAAAATTGAATGTGGTTGTCACAAGATTATCAATTTGAGCATTGATGGCAATTCACACACAATTAACGTTCTTGTCAGAGTCTGTTGCATCCAAAAGTTAGATATACAACATCTAGTAAAGTGTCACACTTTTTATAACTTCATCGGAAAGTTTTAATGAATTTTATGATGACAGTCTTTATATTATTGCTGATATGAAGTCAAATTAAACAGTTGAAACTGATAGAATTACACTCCGTAGACCACAGAAGTAGTACTATATTTTTAATGGTAATAAATATAAGATACTTATAGGTATTTGTTAACTGACTAAAAAGATGCCTAAGTTAAGGGAAGCTGCATTATCACGGCATACGATATAAGTTTTTAACTTAATTAATCTGTGAAACTTTGTAAAGACTGAAGTTACATTTACTTTAGCTGACATCAGTTTTAAGAAGGGAACTCTGTGGCAGGCTAAGAATACTTTGTTTGTAGTTTTAGTGCGCAAACGTTAAAAGTGAAGCAATATTTTGAAATACATATGTCAAACGTCAATTTTTTTTGTTATAGTACCATCTCAATACAAAGAACCTGAAAAATAAAATTATCAAAATCATCTAATAAAGCCTATGCGTTCAATCTTATCAAACTCTTAATAAAAATGGTCTGATACTACTTACATACATCAAATTTGAAGTAAAATGTACATAGTATTGAAAAAAATTGTGATCGAATTACTGTATTCATAAAAAGTAGTTTTTATATTCCATAGATGAATTATTAATTTTAGGATATAAAAAAGTCTCCCACGCTCATTGCCTGCATATATACATTATAATGTACATATAAACTTTATTAATTTTATCATTTATTTAACAAGATTAAGCAGATTTTTAATAAAATATCTTATAAAAGGACGTTATCCAATATGAATGTCTAATTTATTCCTTTCATCAAGTTGTTTAAGCCTCACTCACTGCTTCAGCGGTATTCTTATTGCCCTTTTTAGGGTTTCTAGTTCCTCTGCCTTCGCAAAATCTTTGTAATCTCCTATACTGTTGTAATGAAAACCTACATAATGAACGTAAAGTCACTAGCTTTGCAGTTTTTTGTGGGGTTCATAAAACCCCAGTATAAAATTTTATGAAACAAAAATCTAATATTATTAAGAAAAATCTCAAATTCTAGTCACTTTTGTATTTTTGTCAAAAAGTTTTAAATATGGTGATATAAAATATATCCAGTATTTATATATCTATTTTTTTATATAATTGCATAATATACATATGTAATATAATTTTATGTTTAATTGCTAATATTCATTCCTTCATTCATTGACAAAACCTATACTCAATTTTTACAAGAAAATAAAGAAAGATATCACGTGTGAACGTTCACAAAATTTATTTTTTTCTAAAAATTCACATAATTTTTTACAATAATTTACAAGTATTATATAAATGATCATAATCTTAAACGAAAATGAAAATTGTTGAGTAAAAAGTATTTGTCATTCTGTATAAATGAAGCTCAATATTTATTGTTCTAATAGGAATTTGAAGAAGAGCTCTCTCTCGAGACCTCATTATGAGGCAAAAATAATCAGAAACGAATATCAGAACGAACTTATTATACGATAGAACAATAAAAATCGTCCGTTATAGCAAACAATTTGATCTCAAACTATTTGTTTGCAAAAAACAATATGGAATGGAAATTACTGCAGGTTTTATTTTTAATTGTGTTTTAGAATTTTGCTCTTGTTCAAGTTTAATTATGTTAGATATACTATAATGATTTAATGGAAAAAAATCACAAAATTAGCTATTTTCTAAAGAAAAAAAATATTTTCTAAATTTTGTGTTTGAATGTAGCAGTTTGATCAAGTGTAACTTCTATGTATTTACGAGTAAGTGACTTTCGGTGAGTCGCACTCATAATAACTGATCTCTACATTTATGTGAAGAACTCTTTCGCAATTAAAATTTTTATTTTGCCGAGTCCGTGAAATAAGCACTAATTGTACATTTTGAGACAGTATTAGTAAAACCAAGCTCTACAAATCTTTACTTTATTAAACTTAGGGCGATCCCTAAGTTAAGAAATATATGTCCATAACATTAATTTTGACTGACAGTAATGGAAACTATACTTATATTATTGAAGATATATAAATGGTAAAAAAACATTTACTTCAATAATTATTCCTTTTAATTAAATATACTACAACAGCTATACTATACATAAAAAAGGAAAATTATGTAGGTACAGAAGTAAATTGTTGATTCAAATAATATAATAAAAATTTATAAAAGATTTTAATTACTGAAGATGCATGGTTTGAAGATAAGTAATAGTGTATTGAACAAAATATTAAGTATATATTGAAGTATTTATTCGAAAAGTTATTTAGTATAACAAGTTATTTTGGAAATGTAAAGGTATGCTCTGGGAGTTTATTAATTCTTCTTCTTAAAAGAGCTTTTTTATTCTATGTATAAACTAACGTTAAATAATTTAAGTGAATTAAAAAAATATTTCTTTACTGAGAACTAAAAGTTACATTATCATTTAAATTATCACGATATACAGTTTTGCCTCATTTGTCATTGTTTTAATTTATAAACTAAGGTTCAAGATGCTATCGAACACATTTTTAACAGCGAAGTACATAATTACATTGAAAACTGACTCAAAAAACCCAAATAAGCCGGCCTATGATATAAATGTCCAAGTAATAACTTTAATCATGCACCCTAAATACTACCATATAAAATTATCTATTCTGATAAATGATAAACATAATATATAAAATTATGAAAAAATATATACTGTTGTATTAAAAACTAATCTAAATTGATATTTTGATGCTATTAATTTTATAGTCACATAAATGACAGACTTTAAGATAAAAAAATTTCGTCTTAAACCGTAAGAGCAACATTATGGTCGGATCTTGAACGAAATGGCAAATTGCAAATTCGTAGTCAAACAATTCACATTTTCAGGATTGTCTGTTGCTGGATCACTCAGCCTTAAATAACATATATGTAATTACTAAAAAGCAGAGATCAGGTCGTGTTATTTCCGATTATTGACATTAAAACTTGTGGTTTACAAGATACGTTACAGTAGCAATCACATTGTATCATATCTTTACATATGCGACACACTCATATACTCGTACATTACTTAAGGTGGTACAGTACTTTAGGTGGTAGAGCCTGGCTGTGGTAAGTTACTACAGCTCGAACATGGGCTGGCCCGACCTGGGAAGTACCACCCTCTCACAGAAGATCGGCGTGAAGTAGTCTTTAGTGGCTGCGTTTCGTCCGATGATTGAGAGAGCCGGTTGCCCTTTTCCTATTTCGCATGTACATGGGCGGCGGTACTACCTTACACCAAGTGGGCCGTCTGCTCGTTTGCCACCTTTGATATAAAAAAAATTCCTTTGGATGCACAAGTATACTTCTTCTACATCTTGAAATGAGTTTCAAAATCAAAGTTTAAAATGAGTTTGTATTTATATACATATACTCAGTATATATAAATGAAAACTCATAATTTTTAATTGGTTCTTTTATGTAGAAATAGAACTGTAAGTATTATAATCTTAATTTAAGTTTATTCATAATTTACATGTATGTACTGGTAAGTTTCAAAACATATGTATCAAGATAAAATTATTTTCGTATGCTTCATAACAACTTACTTCAAGGCAAGTTAGTAACTATATAGCTTTAACATAGTTTGTAGCGTATCACGTATCTGATCTCAAAATTAATTGCAGGTAATAATGTCTGAAGCTAGCATCGTATTACGGGTATATGTAATTACGCGATACTTTCAGTAATCGATATACGAGTATGTTCGGAATAATATTATTATGTATGGGAATAATAATATTCTTTATACAAATGACGTTAATCATAATGAGATCTGAGATTTAAATGAAACTAATATTTTGCGTATATACTACGCGACTTTATTTTTGATAAGAACTACATACTCCCGACGTTCCGGTTACTTTACAGCAACCGTGATCACGGGCAGACGAGATGTCGTTAAGCTTGTTGGTCGGTTTTCAGTCAAAGTAGTAATGTTGTTTGGCTGCTCTAGTTAGTTTAGTGAAACTAGGATCGTTTATAATAAATTAAACGTTTCTGCTCCAAGTATTTTTCAATTGGTTTAAGACGCCATGCATGTTAGCGTGCATGCATATTAATAACACCATTCAAAGTCCACTGCAAGAACTACCACGGATGATGTTGCTCCGAACTCATGAAAGGAATGTTTTCTTCCAGAGAATAACTGGGTTGTATGCTCATACTCAGGCAAAAGGAGCCTTTATGACGTATGACCATGTTAATCTTGAGGGGAATTTTCCAATACTATAAACATCCTTTTCTACTTTGTGGGAGAGAGGAAAGGGGCTTTCTTAAACACATTAACAAGGCGATACAGAACGCAGGTGTTGTTTCGATCCGGTTATCAGAACAACTTTAGTATTGTCTCCGGTCGAGTCTGGCCTATTTATGTCTATTTAGATAAATATTGTGAGTAGTTTAAACATTCATCTATAGTTAATGTGAACATTATGTAGTGTCTCTTTTTATGTTTAACTTACAGATGAATATCTCTTACTGGTATTCTTATGATTAGTAGTTCAAAATGTTTTTTACAATGCTTCGACATAATTTTGGTTTCGTTAGGATTTAATGAAATGACACCATAATTTTAATTTTAGTTCAGAATGCTTAAAATTGTATAAAATAAGTAAACGTAATGCAGGCAACCCTTAATTGAATCCAATATGATTTGTAATTGAGATGACATTGAGATGTCATTAATTTGTTGAAAGTTGTCTTTTACGTAAAGATTTCTAATAAGTAGTGAGCGTAAAATGGGGTTAAAATAATTTAAAATATTTGTGCTACATATAAAATATTAAAATATTTATATATTTAAAAAGAGGCTTATTTAAGGTGGTGTTATTAAAAAAAGATTGTTCTGTCTTCAACCGACAGCTTCAAAAAACTTGTTATATCATAAGATTAATCTCCTACACTAAAGTCCGACGTCATCTAGTGACAAAAGGTATAGAAATAACAGAGGAATTGTTTTTTTTTCTTCTAAAACTTGTCGGTTTACATAAACCTATACCTGCATCTTATTTATTTGTCACCTATCAAATTCAGTCGATGCTCCTATAACTTGCCGGCGTGTAAATAGTCTTTCCCACTAGGGCTATGATAAACAGAAACATAGCGATCGCACCCAACTTGCCTCGTCTGTGGAAAATCGTGTTGATCCCAACAATGTACTCGCTGATATGATTTCTAAATTCAGATCCCTTTTTTTACAACTTAAAACAGCAATCCTGATACTAATTACAAGAAACAACTGTTATTTTAATTGAAGAAATTCTATTTAACATACTTTTCCGACAACAACTCTATTCAATATTTATAACATTGTTAACACAATTACATGATTGGTGGTGTTAAATCATTCGTTACAAGACACCTTAAAAGATTGCAACTAATTTATTTATTTATTATGATGTTTTTATCTTCTTCTTCAATAATTTATTAACGTTTTTGAAAACTTTGGCAAATTCATCATGAAATAATTTAGAACAACCTTACGTTATTTCAGCAACGCTCGTCAAAATTTTCAGATTAGTAATAAATCAACGCGGACAAATACACAGCTAATCTAATTGGTGATAAATCATTTTTGTTACTCGAAATATTAAAAGGATAGTTATAAATTTCATTTTATGTATTAAGTCCATTTTATCAGTGTCGGTAACATTGATTGAGGTAAAATAATTGAGGTTCAGCGTTATAAATTATATAAAACTATCACGGCTCTGAAATAAAGTTAAAATTATCATTCCATACACATATATGTGTAAGAATGTTTCTGGTGTAGTAGTTATAGAGATATATTAATTTCTACTTCTCACAAATATCATCTGAAGGGAAAACGTAAGACATTTAGAGCAATATAAAAAGGTATGCAAACAGAAATTTGTATTACGTAATGTGCAAAAAAATTAACAAAATAAATAGAAAAAAATATCGTTTACACATGGCTATTTCATTTTATTAACGAGTCACTAACTCCTACCATAACCGGTGTTGTTAAATACATTTTCTTGTAATTAAATTGCTAGTTTGATTACATATTGTATAAATTAATGATTGTTTTGATTTATTTCATTTATAACATTTTATATTTTAAAATTGTCTTGTCATTTGTATTGTAAGTAAAAATTTCGTTGTTTTAATTAAATTTAAACATGAAATGGAAACTGAACTTAATTTTTATACATAAATAAGAATACACCAATATACAATAACATTATTAAACCTTAGTCATCCAATTTAATGTAGACAATGATGAAGTAATTAAAAGAACTTATAGCCAAGATAATATAACTCTGTTAATAAATATATTTTAAAAATAGAGTACACTTATATTTCTAGTTGAATACTTTCTTTTTTTAAACAAATAAAGATAAAAATATTCGGAAATTAATATATGAAACCTATATGTACCTTTTCAAATTTAATTCAGCTTAACATGTGTTTGTCACAACCCGTAATCCAAGATATTATGATCAGCTGATGGTCGTTCAATTAAAATGTTTTTTTTTTTAGCAACTACACAACACCAACAACCAATTTTGCAGTCAGCTATTTCATTAAGGTTATTTTCAGGTTTCTATTATTATAGCTTTTTTAAGCTATTGCATAGCTTCTATCGCGGGCCTTGACCGCGGGGACCGAATCCAGAAATTCCGTAACGAAAATAATTAAAAAAATAAATTGGTTGTTTGTAAAGTAGGTTTACGATCGAGATGTTTACGTGATAACGTCTTATTGGTGATATAAGTTTTTGGGAAGTAAGGAAGTAATGAAGATAGCAATTTTTTAAAATTTTAAATTACATCTATCGTTTTCAACGAAAACTTAACCGCACGAGAAAATCTCCATTCGTTTGTAAGCCGCTAGAGTGAGAGAGACGGAAGATCGGTCCACTCACTCGAACGCTATGCCTGCCTCCGCTCGTGAGGATTCCGCGTGACAAGTTTCACGGAATGACTGGCAGCGCTTGAGATGAGACGGGAGATCGGTCCGTCTCTCTCTCGTTATACCTGCGACCGCGCTCGTGAGGTTTTGGTGTGACACAAGTTTCTGAACATGTCACCCGACTAAAACAATTTTAAAGACGTTAAGGCAAGGAGGTGTGGCTTGAAGGCCGTGGATCGTCTAACGTCGTTTCAGTTCGGCAGTCTTCGACAAGGCGTTGTGTGCGTGTGATTAGACGCATTGTAAGACTCTACGAAACTCGCACGAATCGAGACGAGCTGCTCTGAAATCGGACGAATACATATATTGTAAAATAATAAAAATATTTTAAATAAAATGATAAAAATATTTTAAACAATATTAACATTTTATTTATTTAATAAAAGAAAAATTTGTTTTCTTAAAGGTCACCACGCTCAAAAAGTGTAACTTGAATTTATATCAAAGAAAAAGAAATACTGCATGAATGAAATAAAAATAAATAATTATAATTGCATAAGTTGATATTTTACATAATTCCAAAAAGTAAGTGCAAGTTTCCAAGTGCATAGGTATAATAGTAGCACTTACATACACATTTATTTATATATCTACATATATACTAAGTACTCGCGGATAGCAAAATTTATGAATCGATTTTTTGTTAAAAAAAAAGATATCCAAAGAGTCCCTAGTAAGGAAAGCAGGATTTGATTAAGAAGTCTTAGAAAAAAGGACAGCAACGTTTAAAATTCATATCTGACTCGGAATCCTTTCCAGAGTCTTATTCTTGTAATTTCCGTTCACGGAGGATTTTCAAAGTAAAAACTATTCTTTGTTACACCTGAATTTTTAAACTATCTATTATATCTAATAAGACTCATTAAAATTAGCGAAAACTCAAGTACTCATTAATGACAAGTTTTATCAAAACCTATGTCTACCCAGGATAAATATAAATTTGGATGAGGCGGAAACGCTAGCCCCTCACTTTCCGTCTGACGCAGGTCTTAACCGGGCACGGGTGCTTTGGTTACTACCTGTGTCTGAGAGAGCCGGGAGAAGGCTGCCATGAGTGCGACGCTGCGGTGGACTAGGCCCAGCACACCCTCGAGGTGTGCCCGCGATGGGCTGCGCAGCGCAAGACCTTGTGGCGGCTCTCTGCGGAGTGGACTTGTCGCTCTCTATAATAATAGTTCGATAGTTGTTTACATAAACTTTGTATAAGAAGGTAGTTTTCAAAAACGACTGACAAGTGTTATGATGTGTTTAATGCAACAATCAGTCAATTCCCATCGTATTGTCGGTGAAAAATTCACCAAGTGTGTACTGAATTGGGAATACATTTTGTATTTCAGTGAGGGCTTTTACTTCGTAAGTAATGTTTTGTATTTTGTATAATGTTCCAGTTATTAGCATTTCACTACCTAAATTAATAACTGTTATTTATTGTAATAATTGTGATAAAGTGGAGTTACCAGGCAACTCAATCCATATACAGGGTGACTGGTGAATTACTATCGATATTTGAGGACGTGATATTTGACGATCATATATGACGAAATAAAAATTAATATAACATAAATATTAATAAACTTCTAAGTAAAGTTAACCAAAAGTTGTGTAATTAATTACGCATCGTATGAACACCCTACAGATTACTCTACACTACACACTCACACATACGCGCGCGGCGGCGTAGTGTTGTATCAGCACGCCGCCGCACGCGTCCACACTAGGAACACTTGGAACGTGTACACACTTTATTTATTTATAGGGAAATTTTGTCAAAAATTAAGTACCTATTTTTTTTACATAATTCGAATGAGAATCATGTACCGAGTATGCTCCTTAAATATTGATAGTAATTCACCAGTCACCCTGTATAATTATATGGATTGAGTTGCCTGGTAACTCCACTTCCATATATATATGTATATGTAATTGTTATAAAGGAATAGAATTGTTTTATTCAAATACCTGAAAGTTATTTAAATTGAAACCAGTGATTTATATTTCTGTTATTTCAAATATCACAAAATTTTTGACACAAGTATAAAATAGTTTTATTAAAATACTTGAAAGTCTTTTCAATTAAAACAAAAGTACTCATGCTATTTAAACCAATGATTAACAAACAAATATTTACAATTTTCCTTATGACTCATTTTACTAGATTTGTAATGCATCTGTGTCAAGTTTACTTTTGAACATTATTTATGATTTGATGAGTATGAGTTAATTTAAATTTTAACTCATTTTAATTTTTCAATAATGGCAGTTGCTTTAGTAAATTCTATTTAATCATTCCAATCACGTCCGTTTTTTGACGTAGATTAATTGTAAATTTTAGTTTAGCAAATTGGGGATGAACAAGCTAGAAGCATTGAGAACTCATTATACTTTACGCATTCTAATAGTGTACAAATTACAAATTTTTTCGTTCAGTTAAGTTTTTAATACTATATGGAAGGAAAAATTATTGATGTAATGTGTATGGTGATTAATATTTTTATATTCATTGAAGGTTTTGGTCAGTGGTATTATGAAATTTCAAATTTCATTCTGATGACTGTAACAGGCTCAGAAATATAATTGTTAAAGGTTTCCTATCAAAACACGACGGTTTTATGAGTTCCAACAATTACTTGGTGGACAATTTAAGGGAATTGTGTCATTAAATTTATTGCAGGTCAAACTAGACGTATAGATAAAGATAGAGTAATTACATATAAATTTTTGATGTTCATAATATGTCGTTTCTATCCTAATCCTGTCGTTTTATATAGGCAATGAAGTACGATCAGATATAAGTAATTAGATTTAGTTATATAATTTTCATTATATTTAAGTAGATTTCGTAATCTTCTCTATAATCTGAGTTCTCGTGGACTCCACTCACATAACTAATTTCTGAATTAAATGAGCAGAAAGTCTTAGCAAAATCGATATAAGGAACTTACCATATTTTTTAATACACATCATATGTGATTAGAAATTTTTTTTTGTTCGTGACGTTTAGATGTTCAACGTACGTTATATCTTATATGTGATATATTATTATATTGTTATGAATGAGTTTATAATTTGTGTATGTTGCCAACATTTTTTTTTGAAAATTTTTTCCACACTATACTGATTCTTACATAATTTATTTAATTTAGTTTTGGGTCTTATGCTTCTTTTGGTGTAAAAAGATAATTTCATTGCAAGTTCAATAATTGTTATTAATAGAATTCCTCAAATAAACACTGTTGTTCCTTTGACGTATGATACATTTGAATATCAAAGCTTCTCATATATATCAATTCTATTAATACCTTAATTGATATAGATTACATGAGAATTTACTGCTCATTACTATGCATACATTCTGTATAATTATTATCATACAACAGTAATTATCTAATAAGAATAAATTTAATGAACTTGTGTTCATTGCTGTCATTTTAATTCATAATTATATTAATGCTTTATCTCAGTTTTGTCAAATTAATTGTAGTACTCATGAAGTTTAATTATTTGATTATTGAGTTAAGAAAAGTAAGCAATATTTAAAAACTCTTAATAAATTTAACTTTTCAGAAAAATTCTGCAACAATACTTTTCGGTTTGTAACGGAGTGGATGCAAGTAATTTTACGATGGGATCTCTTACTGCCATAAATCTATCAAAACAGAGGAAAAATAAAACTGTGGTTTGTTTGAGTGTATTATTTAAATTTTGCTGGTCGTGTAAAATAAGAACACAAAAAGGATGAGATATACATTTATAGGTCATTAAAATGTAAATATATTCTTTGCTGTTATAGTTAATTTCCTTTTTTTTATGTTTTAGGTATCCGATTGATGACTTTCTTTAGACCAAAGGGGAACCCAACCCTATCGGTAAACCGTCTGTCAGAGACCACACTCAGACAGGACTTCCGCATACTGCAGGAACTCCTTCATCGGCTGCATGAGGTAGGCAAAAACTTCATGTTACCTCTACTGTAGTTTTGAATGGCAAGGTATTGTAGGTGTTTGCGAAATTCAGCGAAACCGTCAGGTTGGTTTCCCGGTTGATCCCTGACTCTTAAGTCACATCCCTCAGAGCCTGATGGTTTTGATGTTTGATCGACTCGTCCTGAAACCTAAACTAAGCATCAAAAAGATATGAACGCATTTCTTTGGTATTTTTGAGTGAGACGTTATTTTTGAGAGTAGAAATAATCCCCTTGAAGAGAGTAGAAAATCAACTCTCCCACATTTGTTGGAGGAAATCAGGTTGTAGAATTTCCTTGCCCGTATCTTTGCAACCTGAAGTTTGATTCAAGGCCTTCTAACTGTGTACCTTATGGATCTCTATATGCAATTATCAGGATATGCTCTCGAGCGAAGTCATGTGCTTTGCAAATTACGAGCCGCCTTAGATTACCAACTTAACAGTTAGGTAACAGTCTCATGCACTAACAGTCTCTTCCTGGGATTCAGAAAAACTTTGTCTTATTAAAAGAATTTAATTAAAACTTTTATCCTATCGAAAATAAAAAATTTAGCTTTTTTATACACACATAAATTATAATCTAATATAAATTAAACTATAAATAATATTATTATATAGTATTATTTCAACGCTTATAAAATAGGTGTACATTTAACTTCACAAAATATCCACGTAGGTAAGACATATTCTTTAAAAATATGGCCATTAGAAAACTTTTTAATCTTCGCATGAATAAAAACATCAAATCATCCTTATTGATAAACTCAAGAACCATGTCAATATTTACCCAAAAGGATACAGAGTCTCTTGAGGTTTTACATAGAGCCTGTAAGGCTTCAATTCATGAATGATTTGCAATTTGTAGCTAGATCATGATGGATGGCATACTGCCCTTTAGGGAACTTTCTGTATGCTTATATTTCATAACTTTTACTATGATCTTCTCCATATATTTATGATAGCTTAGCCTCACAGTATAATTCAAGTGGTTAAAGCGAAAGGTTTTTATTGGCTTAGAGACCAAATTAATACTAAGAGTGCCACCATTGCATGGTCTTATTTTTTAAATACTTATTAAAGCCATTTAAATAAATACCCCTATAAATAATATTTCATATTTCCTAGAAGTTTTTAAGAAGACAATTTTCCGTGAAATATTTAAAAATATTTCTAAAATAGTGTTGATTACTTCTCAGTCATAACCTTTTTACAACTTTCTAAAAGTAGTTCTTATTAAACACTAAGCCATAATGTTGGGAACGCTTAACCTATATAAAATACTAAAGTGCCTTTTCACAGTTACACCTGAGCTCCTAACAATATTTCATCCACTTAGTCCATCACATTAAATTTGTGACATTATATATATAAAAGAAAGTCGTGTTAGTTACTTCACTTATAACTCAAGAACGGCTGAACCGATTTAGCTGAAAATTGGCAGGGAGGTAGTTTAGAGCCAGGAAAATGCAAGAGGATACTTTTTATCCCGTTCAACAGCATTCCTGTGTGACTTGATATAAAACGTCAGTCACTATAAAACGTGGTATAACAAAAAATAATCATACTTGGAATAACAAAACACCATTGACAGCTATGTAATTGACGTATAATGACAGATATGTAATGACGTATGGATGACAATTTGATATTTGTAAGAAATCTATATATATCTTCTATATATATAAAAATGGATTGCTGTTCCTTAGTCTCGCTAAAACTTGAGAACGGCTGAACGGATTTATTTTATCTTAGTCTTGAAATGTTCGTGGAGGTTTAGGGAAGGTTTAAAAGGTGAGAAAAATTGATTCATTTTCGAGAAAACCCTAAAAACAGATCTTTTCTATTTCCCATACAAAAGTTTTTTTGACATTAGATTTGACAAATAACTAATATGTCAATCATTCTGTCGCACTTCAAAACACGGAGATTTATGGCTTAAAGTTAAACTCCAAAAATATAAATAAAAACAAGTAACAGATATTTTTTGAATATAGGGCGATACGAAGTTCGCCGGGTCTTCTAGTATTTTATAAAATTCTATTATATTTTGACAAATCCTCATTATATCTGTCATACCTCTGACACATTAAGATGATCTCGTTCCTTTTATTTTGGCGTCAGATGTTTTAACGAAAATACTTCTCTAAATATTGTTATTTTTTTATTTCTAACTATGAAATAACATATGAAATGTTTTATTTTACATAAAAAAAAGATGGTAATCTTCTGTTTATTTCTACAATGATTAAACAGAAAAATTCACTAAATTATTGACTGCGTTTTTAAATATTAACAGGATTTAAATGCACTATTAATAATTATGCTACTTAATAGATTTTGTCCATGTAACAATTATGAAATTTTTGTACTGAATTGTAGTCGAATTCTAACCTGTACTCAACACTGTTTCAAACTCATTTTCAGATCACTATCTCCTACCTTTATTAGCGGCTTTAGTGGCTGGGTGTAAGCAAACAACTATGTAGTTAAATGGCGTAATCCTATTCATGTGATAGTTATCCTGTTGAAATAGCTAGTGTACTCGAGTTTGGTCTAAATAAAAAACAGTTAGAAGAATTTAAAGGAGAGTATGTGGATTTGCCAGCAACAAATGTATTATAATTTCAATTTTGAGATATTCCATGTCCACTATATTGTTGTACATTTTAGCAAACCTCAATATTATCAAACTGTAACCAACTATTTCAGAAGATTAAATTATATATTTGGTGTTCAATAAATATTAATATAATGGAAAATTACTTATCCTATTTGGAATATGTAGAGTCGACATCATCGTCAACTGTACAAGATAGCAGCAAGTTTCTCACTTTAGGTGAGAAACATAATCTGACTTCTATTACATACTATTCAATACAAAATTGCACTACTACTAAGTAATAGATGTTCTAATAGTCTTTGACCTAGTGACATAAGTAGTCAAAAAGTTTCATGACATATTTAGCATTTTAATACCTCATATCAATAAGGCTTTCCTTATTAAAAAAATAATTATACAAAACTTATATGTAGTACTGCTATGAGTCTAAACATTTCATATTTTGAAAGGAGTCTGAAAACAATAAAAATAGAAGAACATATATTTTTAATTGTCAATGTAAACAGTAATTTGACATAGTTATTTTGTTTCATTACCTACAAGGCTTAGCTATAGGAAACTTCTTTTTCATGTGTTGCAATCAAGTGGAAATGATGGAACATTATCTGTATGAAATTTTCAATCCGTTATTTAAATAATAAAAAAATGGTAATGAATTTATTGATATATAATACATTAAATCACAAAATATTGAGAAATTCCATACATTATGTTATATTTAGAAAATATGTAGAATATAAATTTATAATTTAATTTAGATAAATTGTTTAGTTCAACTAAATGTCAACCATAAAGTTTAATTAAGTGATGTTTATTGTTTGTAGTCGTATTTCTAGGTCGCGAGTATTCTAACAAAGGTTGTGACTTTAAAAGGCTGTGTAAGACATGGACATCTGTCTCCTTTATTCATAGATAAACATGTATTGTAAGAATTCCACTTAGATCGTTTATCTTATTTAATATTACTTTTAATATTTTCATTGAAAATAATATTTTTTTTATTAATTTATATTCATATATTAAAATGAGAATTGGATTGTCGTAGAATGTGTTTATATTGAAAAATACATAATTTTGAAATCGCTCTGTAAATTTTACATTACTTTTGAAAGAATTTGTTATGTGTATAATTAATTTTATTCAGAGCGATATAGCAACACGAGACTATCGGAAATGAGATTTGATATGCCTATGTCACTAGATTATGGCAAAATATGGGATATCCTCTTAGAGATATGACGTTCATCTGCCCAAAGGCTTAAATAACGATTTCAAGTAATTGGATATAACTATAATATCGTAAATTAGGATTTCCGTCATCTAAAAGTAATTTGTATACCATGTATGCCACAGATTAAGATCAAATATATCAGACGTGAGATTATAGATGTTATAAATAACATGTAACTGTCATGGCAAAATTGTAAGGTTTGTTCAATAAATTTCCAAAATAGTTTAAAATTTCAAAAACCACTTTTAAATATTACAGTCATTCAGATAGTTCTGAACTGCTAAAGTAAAGTAAAACGAAATGAAAATAATAGATTAAAAAGTCTATGTATATCTGTCATTTAATCTAATTTTAAAATTCGTGACTTACTTTTTTGATCTATATCTGTATAGCATGACCATAAATTTATGTATTTTATTTTATAATGCTTGACTTATTTTGTTATTAATTCAGTTATATACATTTTTTCACATTTGTTTTCGGATATGTTATGATAAATACATATACATATTATATTGTACAGTTTATTTTAAAGTTTTTTACGATATTTTAAATTCAAACAAATTGTTACCAATGTATACATGTCAGTCTAGAGCTAGAACCTATTTATTGGAGCTGAATGAATGTTTTTTGACATATGATATCTTTTATGAAGCGGGGGCGTTATGTATACTTGTATCATATATGTATTTTATGGAGATAAAAGTAATGAGCTTAGATAATAAATCTCTTACCGTAGATATGAATATCTTACATTTTAGTAACTTGAAACTCTATCTACTCCACACTTCTACTTCACTCTGATCTACTTCACACTTTACTTTATTCTAAGAGTAACAATTTCAATGAAACGGAACGGAAGGAATAGTTTCGTGATGTCGTCTTTTTTATCTTATACATAGTTCCAACTGTTGGTTGTACTTTAAAAAAAATATAAAATTTATTAAATTCAACATATTCCTTAAAAAAGAAGTTACAGGAAATAAATAAACAGAGCTACACAAATTACACAACAAAAAAAAAACTTCAAGGTACAGTTTCAGTTTTGATTTTTAATGTTTAAATTAGCCTTACTTCCAGTTATGTCATAGAAAATGGCTGAAGCCAGTATTTATAGTTTTCAAATACAAGGTGATATTTAAACGTTGCCATTACAAAATTACAAGGGTCAGTATTGTAATTAGTTATGTATAAAAATAATTCTAAGGATTATAGTATAGTTTTAAATAGTACGGTACTTGTAACATTCATCCTTTTAATATATCTGATCGACCAGTTGATGCTGAATTCGTCAGCGTTAGTTGTTATATACACAAAGCTTGCAAGAAACAAAAATCATTCAAAGGTTAGAACTTATACAACCACAATTTTTAAAAATGTTTATATAAATTGAGGATATCGAAAAAAGTAAGAAATAAAGGCCAGAATTTGAATTGAAATTTATTCAATAGTTTTTCCATGAAACGCGTATTATGATTTTATTACAAAGAGAGTAAAGTGAGTTTCATCACTAAAAAGTCAAGGTTATCAATCCTGGAAGATTTGTTTAAGTACCATGATAAAAACTTTAGCTATAACTTTGCCCAATATCAAAAACTCACAGCCTATTCTTTATTGTAGTTTGATCCCTTTACTTTTTTGTTTGAAATAATTTAAAGGTGCATTTCCGATCTTCTCTAATATACGTGAAGCAATATGTAAAGCCAAGTTACATTCGCGTGTTCGAAGTTTGCTTATCTTTTTTCTAAAACTTGTGGTACAAAACAAACCTCGTAAGTTTTGTTACTCCACCCATCTTAATGGAAAATTGATTAAAGTTTATTCATATGTGTTTGTTGTTTTACGGAGTAATAATAAAGAAATTTACTGAGTAATAATAAGAATTTACTTAAACGTTGATATTTATATTTTTGTAAGAAACAATATAATATCAGTATTTAAATCGAACGATTCTAAAAATATTATTATGTAGAAAACAACTTTTTATCGCTATGAACAAGGATAGGTTCTAGTTAATATGTATTTAGTAGAAAAACGTGGATGGAATATAATAAAAATATATATTAAATGATAAGCACATGAGCTTCAATATGTAATATGGTGTCAAATATATTGTTTAATTAAAAAAGATTATATGTACAGTTACATTTAAAGTTATGAACACTTTTTATTTACAAACCTACTATCCATATAATTTGCACGTTAAAGCAGTGCAGCAGTAAATTGTACTTTTGAAGAAAATAGTAAATTGCTATTTGTATGGAAGCAATTGACAATTTCAGAAGAAAGAACTCCACTCGCCTCTCTGGATGGCTTTAAGACTATTTATTTATTGAGACAAGGAACTCGGGTATTTTATTTTAATCACACAGATAAAACCTTGATTTAACATACTATGTTTTGTAATTTTCAGTAAGGCTTAAACTAAAATCTTAAAAATTTGTTATTTCATTTTATTTTTTTGTAATAAGGCAAATATTTATATAATGAGAAAATGTTATCATATAAATATGCTTTAAAAAAGATTCAAGTTGTAAATAATTATAAAAATAAATATCGCCACAATAATTTAACAACAGCATTCCTTACCAACAATTAATCAGATTTTCTTTTCATGTAATATATACATAATGAGTAAAAAATGTCTAATTTATGATAATTACTAAAAATTTTAAAAAATATTTAAAATGAATAAAAATTCAACTTGGTATATTAATGTTTTCAATTAACAATTTTGCGACAGACCCAACTCTCCACTAGTATCAGAATCAAAGAAAAACAAACTTGAGCGAATTGTGTAACTTTTATTTTCATGAAAAAAGCTTAAACAAATTTCTCTCCTAAAATTTAAAATGTGGGAGAAACTTTTTCTGATCAAAATATTCGTGCTAGGAGATGCATCTTCGCGTTTTTGGAGTAAAAAATCCTCAGCCTTTCGGGACCGAACTGTATTTTTTGACATTGGTTCAATTTTTTAAACCTTTAATTGTTTTTTTTTTATAATTAAAACCCCAGGTAACTTGGCTATTGAAAACAAAATGAATAAAATTGCAACGTGATTTGATAGGACATTCAGTTTCCGAGATCAATTCCGAGGATAAATGACCTGAGTCACCAGTATAGTTCCGCTCGTTTCACTCGACTCACTAAATAAAAGTTAGCAATGGTAAAGATTTATTTTACAAATTTTATTAAACTCGGAGGTGTGAAACTGGCTTTGAATCTTTGAAGGAAATAATCTTAGCGAGGATTTAGTAAAGGTGTTTTTTATCAGATCTTATTTCCATTTCTCAAAATTTAAGTGTAATATTTTTTTAATAAATAGTTTCTTTTGCACTATACATATTTTCCCTTTATTGGATTTTTATATGTACATAAAACTGTTATCTCCAGATATATGTTTTTACAATATGTATGTTGTCATATGTATATGTGTATCGGTATATATTGTGTATTTGTATGAAATTAATGGAATGCACATCTTTAATTCCTTTTCTTTTCAATATACATATGTATAAGCTACCAACGCTATCGTTTCTGTAATCGTATTCTAGGAGAAATCTCTTTTAAGAGATAGTTATCCATTGTACACTGCATTTCGTTTATAATATACTATATTTTTGGCAGATAAATAAATAAAAAATACTCCATTGAACATAACATAAAATAGAGTCCCTAAATGTCACACAATTTCTTTTCACACACCTTCAATAAGGTCCCTAATATTATTTACCGTATTTCGGTTCATATTTCGGCACATGTTCATAGAGCCCTCGGGTGCCATGCGACGACATCTTATGACCTTTTGTAGTATATTGCAAATGAGATTTGTATTTTGATTTTTGAAAATCCGTTTGGGGTTTCGGTAAATACATATATTGCAGGTTCTTTGAACCTATGTATGTATATTTTTCTTTATTTTATATGTATGTATATTTTTCTTTATTTGGTATGTATATTTTTCTTTATTTTGATGATAAAAAAAATCTAATTCAAAAGACATTGGAAGATATATGTATGTTGGTCGTTAAATAATTATTGTTATTGTATCATAATTTATCCATTTCGTGATAATTAAATAGAAACCAAATAATTGTAATGAAAGCAAATAGCTTCTTAAAAAAATAAGTACTTTAATCGAAGGGTTATTAGATACGTGAGCATCAACTAAATTGTTCAACAAATTATTCAAACCTTTTTTAAAAGAATTACCCAATAGATGGCGCCTCCATTCTAATGTGATGGTTAAATGTATAAGGTGCTTAAATCACCAATTACAATCAGGGCACGAAAGTTTACTTGATAAAGCATTATATATAACAATTCAGGGCCAGGTTGCAATGTAACTATTTGTTAGATATTACAGGTCTTCTTTATGAATATAACGCTATTACAAATATCAGAGTTATATTAAATGTAATTTTAAATAATATTAATAATTATATAAAACAATTAGAAAAGATATATTTAGAGGTTTAATAACTTTAAAGGATTACATTTTATAAAGTACGAGGTATTAGTATTATCTACTAAAATATATTGTATTTAAATTCAAATCTCATATTCAAATTTCCAGTGAAGTTTTTGTTAATATATATAAATTGAAATAATTTTTATATGTAATAAGTATATTATTTCAAAACCAAAATGAAATACTGAAAAAGTTCGATCATAACTAGTACATCTTCTTAATCATTTTATACATACAACAATCTACAACTTGTTCGGCAAATATATATATGTGTGTATACGTATATAACCTTTTTACATATAATTTCAAAAATTTTATTCATGTAAGGTTAGAAAAATCAGATAAAATTCGTATAAATATTCGGTGCGACGGAATAATTTATTCCTTTCATAAAGCGATTTAAGGTTCGCTTATCGGCTTTAGAGCAATTTGTATAATCTTATTTAAGAACTTGCAGATCTTATATATTTAATGGTTGATAATTTAGACTGAAACACATGTCCAAATTTTTTTTAAGACATGTTATTACTGGAAAAATCTAATTACATTAATTGTATGAATAAAACAAGCTTGAATATTATAAAGAAATCTTTTTAGATACAGATTCTTATAAAGAAATCTTTTGAGAATCAACAATGTAAATAGATAGAGCATTGTGAATATTTTACCGTCTATAATTGCGTATTGAATACTTATTGTCTTAATATAATAGGTATGCTAACGAGAAGTGTTTGACATAGGAAATAAGGAAAATTTGACATTTTGTCATTATAACATTTTCCAAAATAATATTCTTATTTTATATTATTGTTCTTTTATCGTGACATAATGGAGGTGGTTCGAAAAACTAGTTATTGTGTAATCAATTATAAATAACAGTTGTAATTTTTAGTTTATGCGAGGTCTTGGCTATAATAACTTTTAAACTAAAAGACCTTTGCTTTCAAAATGATTTGGATAATCAATCTCCTTGAATGTGGGTACTCTTAGATTTAAACGCTGATATTTATGAGAATATCCAAAATTTTGAACCTACACGAACGTCCCTTTAATTAACATATGATAACAGTGTGTTGGTTGATATCCTTGATTGAATAATTATCTTTGATCATTATCAAATGATTGAAAACTTACAAAAAAACAATAGCAATTGTAGTTTAATTTAATTGTATAGAGCATTCCATTATCATAAAACTACATATTTAATTTATTTAAGTTAAGGGTGTACTATTCAACAATTCACATAATATTATATGGAAAACTCACGCACTAGCTGTACTCAGGTGGCCCTTACGCGAATGGAATTCGTTTATTTCACATCATCCAGTCTAGTAAATATTTGAAACTTGTACGATATTGTTACAAAGCTTATTATTATTGATTTTCGACATTGTGAATTCACGCTTATATACATGGCAACAAATACGTTGTTTTATTGATATATAGATTTAATTATTTTAGTTTATAATTTAATTTCTAATACCAGTAAGGTATTGCATTTTCTAGATACAAATTGTAGGACAAAAATTAGGTTTCTTCTGTTTGAATTAGAGTTATTTTCAAAAACAATTCGTATATATCAACTATAGCAAATGCAATCAAAACAATCTAGGAAAGAAATCACAATCATTTGGACAAGAAAAAAATGCAATATAAATCAGATAACAATGTTTTGAGACTTAAATGGTTATGTAACGAGATTTAAAGAAGATTGGTTTAGAAATATTCGTGAAGGAAGTAGAATAACGTAAATTACAGTTATCTTTAAGACAATTAAAATAATATTGTAATAAGTAATGAATCACCAGGCTCCCAAGAGATTTTGCTGTACAGACAAATGAACAACAAATCTAACTCAGGGTTTGGCAAGGATTATATAAGATCAAAGTGCGTTTCTATAATATACATATGTATATTATAAGAATAATTATGTATAAGCTTATAGATTCGAATGAATTTGTTTTCCAGTGTTCAGTATTATCAAAAACTTCAACAGAACTTTTATTTCTGTTATTATCTTCGATATTAATAACTTCCGTTAACTCTGTTCTAATTTCACTCTTACGACGATCACTTTATTTCATCTTTACGAAGATCACTCTGATTTTAATGTATATAATTTTAATGTATACAACATATAAGTATATTTTATATTTTTTATTGGAAATAAAGAATATTTCATAAAAAATTAAATTCACCTCAACCTTATTAAAAATATTGTATTTTTAAGTCCTTTATATCTTGTACACATTGTTTTTCTTTTCTCATGTGCAAAATTTTCATCAATCACGCCAAGTTTTTTTGTTATTATTTTAAGTACACAAGTAGTTAAAAAGTTTTTACGAATAAATTCAAATTGAACTACCATAAAACAACTTTGAGAGATTACAAATTGTAAGTTACTTAAGAAAACTTATATATTTTTTATGTATCGGATTTATTACAAATTTCGTTGTTGTTTAAGAGAGGGACGCCAGCCTCGCTGACGTTACTAATGTCACTGCTTTCAGTACGTTCCATGATATTTGAAAATGAAACTTCAATTGTTCTTAATGCTCCTGTATTTCTCGAAGGTTCTTCATAATCACATACTTCAATTCTGCTATCGTGCGTCCAGACGTGATATTTATACCAAGATTTAAACATAGTTCTATTCTCCTTTTAAACAATCTTTGATTTCGTATTACTTTTAACAACAATCATGAATTTTAATAGTAACTGTTGACAGGCTCAAGTTATTTTCACGTCGCATCCGTCATTAAAGCTGATAGTTCCGATATATACTTAGAGTCAGACTTTTAAGATGAATTTGTATTAGTTATTAGCAACCTGCTCTATTGCATTTATGTATATGATATAGTGCATAACATACAAATTAGCCGAAGATTTTAAAAGAACATTAAATATAGACTGTAATTATTTTTTATATTTCTATTTCTAAAAATATTTTTAAAAATATTCTACCTTACTATTGTTCAACTTTATGTTAATCTATAAAATTTCATTCTATTGTTTTACATATATTCATTGAGAGTTTGTAGTATAACTTTAAAATTTATCAATAAATCCATGAATTCAAATATTTGACGACGAAATCATTTATGAAAAAAAAATCATTCTACAGTAATTTTATAATTGTTAATTTAATAAATGCAACAGGTTTTTCATTCACAAGCATACATGTAATATATATAATATGTCGTTATTAACGCTATCACAAAATCCTGTTTTGGACAACAATAACATATTCTGAAGCAATTATTGCATAAAATAACCTATAAAAAGTATGAGAATAAGAGGTTTAATCTATATGGAACTTTCTTCTATATGAAAATAACAGAAGTTTTCATTTTCGGACTGTATGCTTATTGTCAGACATCGTCACACTATACATATATGACGCGTCACCAGTATTTCATTCAAAAACTTAGCACATTTTTTCCTGATGGCAACATATTTAAAAAATTCTACGCGTCGTTAAGTGTTATAGATCATTAAGCAAAAATAATGACTGTATTTTATGAAACTTTTATTAATATATGTTTATGTTTGATTCGTTTTTAAAACACAACACTTATGGGATGTATTTATTTTTATACCAAGAAACTTTGTATATACTTTGTCACTAGGTCAAGGACTATTAGAACATCTATAACTTAGCGTCGAGCTATGTTGTAGTAGTGCAATTTTGTATTTTGTAGTATGTAATAGCAGTCAGATTACCTCTTACATAAAGTGAGAAACTTGCTGTTATAGTTGATGGTAGATGTTGACAACAAACATTCTCAGTGAAATATTTAATGCTTTATAAATTATTCATCCATATTTTTATATTTTTTGTACAATTTAGTATTCTGACGCTTTGTATGTTATAATACCTTAAGTAAAGTGCACATAGTTACAGTGAGAAAATTAATACAAAAATTAATAAAAATTTATACAAAAGCAGTAGTAAAACTTTTTCTAAATTTAAAATGGAATTTTCTTAGGAGGCCTTAAAAACAATTATTATTTTTAAAGGAGGTACTTAGTGGCCTTACATAATTAATCAATTTTAACGAAAACTAAGCACCTTAGTTCATTGAAAAGCATAACTATCACTTACATAAGGTATGTGATATTATTAAAGATGTTGATCCGCACTTAGACAATTAAGCTTATTATTTATAAAGGTGAAATTAAATGATTTAAATATGAGTTTAAAATTGTGTAATGAACTTTAACTTCTAGTAGAACTAGGCATTCATCTTGTTTCTGCTTAATAGATTAATTTACAAAATATATTTTAAACTTTATAAATACATTTAACTGCTGTCGCTGTTTGACATGTAATTAATAGTTTATATGCATTTGTTTTCAATTATCGTACAAATTATTATTTTAACGGATAGTGGACGCAACGAAACCAAAATTGAAATGACAAATTAATTTCAAAACTATATTACCATTAATTAGTTCGACTATATGTACGAAGGCTGAACAAAAAGTGACACCATATTCTATGTAATAAGAAATATAAAACTAAAAATTCTGTTCACACGGAACTGTTTAGTCAGACCTTTATAGAATGAACAATTTTATTTAGAAGTACTAAAGATCTAGGATTCCATCATTATTTAATTAACTTTAACATCATCGCGTAACACATAAGTATTTTTTTTATTTATTATTCAAAAATATACACTTTGTGTGAATAATATTGTATAAATAAAAAGAATATAATTCGGCAGAGTTATACATGTAATTCGTTAAAACTTCTGAAAGCAAATTACAGATTATATAAATGTGTCAGAAACATGTGAGAAATGATTTGGATTCAGCAAAATATTATAGAATTTTATAAAATGTCACATGTTTAATGAAATGGACTACGTGGATGCAATATTTTTATGGGTTCAGATATGATTTTGCAAATGTATTTAATATTTTGAATAGAGGAGTTTATTAAGGCTTCTTATAAGAATTCTAAGGAAATTATGAATACATTACAATTTTACAAAAATATTTTAGTAATCTTCTATATATATAAAAATGGATTGCTGTTCCTTAGTCTCGCTAAAACTCGAGAACGGCTGAACCGATTTGGCTAATTTTAGTCTTGAAATACTCCTGGAAGTCCAGGAAAGGTTTAAAAGGTGAGAAAAATTGGAATAATTGCTGGAAAAACCCTAAAAACAGCCCTTTTCTATTTCCCATACAAACGATTCTTTGACATTAGACTTGACAACTAACTAATATGTCAATCATTCTGTTCGATTGCAATAGTAGAAATTTAATAAATACCAATACCGGGTTATTGAAGACGGGATAGAGTTTGCCCGGTCAGCTATTCCTATATTACGAATGACGAAATTAACGCGGACGAAGTCGCGGGCAAAAACTAGTGAAATATAAATTATCTCTATATGACTGAATTAATCATTACGCATCTGTTTTGAAATCAAGCAAATTATGAATAAGTTCTGTTCTTAATTTTTAAATTGTCAAAGAAACACATATGTAATTTAGTATCAAATATTTTGGTGTCCATTTTTAGAGTTGCTTACAAACTTTTCTCATATATACATATGTATATCTTTTATAATTTTAAATATCCTTTTATATAGAAAGAATGTACTCATAGTACTGAAAAACAAGACATTTTACATAAAGTATTCCTGACAGCTGAATGGGGAAACTGTAATATATTTGTTGAGGTAGAACAATCCTGTTAACTAAAGACCTTTTTAATAAAAAGTTCGACGTGGGTTGCATAAAAATATCTTAATATTAAGAAAATGGTAACAATTTTTTATCTCATTGTAATGTAAAGATGGTGACGTCCCTACATATTATATACCAATAGGCTTACGAGCTTCGTTTTATCCGTTGAGATCTGTGATAAGTGGTTAATATCTGTCATGAAAATTGTGTTACTAAAATTTATTGGGAAAGACATCTTTTAACTGACCATTACGGTAAAGGTAATTGAATATTTTACCGAAATAAAAAGAGTTTACAATTTAATTGAATCACCAATCATTATTAGTAGAAAAGAATCCAATAGATGGCTTAAAAGGCTGTTCAGATACATTTGTATTTCTAATGAAAAATGACTGTAACGTCCGTTTGTTTGTCAAAAATTTTATTTCTCACAATTGAAAATATTAGTAAGGTATTAAGTGTAATGTTACTTGAATCAGCTGTAAATCATACTTACGGTCATTAAGTAAAAGAATCCTAGAGGAGCTATTATAAATGTAATAAAAATTGTTTTGAAGCAGAATAAAAATCCCATTCGATATTGAAAATTTAAAAAAGTAACAAAACTATTAAGACTACATTTGTAAACAAAACCGTCCTTATTTGGGATATTTAAACTATTTTATCATAAAAGCTTTTTCGATTGCTGAATGTAAACTTTTAATTATTAATGTCAAGGTCATTGACCCGAGATGGGTTCTGACAAACTTTACAAATACCAAGGACGATGATTAATGGATGTCGACCGGAGACGTCACCGAAATTATTTGAACAGACATTAAGGACAAACTTAATTTTCAAGTACTTTTTAATGAAATCGGATCAAGGATATTTTGTATTAAGTAGAAGATATTTATCCCTCAAAGACTAAGATAATCATTAATGTATAATAAACCTAATTTAAAATAAATACTCATTAAAGCGGATTTAAAAAATACTGTTACAATTTTGATAAGAGTTTTTAAATATATATAATTATTATAGTACAGTCATGGATTGCTTCTGAGTATAATAGTTAACGAGATCTAAGATTTTCGTGACTATTCATTGAAATGAAACTAATTTTCGGATTACACGCGTTATGTTATTATTGTAAAAACTATATACTCCCTACGTTTCGGTTACATCAACCGAGATCAGGGACATCTCGTCTAATAAATGAATAAAAATATTCAACAAAAAAAACCGATAACTAGCTTTTGTTACAGGCACACAACTGTGTGTTCCAATATACAAAATAAACATTTAAAAAAGCTATTTGGATATATAAATTAAGTATATAAGCGTTTTGTTAATTACAAAAACAGAAGCATACACTTGGTACTTGAAATATTGACACGAATAGGTAAAAATAACTTGCTCATAAATGATTACTGGACAATTTGTTTGATGCACACAATTCTCAACAACCCTTGGATTAAATTGATTTCAACTCGCTATGCACCAGCTTTCGCGTTAGAAAATTCAATTTAAAGTTTTTTCATTCACAGTTATTGACTTCCTAGATAGACTTCCTTGTGTGAGAATTTTTTAACAGGATATCAGAAAATAAACGGGTAGAAAACACTGAGTATATATATGTATAAGGGAATATCTATCCGATTTGGATAAATTAAATTTATGACCTATATGAAATAAAACCTATCATTGCTCTTTAAATATTCCCAATTAACAAATGATTTATTATTCGCCATATATCTGATTATTCGCCATATATCTATCCAACTTGATTTATTCCATACCCCCTATCATTGATGGACGTTAGAGAGATAACGTGTGGTTGGTTGACTTTAATGAATTGGAGTCGCGTTCGAGCCGCCGTAGTGATCGGACGTCTTGGTGTGATATTGTGATTAGGGTGTGCCGTAACGAGAGCCGCTTGCTAAACTGACTAACGTAACTTAACCTAACCTAACCTAACCTGGTTTTGTGTTCTGGTTGGGAGATAGGGAATGGGAGATAGGGAATATGATGGAGGGGGGCCTGCCCCGGGGGGGGAAACGGGCAATTTCTTAGAGGTGTTTTCGGGTGTGGATGACTCGATGTCGTCTCGTCCGGAGTCGGCGTTAGGGGCCAAACGTCTCTTTTCGGAGATGTCTGGCTCCGATACCGAGACTGGGGTCGGGATGTCTCGAGGGTTGGAGCTGGTAGGGAGGCGAGGCCGAGGTAGACACCTGGCTAGAGCCAGGAAGTTCTTGCGCCAGCGGGAGGAGGAGGATTCGGAGGCTGCCTTCGACTCCTGTATGGAGAAAAAGTTGGCGAAGGAAAAGGGGAAAGGGAAAGGGAAAGAAAAGGAGGTCCCTCCGGAACTGGAGACGATGGGGGCGGAGGCAATCGTGGTTGAGGCGGAGAAAAGCCTCAACCTGATTAAGGATTTGGTGGGGAAGAGTACCAACCTTAAAGGGGGGTACTCTTCCAAAATTATGAAGGCCTCCGCCTTCTTGAGGGAGGTGCTCGACGTCCTGGTGACGCGCACAGAAGCGGACGAGACCCGCCGTCTTAGAGCTGACATCGGTCGGCTCGAAAGGGAAAATGCGGGTCTGAGGGAGGAAGTGCGCGCTCACCGGACGCAGTTCGAGGAGATGCGGAAGGAGAGGGCTTCCGAAATAAAGGCGGCATCTGAGGGCCCGATCGGCCGGGACCAGATACAAGTGCTGGAGTCCAGCATCGCTAGGTTGGTAGGCAACCTAGTCGATGGACGTCTTGCAGCGCTTGAGTCCCGGCTTCGTGGAGAAGAGGTTTCCCGCCCCCCCCTGGCGGGTGACAAGTCGGCCGTGGCTATAGCCGCTAAGAGGGCGATCCGCCAGGTGGCCCTCCAAAAAGGGGCCGAATCAGAGGAACCTTCACCGGCGTCATCGGCACCGGTCGTATTGTCCGGGGAGGACTTCCCTTCCCTCCCTGCGTCTTCCAAAGGGAAGACCAAGAGGTCCAAGGGAGGGAAGGAGGTAGCCTGGACCGCCTTCGGTCCTTCCACCAGCGGTGGAAAAGGTAGCGTAGTAGCAGTAGCTGGCGCCGGGGCCAGCGCGGCGGGTTGGACGGAGGTGGTCCGCCGCAAGGCCCCCAAGAAGAAGGAGGTGGTGTCGGTTCCAAAGAAACCGGCGCCACAGCAGGAGGAGGCGGGCCCTAAAGAGGGCCCCAAGAAGGTGATGCTCCCGCGCTCCCAAGCCGTAATCATCAAGTTACGGCCTGAGGCAGCGGCCCGAGGGGCATCATATTTGTCGGTCCTCCTCAAAGCTGAGAAAGAGGTGGACCGAAAGGAGCTGGGGATAGGGCCCCTGAAGATCCGTGCTACGGCAACGGGGGCCCGGATCATCGAGGTGCCCGGCTCCACCAGTGCGGACAAAGCCGACGCTTTGGCCGAAAAGCTGAAGTCCACACTGGCAGAGGAGGTGGAGGTTACGAGGCCCGTGAAATATTCTGACCTGAGGGTCACGGGCCTCAACGACGCGACAACCACGGACCGGTTAATAGCCGCGGTCGCGCAGGAGGGGGGCTGCACCGAGGCCCAGGTCAGGGTGCGCAACGTGCGCCCTGGGCTTCGAGGCACAGGCTCTGCCCTGATAGAGGTGCCAGCTGTGGCGGCCAAAAAGCTGCTGCAGCTGGGAAATATATCGGTGGGGTGGAGCCAAGTGCGGCTCTCATACATGGAGGCACGACCCAAGCACTGCTTCAAGTGCTTGGGAATGGGGCACGTTGCGGCCGCATGCCCCAGTCCAAAAGACCGCAGCGGCCTGTGCTACCGCTGTGGCAAGGAGGGCCACAAGTCCGCCCAATGCACCGCGTCACCGCGCTGCGCTGTGTGTGCGGACGCGAGTAAGCCGGCGGACCATGTGATGGGGGGCCATTCGTGCCGTCCTCCATCCACCCGTGGGAAACTCCCCGACCAGCCTAAAAGGGCGGGGGTTTCGAGGCAGGCGTCAGGAGCTGAGATGTCCGAATAATGGCCGGACATCTCAGGTTCCTGCAGGCCAACGGCAACCACTGCGCCGGGGCTCAGGATCTTTTCCTGCAGTCCATGGCGGAGTGGGCCGTAGACGTGGCGGTCATAGCGGAGCCGTACTGTGTCCCTGCCCAACCTCATTGGGCGGGAGACGTGGACGGCTTAGTTGCGATCGTCACGCGGCCGGGAGCCGGGCCCCCCCTCGCCGTCAAAGCGAGGGGCCACGGGTATGTGGCGGCGGTTCGGGGGGAGGTTGCCATCGTCGGGGTATATTTCTCCCCGAACCGCGACCTGCCGGCCTTCGAGAGATTTCTCGACTCTCTCGGGCCGGTGGTAGGGCAGTTAGCGCCTCTTCAGGTGTTTGTGCTGGGGGACCTCAACGCCAAGTCCACGGCGTGGGGAAACCCCCGCACAACACCGAAAGGGAGGGAGCTGGAGGCATGGGCGCTGACTGCCGGACTGTCCCTTCTCAACTCGGGGACGGTCCAGACGTGCGTGCGACGGTTGGGAGGTTCAGTGGTGGACGTTTCGTTCGCCACTCCGACCATCGCACGCAGAGTGGAGGGATGGAGGGTTGAGGCAGGAGTGGAGACGCTTTCGGACCACCGTTACATACGGTTCGAAGTGTCTCCTACTCCTGCCGGTCGCCGGAGTCCAGTGTCGAATTCCTCGTCGCCTCGGGAGAGAAGTCGGTTCCCGCGTTGGGCGCTGTCAAAGCTCAACCGGGAACTGGCTAAAGAAGCGGCCGTCGTCGGTCGCTGGAGTCTCCCGGAGGGTGCGGAGTTAGGGGTGGATGAAGGGGCTAGCCGCTTTGGGGACGTTCTTCAAAACGTCTGCCGAGCGGCGATGCCCCCCGTAGGACGTCCCCCTCCGCGGGGAGCGGTATACTGGTGGTCTGAGAATATCTCAGACCTCCGGGTCGCCTGCAACGGGGCCAGGAGGGCATACACCCGGAGTAGGCGACGCCGCCCCCCCCAGGACGAGGAGCGAGATGGTCGGCTGTACAGGATCTATGTGGAGAAGAAGTTGATCCTGCAGCAGGCCATCCGCCGGGCCAAGGAGGCAGCCTGGCTGGAGCTGGTGGAGGGTCTCGATCGAGACCCTTGGGGCCGACCGTACAAGCGGGCGCGGAACAAACTCTGCGCCCAGTCGGCCCCCATCACGGAGGTGCTCCAGCCGGCTGCTCTGAGGGGGATCGTCGGGGAACTCTTCCCCGACGCTCCAGCGGGATTTACTCCCCCCAGAATGGCCCGGCTGACGCTGGAAGAGGGCGACCGCGTTCCGCCCACCGTCACGGAGTCTGAAATGGAGGCGATTCTGGCTCGCCTCCAGAGTAAGAAGAGCGCACCGGGTCCGGATGGGGTGCACGGGAGAGTTCTCGCTCTCTCCCTGGTGCACCTCGGTGGAGCCCTCAAGGAGCTGTTCGACCTCTGTCTGAGGTCCGGGCAGTTCCCGAGGGCCTGGAAGGAAGGCCGGCTTTGCCTTCTTCCAAAAGGCAACCGGCCTCCGGACTCGGCTTCGGCGTGGCGACCGGTGGTTGTGCTGAACGAGGCGGGGAAGGCCCTGGAGAAAATAATGGCCACCCGTCTCGTTCGGCATCTGGAGGAAGGCTCGGGCCCGGGACTGTCAGAGTTCCAGTTCGGGTTCCGAGCCCATCGGTCGACCGTCGATGCTCTCAAACGCCTGCGGGCGGTGACGGAAGAGGCGGAACGCAGAGGAGAGGTAGTGGTTGCGGTGTCGTTGGACATCGCAAACGCGTTTAACAGCCTCCCACACAGCGCGATACAGGTGGCACTCGAGTATTTCGGAGTGCCCCTGTATCTGAGGAGGCTGATAAACAGCTACCTCTCCCAGAGGAGGGTGGCAGTCGAGAGCCGGAGGGGGTCCATAGAGTGGTGGACAGTCAAAAACGGCGTGCCACAGGGGTCGGTCCTGGGACCGGTCCTGTGGAACGTCGGATACGACTGGGTCCTGCGGAGTCGTCTCCTCCCCGGGATGGGTGTCATCTGTTACGCCGATGACACCCTCGTCTTATCCCGGGGACGAAACTACAGGGAGGCGGCGCGGCTGGCCGAGGTCGGAACTGACCTCGTGATCAGCCGCATAGAGAGGTTGGGGCTTCGGGTGAGAATAGACAAGACCGAAGCCCTCCTCTTCCGCGGGACTGGGCGGAAAGGACCCCCGCCGGGTGCCACCCTCCTCATAGGAGGGGGGAGGGTCAGGGTGAGTCCCACCATGAAATATCTGGGGCTCACTCTTGACGGAGGGTGGACCTTCGTGCCTCATTTCAAGGAATTGGGGCCGAAGGTCGTGAGAACGGCAGGTGCGCTGGGAAAATTCCTCCCGAACCTCGGAGGACCCAGCGCAGCTTGCAGGCGGCTATACTCTGGGGTCTGTCGGAGTATAGCCCTGTACGGTGCTCCCGTTTGGGCTGATCGCCCAATGAGCCGCAGGACCAAAGCCCTGCTGCGCTCTGCGCAAAGGGCTCCGGCGGTGAGGGTGATTAGGGGGTACCGTACGGTCTCCTGGGCCGCAGCGACTGCCCTTGCTGGCGATCCGCCTTGGGATCTCGTGGCGTCGGTTCGAGCCGAGTTGTTCTCCTATGTCTCGGGTAGGAGGGCACTCGGCGAGAACCCTTCGTCGGAGGAGATCCGAGCGGTTCGTCGGCAGGGGGAGGAGCGCCTTATGCGGGAGTGGGGGGAGGACCTGGCGGAGCAGCCGTACGGTAGACGTACAACGGCAGCGCTTCGCCCGGTCCTAGAGCGTTGGATGAGGCGGAAACGCAAACCCCTCACTTTCCGTCTGACGCAGGTCTTAACCGGGCACGGGTGCTTTGGTTACTACCTGTGTCGGACGGCCAGGAGAGAGCCGGGAGAAGGCTGCCATGAGTGCGGCGCTGCGGTGGACTCGGCCCAGCACACCCTCGAGGTGTGCCCGAGATGGGCTGCGCAGCGCCAAGACCTTGTGGCGGCTCTCGGCGGAGTGGACCTGTCGCTTTCGAGTGTCGTGGAGAAGATGCTCGAGAGTGATGGGTCCTGGTTGGCGGTGTCCTCCTTCTGTGAGACGGTCATGTCCACGAAGGAGGCATCTCAGCGGGAAAGGGAGAGGGCGGCTGATGCTCCCTCCCCCCGCAGGCGACGTACGGGGGTGCGACGGAGGCAATTCCTACGCCTCCAATAGCACCCCTGTGTTCCGGGCTGGGGTCGGCGTGGTAACCCGGCCCTTTTGAAAGCCCGGCGTCGTCGGGGTGGTCCTAATTGCCGGGATCGCCCCCATGCTCCGAAGGAGTAAGTCCGGTCTTTGCCAGGACCGGCCAGTCGCTGGTGTGCCCTGTCGCTGACAGATCCGGGGTACACCGACATAGCGGCCGATGGCTTTCGCAGTGGTTTTAGTGAGTAGGGGCCTGCCCAGGCCGAGCCTCACACATCCCTTCCGGCCCCACCAAGGCCGGTTGGACGGCTCGTAAAAAGAGTTTCCACTACGTCATCAAAAAAAAAAAAAACTTTAATGAATAGATTTGCTAAAACATACGAAATTTATTAAGGTTACGTAACGGACAAATAAAACATTTTAAGCAAAAAGCATTCGTAATAATGCGGTTATTGTAAATTTATGTAACTTTTTTATTTAAATATTTTTTAATTTTTGATATGAATTGAATTATTTTTAAATAGCGAAAAAGTTTGGATTAACAAATAAGATAAAAAAAATATTGTAACTCGGAGTACTTATGATAATTTTATTTGTTAATTTCGTAAAAAAAAACACTGATAATGATTTTACACTTTTATGGTTTGAGCTTAATTAACTATTATTGTTACCGAAATGTAATTATTATCCATAAAATATATTTAGGCGAATGTGCCTTTCTGTTATTTGTTTAGCGTTTTCTTTTGCACTTTTAGTTTAGATAGAAAGTGACAATGACACATAAGTATATATATTTTTTTAAATTTATAAATTAAAATTAGGGTTTCTTTTAGAATATTTTCTAAAAAAAACGGTTAATTTCGGTGTTAATAGGTAATATTATATTGGGCTGTCTTAAAAGATGAAAAGTTGAAAAGATGAAAGTTGAAACATAATATAAAAAATCAATCATCGTTACAAATAAAACGATTTAATCGATAATTTAATAAGTAGAGATACAAGGTTTTCTTTTTTTCTTTTCATATGTGCAAGCTCTCAATATCTTTGTCATAACTCTTATAAAATAATTTTGAAAGAGGGTATTAAATAAGTATAACGGCAAATAAGAAATATCTTCGAGGTATTGTTATTAAGCACCTATAGAAATAAAAATTAATGAGAAAAGTCAGAGCTAAAAATACGTCGTCATTGTTTCAAACCAATAGCTTACAAGAATTTTTAACTAGATTGTATTGTATTTTGAAAAGGATTTTCTAGGTACTTTTTTACCTTATAACTTAAAATGTGATTTTTAGTTATATTTTATTCTTATACCTGTCCATATTAAGGACATAATGCATTAAATAAGTGACTCATTATATTAAAACACTATATAGTTATATAAAATATTTCTTATATAAAAGAAAATAGTGTACAGAAAAAAATAAAATAAAATCCAAAATCTGCCTATTTGCTGCTTCTAAGGTGGAGCATATTTTGTCCGGTTAACTTTATATTTATAATTCTGAAACTGACGCAGACGAATAAGACCTCAAGAAATAGTTTTATAATAAAATGAAAATCATACTGGATTAGAGTCCATAATTTATAAAAAAAATATATAGGTCCACTAAATAATAACATAAAAAAACCACACCTGAAAACTATTAACTTATACCACTTGGCATAGCTATATCTCAGTGACTGAAAACACGGTTGGCGCCGAACTCGGTCAACTGGGAATCTTTGGTCACCTACTTAGGGAGGAAGCTCTAGAGAACATCAGTGAAGATCTCGCAGTTTGACTTGACGTATTGAAAGCTTTCAATAGGGTTTAACACTGGTCTTATTTGTAACCTTTTATTTATATAAACACTGTTTTGATTTTGTTGATTTTTGTCTTTCTAAGGGCCTTTGTTTTACGATTAGTTGTTAAAGGCGCCTCATTTGAGCTAATAGCGTCAACGCAGAAGTTTCTCAGAGTTCTGTCCTCTAACACTTTATTTTTGTTGCTTTTTTGTGGTTTTGTTTAAATTATTCACTTAATTTTTTCATTTACACGTTCGTTTATTTTAATTTTTTAATTAAAAATTAAATTCAACCTTTCAAATTAGACAGTTCAGATATTTTTATTCATAATTTTTCAAATCCTAGTACGTTTAAGCGATACCAAGTCCATCGCACCCAAGGTTGCAATTTCTTTAAATAACCATCGAATTTTTCGATTACATTGTTATATATCTATATTTTATTAAATATCGTAAACTTGATTAATTGTAATTGTTGAAAGAGATATTAAAAATATTTAATTCTTAAAGAAAATCATGAGGAAAACAATGTTATAAATATTACATTGGGCTAGTTTAATACCGCCATTTGTGAGAAAAAAACTGATAAAGCGAAACTTATACCATTAGTAGTTTTTATCTTGTTATCAAGCCAAGAGATTTTCAGAAATTTAAAACAAGAAGCGAAGACAATGCAAATTCATTTTTTAACCTCTTTATCTCTTATTTTTAAACATATATACTTAAAATACGTAGTGTAAAGCTCTTTATGTGTTCATTTGTTTACAATTTATGTAAAAGTATAGAGTAGGTATACAGACATATATAGCCTTTTTGATACATTTAACTTTTCAATTCTACAATAATAATAGAATTACTACAGAATCAAACTATTGTAAATGTTGCTTATAATTGTGTTAAAGCATCTCAAATTTGACGAAGTTTATTTGTAACATATTGGTCATATTACCAAAAATAAACGACTATTGTTATATATTGTAACCTTTACATTAGTTTGACTTTTCTATTTGATACTAAAGAAGTAAAATGTCAGGCTGGAAGGTTATTTGTTTCTCTTAATGTTGACAGAGGCGTGGGTCGAGGGACAGTGCCTCGCTCGTTTTATACATCGTCATTTAATAATTAAATATACAATACAACCTTTGACCTTAAGTACTCGTGAATTTGATGATAATGTTGTATTATATTTGAGTTTTATGAATAGAAGAACTCTTAAATGAGACCTTTATGGGAAGTTTTGACTCGACTAAAACTGTTATATAATGAAGTCAATTAACTTCACAAGGATTAATTTATTAAAATAAACTATGGTTTTTTGTGTTTATTTTTGGGAAAAATTACTAAATTCCTTAATAATAATCTTTGTTGTACAAATTATATTTATCATTTAAGATACGTTGTTATATTAAAATATCCCATAAATTCTTTGAATATTTCTGATAGTGTCATTTTTGAAGTTATAATTTAATGTGTTGAAGCTTTATTTAAAATGTTTAATTTAATATGTCAACGCAAAAAAGATTTTGATGTGATTTATAATTTTAAGGAATAATAAATAAATAATAAATTATTTATGATATAATTTAAGTGTCTAAAATATTTAAATTATCGCTACAATAATGCGGTGTTTATATGCAATATATGAAACGTGACGGTAATAAGCAATTACAAGTTAAAACTTATTGTGATGAAATTTCACTCTAAATATTTTTTATTTCAATTAAATGTATGTTCATATCTTTTTATTACTTTTTGGTTCCGGATATGATCAAAGTTGAATTTAACTCAGGTTACTTTTCCTAGTAATTGTCAAATTGTAAATAGAGCAACTTGTTCTATAATTTGCAATTAAAATACATCGAATGTGTACATCGCACTCAAAAGCATCGAAAAGCGTAAGAAAGTGGTTGTAAGAGGAGAACTCAATAAACTTAATAAGACGTGACTCACCAACCGAGTAAATGATACGCTTATTATATACATTGTAACCAAAAAGAAAAACATTTTTAAAACAGAAAATATTACTTTTGATTAGTAATCTGCTATAATAAAGTATGCAAAAGATGTTTGTTATGAATAGAATAGGCAAAAACTTTAAAAGGTTGCATTTTAACATTTTAACAGTCAGTTTTATATCATATATAATACTGACTGTGACTATGGCTTTTCAAATATCGGACAAAAGAAGGAAAACATCGATACAACAGTAATAGAATATATCGCAGATATTAAAAACAGTCTTATATTGAAGTCAGAATCCTCGTCCAAAGAAGGTGGTCATCGCTATCTATCTATCTCCTTTCTTTATTCTTTTCACGCAAGAGTCAAGACTCTATTCTTTCTCTACTTCTGTACTACTTGTCCCTGACAGGTTTCTTATAACACAAATAACGTAGCCCTCATTTCTTTCTTCGCTTTTAACAGCAGCTACTTCTTTAGTCAAATGCTTGGAATAAGGGAAAATAGATGTACATATTGAAAAGAGTCACAGTTGACTTCACTAAAAATACAGGTTTGGAAGTATGAAAATTAATTTGTCCTATTTCTTCGTTTATAAGAGTTTGTAATCATTATCGTTCTTTATATAAGAGTCCCTAAGATAGTAATTGATACTTTCGTCACCTGAGGCATAAACATCAGGACAGTCAGGAATAGATATGTTTAACAAGATTATACTAACTCTCGCGGCTTTCATAATATTAAGAATAAGCCCCATTGCAACCCCGCCACCCCCAGCTCCCGATGAAAAAAAAGCCAAAAGGGCTACCAAACGTTTAATAAAAATTACATTTAGCTTGTAACAGATAGTTCACAAGTTCTGTGGAAATCTGGTGTAGAATATTAAAATAAAAAGCAAAGCTTCCTCAGTTAACAGTAAGTGTTAAAACATTATTCAAAGATAAATTATTATATCTACCTATCATTTGAAAATGTCTTCTCACTAGAATTTCGTCTACTTTAAAAAGCGAACAAAAGTATCTAAAGCTGTTACTTATGATTACTTCTATTTAAAAAAATAATCTCAAACTACATAATTTAAGTTCAACCAGAAAGAGCACCAGTGTGAGAGGTTCTTGAACAAAATGGCAAATTGCAATTTTGAAGCGAGCGATTGACAATTTCGGTAGATTATCATTTGCACGCTTCGTGGCTAGCTTTGAAGAGAATTTATTTACTGAAAGGCTGAGCCCAAGTGCTTCAATCGAACCAAAGAAATAAGACGTTCTATATTTAAATGAGGCATTATTATTTGCAGTAAATATTTTATCGCATTTTCATTGATTTAGATCGACGTTTTTGACAAGCAATATTTTCATAAGGAAGTATTCAATTTTATTGAAAAAGTTTTAAATAAAATGAAAAACTCAACGAAATATCCATGAATTTATAAATCACGTTATTTAACTGAAAGCATTTGTGTCAAATAAATCCTGAATTAAGTATTAGTTGTCATTTAACCCATTACTTTTTCTGTTACCTTCCGTAGTGATAAATAAATAACCATATAATTCAAACATTGAAGGCAGAAATGAGTTTATACAAAAAAAGAATAGTGAATAAATGTAAATTTTTCACAAATGTAACGTATGATTAGATTTTAGTCAATAAAATTCTCTAAAATAGAACATTATATACACTTTTAGCTCGAATCTATGTAGTTATGAATAAAAGTTGTGTTCTGTTACACCAAGTGTTAATTGTATATATGTATGTAGAACGATGTGATGACCGATTTCATACTTCAATGATCTGGAATTAAATGGTAGTACCGGCATTATATGGTCATAAGCATAAATGGGTTCATTGTGTATATTATAAGTGACAATGTTACAATAATACCTATATATGTTTAAATATTCTGTTCTCTATTTTTATATACGTAAAGTACCTATATTTAAAACGTACAACCAATGATACACATTGTTTTATTCACACATAGCAGCAAAAACTGGCGGATTAACTGATTTTGTGGATTACGTTTTATTTCATATCTGCAATACTATTTTTGCAGAATACTGAGTAAAATAATCTTTAATACTCCATGAAAAGTAGACATAAACGTATAAAATAGTGAACCCCAAACTATCACATATTTTCTTTTCACACATTGAATAGAGTCCCTTGTAATGGACGTAATATGAAATATTGTTATGAACATCTATTAAATTAAATGGCTTATATTGGATATACATATTTCTAAAAAGACTCGAATTGTTTTGGAATCGGTGTGATAGGATTTCATTTTATTAAATTGGAATCTGGTAGAATATTCCATACTTTTTATAGTAATAATAGTAATAATAGATGTCGCCTCCATTCTGATGTGATGGTTTAATGTATAAATCACCAATTCCAATCAGGACACGTTAGTTTACTTGGTAAAGCATTATATATAACAATTCAGGGCCAGGTTGCATTGCAACAATTTATTATATATTGCAGGTCTTCTTTATGAATATTACGCTGTTACGAATATCGGTTATATTAAATGAAATTTTAAATAATATTCATAATTGTATGTATAACACAATTAGAAAAGAAATATTTAGATGTTTGATAACGATAAAGGAATTACATTTTATAAAGTACGAGGTATTAGTATTGCTAAAATATATTGTATTTAAAAGAAATCTGAAGGCTTGTTTTACATCACATATTCAAATTTCCAGAGAAGTTTTTGTTATTATATATAAATTGAAATAAATTTCTATATGTAATCAGTATATTATTTTAAAACCAAAAAGAATATCTGAAAAACTTCGATCATAACTAGTACATTTTTTCGTAATCATTTTATACATACAACAACCTAGAACTTGTTCGGCAAATATGTGTGTATACGTATATAACCTTTTTACATATAATTTAAATAATTTTATTCATATAAGGTAAGAAAAATCAGATAAAATTCGTATAAATATTCGGTGCGACGGAATAATTTATTCCTTTTATAAAGCGATTTAAGGTTCGCTTATCGGCTTTAGAGCAATTTTTATAATCTTATTTAAGAACTTAAAGATCTTATATATTTAATGGTTGATAATTCAGACTAAAACACATGTCTCAATTTTCTTTAAAGTCATGTTATTACTGGAAAAATCTTATTATATAAATTGAAGAAATAAAGAAGGAAAACTTTTAAGATAGTTTGTTAAAAAACGCTAAAACTGATTCTTATATATTTAATGGAAAATTGTAAAATACGATTAGTTCTTAGTATTTTTCATATGTTGTTGTATGTACACTGAATTTTACAAAGGAAATATTAGAGAAGTATGCAATTTATTAAATACATTTTAGCTATTGTTTTTTAAATTATAAGTATTTATATATATGTAATCCAAAGGCATCAAGTATTATAGAATGTCACGATCATATCTGCGAAGAGAAATAAATAGAGAATTGTGAATATTTCGTTGTGTATAATAAAAAATTAATACTTATTGTCTTAATAGGTAGGCTAACGAGAGGTGTTTGTCATAAGAAATAGGGACTATTTGACATTTTGTCATTATAACATTTGCCAAAATAATTCTTATTTTATAATATTTGGTCTTTTATCGTGAATAGTATTTTTGATTAATTATATAACACTATAGACGGTAACAGTACTACTAAGTTTTTTGATGAGGTTCAACTTAAATTAAAATTTGAAACACTTCGCATAACAATAATAAAACTTTAACATAACAAATAATTAAAGTAAAAGTCTACAACACAGAGACTATTCTTAAATAAATAATAGTAATTATTGCTCGTAATTCTTAGTCTTTTCTTTGTTTGGAAAAACCTTTTAGAAAATAAGAGGTTTATACCAAAAGGTTTTTACGGTCTTTCCCATCAGATTTATGGAACTCATGACTTCCCCACCACAGTAACATTATGAAGGTGCTTCAAAAGCCCAGTTATTTTGTAATCAATTATAAAAATCAGTTGTAATTTTTAGTTTATGCGAGGGCTTGGGTATAATAACTTTGAAAACTAAAGGACCTTTGTTTTCAAAATGATTTGGATCATCAACTTCTTTCAATGTACCTACCCTTAGATCTAAACGCTGATATATGTGTATGGGAATATCCGGAATATTGAACCTACACGAACGTCCCTTTAATTTACATATGAAAACAGTGTATTAGTTGATATCCTTGATTAAATAATAATTACACTGGTCAACAAAAAAATAAAAGTTGTTTGTTTCCTTTAATGTTTTTCTTGTTTCTATCTTAAATTGACGTATATTTTTTAAATTTCGAAACAGTTTTCCTGTAACAGCTTTTGTTTTTGAGTTACAGCTAACTACCCTCATTAACTACTTTCATCTACATATGCATTTTTTATTCGACACTGCAACATATTTTGTTGCTGTTTTCGATATGGCTTCGTCAAGAAGATGTTGTGTGCTTAATCCCGACTCTTTTTGCTATATTTGTAGTGAATATGTATTTGCAAAGTATCGAAAACCTATGTCGAACTTGTGAAAAATGTGTATCAACAATACTTTAAAATAAAATTGTTTAATCAGAACAAGCCGTGGATTCCTCATATTGTATGTCAAAAATGTGTTGTATGGCTACAATTGTGGTCCAATGGAAACAGAGATGCAGTAATATTCGAAACACAGGTGGTCAGGTGCGAGAACCTGAAAACGATCATGACGACTGCTACTTTTGCGTTGTGAAAGTCAAAGGAATTAATCCTGGCAATCGAAATAGGTGGCCACATCCTAAATTATCTTCTGCCCAACGACCCCAATTAAAATCATGAGAGGTACAACCTGGCAAATCTAAATCTTCTGATTACCCGAATCCCTGTGAACCCGAACGAAATTCATCAAGTGAAGATTCTTATTCAGTCTACAAATCTAGCCAAGAACCTCAAGAACAGATCACACAACTCGTGAAAGATTCTGATTTTGTCAAATCAATGACTAAAGTGGAATCGAAACCTTAGAATTCATTTTTTTGGTTATTAGTAATTTCTTAGGCAAAAATAAATCTGACGACTACGTGGAGCTTGTTGAGGCCATGCTATCGAATTTGGAACAACTAGGGTGCAACATTAGCATAAAAATCCACTTGCTGCGCTCGCATTTAGACCGATTTCCAAAAAATCTGGATGATTACAGTCAAGAGCAGGGTGAAAGATTCCTCCAGGGTCCAGGACATTGGAAGAGCGTTATCAGGGGCGGTGGGACTCACATATGATGGAAAAATACTGCTGGAGTTTGCAACGAAATCTATCTGAAGTCGTTCAGTCAAAAAATTCCTATAAAAGATCATTTCATTGTATTTTATAAAACATTTTGTATTAATTTTCTGAATTTTTGGTCAAAATAAAAAAATATTATATTTCAAAAACTAAAGCTGTTAGAATTTTTTTAGTATTTTTTTCATATTCAGGGACATAGAAATAACTAATAACAGTGAAAAAAATAAAGGAAACAAAATATGTGTTGGGCAGTGTTATCTTTGATCATTATCAAATGATTGAAAACTTACAAAACAACAAAAGCATTCGTAGTTTAATTTAATTCTATAGAGCATTCCATTATCATAAAACTACATATTTAATTTGTTTAAGTTCAGGGTGTACTATTCAACAATTCACCTAATATTATATGGAAAACTCACGTACTAGCTGTACTCAGGTGGCGCTTACGCGAATGGAATTCGTTTATTTCATCTCATCCAGTCTAGTAAATATTTGAAACTTGTACGATATTGTTACAAAGCTTATTATTATTGATTTTTGACATTGTGAATTCACGCTTATATACTACTGGCAAAAAATACGTTGTTTTTTTGATAAAAAGATTTAATTATTTTAGTTTATAATTTAATTTCCAATACCTGTGAGGTATTGTATTTTCTAGATACAAATTGTAGGACAAAAATTAGGTTTCTTCTGATTGAATTAGAGTTATTTTCAAAAACAATTCGTATATATCAACTATATCAAATGCATTCAAAACAATCTAAGAAAGAAATCACAATCATTTGGACAAGAAAAAATGCAATATAAATCAGATTCAATATTGCCGTTATATAAAAGGCTCATTTCTATTATTTCTAGATTCTTTGTGTATCGTAATGAGACCTGAAAGACCTGTTCTTTGAATACTCATTAAAATAAGTTTCGAATGTCGATTTGTAAACAATGATAAATGGTTAATGCCTTAATTATTTCACTTTTAGAACACAATAACGGTTTTTAATACTAATGATTGAAATATATTTCTTTTTAATGAATTCGCTACAGCAATTTAATAAAGTTTTAAGTTTCGAATTTTTTTATAAAATTATATTATGAGGCTGAAAATATATGAAAGTATTCCTGTATTTATTTTAGCTTATAAAAAGTAACAATGTTTTGAGACTTAAATGGTTATGTAACGAGATTTAAAGAAGATTGATTTACAAATATTCTTGAAGGAAGTGGAATAATGTAAATTACAGTTATCTTTAAGACAATTAAAATAATATTCTAATAAGTAATGAATCACCAGGCTCCCAAGAAATTTTGCTGTACAGACAAATGAACAACAAATCTAACTCAGGGTTGGGAAATGATTATAATATAAGATCAAAGTGCGTTTCTAATTGCGTATTTTATAAGAATAATAATCTTATACATAAGATTATAGATTTCAAATTATTTGTTGTTCCTATTAATATCAAAAACTCTCTTCTAATTTCACACTTATGACGATCACTGGACTCTGATTTTAATGTATCCAATATATATATATATATATATATATATATATATATATATATATATATTATCTCAACCTTATTAAAAATATTGTATTTTTAAGTCCTTTACATATATTTTGAACATATTGTTTTTCGTTTCTAATGAGCAAATTTTAAATAATCCCCCCTTTTTTATTATTATAAGTCCACTGTTGTAAAAAAGACTTTACGAATAAATTTAAATTGAACTGTTATAAAACAATTTTGAGACATGACAAATTGCAAATAACTTAAGAAAACTCTTATTTTTTATACTTAGTCAGACTTTTAAGATGAATTTGTATTAGTTATTAGCAACCTGTTCCATTGCATTTATTAAAGGTGTGTATTACATACAAATAAGCCGAATATTTTATAAGTACATTAAATATAGACCGTAATTATTTTCTGTATTTCTATTTCTTAAAATATTTTTAAAAATAATCTACCTTACTACTCTTCAACTTTATGTACATCTATAAAATTTCATTGTATTGTTTTAAATAAATTCATTGAGAGTTTGTGGTATAACTTTAAAATCAATCCTTATCAATAAAACCTTTAATTTAAATATTTGACGACGAAATCATTAAAAAAAACCATTCTACAGCTATTTTGTAATTGTTAAATTGATAATTTGATAAAGACAACTCCTTTAAAAATAATAATTGTTTTTAAGGCCTCCTAAGAAAATTCCATTTTAAATTTAGAAAAAGTTTTACTACTGCTTTTGTATTAATTTCAATTTTCACTCTGTAATTATATGCACTCTAACTTAGGTATTATAACATACAAAGTTTCAAAATACTAATTTGTACAAAAAATATGGATCATTAAATATTTCACTGAGAATGTTTGTAGTCAACATCTACCATCAACTACGAGTATAACAGCAAGTTTCTCACTTTAAGTAAGAGGTAATCTAACTGCTATTACATACTACAAAATACAAAATTGCACTACTACAGCGTAGCTCGACGCTAAGTAATAGATGTTCTAATAGTCCTTGACCAAGTGACAAGTAGATACAAAGTTTCTTGTTATAAAAAAATACATCCTCTAAATATCTTGTATTAAAAACGAACCAAACATAAATATTCATAAAAGGAACATAAAATCAGTTATTATTTTTGCTTAATGATCTATAACACTAAACGACGAGTAGGTTTTTTTTATATGTTGCCATCAGGAAAAAATGTGCAAAGTTTATGAATGAAAATCTGGTAACGCGTCATATGTAATGTGACGATGTCTGACAATAAGCAAACAAGCCGCAGACGATCAAAACTTCTGAAATTTTGCTCATTAGAAACGAAAAACAATATGTTCAAAATATAAAGGACTTAAAAATACAATATTTTTAATAAGGTTGAGATAATATATATATATATATATATATATATATATATATATATATATATGTATATATATATATATATATATATATATATATATATATATATATATATATTATATATAGCAAATTTTAAATAATCCCCCCTTTTTTTTTATTATTATAAGTCCACTGTTGTAAAAGAGACTTTACGAATAAATTTAAATTGAACTGTTATAAAACAATTTTGAGACATGACAAATTGCAAATAACTTAAGAAAACTCTTATTTTTTATACTTAGTCAGACTTTTAAGATGAATTTGTATTAGTTATTAGCAACCTGTTCCATTGCATTTATTAAAGGTGTGTATTACATACAAATAAGCCGAATATTTTATAAGTACATTAAATATACACTGTCATTATTTTCTGTATTTCTATTTCTTAAAATATTTTTAAAAATATTCTACCTTACTACTGTTCAACTTTATGTTCATCTATAAAATTTCATTGTATTGTTTTAAATATATTCATTGAGAGTTTGTGGTATAACTTTAAAATCAATCCTTATCAATAAAACCTTGAATTAGAATATTTGACGACCAAATCATTAAAAAAACCATTCTACAGCTATTTTGTAATTGTTAAATTGATAATTTGATAAAGGCAACCGTTTTTTTCTTACATAAGCATATATATTATGTATGATATTTATATATATATGTCTGTCGTTATTTATGCTATCACAAAATCGTGTTTGGGACAACAACAACATATTCTGAAGCAATTATTGTATAAAATCAACTATAAAAAATATGAGAATAAAAGGTAAATATACTTTAAACTGTATGGAAATTTCAGAAGTTTTGATCGTCTGCGGCCTGTTTGCTTATTGTCAGACATCGTCACATTACATATGACGCGTTACCAGCTTTTCATTCATAAACTTTGCACATTTTTTCCTGATGGCAACATATAAAAAAAACCTACTCGTCGTTTAGTGTTATAGATCATAAATCAAAAATAATAACTGATTTTATGTTCCTTTTATGAATATTTATATTTGGTTCGTTTTTAAAACAAGATATTTAGAGGATGTATTTTTTTATAACAAGAAACTTTGTATCTACTTGTCACTTGGTCAAGGACTATTAGAACATCTATTACTTAGCGTCGAGCTACGCTGTAGTAGTGCAATTTTGTATTTTAAAGTATGTAATAGCAGTTAGATTACCTCTTACTTAAAGTGAGAAACTTGCTGTTATACTCGTAGTTGATGGTAGATGTTGACTACAAACATTCTCAGTGAAATATTTAATCATCCATATTTTTGTACAAATTAGTATATTGAAACTTTGTATGTTATAATACCTAAGTTAAAGTGCATATAATTACAGTGTGAAAATTGAAATTAATACAAAAGCAATAGTAAAACTTTTTCTAAATTTAAAATGGAATTTTCTTAGGAGGCCTTAAAAACAATTATTATTTTTAAAGGAGGTACTTAGTGCCCTTACATAATTAAACAATTTTAACGAAAACTAAGCACCCTAGTTAATTGAAAAGCATAACTATCACTTAAATAAGGTATTTTATAGAATTAAGCTTATTATTTATAAAGGTGAAATGAAATGATTTAAATATGAGTTTAAAATTGTATAATGAACTTTAACTTCAAGTAGAACTAGGCGTTCATAAGTGCATTTAACTGCCTTTGTTGTTTGAATTGTAATTGATAGTTTATATTTATTTGTTTTCAATCATAGTATAAATTATGATTTCGGCGGTCAATGGGTGAAACGAAAATAAAATTTAAAAGATTGAAATCATGTTCAAAACTAAATAACCATTAATTGGTTCCACTATATGTATGAAGAGTGAAAAAATAATGACACAATATTCTAACAAGAAATATGTATAGAACTAAAAAATTTGTTCACACGGAACTGTTTACTCCGACCTTTATAGAATGAACAATTTGATTTAGAAGTTTTTACTAAAGATCTAGGATTCCATAATTATTTAATTAACTTTAACATCATCGCGTAACACATAAGTAATTATTTAAATTATTATTCATAAATATACATTTTATGTGTATCGTCATCAGCCTATAAGAGCCCACTACTGAGCAAAGGACTCTTTCTCACATGGACATTAATCACCACGCTTGCTCAAGACGTGTTGGTGATTTCAAACTTATAATTGTGAAATTATAAGTCCAGGTTTCCTCACGATGTTTTCCTTCACTGTCTGTCAGTGGTGTCTAAATACTCTTAGAAAGTACATAGGACACGAAAGAATCACATGGGTACTTGCAAGGTTCGAACCCACGCCCTCGTACATGAATGGCGGGCCCTTAACCACTAGGCCACCACTGACTTAATGTGTATAACTGTATAATATAGTATAAATAAAATCAATATAATACGGCAGAGTTAAACATGTAATTCGCTACAACTTCTGAAAACAAATAACAGAATTATATAAATGTGTCAGGAACATGTGAGAAATAATTTGGATTCAGCAAAATATGATAGAATTTTATAAAATGTCACATGTTTAATGAAATGGACTACGTGGGTGTAATACTTTTAGGGGTTCAGATATAATTTTGGAAATGTATTTAATATTTTGAATAGAGGAGTTTATTAAGGCTTCTTATTAGAATTATAAGAAAATGATGAATATATTACAATTTTATAAAAATATTTTAGTTTGTAATGAAATATAAATTATCTCTTTATTTAATTCAGTCATTACAGCATCTGTTTTGAAATTCAGCAAATTATGAATAAGTTCATTCCAGAAACATGTCTTTTAAATATGACTTACATGTTTATTAAATCTTCAACCTGTCCTTAATTTTTAAATTGTTTAATACAGTTATAGAAACACATTATTTAGTATCAAATATCCTTTCAGGTGCCCATTTATAGAGTACCTTTGAAACTTTCTCATATATACATATGTATATCTTTTGTAATTTTTAAATATTCTTTTTAAACAAAGAGAATGTACTCATTGTATTGAAAAACAAGACATTTTACATAAAGCATTCCTGACAGCTGAATGGGGAAACTGTAATATATTTGTTGAGGTAGAACAATAGGTACTGTTGATTAAAAGCTTTTTTAAGGCAACGTGTCTTATATCTTAATATTAAGAAAATAGTAACAATTTATTATCTCAAAGTAACGCCAAGATAGTAACGTCACTACATATTTTGTCAAAAGGCTTACGAGCTTCGTTTTATCCGTTGAGATCTGTGATAAGTGGTTTATATCTGTCATGAAAAGGGTGTTACTAAAATGTATTGGGAAAGACATCTTTTAACTGACCATTACGGTGAAGGTAATTGAATATTTTCCCGAAATAAAAAGAGTTTACAATTTAATTGAATCACCAATTATTATAAGTAGAAACTAATCCAATAGAGGGCTTAAAAGGTTGTTCAGATAAAATTGTACGTATTTCTAATGAAAAATGACAGTAACGTCCGTTTGTTTGTCAAAAATGTTATTTCTCAGGACAATTGAAAATATTGGTAAGATATTAAGTGTAAAGTGACTTGAATCGGTTGTAAATCTTACTTACGGTTATCAAGTAAAAGAATCCTAAAGGAGCTATGTTATAAAGCATTGATTTATAGATATATGAAATTAATTTACTACATAATGGAAAAAATTATGTAGGCTTAAATGCACGGGAATCATAATTGTAATAAAAAATGTTAAAAATTGCATTCGACATTGAAAATTTAAAAAAGTAACAAAACTATTAATACTACATTTGTAAACAAAACTGTCCTTATTTAGGATATTTTAACTATTTTATCATAAAAACTTTTTCAATTGCTGAATGTAAACTTTTAATTATTAATGTCAAGGTCATTGACCCGAGATGTGTTCTGACAAACTTTACAAATACCAAGGATGATGATTAATGGATGTCGACCGGAGACATCACCGAAATTATTTGAACAGACATTAAGGACAAACTTAATTTTCAAGTACTTTTTAAATTTGGTAACTTTAATGAAATCGGATCAAGGCTATCGGATCATGTATTAAGTAGAATATAATAATCCATCAAATACTAAGATAATCATTAATATATAATAAACCTAATTTAAAATAAATAGTCATTAAAGTGGTCTTAAAATAAACTGTTCCAATTTTAATAAGAGTTTTTAAATAATTCTGAGTATAATAGTTAAAGGGATCTAAGATTTTCGTGACTTTTTATTGAAATGAAACTAATATTTTCGGATGTTATGTTATTATTGTGTAAACTTTATACTCCCTACGTTTCGGTTACATCAACCGTGATCTCATCTCGTCTAATGAATGAATAAAATTATCCAACATAAAAAAAACCGGTAACTAGCTTTTGTTATAGGCACACAACTGGGTGTTCCAATATACAAAATAAACATTTAAAAAGGTATTTGGAGATACAATTAAGTATATAAGCTTTTTGTTAGTTACAAAACAGCAGCATACACTTGATACTTTTTTTTTTTAAGGGGAAAATCATGAAATGACTCCTCTTGTCTGGGTGGGGCAAGAGGGAGTGTCAGACTCTTACTGACTAAAAACCCCCCGTACCTACTCCTGCTCCGAGCCTGGCCGCGGTATATCATTGCGCTTTCACCCGCGACCTGGCCAGGCATCGGCTCTAGGGCCCCATCTGTGTTGGTCCGATGGCTCTTTGAGGCGCGCGCGGTACGCTACGCGCCGTACGCTCGGGTCTGGTTCTGATCGGGCGGCAAGCTACCCTTGCTTGCCATCCGCAGATCCGCGCTTACGGTGGCTGGAGATCATCTCGGGATCTCCAACGCCTGGAGCGTCCCCTGCGGCGGCTGGGGCGCGAGGAGGATCGTTCCCTCGCGCGCTCCGCCTCCTCCTTGGCTAGCATGACTGCTTCGCAAAAGGAGGAGACTGCCTCCCAGTTCCTCTTGCTCCGCACCATGGCCTGAACTAAGCCCGGCCTTCGGCTGAGACAGCCGTTCTTTCCTCTGAGCCATAAGATTGCGCTGGAGCTCATCTCGCCACACCCTGATCTGATGTGGCGGTGGAGTTTGGCCCTGGCGACAGGCTTCAGCGCATAGGGCGAAGATGTGCGCAAGCGCCTTCGCCTCTAGATCCCACGGCGGAGATCCGGCAAGGAGGTTTGCTGCCTCTCCGGAGATTGTGCGATACCCACGGATTGTCCGAATGGCCATAAACCTCTGAGAAGCAATCAGCGTACGAGCTGGTCGCCGTCTCAAGTTTGGTGCCCAAACGGGAGCTCCGTAGAGGGCCATCGACCGGACGATCCCCGAATACAGCCTCCGGCAGGAGGCGATACACATGATACTTGGAATATTAACACGAATAGGTAAAAGTAAATTGCTCATAAATAATTACTGGACAATTTGTTTGACTCACACAATTCTCAACAACCCTTGGATTAAATTGATTTCAACTCGGTATGCACGAGCTTTAGCGTTAGAAAATTCAATTTAAAGTTTTTTCATTCACTGTTATTGACTTCCTAGATAGATTTCTTGTGGGAGAATTTTTTAACAGGATATCAGAAAATAAACGGGTAGGAAACACTGGACATATATACAGGAATATGTATCTGAATTTGGATAAACTAAATTTATGACCAGATAAAACCTATCATTTCTCTTTAAATGTTCCCAATTAACAAATGATTTTTTATTCGCCATATATCTGATTATTTACATTATATCTATCCAACTTGATTTATTCCTTACCCCTATCATTGATGGACGTTGGAGAAATAACGTGTGGTTGACTTTAATTAATAGATTTGCCAAAACGTTCGAAAATTATGAAAAATTTATGAAGGTTACGTAATGGACAAATAAAACATTTTAAGCAAAAAGCGGTCGTAATAAAGCGATTATGTAACTGATTAGCTTTTCTATAACTGCGAGAGTTTGTGAGAGTATTTGCAAGGTCTTTGCTCATTCTTCTAATGATGAATTATATACCCTCTAAATATGTCAAGCAAATGTCAAATTTGGTTTATTAAATGAAAATATAAGTAATATTTTAACTTATGAATTATTAAATGAATGCATTACTTACTACAGAGTTAATCTACTGTAACAAATGTTGCTTATAATTGTGTTAAAGCATCTCAAATTTGAAGAAGTTTATTTGTAACATATTGGTCATATTACCAAAAATAGACGGCTACTGTTATATATGGTAACCTTTACATTAGTTTGATTTTTCTTTTTGATACTAAAGAAGTAAAATGTCAGGCTGGAAGGTTATTTGTTTCTCTTAATGTTGACAGAGGCGTGGGTCGAGGGACAGTGCCTCGCTCGTTTTATACATCGTCATTTAATAATTAAATATACAATACAACCTTTGACCTTAAGTACTCGTGAATTTGATGATAATGTTGTATTATATCGAAAATATATTTTCTTTTGCATATCAACAGTATTTTTAATGTAATTTTTATATAAATTAATCAGATTTTTGAGTTTTATGAATAGAAGAACTCTTAAATAAGACCTTTATGGGAAGTTTTGACTCTACTTCAACTGTTATGTAATGAAGTCAATTAACTTTAATTAATTGATTAAAATTAACTATAATATTTTGTGTCTTTTTTAAAGAAAATTTACAAAAATCCTTAATAATAATCTTTTTTGCCATAATTACTAAGTTTTTATTTTTATCATTTAAGATACGTTGTTATTTCGAAATTGCCCAAAATTTGTTTGAATATTTCTGATAGTGTCATTTTTGAAGTTATAATTTAATGTGTTGAAGCTTAATTTAAAATGTTTAATTTAATATGTCAGTGTAAATCGTCAGTATACGTTTTTAATGTTTTTTTTTTTTTTTTTTTGATGACGTAGTGGAAACTCTTTTTACGAGCCGTCCAACCGGCCTTGGTGGGGCCGGAAGGGATGTGTGAGGCTCGGCCTGGGCAGGCCCCTACTCACTAAAACCACTGCGAAAGCCATCGGCCGCTATGTCGGTGTACCCCGGATCTGTCAGCGACAGGGCACGTTTTTAATGTTTGATTTGATGTATGTTAGTCTTTTTTTAATTTTAATAATATGTGTCTAATTACCAGTGGAAACTAATAACTGATATATGTAATTTTGTATATTCGTATCCCATAAATTTATCTTATTGTTTGTTTCCCTAAAAGTAAATAAAATGTCAACGAAAAAATGATATTGAATAATTTAATTTAATTATATAATAAAGAAGACTTTTTAATTCCTCCAAAATAGAAACAATGTTTGGAACAATCATTCCTTTTTTATTATTTTATATATTTACAAACTTAATATCGAAATTTTTCCTTATGCACCATATTCTACGTATATTCTTTAGGTGGTAGAGCCTAGCTGTGGTTAAGTAACTACAGCTCGAACATGGGCTGGCTCGACCGGGGATGTACCACCCTCTCACAGAAGATCGGCATGAAGTAGTCAGTAATGACTGCGTTTCGTCCGATGAGTGACAGAGCCGGTTGCCCTTTTCCTTTTCCCAACCTTTCCTTGTATTTCCTTATTCCCACCCTTCCCTATCCCTAAAAAAAAAGGCTGGCAACGCATCCGCAACATATTTGTTGCGGATGTCCATGGGCGACGGTAACCACCTTCCATCAAGTGGGCCGTCTGTTCGTTTGCCACCTATAACATAAATAAATAAATAAATAAATAATAATATGGTTAATATTAAAAAATGAAACACAAACCTTCAATAGGATAGTGCCAAACTACTCGTATTATTATAAAAAGAACTTACAAACATTTATTGACTTAAGAATTATAATTGAATTATAAATTTAGAGAATAATAAATAAATAATAAATTATTTATGATATAATTTAAGTGTCTAAAATATTTAAATTGGTGCCACAATAATGCGGAGCTTCTATGTAATATACATATGAAACGTGACGGTAATATGCAATTACAAGATAAAACTTATTGTAATGAAATTCCACTCTAAATAATTTTCATTTCAACTAAATGTATGTTCATAATTTTGTATTAATTTTTGGTTCCGGATATGATCAAAGTTGAATTTAGCTCTGGTTACTTTATCTATTATTTGTCAAATTGTAAGTAGAGCAATTTGCTAAAATATTTGCAATGAAAATACCTCAAAAACTGTATATCGCACTCGAAAGCATCGAATAGCGTAAGAAAGTGGTTGTAAGAGAAAAACTCAATAAACTTAATAAGAGGTGATTCACCAATCGAGTAAATGATACGCTTATTATATACATTGTAACCTAAAAGAAAAACATTTTTAAATTGGAAGTAATATGTTTTTGAGTGTCAATCTGCCATAATAAAGAATGTAAAAGAAGTTTGTTATGAATGGAATGGGCAAAAACTTTAAAAGGTTGCATTTTAAAATTTCAATTTGCTGTTATATATAAATCTGATAATATACAATACCGATTGTGAATATGGCTTGTCATATATTGGGCGAAGGAAAACATCTATACAAGTGTAAAAGAATATATCGCAGATATTAAAAACAGTGGATATTGATTATTATTGAAGTCAGATTGAAAGAAGGTTGTCATCGCTATCTAGTCTGGTGTAGTACGCTAAAATATATAAAAAAACGAAGATTCATTAGTTAGCAGTAAGTGTCAAACCAAATTCAAAGATAAATTGTTATATCAACCTATCATTTGAAAATGTCTTCTCACTAGAATTTCTTCTACCTTAAAATCGAACACAAGTATCTAAAGCTGTTACTTATGATTACTTCTATTTTAAAAAAATAATCTCAAACTACTTTAAGTTCATCTCAAAAAGAGCACCGGTGTGAGAGGTTCTTGAACAAAATGGCAAAATTGCAATTTTGAAGCGAGCAATTGACAATTTCAGTAGATTATCATTTGCACGCTTCGTGGCTAGCTTTGAAGAGAATTTATTTACTGAAAGGCTGAGCCCAGGTGCTTCAATCGAACCAAAGAAATAAGACGTTCTATATTTAAATGAGGCATTATTATTTGCATTAAATATTGTATCGCATTTTTATTGATTTCAATCGACGTTTTTGACAAGCATATAGAATTTTTATAAGCAATATTTTTTTAACAAGAAATATGACATTTTATTGAATCAGTTTTAAAGTCAACCAAATATTATTAATGAATTTATAGATCACTTTATTTAACTGAAAGCATATGTGTAAAATAAATCCTGAATTAATATTCTTACAATTTAACCCATTGCTTATTCTGGTACCTTCCGTAGTAATAAATAAACAAGCGTATAATTCATTGCAAGCCAAAGTGAGTTTCTATAAAAAAGAATAATAACAAATGTATATTTATCACATATATGATTAGATTTTATACTATAAAAATTTCTAAAACAGAATATTATATACAGTTTCAATTTTTTTATAACATATTAAAATAATATTCGACAAAAAACTGAACCTTGGCAGACCCTTAAATAAAACATACACAAGTCACTTTAACTCGACTCCATGTAGTTATGAGTAAAAGTGTGTTCTGTTACACCAAGTATACATTGTATACAGAACGATGTGATGACCGATTTCACACTTCAATGATCTGGAATTAAATGGTATTACCGGCATAATATGGAAATAAGCATAAATGGGTCCATTGTGTATATTATATGTGACAATGTTACCATAATACCTATACATGTTTAAATATTCTTTTCTCTATTTTTATATACGTAGAGTACCTATATTTAAAACGTACAAGCAATAATACACATTGTTTTATTCACACATAGCAGCAAAAACTGGTGGATTAACTGATTCTGTGGTTAACGTTATAATTCATATCTACAATTCTATTTTTTCAGTATACTGAGTAAAATAATCTTTAATACTCCGTGAATAGTAGACATAAAAGTATAAAATAGTGAATACCAAACTATCACATATTTTCTTTTTACACATTGAATAGAGTCCCTTGTAATGGACGTAATATAAAATATTGTTATGAACATCTATTACATTAAATGGCTTATATTGGAAACACATATTTCAAATAAGACTTAAATTGTTTTGGAAGTGGTGTGATAGGATTTCATTTTATTAAGTTTAAATATGTTAGAATATTATATACTATTTGTAAGTACTATGTACCATGAAATATTAAAATATTTATGTTGTTCAAAAACGGGCTTTTTTAGGGTTGAAAAAGATTGTCCTGTTTTAAACCGATAGCTTCAAAAAACTTGTTATATCATAAAATTAATCTCCTACACTAAAGTTCCAAATCATCTAGTGACAAAAGTTTAGAAATTACAGAGGAACTGTTTTTTTCCCTTCTAAAACTTGTTGATATACGTAAACCTATACCTTAATCTTATTTATTTATCACCTATCAAATTCAGTCGACACTCCTATAACTTGCACACGTCCAAATAGTCTATCCCACTAGGGCTATGATAAACAGAAACATAGCGGTCGAACCCAACTTGCCTCGTCTGTGGAAAATCGTGTTGATCCCAGCAATGTACTTGCTGATATGATTTCTAAATTCGGATCTCTTTTTATACAACTTAAAACGGCAATCCTGATACTAATTACAAGAAACAACTGTTATTATAATTGAAGAAGTTCTATTTAACATACTTTTTCGACAACAACTTTATTAAATATTCATAACATTGTTAACATAATGACATGATTGGTGCAGTTAAATTATTCGTTACAAGAAACCTTAAAAGATTGCAACTAATTTATTTATTTTTCTTATGTTTATGATGTTTGTCACCTCAATAATTTTATCAACGTTTTTGAAAGTTTCGGCAAATTCATCATGAAATAATTTGGAACAACCTTACGTTATTTCAGCAACGTTCATCAAAATTTTCACATTAGTAATAAATCAACGCGGACAAATACACAGCTAATCTAATTGGTGATAAATCATTTTTGTTACTCGAAATATTAAAAGGATAGTTATAAATTTAATTTCATTTATTTCGTCCATTTTATCCATGTCGGCAAAATTGATTGAGGTAAAATAATTTAGGTTCATCGTTATAAATATTAGTATATAAATCTGTAACGGCTCTGAAATAAAGTTTAAATTATAATTCAATATACATATATGAATATTAATGTTTCAGGTGTAGTAGTTATAGCGAAATATTAATTTCTACTTCTCACAAGTATCATCTGAAGGGAAAACGTAAGACACTGAGATCAATTTAAAAAGGTATGCAAACGGAAATTTGTATTATGTAATGTGCAAAAATATGAACAAAATGAATTTAAAAAAATTTCAGACATGTAATTTTCAGAGTTTGTTAATGTCTATATCTGTTACACTTATTATATGGGTATTTTATTTTATTACCGACCCACTAACTCTTACCAATACCTGTGTTGGATAAATACATTTTCTTGTAATTAAATTGGTGGTTTGATTTTTGTATAAATTAATGATTGACTTCATTTAAATATTTTTAATATTTAAGAATTGTCTTATCATTTGTATGGTTAGTAAAAATTTCGTTGTTTTATTAAATTTAAACATGAACTTAAAACTGCACTACTTTTATTTTTTTTTACACATAAATAAGAATACTCTTGTATGAAATAAAAATATATTAAAATAAAATTATTATAATTAAACCTTAATCATCAAATTTAAAGCAGATAATGATATTAAGTAATTAAAAGAACTTATAGGCAAGGTAATATTACTCTAATAAATATAATTTAAAAATAGAAAACACTTTTATTTCTAGTTGAATATTCTCTTTTTTTCTACAAATAAAGGTAAATTAATATATGTACCCTTTTCAAATTTAATTCAGCTTAATACGAGCTTGTCACAACTAATATAAACCTATAATCCAAGATATGATCAGCTGATTGTCGTTCGATTAAACCTGATAAGTTTTTTTGGCAACTACACAATACCAATAGCCAATTGCAGTTAGGTATTTTATTAGTTTTTTCCAAGATTTTATCATTATGGCTTTTAAACTTTCAAAAAGTAAGTGTATGTTTCCAAGTGCATAGGAAAAATAATGTACTATGTAGTACTTACGTGCCCATCTATTTATACTCGTATCTATGTATGTATATACTAAGTACTCGCGGATTGCTAAATTTAAGAACACATTTTGATGTTTTTTTTTTTGGTTGAACCAAAGAGTCCATAATAAGGAAAGCAGGCCCTGATTAAAGCATCTTATATAAATCGAGGGAAACCTTTGAAATTCACATCTGATTCGGAATCCTCTCTACGTCTTACTATTGTAATCTTGTAATCCTCTCTAAGTCGTACTCTTGTAATTTCCGTTCACGGAGGATTTTAAGAGTAAAAGCTGTTTTATGTTCCACCTTGATTTTTAAACTACCTGCTCTAAGTAATAAAATTAATTAAATATGTCCAAACTCAAGTACTCAGTAATGATAAGTTTAATCAAAGAGTATGTATGCTCAGGATAATAAGTTGTTCTTTTTTTACTGCAATGTTTCCATTTATCTCCAAATACGTTTTGAGAGTATAATTTTTATATATTTGAAGTGCGACTGTTGTTTTTAGACTAGGCTTGCTTTGGTCTTTATAAAAACGTAATATTTATTTAAACAGATTTTTTAAGCCCTTTCTTTGTTACACATTTTACCCTTAATATAAATCGATTATTTCAATGATTCATCTAAAATAGAGAATCTTGACATACTTGATTATAACTGTGATATTTTTCCTGAGACTTTACGGCTTAATATCACTTGTGATCATCCACAATCCTCACAGTACATTTTGAAACGGAGTCAAAAACAACCTGGTTGTAGGTTGGTTGATTGGTTGGTTGGTTGATTGGTTGTAGGTTGGTTGGTGGTTGGTAGTTGGTGAATACATTTTGTGTTTCAACGAGGGCTTTTACTTTGTAAGTAATATTTAGTTTTTTGTTTAATGTTCTAGTTATTAGAATTTCACTAAATAAAATAATGACTGTTATTTATTAAATTGTGATAAAGTGGGGTGACCTTGCAACTTAATCCATATATTTATGTAATTGTTATAAAGGAATAGAATTGTTTTATTAAAATTCTCGAAAGTCGTTGCAGTTAAAACTAAAGATCTAACGCTATTTAAACAAATAATAATTAACAAACATATATTTGCAAGTTTTCTTACGAATCATTTTACTAGATATTAAATGCATCTGTGTCAAGTTTACTTTTAAACATTATTTATGATTTGATGAGTATGAGTTAATTTTAATTTTAACTCATTAAAATTTTTCGATACTCTACTAATGGCAGTTGTCATTCGTGAATTCTATTTAATCATTCCAATAACGTCCCTTTCTTGACGTTGATTAATTGTAAATTCTAGTTTAGCAAATTTGGGATGAACGAGCTAGAAGCATTGAGAACTCATAATAATGAGTATATTTTATGCATTCTAATAGTGTACAAATAAGGCCAAGTATAAATTTTTTCGTTTAGTTAAGTTTTGAATAATATATGGAAGAAAAAACTATTTGTGTGATGGTAATTACAAGAATATTTGGTAATAAATATTTTTTATATTCTTTGAAGGTTTTATTCAGTTGTAATGTGCCATTTTCATTCTGATGTCTGTAACAGGCTCAGAATTATAATTGTTAGAGGTTTCCTATCAAAATACGACAGTTTTATGAGTTCCAACAATTCCTTGGTGGACAATTTATGGGAATTGTGTCATTAAATTTATTGCGGGTCAAACTAGACGTATTGATAAGGACATAGTAATTACTTATAAATTTCTGATGTTCGTGTCCTATGTCCTTTCTATCTATATCTATATAGGCAATCAAGTAGGATCAGATATAAGTAAATAAATTTAGTTATATAATTTTCATTATAATTAATATTTAAATAGATTACGTAATCTTCTAGATATTCTGAGTTCTCATGGACTGCACTCACATAACTAATTTCATAATGAAATGATCTGAAAGTCTTAACAAAACAAGTGTGATATAAAAATATAAAGAACTCTACTTACCATATTTTTTAACACACGTCATATGTGATTCGAAGTTTGTTTTGTTAATGACGTTTACTTGTTTAACCTACGTTACACCTTATATGTAATATATTATTATGAATTTAATATATTGAATGAGTTTATAAACTGTGTATGTTGCCAAACATTTTTTATTGAGAATATTTTTTCATTATCTTCCCCACTAGACCGATTCTTATATAATTTATTTGTATTTAATTTTGGGTCTTATGTGTTTTTTGGTGTAAAAAGTTAATTTTATTACAAGTTTAATAATAATTATTAATTAAATTCCTCAAATTTAAACTGTTGTTCCTTTGACGTATGATACATTAGAATATCAAAGCTTCTCATATACATATATCAATTCTATTAATACCATAATTGATATAGATTACATGTGAAATTACTGATCATTACTATGCATACATCCTGTTTAATTAATATTAACAACAGTAATAATGTAGTAAGAATAAATTTAATGATTTTGTGTTCATTGCTGTCATTTTAATTCTTAATTATATTAAATCTTTATCTGAGAATTAGTTTTGCCAAATTAATTGGAGTACTCATTCAGTTTAATTCTTACTATGGAAACATGTGTATTATTTTTAGAGTTAAGAAAAGTAAGCAATATTTAAAAACTCTTAATAAATTTAACTTTTCAGAAAAAATCTGCAACAATACTTTTAGGTTTGTAACGGAGTGGATGCAAGTAATTTTACGATGGGATCTCTTGCTGCCATAAATCTATCAAAACAGAGGAAAAATAAAACTGTGGTTAGTTTGAGTGTGTCATTTAAATTTTGTTGGTCGTGTAGAATAAGAATACAAAGAGGATGTTATTTACATTTATAGGTTATTAAAATGTAAATATATTGTCTGTTATTATAGTTAATTTCCCTTTTTTTGCTGTTTTAGGGATCCGATTGATCAATTTTTTTTAGACCAAAAGGGAACCCTACAGCTGATACCACATCGGTAAACCGTTTGTCAGAGGCCACGGTCCCACAGGACTTCCGCATACTGCAGGAACTCCTTCATCGGCTGCATGAGGTAGGCAAACACTTCGTATTACCTCTACTGTAGTTTTGAATGGTAAGGTACTAGAAATAATCCTTCTGAAGAGAGCATAAGAACTCTCCTATCAGTCGTTAGAGAAAATCTGGATTTACAATTCCATGCCCGAAGTTTCGCGAAATGAAGTTTGGTTCAAGGCATTCTAAATGGGTACCTTATGGTGCTCTGTATGCAATTATCGGGATGCCTCCCTGAGCGAGGTCGTTCACTTTGTAAATTACGAACCGCCTTAGATTACGATCTTAGCAGTTAGGTACCAATCTCATATCATGGCCTCTTTTTTCGAGTTAAGTCCGAAATATTTGACTTCCTAGGATCAAGAAAAACTGTATGCCTTATTATAAGAATTTAATTTAATTTTTTATCGTATCCAAAATAAAAAAAATCCTTTTTTATACATACATAAATTATATTGTAACATACTTAAATTAAACTATAAATAATATTACTATATAATATTATTTTAACGTTTATAAAAAAAGGTGTACGTTTTTCTTCATAAAATATCTACGTAGGTACGACATATTATTTAAAGATATGGCCATTAGAAAACTCTTTAATCTTCGCATGAATAAAAACATCAAATCATCCTTATTGATAAACTCAAGAACCATGTCAATATTTACCCAAAAGGATCCAGAGTCTCTTGAGGTTTTACATAGAGCCTGTAAGGCTTCAATTCATGAATGATTTGCAATTTGTAACAAGATCATGATGGATAGCTGACTTCCCTTTAGGGAACTTTCTGTATGCTTATATTTCATAACTTGTACTATGATCTTCTTCATATATTTATGATAGCTTAGCCTCACAGTATAATTCAAGTGGTTAAAGCGAAAGGTTTTTATTGGCTTAGAGACCAAATTAATACTAAGAGTGCCACCATTGCATGGTCTTATTTTTTAAATACTTATTAAAGCCATTTAAATAAATACCCCTATAAATAATATTTCATATTTCTTAGAAGTTTTTAAGAAGACAATTTTCCGAGAAATATTTAAAAATATTTCTAAAATAGTGTTGATTACTTCTCAGTCATAACCTTTTTACAACTTTCTAAAAGTAGTTCTTATTAAACACTAAGCCATAATGTTGGGAACGCTTAACCTATATAAAATACTAAAGTGCCTTTTCACAGTTACACCTGAGCTCCTAACAATATTTCATCCACTTAGTCCATCACATTAAACTTGTGACATATTTTATAAAACTCTATTATATTTTGACGAATCCTCATTATTTCTGTCATAACTCTAACACATTAAGATCTCGTCCCTTTTATTTTGCCGTCAAATGTTTTAACGGAAATACTTCTCTAAATATTATTATTTTTTATATCTAACTATGAAATAACATATGAAATGTTTTTTTTTGTACATATAAAAAAATGTTTACCATCTATGTAATTATGATTTCGACGGTCGGTGGATGCAATGAAACCAAAATTATTTGACTTAATTTAATTAAAAGTAAGTTACAACTAGGGTGTGACTATGTTGCACGAAGGTTGAACAAATAGTCACATTAATTTAATCAAATTCTTAAAAGAAATCTTATAATCTTAACTAAAAACATAAAAGAAATATAAAACCAAAAACTGTCTTCACACGGAACTGCAGAGTCAGACCCGTGTAGAATAGCCGAGTTTACCCAGAACCTAAGGCGTCCTCTGATTACACCGTATAAAGATAATTATATTTTAATTAAACGACCACTTATTACACCGTCACATAACAATCTTCTGTTTATTCTTACAATGATTAAACAGAAAAAAGTCACTTAATTATTGACTGCATTTTTAAATATTAACAGGATTTAAATGCACTATTAATAATTATGCTTCCTTATAGATTTTGTTCATATAAAAATTATGGAATGTTTGTACTGAATTGTAGTCGAATTCTAATCTTTACTGAACACTGTTTCAAACTCATGTTCAGATCACTATCTCTTTATTAGCGGCTTTAGTGACTGGGTGCAAGCAAACAACTATGTAGTTAAATAATCCTATTCATGTGATAGTTATCCTGTTGAAATAGCTAGTGTACTCGAGTTTGGTCGAAATAAAAAACAGTTAGAAGAATTTAAAGGAGAGTATGTGGATTTGCCAGCAACAAATGTATTATAATTTCAATTTTGAGATATTCCATGTCCACCATATTGTTGTAAATTTTAGCAAACCTCAATATTATCAATCTGTAACCAACTATTTCAGAAAATTAAATTATATATTTGGTGTTCAATAAATATTAATATAATGGAAAATTAAATATTCATTTGGAATATGTGGAGTCAACATCATCGTCAACTGTACAAGATAACAGCAAGTTTCTCACTTTAGGTAAGAAGTAATCTGACTGCTATTACATACTACATCATACAAAATTGCACTACTACAGCGTCGTAGCTCGACGCTCAGTAATAGATGTTCTAATAGTCCTTGACCCAGTGACATAAGTATTTTAAAAGTTTCATGACATATTTAGCATTTTAGTACCTTATATCAATATAGCATTCCTTATTAAAAAAAATAAGTTTACAAAATGAGTATACGTAATAGTGCTATGAGTCTAAAGTTTTCATATTCCAAAAGGAGTCTAGTAACATTAAAAATAATAGAACATTGTATATATTTAATTGTTAAAGTAAACAGTAATTTGACATAGTTATTTCGTTTCATGACCTATGAGTCTTAGCTATAGGAAAGTTATTTTTTATCTGTTGCAATCAACTCACTGAAAATGAGGTAATTGTATGTGTATGAACTATTCTACTGGTAATTTATGTAAATTTAATTTAAATAATTACTGAAAGTTTTATTAATAAATACTTCATATTATACATATTTAGTAAATATGTACAATGTAAAATATATATATATATATTATTGCAGAATCATCAACCACGACCACTCTGTTAAGAGGGAACGACTAGAGAGAGAAAGATCTATATTATATTCTCATCAACGGCAATTTATTTGGATAAATTGTTTCGTTCAACTGTCAACCATAAACTTTAATTAAGTGATGTTTATTGTTTGTATTCGTATTTCTAGGTCACGAGTATTCTAACAAAGGTTGTGACTTTAACAGGCTGTGTATGACATGGACATCTGTCTCCTTTATTCATAGATAAACATGTTTCTTAAGAATGCCACTTAGACCGTTAAATAATATTTTTTTTATTGATTTAAATTGACCAATAAAAATGAGGTATGGATTTTCGTAGAATGTGTTTAAATAGTTAAAAAAACAAATACATTTTATGTAGCTCTGAAAATTTTACATTATTATTTAATAGTATTTGTTATGTTTAAATTATGTGTATCATTTTATTCAGAGCAATATAGCAACACGAGACAGTTAACTATCTGAAATAAAATTTGAAATGCCTATGTCACTAGATTATGGCAAAGTATGGGCTATCTTAGAGATATGACGTTCATCTGCCCAAAGGCTATAAATAACGATTTCAAGTAATTGGATATAACTATAATATCGTAAATTAGGATTTCCGTCATCTAAAAGCAATTTGTACCGTAAATGCCACAAATTAAGATCAAATATATCAGATATAAGATAATAGATGTAATAAGTACAAGTCACTGTCATGGAAAAATTGTAGCGTTTGTTCAATAAATTTCAGATAGTTAGTCAGGTAGTTCTGAACTTCAAAAGTAAAGCTGGTGTAAAAATGAAATGAAATCAATAGATAATAATGTCTATGTACATATGTCTGACACTCAATCTAATTTTAAAAATACATGACTTATGTACACTTTTGATCTACCTATGTATATATGTATAGCATGACCATAAAGTTATGTATTTTTTTTTATAATGCTTGAATTATTTTGTTATTTAGTTAGATGAACTTTTACGCATTTGTTTTTGGATATTTTATGATAAAAATGCTCTTTTGTACAGTTTACTTTAAAAGGTACTTTTATTCAAAATTTGTATGATATTATAAATTCAAACAAATTGTTTCCAATGTATACATGTCAGTCTAGAGATAGAACCTATTTATTGGAGCTGAATGGATGTTATATGACATCTGATATCTTTTACAAAGCGAGGGCTTTATGTATACTTGTATCATATATTTTATGAGATAAAACTAATGAACTTAGATAATGAATCTCTTACATTTTAGTAACTTGAACAATCTACTTCACACTTTATTTTATTCTAAGCGTAACAATTTCAATGAAATGGAACGGAAGGAATAGTTTCGTGATGTCTTTTCTATCTTATACTTCCAACTGTTGGTTGTACTTAAAAAAAAATATAGAATTTATTAAATTCAATGCTTAAATAATAAATTATGGTATATTCAAAATGTTATAGATTTTATATTCATATTCCAAGTGCAGTTTCAGTTTTGATTTTTAATGTTTAGCTTTACTTCCAGTTTTGTCCCAGAAAATGGCTGAAGCCAGTATTAAAAGTTTTCAAATACAAGGTGATATTTAAACGTTGCCATTACAAAATTACAAGGATCAGTATTATAATGAGTCATAAAATTATTCTAAGGATTATAGTATATTTTAATTAGTATGGTACTTGTAACATTCATCCTTTTAATATATTTTATCAACCAGTTAATGCTGGAGTCGTTAACGTTAGTTGTCATATACACAAAGCTTGCAAGAAACAAAAATCACTCAACAATTTCAACTTATAAAATCATAATTTTTAAAAATTCTTAATATAAAATGAAGATATAGCAAAAAGTCTAAGAAATAAAGCCCAGAAAATATATTTTTTTATCCAATAGTTTTTCCATGAAACGTGCACTATGATTTTATTGCAAAGAGAATAAGTGAGTTTCATCACTAAGTAGTCGAGGTTATCAATCCTGGAAGATTTGTTTAAGTAGCATGATAAAAACTTTAACTATAACTTTGCCCAGTATCACAGATTCACAGCCTATTCTTTGTTGTAGTTTGATCCCTTTACTTTTTTGTTTGAAATAATTTAAAGGTGCAGTTCCTATCCTCTCCAATATACTTGACACGATATGTAAAGCCAAGTTACATTCGTGTGTTAAAAGTTTGGTTATCTTTTTTCTAAATGGAATATAATATATACATATTTTAAAAATAAGCACATGAACTCCATCATGTTATATGGGCTCGAAAATATTGCTTAATTATAAAAGATGATACAGTTAAATTTAAAGTTAAACTTTTTATTTACAAACTTACTATTCATATAATTTGCACATAAAAGCAGTGCAGCAGTAAATTGTACTTTTGAACAAAATAGTAAATTGCTATTTGTATGGAAGCAATTGACAATTTCAGAAGAAAGTCCTCAACTCGCCTCCCTGGATAGCTTTAAGACTTTTTATTTATTGAGACACGGAACTCGGATATTTTATTTAAATCAAACAGATAAAATCTAGATTTAACATACTACATATGTTTTGTAATTTTCAGAAAAGCTTAAACTAAAATCTTTAACATACATATGTTATTTCATTTTCTTTGTGTAATAAGACAAATATTCATAGATTTGTAGCGAGAAAATGATGCCATAGGTATGCTTTAAGAAATCGATTACAGTTGTAAGTTTAAATTAATCTCATAGAAATATCCCCACAATAATTTAACAACAGCTTTTCTTACCTTACTTTCTTCTTTTCAAGTATAATATATAATGAGAAAAACATGATAATAACTAAAATATTTATAAAAATGTTTAAAATACTTCTTGTTATATTATTATTATTGTCTTCAATTAAAAATTTTGCGACAGACTGATTCTTTATCGCTGATTTTAAATAAATTAACCCACCTCTCTACTAGTCTCAGAGTCTAAGATAAACAAAGTTGAGTGAATTGTGTAATTTTTATTGCCATGAAAGAAAATTAAAACAAATTTCTTTCGTAAAATTTAAAATGTGGAAGAAACTTTTTCTGATCAAAATATTAGTACTAGGAGATGCATCTTCGCGTTTTTGGAGTAAACCAACCGCAACCTTTCGGAACCGAACTATATTTTTTGACATTGGTTCAATTTTTTAAACCTTTAATTAATTTTTTTTATAAATAAAATTCCAGTTAACTTGGCTATTGAAAACAAAATGAATAAAATTGCAACGTGATTTGATAGAACATTCAGTTTCCGAGATCAATTCCGAGGATAAATGACCTGAGTCGCCAGTATAGTTCCGCTCGTTTCACCCGACTCACTAAATAAAAGCTAGCAATGGTAAAGATTTATTTTACAAATTTTATTAAACTCGGAGGTGTGAAACTGGCTTTGAATCTTTGAAGGAAATAATCTTAGCGAGGATTTAGTAAAGGTGTTTTTAATTAGATCTTATTTCTAGGTACTTCTTAAAATTAAGTATAATATTTTTTGAATAAATTGCTTTCTTTGAACTATACATATTTTCCCTTTATTGGATTTTTATATGTAAATAAAACTGTTATCTCCAGATATATATTTTTACAATATGTATGTACTCATATGTATATATCAGTATATATTGTATACTTGTATAAAATTATTTGTATGCATATCTTTTATTCTTTATCTTTTCAATATATACGTTACCAACACCATTGTTTCTATAATCGTATTCTAGCAGAAATCTCTTTTGAGAGATAGTTATCCATTGTACACCGCATTTCGTTTATAATATACTATATTTTTGGCAGATAAATAAATAAAAAATACTCCATTGAACATAACATAAAATAGAGTCCCTAAATGTCACACAATTTCTTTTCACACACCTTCAATAAGGTCCCTAATATTATTTACCGTATTTCGGTTCATATTTCGGCACACGTTCATAGAGCCCTCGGGTGCCATGCGACGACATCTTATGACCTTCTGTAGTACATATATTGCAAATGAGATTTGTATTTTGATTTTTGAAAATATCTATATTTGTTTGGGGTTTGGATAAATATATTGCAGCTTCAAATAGTAGGTATGTATATTTTCATTTATTTTGATGATAAAAAAAAATCTAAATCAAAACACACTGAAAGATATATGTATATCGGTCGTTAAATAATTAATTATTGTTATTGTATCATAATTTACTCATTTCGTGATGATTAAATGGAAACCAGTTAATTGTAATGAACGCAAATAGCATCTTAAAAAAATTAAGTACTTTAATCGAAGGGTTAGTAGATACGTGAGCATCAAAAAAAATTGTTCAAAGCTTTACTTTCGATGCAATATTCTTTGTACTTTTTTAAACTTTGTATTATTTTTTTTGCAAAAATAAAACACACGTAGTATATCTGAAAAATATTAGTTTCGTATAAATGAATACAACTCGCGAATGTCTTAGATCTCATTATTTGCAAAGAGAATGAAAAATTCATTTACACAAGCAGGAATCGAACGTGAATCCTCCAGAATATCACATTTGAGTTGCTTTACAGTGCTTTGTATTAGGTTCAGAATTACCTTGTAGATGGCGCCTCCATTCTGTTGTGATGGTTTTATGTATAAGTGCTTAAATCACCAATTCCAATCAGGATACGATAGTTTAGTTGCTAAAGTATTATTTATAACGATTCAGGGCCGGATAGTTGCATTGTAATAATTTATTAGATAATGCACATATTCTTTATAAATATTACGCGATAACGAATATCCCAGTTATATTAAATGTAATTCCAAATAATATTCATAAAGCACCAAACAGTTTGAAATGAAATACTAAGAAATTTAATAAAAAATACATTGAATAAATAGGTAATGCAATTACGATTCTATATGTGTATATTTTAAAAATACATATGTCTATATATTAAAAGCTGGTTTTAAATCTCATATTCGTCTTTTTTAATGTAGTTTTTGAATTAAAATATATATTTTTTTAATTTTATATCAAAAAGAATACCTAAACCAAAAGGATAATGATAAAGTTAGATCAGTAAACTTTCTAATAAATCATTCTATGTACATATATATAATCTTTTCACATATAAATGAAATAATTTTATTCATATAAGGTAAGAATAATCAGTCAGTGGTGGTCCAGTGGTTAAGAGACCCGCCTCTCATGCACGAGGGCGCGGGTTCGATCCTGACCCAGGCAAGTACCAATGTGATTTTTCCGAGTCATATGTACTTTCTAAGAATATTTAGACTTCACTGATTAATACATTCCCAAAAGAGGGTTGATGTCAGGCAGGCGGTCGGTCGTAAAAACAATTAGCCAAAACTATTTAAAAAAAACATTTATGATGTAAGGCAGACCCTGGCTAAAGCTAGGAAATTGCCAGGTAAGAAAAATCAGATAAAAATCGTATAAAGGTACGTAATTCGGTGCGACTGAATAATTTATTCCTTTTATAAAGCGATTTAAGGTTCGCTTATCGGCTTTAGAGCAATGTGTATAATCTTATTTAAGAACTTGCAGATCTTATATATTTAATGGTTTATAATTTGGACTAAAACTCATGTCCAAATTTTTTTAAGACATGTTATTATTGGAAAAATCTAATTATATAAATCGAAGAAAGAAAACTTTTAAGATACAGTTTTTTTTTTAAAGACGTTAAAACTGATTCTAAAATATTTAATGGAAAATTGTAAAATACGATTTGTTTTTAGTATTTTGCAGATGTTGTTGTATGTATACTGAATTTTGCAAACGAAATGTTAGAGAAGTATGCATTTTATTAAATACACTTTTGCTATTTTAATTATTTTTTTTTAATTTGAAGTATTTTTTTATAGTCTAAAGACATCAAGTATTATAGAACGTCACAATCATATCTGCGAAGGGAAATATATAGAAATTTGTGAATATTACATTGTGTATAATTCAAATTGAATACTTATTGTCTTAATAGGTGTTCGACATAAGTAATATGGACTATTTGACATTTTGTCATTATAACATTTTCCAAAATAATATTCTCATTTTATAATATTTAGTCTTTTATCGTTAGTATTATTTGTGATTAAGTATATGTATATTTCTATAGACGGTGAAAGTTCTTCTAAGTTTTTTATGAGGTTCAACTTAAATTAAAATTTGAAACACGTCGCATAACAAATAATTAAATTAAAAATCTATAGTCTGCAATACAGAGACTATCCTTAAATAGATAATAGTAACTATTGATCTTAATTCTTAGTCTTTTCTTTCTATTCCAAATATCTTTTAGAAAATAAGATGTTTACACGGTCCTACCCATCAGAACAATGGAACTCATGACTTCTCCACTACAGTGACATTATGAAGGTGCTTCGAAAGCCCAGTTATTGTGTAATAAGTAATAAAAATCTGTTGTAATTTTTAATTTATGCGAGGGCTTGGGTATAATAACTTTGAAAACTAAAAGACTTTGATTTCAAAATAATTTGGATCATCAACCTCTTTCAATGTACCTACCCTTAGATCTAAACGCTGATATTTATGAGAATATCCGGAATATTGAATCTACACAAACGTCCCTTTAATTTACAAATGAAAACAGTGTGTTAGTTGATATCCTGAATTAAATATGTAATTATCTTTGATCAATATCAAATGATTGAAAATTTACAAAACAACAATATTATTCGTAGTTTAATTTTATTCTGTAAAGCATTCCACTATCATAAAAATCGTTAATTTATTTAAGTTAAGGTTATACTATTCAACAATTCACCTAATATTATATGGAAAACTCACGTACTAGCTGTACTCAGGTGGCGCTTATGCGAATGGAATTCGTTTATTTCATCTCATCCAGTCTAGTAAATATTTGAAACTTGTACGATATTGTTACAACGCTTATTATTATTGATTTTTGACGTTAATACTACTACGAAATACGTTGTTTTATTGATATAAAGATTTAATTCTTTTAGTTTATAATTTAATTTCCAATACCTGTGAGGTTATTAGAATTAGGTTTCTTCTGTTTGAATAAGAGTTATTTTCAAAAACAAATCTATCTATATATAAACTATAGCGGATGCAATTTAATCAATCTAAGAAATAAATCACAATCATTGAGACAACAAAAAAATACAAAATAAAACAGATTCAATATTGCTCGGTTATATAAAAGGCTCATTTCTATTCTTTCTAGATTCTTTGTGTACATTAATGAGACCTGAAAGACCTGTTCTTTAAATACTCATTAAAATAAGTATTGAATGTCGATTTGTAAATAATGATAAATGGTTAATGCCTTAATTATTTCACTTTTAGAACACAATAACGACGGTTTTTAATACTAATGATTGAAATATACTTCTTTTTAATGACTTCGGTCCAGACATTTACTAAAGAAATTTTAAGTTTCGATATTGTTTATAAAATTTATAAGATCGAAAAATATATGAAAGTACAGCTATATTTACGTTATCTTTTAAATATATAATAAGTTATTATAAATACATATGTTTTGAGAGTTAAAAGGTTATGTAATGAGATTTAAAGAAGATTGGTTTACAATTATTCTTGAAGGAAGCGGGAAACGTATTTTATAGTTGTCTTTAACACAATTAATAATAATATTTTAATAAGTAATAGATCACCAGGCTCCCTAGAGATTTTGCTGTACAGATAAATGAACAACAAATCTAACTCAGACTTGGGAAATGATTATATAAGATCAAAGTGCGTTTCTATAAATATACATATGTATATTATAAGAATAATTATGTATAAGGTTATAGATTCGAAAGAATTTATTTTTCTACTATTATCAAAAACTTCAACAGAATTTTTATTTCTGTCATTATCTTCGATATTTATAACTTCCAATAACTCTCTTCTAATTTCACACTTATGACGATCACTGGACTCTAATTTTAATGTAACCAATATAAATATATATTATGTCAACCTGTTTAAAAATATTGTATTTTTAAGTCGTTTATATATGTTGTACACATTGTTTTCCAATTGTATCGTGCAAATGTGCAACAAACGCACCAGTTTTTGTTTACTTATCATTTTAACTACACAAGTTGTAAAAGAGACTTTACGTAAAAAATTTAATTGAACTGTCATAAAACAACTTTAAGAGATGACAAATTGCAAGTCCTTAAGAAAAGATTTATAGTATAGTTTGAGTCAAACTTAAGTTGAATTTGTATTAGTTATTAGGAATCTGCCCTGTTGTATTTATTAAAAGTAATATTGTTTTTTGTAAGACATAAAAATAAAAAACCAAAAACTTGGTTTTTCGTATTTTTCACATAAACTTTGACGTTATGTGAAAAAAAGTTAACACACAAGTTTTAGATCTGTTTATTACCTACAACTTTGATATACAACATTTTTCCGTAGGACTTTTAGTTTTGGCGGAAATCGAGAAAACCCATTTTTTACCCTTAAATACCCATCCCCATACCCTTTCCGACCTCAGATCGCCCGTCAATTATTTTTACTTTAATTTTTATAATATTCCCCTCCTTTTCTAATGAGTTTCATTCTACTATAATTTATTTTCATTTTTCATTAATTTTAAAGGCTTCTGCACTGGCCTAATACAAATTAATCGAAACTTGTATAAGAAAATTAAATATACACTATAATTATTTATTGCATTCCTCTTATTTCTATTATTAAATATTTTTTGAAATATTCTATCTTACTACTAGTACCGTAGCGCTTTATGTTAATCTATAAAATTTCATGCTATTGTTTTAAACATATTCATTGAGAGTTTGAAGTATAACTTTAAAATTTATCAATATATGAATATATGAATTTAAATATTTGACGACGAAATCTCTTAAGAAAAAAAAGTCATTCTACAGTCATTTTGTAATTGTTAATTTGATAAATGCAACAGTTTTTTCTTTCACAAGCATACATGTAATATATGTACGTATGTATGTCGTTATTTATGCTATCACAAAATCATGGTTTTGGACAACAATAACATTCTGAAGCAATTACTGTATAAAATAACCTGTAAAAAGTTTGACATTAAAAGGTAAATATACTTTAAACTATGTGGAAATAAAAGAAGTTTTCATCGTCTGCGGCCTGTATGCTTATTGTCCAGTACTTCATTCATTCATTCAAAAACTTAGCACATTTTTTCCTGATGGCAACATATGTAAAAAATTCTACGCATCGCTAAGTGTTATAGATCATTAAGCAAAAATAATGACTGTATTTTATATTCCTTTTATTAATATGTATATATGTTTGATTCCTTTTTAAACCACGATATTTAGAAGATGTATTTATTTTTATACCAAGAAACTTTGTATCTACTTTGTCACTAGGTCAAGAACTATTAGAACATCTATTACTTACCGTCGAGCTACGCCGTAGTAGTGCAATTTTGTATCGTGTAGTATGTAATAGCAGTCAGATTACCTCTTACCTAAAGTGAGAAACTTGCTTTTATACATAGTTCATGGTAGATCTTGACTACAAACATTCTCAGTGAAATATTTAATGTTAAATAAATTATTTATTCATATTTATATATATTTTTTGTACAATTTAGTGTTCTGAAACTTTGTATATAGTTCTATTAAGTAAAGTGCATACATATAATTATTGTGTGAAAATTTAAATTAATCCAAAAACCGCAGTAAAACTTAAACTTCCAAATTTAAAATGGATATTCTTTATAGGAGGATTAGTACCAATTATTATTTATATATAACTAAAAAAAAAATACAAAATTTAAAAATGACTTAAATTAATTTCAAAACTAAATTACCATTAATTGGTTCGACTATATGTACGAAGGGTAAACAAATAGTGACACAATATTCCAACAAGAAATATAAAACTAAAAAGTCTGTTCACACGGAACTATTGAGTCAGACCTTTATAGAATAAAAAAAAATACTTAGAAGTACTAAAGACCTGGGATTCCATCATTATTTAATTAACTATAACATCATCGCGTAACACATTTAAGTATTTTTTAATTTATTGTTCAAAAAATTACATTTTGTGTGAATAATATATGTAGTATAAATAAAAACAATATAATTCGACAAAGTTAAACTTGTAATTCGTTAAAACTTACAGGATTATATAAATGTGTCAGGAACATTTGAGAAATAATTTGTATTTAGCAAAATATGATAGAATTTTATAAAATGTCACATGTTTAATGAAATTGACTACGTGGGTGTGATATTTTTAGGGGTTCAGATATGATTTTGGAAATGTATTTAATATTTTGAAATGAGGAGTTTATAAAGGCTTCTTATTAGAATTGTAAGAAAATTATGAATATATTACTTTTTTACAAAACTAGTTTTGGATGTCACGAAATATAAATTGTCTATATTTAATTCAGTCCTTACAGCATCTGTTAATAATTTAGGCAAATAATAAATTAATTCCAGAAATATGTCTTTTAAACATCACCTACATGTTTATTAAATTATCAATCTGTTCTTATTTTTTAACCTGTTTAATACAGTTAAAGAAACACATTATTTAGTATCAAATATCCTTTTAGGTGTCCATTTTTAGAGTTCCTTACAAACTTTTCTCATTTATATGTATATTTGCAATTTTTTAATTTTCTTTATATATATAGAGATTGTACTCCTTGTACTGAAAAACACGACATTTTACATAAAGCATTCCTGACAGCTGAATAGGGAAACTGTAATATATTTGTTGAGGTGGAACAATCCTGTTAACTAAAGACCTTTTTAATAAAAATTTCGACGTCGGTTGTATAAAAAAATCTTAATATTAAGAAAATGGTAACAATTTGTTATCTCATAGTAACGCCAAGGTTTTGACGTCACTAAATATGATTTCAACAGGCTTACGAGCTTCGTTTCATCCGTTGAGATCCGTGAGAAGTGGTTTATCTCTGTTATGAAAAGAGTGTAACTTAAATGTATTGGGAAACACATCTTTTAACTGACTATTACGGTGAAGGTTTTTGAATATATTACCGAAATAAAAAGACATGTAAAATTTAATTGAATCAACAATTATTATTAGTAGAAAATAATCCATTATTGCTAATGAACAATTAAGTAAAATAATCATAAAGGAGGTATTATAATAAAAAATATTTGTAATAAAAATTGTTTGGAAGCAGAATAAAAATCTCATTCGATGTTAAAAATTTTAAAAAATGTAACAATATTATTAATACTACAGTTGTTAACTAACGGTCCTTATTTAGGATATGTAAACTATTCTATCATAAAAACTTTTTCTTTTCGATTGCTGAATGTACACTTTTAATTATTAATGTCAAGGTCATTGACCCGAGATGGGTTCTGACAAACTTAACATATACCAAGGACGATGATTAATGGATATCGACCGGAGACGTTACCGAAATTATTTGAGCAGATATTAAGGACAAACTTAATTTTCAAGTAGGTACTTTTTAATGAAATCGCATCAAGACTATTATGTATTAAGTAGAAGATATTTATCCACCAAAGACTAAGAAAATCATTAATATATAATAAACCTATTTCAAAATAAATACAGTGGTCTTAAAATAAACTGTTACAATATTGATAAGAGGTTATAAATTTATATAAATATTGTAGTTCATTCATGGATTGCTTCTGAGTATAATGGTTAAGAGATCTAAGATTTTCGTGACTATTCATTTAAATGAAACTAATATTTTCGGATTATATTATTATTTTATAAACTATATACATACTCCCTACGTTTCGGTTACATTGCAGCAACCGTGATCACGGACATCTCGTCTAATGAATGAATAAAATTATTCAACATAAAAAAAACCAGTAACTAGCTTTTGTTATAGGCACACAGCTGTGTATTATACTATACAAAATAAACATTTAAAAAAGGTATTTGAAAATATAAATTAAGAATATAAGCTTTTTGTAATTTACAAAAACAGTAGCATACACTTGATAATTGGAATATTTACACGAATAGGTAAAAATAAATTACTCATAAATAATTACTGGACAATTTGTTTGATGCACACAATTCTCAACAACCCTTGGATTAAAATGATTTCAACTCGGTATGTACGAGCTTTCGCGTTAGAAAATTCAATTTAAAGTTTTTTCATTCACAGTTATTGACTTCCTAGATAGACTTCCTTGTGTTAGAATTTTTTAACAGGATATCAGAAAATAAACGGGTAGAAAATACTGGGTATATGGGAATATCTTTCTGAATTTGGATAAATTAAATTTATGACCAGTATGAAATAAAACCTATCATTGCTCTTTAAATGTTCCCAATTAACGAATAATTTATTATTCGCCATATATCTGATTATTTACAATATATCTATCCAACTTGATTTATTCCTTACCCCTTATCATTGATGGACTTTAGAGAGATAACGTATAATTAATAGATTTGCTAAAACATTAAAAATTTATGAGAAATTTATTAAAGTTAAGTAACGGATAAATAAAATATTTTAAGCAAAAAGCGTTCTCAATAGACTTTATTACATAAATTAAAACATGGTGATTGTAATTTTTTTTCTAAAAAACGATGAACGGTAGTGTCTACAGATAATTTGATATTGGGCTGTTTTAAAAGATATACATGTTTTGGGTCTTTTGTCTTTTAACTAGAAAGTTGAAACCATATAAAAAAATTCAATCATCGTTACAAATAAAACGATTTAATCGATAATTTTATAACCTAGATACAAGGCTTTTTCCTTTTCATACGAGCTCGTAATACCTTTTTCATAACTCGTAGAAAATAATTTTAAAAGAGTGTATTAAACAAGTATAACGGCAAAGAAGAAATAACTTCGAGTTATTGTTATTGAGAACCTATAGAAATAAAAATTAATGAGAAAAGTCAGAGCTAAAAATACGTCGTCATTGTTTGAAACCGATATAGCTTACGAGATTTTTTGCTAGATTGTGTTGTGATATGACAAGGATTTTCTAGGTACTTTTTTATCTAATGACTTTTATTTTTGGGAATATTGTACTGAATTATGGTTAAATTAGAATTAAAATGTGATTTTTCTTAAGATTGTACTCTTATACCTGTACATATTAAAAACAAATGAGTGACACATTATATTACAATACTATATATTGGTATAAAATATTTCTAATATAAAAGAAAGTAGTGTACAGAAAAAATACTTAATAAACTCCAAAATCTGCCTGTTTACTGCTTCTAAGGTGTAACATATTTTGTCCGGTTAGCTTTATATTTCTAATTCTGAAACTGACGCAGACGAAGACGACGGCCAGAACTAGTTTCATAACAAAATGAAAATCATATTTCATTATTGTCCTTAACTTCTAAAAAATATGTATCTTCACTAAATAGTAACATAAAAAACCACACCTGAAATCTATTAACTGAATACCACATATCATAGCTATATCTCAGTGACTGACTATACGGTTGGCGCCGAACTCGGTAAACTGGGAATCTTTTGGTCACGTACTTATGGGGGAAACTCTAGAGAATATCTGTGAAGATCTCGCAGTTTGAGTTGACGTATTGAAACCTTTCAATAGGGTATAACACTAGCCTTATTGGTAAACTTTTTATGTCTATCATATTTACTGTTTATGTAAAAACTGTTTTGATTGTCTTGATTTTTATCTTTAGGAGGGCCTTTGATTTACGAGTAGTTGTTAAAGGCTGCTCGTCTGAGTTAATAGCGTCAACGCAGAGGTTTTTCGAAGTTCTGTCCTCTAACACTTTATTTTTGTTGCTTTTTTTGTGGTTTTGCTGAAAAATTTCACAAAAATTTTCATTTATACGTTCGTTTATTTTATTTTTTAATTAAAAATTAAATTCAACCTGTCAAATTAGACACTTCAGATATTTTTATACATATCATTTTCAAATATTATTACTTCTAAGCGATAGCAAGTCCTTTTCACCCAAGGTTGCACTTTTTTTAAATTTCCATCGAATTTTTCGATTACATTATTGTATATATCTATGTTTAATCAAATATCGTACACTTCCTAAATTGTATCCCGTGAAAGAATATTAAAAATATTACTTCTTAAAGAAAGTCATGAAGAAAATAATTTTATAAAAAATTATATAGGTCTAGTTTTATTTTATACCGCCATTTGTGAGAAAACACTGATAACTGATAACTTATACCATTAGTAGTTTTTATCTTGTTATCAAAGCCAAGAGATTTTCAGAATTTAAAACACGAAGCGAAGACAATGCAAAGGTATTCCTTAACATCTTTATCTCTTATTTTTAAACATATATACTTAAAATCTCTTTATGTAATCATTTAGTTTACAATTTATTTAAAAGTATAGAGAAGTTATATATATAACTTTTTTGATAAAATTACGTTTTCAAATCGACAAAATAGGTATAGCAAATAAAATTTAAACAATACATACATTGAGCCTTTATCAACTATATCACGGAACAACAGTATGGTTGTTTGATTCTAGATCAATGAACTAGGTAATCTAACTAACATAATTGATCTCATTTTATATAAGCGTTCAGTTGGTTCTTTCATTATCACGTTAAATATCCTTTAACCTCACTACTATTATAACTGCGAGAGTTTGTGAGAGTATTTTCAAGGTCTTTCTTATTTTTCTAATGATGAATTATAGGACCCTCTAAATATGACAAGAAAAGTCAGAAATTATTTTTGTTTGAAAAAGTATTTGATAATTTTATAAGCTATCTCAGAGATTTATGTGATGAACTGAGTGGGTGAGTACCTGTATCTTAATATTAAATGAAAATATTAGTAATACTTTAAAATAGACACCTTGAATATAAGCATGAATTACTACAAAATTAAACTATTGTAACAAATGTTGCGTGTAATTTTGTTAAAGCATATCAAATGTGAAGGAGTTTATCTGTAACAAATTGGTAATATTACCAAAAATAAACGGCTAATGTTATATATTGTAACCTTTACATTAGTTTGACTATTATATTAGATACTAAAGAAGTAAAACGTCAGGCTGGAAAGTTATTTGTTTCTCTTAATATTGACAGAGGCGTGGGTCAAGAGACAGTGCCTCTCTCATTTTATACATCGTCATTTAATAATTAAATATACAATACAACCTTTGACCTTAAGTACTCGTAAATTTGATGATTATATCTAAAATATATTTTCTTTTATATTATATCGAAAATATATTTTCTTTTATATAACAACAGTATGTTTTTGTTGTAATTTACATACATTACTTAAACAGATTTTTGAATTTTATGAATAGTAGAACCCTTTAATAAGACATTAATGGGAAGTTTTTAAACTTGACTACAACTGTTACACAGTGTTGAAGTAAATGTAACTGTTACTTTATTGCACAGATCACGAGTTTTTATTTTTATAATTTAAGATAATATGTTGTTACTTCGAAATAACCTAAAATTTGTTTGAATATGGCTCATAGTGTCATTCTTGAAATTTTTATTTAATGTGTCGAAGCTTAATTTAAAATGTCTAATTTAAATTATCGAAGAAAAAATTATATTGAATAATTCAATAAATTATATAACAAAAAAAGACTTTTTGATTCCTCCAAAATAGAAGCAATGTTTGGAACATTCATTAATTGTTTATAATTTTATATACAAACCTAATATTTTCCCTTATGTACCACATTCTATGTATGTAATTAAAATATAGTTAATATTAAAAAGAAACAGAAACCCTAAATAAGATAGTGCCAAACTACTCGTATTACTATAAAAAGAACTTACATACACTTATTGACTTAAGAATTATTATAATTGATTTATAAATTTAAGGAACAATAAATAAATAATAAATTATTTATCATATTATTTAAGTGTCTAAAATATTTAAATTGGTGCCTCAATAATGCGGAGCTTATATGCAATATATAAAAAGTGACGGTAATAAGTATTTACAAGAAAAAATTTCTCGTGATGAAAATTGAATGAATTTTTCACTTCAACAAAATGTATATTCATAATTTTTTATTACTTCTTGGTTCCAGATATGACCAAAGTTGAAGCTCAGGCAACTTTATCTATTAATTTTCAAATTATAAATAGATCAAATTGCCCTAAAATTTGCAATCAAAATACTTCGAAAACTGTATATCGCACTCGAAAGCATCGAATAGCGTAAGATAGTGGTTGTAAGAGGGGAACTCAATAGAATCAATAAAAGGTGACTCACTAATCGAGTAAAGGATACGCTTATTATATACATTGTAACAAAAAAGAAAAACATTTTTAAATCGGAAGTAATATAATTTTGATTGGCAATCTGCCATAACAAAATTATGTAAAAGAAGTTTGTTATGAATAGAATGGGCAAAAAAATTAAAAGGTTGCATTATAACATTTTAATAGACTGTTATATACAATGCTGATACTGACTATGGCTTGTCATAAATTTTACAAAGGAAGGAAAACATCGATACAAGAGTAAAAGAAAATATCGCAGATACTAAAAACAGTCTTATTTTGAAGTCAGATTCCTCGTTGAAAAAAGGTGGTCATCGCTATCTAGTGGAAAACATTATTTCCTTTCTTTGATCTATTCAGGCAAAAGTCAAGGCTATATGACATTTCTCCACTTGTGTACTACTTGTCCCTGATAGGTTTCTTATAATTATTTAGGCATATATATATATATATTTATTTAGGCAAATGCTTTGGATAAGGGAAAATAGATGTAAATCTTGAGAAGAGTCACAGTTGACTTCACTAAAAATACACGTTTGGAAAATGAAAATTAATAAGTCCTATTTCTTCGTTCATAAATGTTTGTAATCATTATCGTTCGTTATATAAGAGTCCCCATCATAATTGATACTCTCGTCACCTGAGGCATAAACATTGAGATAGTGAGGAAGAGATACGATTAAAAAGGTTATAATTACTCTTGGGGCTGTCATAATCTCAAGAACAAGATCTATTACAACCCTCCCCCCCCCCCCCCCCCCCCCCCCCCCCCCCCCCCCCCCCCCCCCCCCCCCCCCCCCCCCCCCCCCCCCCGATGAAGAAAAAGCCAAAAAGGCTACCAAATGTCTAATAAAAACAGATTGTAACAGATAGTTCGCAAGTAAGTCAGTGGTGGCCCAGTGGTTAAAGGGCCCGCCCCTCGTTGCCGAGGGCGTGGGTTCGATCCTGGCCCGGGCAAGTACCAATGTGATTTTTCCGAGTCATATCTAATTTCTAAGACTATAAAGACATCACTGATTAATGTTGTTTCCCAAAAGAGGGTTGATGTGAGACAGGCGGCCGGTCGTAAAAACAAATAGCCAAAACAATACACAACATGTTAAGGCAGATCCTGGCTATAGCTGGGAAAATGCCAGGTAGAAGAAGATAGTTCGCAAGTTTTATGGAAATCTGGTGTAGTGCGGTAGAATATTAAAATAAAAAGCAAATCTTTATCAAGAATCATAATTTCATTTCATTTAAATGTATTGTAGCGAAAAGTTTAGCAATCAATGTGAAAAATATTCAAAGACAACTTATTTCATCTACCTATCATTTGAAAATGTCTTCTCACTAGAATTTCTTCTACTTTAAAAAACCAACACAAGTATCTAAAGCTGTTACTTATGATTACATCTATTCAAAAAAAATTAATCTCAAACTAATTTAAGTTCATCTCAGAAAGAGTACCAGTGTGAGAGGTTCTTGAATAAATGGTAAATTGCAATTTTGAAACGAGCAATTGACAATTTCAGTAGATTATCATTTGCACGCTTCGTGGCTAGCTTTGAAGAGAATTTATTTACTGAAAGGCTGAGCCCAGGTGCTTCAATCGAACCAAAGAAATAAGACGTTCTATATTTAAATGAGGCATTATTATTTGCAGTAAATATTTTATCGCATTTTCATTTATTTCCATCGACGTTTTTGACAAGGACATAGAATTTTTATAAGCAATATTTTTTCATCAAGAAGTATTCCATTTTTTTGAATCAGTTTTAAAGATAATAAAAAAAATCAACGAAATATTATTCATGAATTTATAAGTCCCTTTATCTAGCTAAAAGTAAATTTATGGTAAATAAATCCTTAATTAAAAATTCGTTGTTATTTAACCTATTACTTTTTCCGTAGTGATAAGTAAATAAGCATATAATTAAAACATTGAAAATAGAAATGAGTTTCTATAAAAAATAATAGTGACAAATGTACATTTTCACATATATGGTTAGATTTTATTTCATAGAAATCTCTATAATAGAACATTATATGCAGTTTTGATGTTATTATCTTCTTCTTCTTCTACATATATATATAAAAATGGATTGCTGTTCCTTAGTCTCGCTAAAACTCGAGAACAGCTGAACGGATTTATCTTATCTTAGTCTTGAAATGTTCGTGGAGGTTCAGGGAAGGTATAAAAGCTGAAAAAAAATTATTCATCACTGGGAAAACCATAAAAACAGCCCTTTTCTATTTCCCATACAAACGTTTTTTTCGACATTAGATTTGACAACTAACTAATATGTCAATCATTCTGTCGCACTTCAAAACACGGAGACTTATGGCTTACAAGTAAACTCCAAAAATATAAATAAAAAAACGTAATAGATATTTCTTGATTATAGGGCGATACGAAGGTCGCCAGGTCTTCTAGTAATAAATAAAAATAATAATACATGACACGAAACTGAACCTTGGCAGACCCTTAAATAAAATATACACATGTCACTTTTAAGTTGAATCTATGTAGTTATGATTAAAAGTTGTGTTCTGTTACACCAAGTGTTAATTGTATATAGAACGATGTGTTGACCGATTTCATACTTCAATGATCTGGAATTAAATGGTATTACCGGCATTATATGGCCATAAGCATAAATGGGTTCATTATGTATATTATAAGTGACGATGTTACAATAATACCTATACATGTTTAAATATTCTTTTCTCTATTTTTATATATAAAACGTACAAAGCAATAATACACATTGTTTTATGCACAGACAGCAGGATAAACTAGGGGACTAATTGATTCTGTGGATAACGTTTTAATACATACCTGCAATACTATTTTTTCAGTATACTGAGTAAAATAATCTTTAATACTCCTTGAATCGTAGACATAAAAGTATAAAATAGTAAATCCCAAACTATCATATATTTTCTTTTCACACATTAAATAGAGTCCCTAGTAATGGACGTAATATGAAATATTGTTATTAAAATCTATTACGTTAAATGGCTTTTATTGGATACACATATTTCAAATAAGACTTGAATTGTTTTGGAATTGGTGTGACTGAATTTCATTTTATTAAGTTAAAATCTGATAGAATATTATATACTATTTATGTTTTTTGACGTGATAACGTCTTTAAAATCGTTTTAGTCGGGTGACATGTTCAGAAACTTGTGTCCCACCAAAACCTCACGAGCGCGATCGCAGGTATAACGAGAGGGAGAAGGACCGATCTCCCGTCTCATCTCGAGCGCTGCCAGTCATTCCGTGAAACTTGTGATGCGGAATCCTCACGAGCGGAGGCAGGCATAGCGTTCGAGTGAGTGGACCGATCTTCCGTCTCTCTCACTCGAGCGGCATACAAACGAATGAATACATACAAACGAACACACCCGAAATTTATCATCAAAAGTGTGAATACAACGATAGATGTAATTTAAAATTTGAAAAAATTGTTATCTTCATTAATTCCTTACTTCCCAAAAACTTATATCACCAATAAGACGTTATCACGTAAACATCTCGATCGTTAACCTACTTTACAAACAACCAATGTTTTTTTTTCTAGTGCTACTCACATTCTTTAGTATATAAGTAGTGAGACAGGAGAGAGTTTGACTGAATTGTAAGTGACTTTATTCACTTACTTACAATATTTGGTCACAAATAAATATTTTGATGACAAAGTCACTATCTATCTCAATGAATGTAAGGGGTTATTTTTTTATATTATATTTCAATTTATTACTGGTAAAAAAAATATAACTGTAAGTACTTACAAAAATATAACAACTAATCTTAACTTTAACAAGGATGTAGGAAAACTGTTTAAATATAGATTGCAAATACATTGCCATTTTACGATTACAAAGTAGTTTTGATTAACAGAGCTAAAATATGTATTTTCAAAATTAAACACTCCATTGTTAAATTTAACTTATTTTAATATTAGTTCAAAAAATATATTTTTTTTTACCGACCTTATATTCAATCCATTAAATCAAACAATCCATTAAAGGCACTAGTCGCATATAAAATAATTTTGCATTAAAAGGATGGAAAATAAGGAAAGAAACAAAATCATTTCTATCATTATTCTTATATAGAAAGTATTTCGATAAAAAAAACTCTGCACTTAGGAATAGAAAAAAATAAATAAATAAGGGTAGGAATTTATTCACTTTTTATATTATTTACGTTTTTATTTCTGTTTTCATATTACAAACGTGTTCCGTACTACCCTTTGTTCCTTTTAGTCATATTTATACCATATTTAGTCATATTTATACCAAGATTTAAACCTAGTTCTATTCTCCTTTAAAACAATATCTTTTTTCGTTTTATTTTTAACAATAATCATGAATACTAATGAGTTTTAATAAGAATTGGTGAGAGCCTCAAATTATTTTCATGTTATTAAAGCTGATAGCGCCGATATATATGTATTAATACCTTCTTTATTCATTATGTTATATAATTTGTTTTATTAAATATTTAATACATATGCTGTCATAATGCATTTGTATATCATTAGAATTGCAATAATGAATTAATACTTATTTTACTTGTATCATTACATCATACCCATCTCGTGAGCCATTACTCATTGTTGAGGTTGAGACCCAAACAAAAAGAACTTAATATACTTTTTTCGTAGCCTACACACGAACATAACCATCAAATAAATCACTTTCTGTTATTATATAGCTTGGGTTAATAATCACACCTTAAGTTTCCTTAATTTTTGTAAAATAACATTCATCTCATTATCCTTACTAAAATGTATTCAACATTGTTTTAACCTTCAGTAAATAAAAAACATTTATACATTTAAACTACTTGGAAACAATAAAATCTAAAAGGTCTAAAAAATTTCTTTTTTGTATGCTCATTAAGTTAGAAACATACAAAAATACTGTTAAAAATTTAAGTACTTTTGTTTTATGGGTTATTTAATGAAAAGGTTTTACAAATTATAGCTTGTGTTGGTTATGAATCTTACATTTTTTTGCAATAATTTATGATTTTTGTTATTAGTTTCAGTACAACACTTTAACTTCACCTTGAAAGAAAGCTTGGGTGAAATACTTTTTAACTTATGTTTAATTTTATATTTTAAGCAAAAACTATTCTTGCTAATTTATTGGGTCAAATTAAATAAAAATTGGATCAAAAAATATACTTTGGCTGGATGTTACTTAGACACATAAAAGTTTTAAACGTGCGAGTTGATAGGCATTACAAATCTTCCTCTAAAACCATGTTTATTGAATACTTTCAATGAATTTGAGGGCTAATCTCGATTACTTTGAATAAACAAAACTCACTTTGCTATAAAAGACAGACAGACGAGACATCTGTTATAATGTAACGGAAATTGTATACAAGATACTCGTACATTGTATTCTATGTTCAAGAGGTAGCTTCATTTCTGTTCAATATGTTTATTACATATGTCTTAATAATGTTTTTGTTGACATTTAGTTTTTAATATATGAGAAAAAAGCAGTACATTAAAAATATATTAAAGAGATATTAAACTTTGTAAGCTTTTCACGATACAAATGTAAATTTTATTTTTGTTAAAAATGCTTTTGATTAAAAGTCACTAGCAAATATATTTTGGTCTTGATGAAATTGCAAACAAACTGCAGAAGTTAAAAAAATGTTTGAAGCTTTCATTTCTTTTATTGCAAGATGTTTTGAACATTGAAATGTACTCATCTTAATGGAGAAAACACACTGTGGGAAAAACTATTTTCTTGTCTAAAAAGTATACATATTTTTTAAACTTATTAATTGTATTTATTAGATATACGAGATTTTTTTATTAAAAACTTCTTCACTAATTTCTAAATCTTACGCAAGGCTGTTGCTAGGTATAAACATGTAAGTTTTCATACAAAGATTCAAATATCTTCAATATGCGTGACAAAAAACAATGCAGATATTTGAAACGGTTCCTTGATTAGTTTTGAATGTTTAAAATTAACAAATTTAAGAATATTTATGGTATGAATTGAAATAATCTATTAAAGGAACAAATCCACCTACGTTAAAATATTTTAAATGGTAATTATATATATATATATATATATATATATATATATATATATATATGTGTGTATATGTTGAGTAACGTATGTTAACTACTAAAATGTTGTCGACTTACATGATTATATCCAGTTTTAGCCCTTCAAAGTTTTCTAAAAACTATTGTAGTAATTAGTCATAGAAAATTAATAATGCTGTTGAGCAACTAGAGTTTTAAATGGATTTCGTTGTTCAAGTTTAACAAATTAATTAGGAAACTGCCAATAACAGAATATTTTTAACTTAAAAATAAGTATTCAAAAACGATTTACAATATTGTTAGTCTTGCAAAAAATTAATTGCCTTTCGTAATAAATACATCAAAGGCTAACCGATTATGAATATAAAAGCAAAATTGTTCACAAGCTAAGGTAAAATAAAATTTATACTTCGGTTTAGTTACGAAAGTAAAAAGTGAAGAACCTTTTAAAATATTTTACGTTATTAAGGGAAGGGAGTTTTATTTACTTAATTCTTTAAAAGTTTATATTTAAAACATATAACACACCTTATGGGTGATTTAATTATAATTTACATTTATTCAATACATATACTTTGATATTTTATTTCATTATTATATTTAAACAACAGTTTCATTATTGAGAGAGAAACAGTATTGAGAGAGAAAAGGTAAATGATATAAGGAAAACATGTCACTACTGCTAACATTGATTATTATTGCTACGATTTATAAAAGTCCTTCAAGGACAAGCATTGATTAAATATTTGCGTTGATTTTTAGATTAAACGAGACTGATTTGTGTTTTTAGGTTAAATTAGATTGACAAGTAAGCACCGCCGAGCATGTCGTTGCTTTTTCTTTACGTGAATTTGATGTACATACAAAAAAAACTGCAAAATAAAAATAATTATTATTCACAACAAAAATTATAATTGTCTTATCTAAAGGAAAGAATCATAATAGACTGGGTTTATTTAATCGGACAAAAACAATCCCATACTCAAAACAATTACTTTTTGTTTTAATAATATATTTAATTCAAGTTGTCAACATTGTTTGCTTGTTGTAAATTTGAAAACACACATTGAAATAAATTTCAGTGCGAACTCCAAAGTTTCCTGTGGGAGTGTTTCTAATTTTCCTTGAAGTAGCGAATAATTCAAGAAACTTTCCCTTAATTCACTAACAACTTATATATTACATACGTTAAGTTCTATCTGTAATGCTTTGTTTCTGCTTTAACTTTTAATTTTTACCAACATAGATTTTACAATTTGAGTTAGTAGATTTATTGTTATATTTAAATTTAGCTTTTTATTAAAAAAATATGGGTTAAGTACCACCAATATGTTTAATTTATAAATTTAGGTATCTTAATTATCGATGAAGAAAAGAACGAAGGTAGTCATAATTTAAACATTTTCTCTGTCAATTTTTAGAATTGTATATATTTATAATTTTATTTTGTAATATTAAGACCCTAGTTTATAGAGTTAAAAGGTATACCTATGAATATATAAATTTAAATGTCTTTACCAAAATTTGATACATATATTTCGATGTCGAGTTATTTTATAAATAAAATAAGTAACTACATTTATCACAGGCGCATCAATTATTACATTCGGCAATGTTTTCTGATGTTGAATAAATCTAAGCGAGCGAGGTATATGTATATATATATATTAAATCCCACTTTTACCTTGGTATCATATTTTACTTTTACATAAATACAGGGATGAACGAATCATAATAATAATTTTCTTTATGGAAATCATTACCTACAGTTTTGTTTTGTTAATTGCAGCCGGTCGTTATTTTATAAGTCATCAGCCTATCAGAGCCCACTGCTGAGCAAAGGCCTCTTTCTCAAATAGAGAAGGTTTGAGCATTAATCACCACGCTTGCTCAAGCCGGGTTGGTGATTTCAAACCTATAATTGTGAAATTATAAGGCCAGGTTTCCTTACGATGTTTTACTTCAGCATGTGTCAGTGGTGTCTAAATACTCTTAGAAAGTACATATGTCTCGGAAAAATCACATTGTTACTTGCCAGGATCGAACCCGCACCCTCGGCAACGAGAGGCGAGCCCTTTAACCACTAGGCCACCACTGACTTATTTTATAAGAACTGAATGATTCTCAAAGAACGCTCATAGCACTGACAAGAACGATGAACCACTATAATCACTATAGTAGGTAAAATTTACTAAATTTATGTAAATCCTATAACATTTTAATAGAACAGACACAGGGTGGCAGCTGTAAGATAGAGTTTTATTAATATTGTAGTAATATAATAATACTGTAAGTATATAACGAGTGTTTCTGGAAATAAATGTTAGAATGTGATAAATTTGAGGTAATGTATGTATTTATACGTGCATTATGGAAAACAATATATATTATATATAATTAAAATTTTGGCCCTTTTTTGACCCTATTATCAATATTGTTGTAAAAAGTTGCATAACGTTTAAATATTATTAAAGCACATTAAGGAATATCAAACTCAATATAAATCAAATTCAATCAATTAACTAAAATTAAATAAAACAAGAAATTGATTAATCAAATATATATGTCGGAGAAGATGCCAAAACGTGGTTTTTAAAATGAGTGACGTCAGCATAACTGACGTCACCGGTGCGGTTTGTTCTCGAATGTCGTCAGCCCTTGAGGCTATCGAAGGTAACCTCACAGCCCTCACAGCCGGTGGGACGGTGTCTCGCTTCCAAGAGGTTCGATCCCCGCGACGGCTCCAGCACGACCATCTGTAATCAGTAACTCGCCTCTATTTATAATGACTAACAGCCATTGTTATGACTTCACTTGCACAGGTTGTCACGTGAGCGACACCTCACAATTTATCTACCCTCAATTATTGATTATTAAAATGGTAACTGCGCCGACATATATCTTTTAAATATTTTTCCGAAGTCATTGTCAATTTATACGCCTTTTCAGAGGCCTGAATTTCGACCATCTTTAGTAATCAAGTTTCAATAATTCAATTGTATTAAAATAATCATATATTCTTACCTCTTGTGATTTACGAGTATAAGGCATTGAAATTATTTCTTTATTATTATTTGGAGTTCACACTTGAAAGTGAAATGAGCCTTAACCTATATTCGTAATGAATTAAAACAATGATCGAAAGTATTTGAGGTTACATACACGTTTGGACATTAATTGTATCTTTTTTTGTATGTCATAGCCAAAATTTATTATTTAATTTCAAAGTCACATAAAGATCTTTACCGTCATTTTGAACAGAGAAATTTTACATGATAAATACAATTCATACATGGTTTAAAGAGCAAGTATCCTTGTCTATTCATGTTTTTTACAGAAAAAGCCAGCTATGAGTATGTAGTCATTACTTAAATTTTATGATGAGTCATTCTTCTAAAACTTTTTGAATTTATATTAAAATATGTACAAAATTAAACTGAATTTATATTAAAACATGTTCAAAACTGAGTTTAATATTTTAGAAGAGAAAAATTATACTTAGAGTGAAAAAATATGGATTAAAAAAATTCTATAATAAATATTTATCCGAGATTTCGTTTAGCCTTTTTTAGTCATCATAGGTGTCAGCAGAGCGAGAAATAATGTTTCGTTTCTTTCACTATAAACTATATATTCCTAGTTCGTTGTTCCTCTAACAACAACTGTTGCAATTGTGTTTACAATATGCATACTTTTATATTGCGTACTTCATAGCTTATGTAGCCAGTTCTTAAAATATGAATCTATTTCTATTGCATCTACTATTAATCATCATTATTTATAATAATTTATTAAGATATACTTTTTAATTCGTAGGTTAACTTTATTTATATTCTGTTAAAAATTTTAAATTCTTATACTTCATCATCTGTGTATTAGTTATAATAAATTATTGTAAAAAATATTTCTGTACAGTGATTTAAAGGTCCAAATACTTAACAATTGCTTTTATAATTTATAATTAAAGCTATAGTATGTTTTAGGTGGAACGTTTAATTTTATTATTTATTGAAAACTGTTACGATTGAAACAAGCGCCCTCTCTACGTTATTGTAACTTCCCCTCAGCTAAATATCTTACAATTGAATATTATAAATACGATGTAAGCGTTGGACTGGGGTTTCTGTTTTAACTTGTGGTGCATTAAATATCGGAGTGGTAGTACTGCCTAAACTTATTTCTAACCAGTCAGAGGTGCTTGTTCTCTGTGCCGTACCGAAATAGATAACTCGTGAGATATCCTGTCAACTGATATTGACAAAGATAAACCACTGCCACATGTGACAAGAAACTTCTCGAAAAACATGAAAACTTCGACAACCGGCGTATACTGAACGTTTAGGCGACCTTGAGATAATGATTAAAGTTAGATATTAGCCAGCTTTATACGGCAGCGCAATTACAATCTAGATACTCTACAAACCACTAGGAGATGCAAAACTTAATGGTATGGGTGTTTTGTTACACATAATATTCACATAGTATCTTGCGGGCTGGTAACCCAACTGGTTCTTCAGTAGCACCTTCAATAATAATAAATACAGCTAGCCGTACTCAGATTGTAAATCCTGTATCATTTTGTATTCACATATACCTATACCTAGTTTTACAACAATACGTGAACTATGGAAATACTATTTTGATTTTACGATTAAATTTTCACGATTCTATAAATATGGTGCCATAAAAATAGATATGATTTACATATACAATCGTCTAAGGCTAAGGTATCTCATAATAATAAAACTACTTTCATAATATATCAATAAAGTATAATTTTCTGGAGATCTTTAAGAGATTTGATAGATTTTTTACTTAACAAATTAAAGAAAAAAAATAATAAACTTCAAACTTATTCAGAAAACTATATTAATTAGCTGTTATCTCCATGCCATAGCATTTCATTTTAATATGTTTAGTTATTTCCTATAATAATTTCCATACCAAATTATTATATTAAAATATCAATAACATCTTTGTTGACCAACTTCAAATGCACGCTTAAACCACTAATGTGGACTTGAGACCCAATGCTCAGTTTGATATTAAAATACGACAATATTCCTGCATGTTTCTGAGCGTTCCGTAATAATTCTTTTTAATTTAAGCATCGGGAAACATTCTTGTCGCTGAATGGTCATGACGTACCTCGTAAAAAGTTATGACTTATAATATGATTTCTATATTACATTAAATATTGTTCCAACTTCTAAAAACCATAATAAATAAGTTTTTTCGCTCTTACGAAGGTTTTCTTTTGCTTGTATTATTTATCTTAGTAAAATTTATGTGTACTGTGAAATACCATATAAATATTCTATATGGTAATACTCGGAATTGGTTGGAAGAAATTGATACGTGAATAAAATAAAAACGGAATAAAATAATTAAATTTATTCAATTCCCGAATGTATTAAATAAAATCTAACGTTTTTAAAGGTTTCAAAGTAATATTTGTTGGAGTTCAGAGTTTTGGAACAAATGAAATGTTCATTTGTTTTTGCCATTCCATTATTGTGGTTTTTCACAAAGTTCCAAAATATTTCTAATTAAAAATAAATGTTCCCTAGGAGAAACCAAATCCATACCTATCAATATCGGGAAAATGTATAGTGGAAATTGGATAGCAATGTTATTTAGGGTTAATATATTTTCTAAAAACTAATTAGATACAGAAGTCGTTATGAGACAAAAAATTAAAGATGTTATCATAGAAATGACTTTTGGAAAAAATATTCAAGGAGTTGAACATAAGCAAAATTTACTATAATTAGTGGCAATTTTTAATTAATATTTAAATTGGGAGTAAAGTTGTAATATTAAGCTATTTTAGGTTTAAATTTCTTTTATATTATTTCATTGAAAGTTGCATATAAGTTATATTGAAGTAATTCTTCTATTACACATATTTACTGGTAGACTTTAGTACCGTTATGAAGACAATAAAGTCAAAAGACAATGTACTTCTTTTTCAATTACCAAATGTATCGTTAGTTGGATTGTCATAATTTTAATTTTTATTTCGTTATGTTTGAAAGATTATGAAGTATAAGAATTCTTTTCTATACAGAGTGTTAATAAAATGCAGTACAGATTTACGATTTCATATATTATAACCATAATTTTTAAATCGTTCTCCCTAGACCCGACACTTTCAAAAAATGCTCTATTTTTTTTATCACCCTTTTTCTGACGTACACCATGACAAATCTTTTCCTTCACTCATGCCTTCCTCCGACAGTTTAAGCAGATTATCGATAAGATAGTTATGTTAAAATTTAACAACAAAGACTTAATGATTCAAAAATCATTGTGATAGAATTGTCTCATAAATCAATTACGATACAAACATTGTTTTCTTAAATGTATACTATGTATAATCTATAAGTCCTATTATTTTAATGAGCAGAAGTTTTGTGTTCCCATTCACTACAATATTAGTAATGACAACTGAAGGCATATAACAGATATGGTGAGGATTTATTGGAAGAAAGTTATAAGGAAATTACTTAATTAGATTTGTAGAAAATATGTCACTAAACTGTATTTATGATAAACAGATTTGACCAAAACAAAGACTTCAACAAGAAAAAAATTATACAGTTCAGTTTAGATATGTTGCATAAAAGTTTCTTCATTAATAACAGCCTCAAAAGATAATTGCATCTCTCAAAAGGAACTTTTAAGTCTGCACAGTTTCCACTTGTACACCGAATAAAGTCTCTTACAAACTTATCAGAGTAAAGACGTTTGATGTCGAATTAACTAAGTAAAAAACCTTTAAGCAAAACTTTATTAGCCAGTCAAAGTTTTAATTCCCTTACTGTTTTAACTAGCAGAAACTTGAATCGTCTTTTTATAAAATCCATTACTGTACATCAGAATAAAAATGGGATGAAATGCTAAAATCTTGTAAAATAAAATTGGTAATAACCTATAAAAATCATTTCTTTTACTTGTTTTTTTATTATTTTTCATTTTTCTATTTAATTTATTGATAATTTAATAAATATGACTTTCTAGATCTAAATAAAAAAATGTAGTTAATATTTTTACCGACGCTCGAATAAGGCAATACATTTTGTGAGCGTCTAAAATAAAATGACATTTGAAAGAATTTATTGCATCCATTCATATTAATTATCTATGCAACCACAATATTGACAAATCAGCTTTTAAAATTTTAGTTTGTTTTCGTCTTGTATCTTTCTCTTTAACAACAAATTCTTAGAATTATCCTTCACCGGTATACCTATAGAGATTACAGCTTGCTAATAGCTAGATTTATTCTTAAGACAACTATAAAAAAATATTTTAACATTTGTCTTAAGAATAAACCTAGCTATTAAGTGTGACCTAAAATAAAATCTAATAATATATGTTTTAAGAATTTGCTTTTAATACTTTTAATTTAATATATTACGGAGACATTATGGGCCAAAGTGATTTCGCAAACTGCAATACTATATAAATATATACATACAATAAAAATGTGAAGGATACATGTCTATTATCTATGCTAGGAAGATATATAAGGAAAAATATAATTTCGATCTTAAACAAAATTAATGGTACCTATTAAAAATGATTACACGATTTTTGAGTCTATCTGTTTTTGTATGTTACAAGTAATGTTAGTTTCGTATGTATTGCACTATACTATGTGAAACAAATAATTTATTAAAAAAGTGAAATTAAGGCTTAATTAAGACTTATCATATTATGTCCGCAGTCCGAATATAACTGATGTCGGTAGCCGAGAACATTGAGATAACGCTTTGTCATTACGTTAATCGGAAATCAGAATGTTGTGCCATTATTAAATCTCATTATTATATGGGATATATTTATATTTTAATACATTGCTTATAATAATAATAGTTTTTAAATTACTTCTTTACACTGATGTAAATGTTTAAATGGGACTTTAATTTTCTGTTATATTACCCAAATTTACTCTTTTATATTTCATCAAACGTTTGAATTACTTTATAATTCTTGAGACCAATTAAGAAAATTATTTCTTTACAGCAAATATACAAACTTGATAATGATGTTGACTTGTCATACAATGAAGAAACGTTCAAGAACAAAGAGCGAAAATGTCAAATAATATTTTTTTTTACCTGAAAATCATAATAAAATAGTTCTTATTAAAATAAAATTAATATTTTTCAGATTTACTAAGCTTTTGTATTTCTTCACCAACATACTCCCGACTTTTCTCGTCTGCTCATGATAACCGTTACTGCAAGGTAACAGAAATATTTATTTGCCTTGCATTTTGTGACTTAAAGCGTAAATTATTATAATCTTTACATATCATTAAAATGTAATGGATCGCTGTCTATTCGTGGAAAGTGGAAGAGAAAAAAAGACGCAAATAGAGTACACGACATTGATTGTTACAATTTTTGTCTGTTAGTATGAGAACTTAGATACTGTTTGAGGTTCAGTTTCAGTTTTCATTCTTAATGTTCAGTGTTACTTCAATGTTATCCTAGAAAATGGCTGAAACCAGTATTTGTAGCTTTCAAACATAAATTGATACTTAGATGTCGACATTACAAATTTACAATGGTTCAGTATTATAATTAATTAAAATCAGTAATATAAATAATGCTGAGGATTATATGTATTATATTATTATTAGTAAGGATCGTATACGATCCGATACGTGTATTATACGTGTGTGTACGATACGTGTATTATAATACATAACATTAACAAAAAAACTATACAAAACTATAATTTTTAATTATATCCATTTTAAAGGTTAAAAATTAACATTTTTAATAACCAATACCAGTTAACCCTAGATCTATATGATTAATCACCAGAAGTAGGACTGAGCTGAGATTGGACATTTGTAGGTTATGCAAAGCGTTATACATAAATCGAACCCAGGGTCACACCGCTGCCTTTCAACTATTCAGATATGTATTGTATTTAGTATACGTTTATTTGTTTTGAAGTTACGGTAACGTTTTAAGTTCATCGGTAAGTATAATAAGAATTTTCCAGCATGGACCCAATGGCTATAGTGTCTTATTTACTGCAGAATTATTATATATTTCTTTCCTACCAAAAACGGTGTTTACTATCCATAATAAAAAAAAATACAGCTCAAGGTCAAAGTCACGGGCACGTCTAGTTCTAGGTCAATATAATGAATAATTCACATCTTATATAGAAGTGAATAAAGTAAAAGATCTTTTGATAAATTATTATTGATAAATATATGCATGAATCGATCCAAGTTTTTTTATAGATTTAAAATTTTTGAGACAATATTTTAAACTGTCTTTTTACGGAAGCAGTTTGTGTATAAAAACGAATGTTATTACCTTAAGTATAGTGTTCCTACAATAGCCTTAAGTCAAAGAGCGCAAAATTTTGAAAATATACACATATGTTGTTGATTATTTCATAGCGACCCTTTCTTCTAATTAATTGGTCCTAACCGTTTGTTTGTGCAAACTTAATATAAACAAAGCAAGATTTATGGATTTCGACCTTAATTTTATGTACTCATAACTAAACAATGTATATACTGTGAAAATATTTTCAACTTAATAATATTCAATGAATTCTGCCAAAATAATATGGGTCATTTATTAAGTAGGTTTTCTTATTGTTTTCTTGATAAGCTAATAAAGATTAAATAAAAGTCTTGATAACAAGACTTTTAATATTTGGTTTATTATATCCCTTGATAGCCCCAAAGATTTTTTGTTGCTGAATGACAAGTAAAATTACTTTCAACCAAAAATATTTCAATGGAAGAGAAATCTGGAAGTTTTGAGAAATTTCTTGAACTTATGTATAAATACAATATAAATTCTTATTTAGGTAGTAAAGTTTAGAGCAGAATTTAAAGCAAGTATTATAGAAAGAGATACATCGACGTAGTTTATAGTTGTAACGGGTAGTAATCATCTAGATCATATTACTTAAAATAAAATAATTTGTTAATTACATCATCTGTTACAAATTGTATTAAATTAATTTGGATTATTGTTTTTTAAATAATGGAGATCACACCGTATACAACGCTATAGCTAGGGAGCTTACAAATGAGGCTGCCGTATAAAACCCTGTTGAAAGGTTTCGAGACGTCAATTGAAACTGAGACAGCTTCGCCGTTGTTTTGTAGACTATTCTTATTACACAATATGTTTGTTAAGGAACGAAAAATTATTATAAGGACCCTAGGTTTTTTTTTCTTAATGAATACATAGATGTAATTTACCCTATTTTAAATGTGAACCTCTAAACCTAGCACAAAAAAAAATCAGGATTAAGTTTTCCTGTATACTACTAAGGAGTGCACTCATATCAAGAATATATTTATAGCATTTCATACAATTTAAAAAGTAAAGTCAGCCATAACTTGAATCCCGGATTCCGAAACCTTTTGAGATACTCATTTTGTGTTCTACCATACGCACCCTTTTATATTTAATTAAAATTCATATTAAACGAATTTTTACTTTATTATGTACCTTATTTATATATACTAATATATGCATTAGGTAAAAAACAGTTATATCAATATTACAAACAGACACTCAATTTTATTTATTTATACAGAGTGACTGGTGAATTACTATCGATACTTGAGGACGTGATATTTGACGATCATATATGACAAAATAAAAATTAATATAACTTAAATATTAATAAACTTCTAAGTAAAGTTAACCAAAAGTTATGTAATTAATTACGCATCGTGTGAACACCCTGCAGATTAGGTATACACACACACACATACGCGTGCGGCGGCGTGGTGTTGTATCAGCACGCCGCCGCACGCGTCCAAACATGGAACACTTGGAACGTGTCAACACTTTATTTATTTATACGGAAATTTTGTCAAAAATTAAGTACCTATTTTTTTTACATAATCTGAATGAGAATCATGTACCGAGTATTCTCCTTAAATATTGATAGTAATTCACCAGTCACCCTGTATAGATTAAGTTTAGACTGTGATAAAAGTGCTGAAGTTTATTTGAAGTTTATCTTTCAAATTATATAATTCTGACAAATGACAGTTATTCATTAACATTTTTCAAAACGAATTTTTAAGATTCTTTATGTTCAATGAAAATATATCTTTTATTAGGTCAAATAATGAATTAGTATAAGAAACATTAAAGTGACTTCTGCAATCGAGAGACTTAAGAAGTATGGTTCTATGTTATCTTCACTTTAGGAATTCTGTAATACACTTGTTGTATACTGTTGCAAACTACACAGACTTTAGAGTTTCTGTTGAGAAGGGATGTATTCTTCGAAGACGTTACAAAGGATATAACTTTTTGATTACTAATGTTCATTCTATTGGAAAATATTCTTTACTTACTATATTATTTTCAAACTCTAAAATATAACTACAAAATTTTGTATTTTATTAGTACTGAGTAAAAATTGATTGAATGAGTCTGTAAAATATAATGAACTTTCACACAATCGTTGATAATAATATTACAGTTTTAAGAAATGTAATATGTGAATTATTCGAAAATTAAATCTTCTCCTAATAACTCAGTTCACAATTTTTTATATATTGACTAGCTGACCCGGCAGAATTTATACTGCCTCAATCGATTAATAAATGTTTTTTTTTATTTATTTTTTTGGAGTTTACCTTTAAGCCATAAATCTCCGTGTTCTGAAGTGCGATAGAATGATTGACATACTAGTTGGTTGTCAAATCTAATGTCAAAAATAAACGTTTGTATGGGAAATACAAAAGGGCTGTTTTTAGGGTTTTCCCGGAAATGTATTTTTTTTCCAGCTTTTGAACCTACACAAACATTTCAAGACTCAGATAAGATAAATCCATTCAGCCGTTCTCGAGTTTTAGTGAGACTAACGAACAGCAATTTATTTTTATATATCAAAATTTTGTTGAATTCTAATTGAAATCTAGATTTATTATACATATTAATAAAGTGGTTTTATTAAATAGAATCAGCTACATGGCTTATGCAAATAACGTAGGTCTGATAAAATATTATATCGCATGAATAGTCCTTAGCTGAAAGAGGAGTTTGTTTACAAGTTGCCACTAAAGCTCACTGATGAAGGTAGAAGAGCCGTTATTTGAATACTCTCTCGTGTAACAGTGCTTAGTGAAATTTAAATAGCTTGAAATATGTGACACTCTATTTTATATTTTATTACTAGAACGCAATTTTAAGAATACTATACTTATTACCATAATCTATATATGTATATAACATAATAAATAAACAAATATTTTTCCTATATCCATTATAAATTTAACAAAGATGTTTGTTTATTTTCAAATGACATTTAATTGAAAAGGCGACTTAACAATATTTTAAAATTATTATCTTTTATATCGATTTAATTTAACGGGGCTTAGTAAACTTTTATCGCAAAATGCTTTTAAATTTCTCAACACCCTTTTACTCAATTTGCGGAAATGTTATCTGGGAATATAGAAATCATATGAATATTTCATATGTTCTAAAGAACAAAAGGTAAGCCAGCAATATTACATTGGAAGCTCTTAAAGTAACCCAGTTATTCATAACACTCGTGAGTCGAATAAATCAATGTTTATGCATATTTATTTTATTACTTCAATTACAAAAGTTTTTTTATTGTATTTAATATAGGAATTATATTATATAATTTATATATGTCTATATAGACGTGTGTATGATATATACTAACCTACATATTAGTATTGTTTTCTTATAGTACGATTTCCATGAACATTTGCTGTAGATATTGTTTAAAAACCTTTTATATATTTTCTAAGATATCATCTAAACCTATTTAGTTTGGATTAGAATTCAATTAGGTGTTTCGAATATATACAATATGAGTATTTTAAGAAAGATAAGCTTGAATATTAAAATTTCGTTTCTAAAAAGTTTTAAATTTATTTAAATAATTCGTTATTTTGATTACTGAAACTTTTTATAAACCAAAACACATATTTATACAATAACAACGATAGAAGTTATTATGTACTAGCAGTGCCCACGACTTCGTTCGACGTGATTCTTTAATTTGACATACTTTTTTATTTATGAACTGATTGACATGAAACAAACACTAAAGCATAACTGAAGCATACCACAATATATTCGTGAAAACCGCATCCAACTCGGATCAGCCGTTTCTGAGATTAGCGTGAACAGACAAACAGACAAAAAAAAAGTTAATTACATTTTTGGGTTTGACATCGACATAACAATAACCCCTGCTATTTTTTTTATTTTTATTTTCAATGTACAGACAGCACTTTTCTACAATTTTAATATATGTATAGGTAATTACGTCAAAAGTCCTTGTACATTTTCATTAGATATACAGTACTTAAAATGTTTGTATTGTTCTCAATTTTCACGGGTAAGATTTTAGAAAGTGTTGAATATATTTCACTGTTCCATGCCCCGAAGAAATCATTATCCTCGCTCATCATTCACGTCAAATGAGATTTTACTAAAAAATCAGAACGTTGATACAAGAATTTGTTTTTAATAATTATATTATATAAGCAGATAGAAGATAGTTCTTGTTCCGATCAGGAAATTTCGTTCAGGTAACGAGATAAAAGCTCATACCATAACTTTGTGCGCCGCAGAACTTTACAATTTAACCTGTTATAGTATCAGCGGATGGTATTATTGTTCCTCTTATAGTAGATATATAACAATATGCTGTATGTTTTAAACCAAATAGTAAAGTGATCCATCTAGCCAATCCTAAAGTTATAAATTGTTACCTATTAATATATAAGAAAGTATTTGTATAAGCTAAAGAATGTGTTAGTATTTAAGGCCACATCGCACCAATATATTTTTATTTCATTAATACCTCCTTAAATTAAAGCAACATTTTCGGATGTAACTATGCGTTTGTTAATATTTTACAACTACATAAACTTGACGTTTCGGTTCCGTTGTAGCAACCGTGACCACAGACAGATGATATGAAAGATTCTAAAGCATTTCAAGATCGCTGACAATTTATTTTTGACCCTTGTCATATATATATAACTTAGAATCATCTATGATTACATCGGTGGCGTTATTGCACCAAAGTCTGAACTAAACTAAACAAACGAAAACACTACGTTAGTAGCGGGAAAGTTTCCTTAATTACTCGCTACCTCAAAGGAATATTACAACTACTCTCAAGTAAACTTTAAACATTACACCTAAATTTGCTTTGACACATGTTAGTTTCACGATCTCGCCGAATTGAATTGACAGTTTGTGAATTACATGAATTCGTATGTTTCTGATAGTATTTTCGGTAACACAGAATATCTCCGCTTGTCTTGTCTTTCAAATTAAGGTGCTTAATTTGAAATAATTAAAATATTTTACATTTATTTAACTGTTAAATAATAAATATTCTTTATTGTGTTCATATTATTCACTGTGGCTTATAGAAATACAACGCTTTTCATACAAATTTCTTATTTAAATGTTTATATATCAACAAGAAATTTTAATATATGTAATCGTTATTCGGTTTCTGTTTTAATATTAAATAAAAAAAACTTTATATATTTTTAACGAATAACATCACTTTTATATATTTTTTCTCTCAGTCTACCCTAGGAAATCTTGAAAGTATATGAGAGATTTTGTTTTCGACCAACAGATGAACCTTACAGAATATGTATTTATAAGTAAAAATTAATTAATCCTCTCCCTCCGTGCTTCAATTTGCCACTGTACTCTGTAATCTGCCACTTACCGTATAATCAAATGTTATTCAAAGTGTCAATCGCTTACAATTCGGAAAATTATATCTAAACAATAAAACAAACTATTAGCAAAATAGTATAAGTTTTCGTTTCATTTAAGAATGTGCCTTTCCCTGGAAAAAGAACTGTGAATTATTAAAATATAGAAAATTTTCTCTCTTGTTTTTTATGGAACGTTAGACCATACGAGTATAGTATCCATTTTCAAATTTCTAACGACGTAATAGTAAAAGACGTAATAGTATGTAAGCATATATATGTGTATCTCTAACAGTGACTTAAAGTATCTTTATACTACAAAAATATTTGTCATAATTACCAATAACCAGTGCAATAAGTTGTCACGAAAATGGCTTACAAAATTTACTTTTTTTTTTTGGGATTATAAAGAATATTTAAAATAAATATAAATAAATATTGATTCTTCCCATTAAAAGTAATTAAAAAAGATATTTGTCGTTAATTAATTTATGCAAAACTTTCGTTAAAGTCCTTTGTTTGACATTGACTAATAGCTGTTTAGTAGAAATTTTGTTTGTAATCACCAAAATCATCGAAGTTCATTTAAGATCAATTTGGTTGACTGAACAATTTATAAATAAATAATTATTGTTATGAAATTTCACAGGGTAATTTTATAAGAATGTAAAAATATTTACTTTTATAAAAACTTTTGGATGTATAATTTATTTTTTGATATAATTTCAGTAATATTCAATTTTATTAATCTAAAATAACTATTGTTTCAAAAACTTTTTTAATATACCTACAGAACACTGATTCTTAACAGTTTCGGATTACATGTTCTCGTAGCGTCTTATACTGTATATTGAGAGAGGCAAGCATTTCTTACGATTCTCCTTAAAAGAATCTGAAGTGTCGATTTGTGAAGCGGAACTTAAAACGAATTAAATACTTAAAAGAGAACCGAACTCATGAAAATATTCTTGGTATGAGAATAGGTTTATCTTAAATATAAAAACTAGTAACTAGTAACTTTATTATTTGTTTTTAAATAGTCTTAATTATTTATTTTGAAATATTTGTTCAGATGTTCTGGATAAATAGGTTTTCGACACTCTAAATGAGAATTAATTGAAGTATAAAAGCAGCACCTACCACAATTTTTAACAAGCTGTTTAAGCAATTACCATTTGCCATGTTTACCTTTTGCCGCCTCAATATCTTTGACTGGGATGATACTAGAATGAATTTTCAGTAAGTACAGATGTATTTGCGTGTAAGTGTGCGTCTTAAAATATGGATATTTGTTCTTCAGTATTTATATTTATGCAGTCTGATGTGGTATTTCCAAGAAATACCAGTTTGGCAGATGACATATAATAATAATGATAGTCAACTTTCCTAGTGTTACTGTGGAAAACCAATAAAGTCAGGAAGTAGCCGCTGTAAAAACTAAAACAAAAAATGAAGTAGTACCTGTGAAGTAAAACTAAAACCTAAAAACCAAAACTTATTTATTAAAACAAAAAAGGAAAAATTGGTAAGACAATAGATGGCTTTAAAGAAAATCCGTTGTAGGTATTTAAGAAGTACAAACTACCGGGTACAAAGATAGAAGGATAACTATAAAAAGAAATGAGATGCCATGAAAAACATAACTCGTAATAAAAGCAAATCTAGCAACACAGTCGTTCTGCCAAAAAAAAATGAGGATCATGTAAGTCGGTTAATTAACTCAGTCCCTACTTAAGGGACCTTCTGCATTAAGCTATATTATAAGGAAGAGTAGCGGTCATAGCTGTGTTTAAAATATTGTATTGTGTTCTCATGCAACTGACAACTAAATCCAAGTATTTAGAGTTTAATGGCAAACATTTAATGTCGTATACCTAATGGCTAATAACAAAATATTCTAGATTAATTTGCGTTTACCTTTTTCCATTCACAGCTAGAAAGAATAACTGAAAATTTCAAATACCATAAAAAAATAAAACAGATGGTCAAGTAAAATGATCAAACCGTTTTGCTTCGTATAGAGACTTCCTATTCCTTTTAGAAGTTATGTACAAAGAACAATATTAAAATACGACCTTCAATGCATTAAATCTCCAATAAGCGGCGAATCTCAGCTTTTTACATTAAGAGCTTCTCGCAATAAGGAAACAATAATAAAAGCTTGAGGAAAAGGAAGAACATTTGAGTCGTTTTAATCTCGTCTGTGATTGTTTCAACCCTAACAAGAGTGGAATTTCGATTCTGTTTTTTTTTAAGGCTCTTTCATTCATACTCTCGTTTTATTGATTTAAGTTGAAAGAGTTCATAGTAAATATATTTAATTTAAAATTACATATCTTTGACTTCTGACTAAACCCATGCTTGGTGATAGAAAATATATTTAAAAATAAATAGTTTTAAATGTTTTACAACAAGAATCTTGCGATTCTGAAAATGTGTTTGTATTTTTAAGTCATCTTTTCGTTTTGAAGTAAGTAACGTTGAATCAAATTACGCAAGTTCATTTTAGCCACGGTCAAAATTACCAACGTGTATTTATAAGCCCTTCGTATTCCATTCGTTGAAAACTGTTTCTTCACACAATATCGAATCCTCATTTCGGTGAGAAGGGTTCAAGAAACATTAAACCTTATTCAATTTCAATATACATACACATATTAATTACATTTGAATAATATTTAGTTTATATATTATTTATTCTTCATATATATATTTTTATTGAATCATACAAATAAATATAACAGTTTTTCTAGATACCACAAATCCCTAATTGAATTTATGCTTTTCGAAACAGTTGTCATATTCTGTAATGCTGGTACGTGTTTCATATTTCATTTCTTAATTTCTTTGGTAACTTTCAAAAACAATAATTTATGTTCCAAGAATTATTAGTTTAGTTTAGTTTCAAATTTTATTATATGGAAAATTTATCTAATCGCGATGTATGTACGTATATTAAAGTATTTTCACATAATAGTCATTCAAATAAAATATACAAAAATGGATGTGAATTAGGATATTCTAAATTTACTATTATAATTACGTTTCCAAATTGACAAATATCAAAAGAAGAAAATTTTAAATCCAATAAAATTTCAGTGATTTTTATTTTATTTTTATTAGAAAATATAATATAAATTCCTGAAAGTTTGATCTAGGTTATATTCATGTATTCATACAAAGAAAACTAAATATTGATCACCTCTTTATTCCAGTAAATTGAAAATTATTATGCTTATTATTGAGTACATTCTAAAATGATATATATTTTACAATTCTCCCAAAAATATTGCGTCTAAAGATTAAAGAAACCTTGACAAAGCTACGAGTACTTAAACATTTTACATACACTTACTTTGCTAACTATGAATTATTCACTTTAGTCACTACATTAATTTTTTATAAATAATTTTAAAGAAATCCATTGGACTTATTTGTCAAAGAAAATTTGAATAAATGAAAATATATGTAATAGTAGAAATAAGTATTCTAAATATAAAAATCAAGCAGTTGAACTTGATGGCTATATTGGCTTTGATCTTGTACTAATATACATCGGATGATAAGATCTTTGTTTGAAATCCATGTATATTTTTTAATCATTACGCTGTTACAGAAGATCGAAATGTTACCGGTAATGTAAGTGAGCAATGTAATAACACACTGTACGGTTCAGTGAGCATGCGTAGGTAATAATTTCATTAAATTATGTATGTACATCAACCATAAAAATACCAACCTGTTTCACAAAACTTTTTTTTCATTCATAAATCCATTGGTAATATATTAAATAATGTTCTAAACTTAATTTATTTTCAAAAACTAATATCTGTAATGCTATTTTTGACAACATTGATCTTTATACATATAATAAACAGAAATTAAAATATCATATCCTCCGTACTTAAACTTATTACTGAAGTTATTTCCTGATATTAAAATCATACAGAGTAGACGATTTTCTTATTAAGTGGAATCAATTACCCTGTGATCGACGGAAAAAATTATCTTCAAAAGGCAGATGTAATACACATAATACATGAAAATGGAAATCTATATATGTAGATGTTAATCCGATTAAAACTTCATTTCTTAAGTTTTAATAATCATAATTGAACATATGTAATTAAAGCCACTTTTGCACAAAAAACTATACAAAACAATTTTCAAATACCTAGGATGTTAATTCATTTGGCTGTCAACGAGATCGTCAATTTGAGCGTTGATGACAATCCACACACTATTAACGTTCTCATCAGAGAGCTAGGCATGCATAAATGTTACGAGCTGTACGTGGTACATATACCAAATGAATATCAAATAATGTTACACCAAATATATGAAGAATCATGGTTTTGGTTGTTATCATTTTCAATCGATGTTTATCATTATTACCGCTGCTGTAAAAATGTTACACTTATTTTAAATTTGCGTAATTACAGCATATACGAAGCGTTTCCTTTTGTCATTCAATAGCCTACCTTAATACCATAATGAAAGAAGATTTAACATTAAAAAAAACTGATTACGCGCCGTATGTGATAATGCAAGGTTAGAAAAAACTTACTGATAAAAAAAAAGAAATAAAATTTAAACACAATTTATACCTAAAGATAGGATCATTCTCAAAATAAAAAACATTAACGTCATCATTTTCTGTAAGATTGTACCATTTTTTATTACTTCCACTCTTTACTTCAAGTGCTTTGTTAACGTATACAAAAAAATCAAAAATTCTTTGATCCATTGTTAGAGAAAAGTTATCATAAGAACATAATATTCTTCATATGTAATTTAAATAAACAAATGATTAGTCAATTCCTTTAAATGAATCAGAAAATACAATATTTTAAATTAATATTCGATGAAATATTTTACAAGTTCGTAATTTAATATTTCAATCTTATTCCTTTGAAATGATTTAAGCTACATTTTTCTACTTCAACGACACAGTCTTATCTTGTTTCATGTTCCGCTCCTCGCAGGAAGATCTATGAGCTTGGTGTTTTCTTATACTGACTTAAATATCAGCATCATTATTTACATTACTAAACTTTGGTCTGAAATATTTTGAAAATAATTCTCCTTTCTCCTTTATTTTAGTAAAAGAAACTATGATAGTTAAAAGAATGATTTTTTTTCAATTAAAAGTGCAATTAAAATATTCTTAAGTTGCTTTTCAGTTTTCAATTCCACCTTGTTTTGTGAATATATGGAAAAATAAAGGTGTGCTTGTGTGTGAAAATATTAAAAAATAGTAAATATTTTATATCATGAACATGTTCTTGGCCCTAATTTTAAATTATTGTGTGCATTCTGCAACCTTGCAGAAAGTTAAAACAGAAAGTTAAATAACTTAATTCTTACAAAATCTTGAAAGAGCCCTCTTACAAAATGTACAAAATATTTGCTGTTAAGGCTAATAATTCGTAAATTTGCCTAAAATCGTTTAATTACTATGTAAAATGTAATTAAAGAGAGCTTGAATACTTACTATGAAGTTTAAGTCATAAAAATTAATGTTAAAAAATAATTGACTATTATTTATTATTATAAAGTTAATTACATTCCTATAAATGAAATAAAGAATTTACTATTAATCAGTAAGGCTGATCCTTCATAAATGCTCTTATAACATAGTTAACAAAACATATATTTTTAACATAGTCAACAAAACCTTTGTATGATATTATGTACAATTAAGTTAAATGTTTTGATCACCTTTATATTATATTAAATTTACATTTTGTATTATAATAAGGTATAGTTCAATTATTATTTTTTTATAAAAAATATTTATTTCTTTTTTTTTCTAACCCTTCTCCTTTTTTATTCATTAAAATGATGTGGGAGTCTAAATAAATAGGTTAAGACAAATAAATATGCTTTTAATAAAAACTAATTGAAAAATTTGTTTCTTTTTTAGAATATTTGTTTATAAATTATAAAATGAAACCAACTTGCCACATTAATTTCTTTATTATAATTTATGGACAGAGACAGTCAAGATATTTAAATATCATTATATCTTTAAAAAAGGTAGTTCTGATAGAAAATATGTTGGAAGATATTTTTTATAATAGGATAGAAAAATTTTGCACTTTCTTTTAATGTATAAGATTTACACTTAACTACAATGATAAATAGAATATTTTCAGTTTTTGGCAAGTTTTTTTATAAGTAGATTGATAAGTTTCTTTTGAAGACGCTCCGCATTTAATTGAAAATTAGCAGTTTCTTTGTCAACATTAGACTTTATGTTGTCTATGGCCATCATCGTTTTGATTTTGAATTGTCGTATTTGTTCTTCTGTCATTGTCTCTAATTCTGGTAAGAGACTTAATAAGAAATATCTCATTGACTCGTTACTAGTTCTCGGAGGCTCAATTGTTGGCATTGAACTATTCAATTCGGTATAAATTTCTTTTTGAGCAATTCTCTTATTCGCAACGCTGTATGTACTTTCTCTGCTCCTTCTCTTTTGAGGCAAAGAAATTGATTGGGACAGTAATGGATCGCTTTGTGTTTCATCATCAGACATCACTGTTGTATTGATGAATGATTGAGTGTCGCACATTAATTGACACTCATCTTCTGATTTCACAGTACATAAATATATGTCCGGCTCCTTTGTTGTTGTTCTAAGCAAATTAAGCTCATCTTTGGTTTCAGGGTTATTTATAGGTTTTAAGAATGGCATGACGAAATGAAGAAAAGGCATTAAATAGTAAGGTTTTCGACTCTTTTCACTTGGCTTAAGATTTCTCAGAAGTGAACTTCTAATATTTCTCCATTTTTCTTTACATTCAGCGACTGAAATAAATAAAAAAAAAACTAGAGATATCACGTTAAAACATGGCTTCTGACTCATATAAAAGCTGTTTTATAAATTGATGTTTTTGTGTATATAATAAAATTATAGCCATAAAATGAATATCTTAATTATTATCAATCCTAAGTGGAATATATAATAAATTGTTGTATATTTTATTATTTATTTATATTATCATAAAAATCTTTAACAAATATTATTTCTAATTAAGGAAACAGTTAATATAATTTTTATGAATAAATGCACAAAACAATGCCTCGAGGATTCCAAAAAATCAACAAATCTTTGAATTCGTTCAAAAGTATAATAAACATTACCTCAAACATATAAATTTACCTCAGATAAGTTTAATGTTCATCGTAAAATACGCCCGAAGTATGCAAATCAATACGCAAAGTCACATAATTTTCGCACTAAAATGTTAACAAACAATCTGATACAAATATAACAGAATCTCTCGTTAAAAACCTTGTACCTGTTAAGTCAGTGCTATAGGACACTTGTGCCCACGCCTCCTCTGTCAAATCCTTCCGATTATATTCTGGTAGGCAGCTGTTGTATAAACACTCAAACTTTTCTATTTCCTGAACCAGTCGCATTTCAGACGACATGTCTGTACAGACCCTCGACACAGTTGGAGCATGCGAATAGCAGACAACGTACATGCAGACTATTGACCGCGCCGCACCATTGCCGCGCCCTCCCCGCTTTCGTCCCGCGTACGCCTCTCGCTGTTATTACATTTGCGAAGTGCGCACCTGTGCTTTTTTTATTTGTAGGATCTATGATTTCCAGGGGCTTATTGAACCATTATAAGATACGTTCACCGTATTGATTGCGTTAACAACTGCGCTGTGTGTTAGTTATTGAGCTTTAACTGGGTTAAGAGTTTACTCATTAGAATAAATATAAAACTTTACAAACGAAGAATATTTTGAGATTAATATATGGAATTTTATAATTTATATGAAATATTAAATAATATATGTTTATAAACATAGTATTTAATACAGGTTTCCACATATACATATATGTATGTATATATTGTATGGCCGAAAAACAAAAGAGGTTCACAAAAAGGGTAAAACAAGAATTGCATATTATGTAACAATGCAATTTGTCTAAAACATGTTAATGGGTTGAAATACTTTTATTAATAGAAAACCCAGGAGACAAGTCAACTAATTATTAGCATTACAGGCTTACCTACAATCGCTACTTACACACCAGTTTTTCCTTCATTTGTTCAGTTTATAGTGTAACTACGAGTACGTCATTGAATGAGAAATACTTCCTATGTACATGCAAACTTTGCTAAGCATCCTGGTTTCTCATAAAAATGTTTGTTTCATGGTTTTTAAGTTGCTATTTAAAGGTTATTGTTGTGGGCGTGGTTTTATTGCACCATATTTTAACTTCTTAATTGTGCTCCTCAAGAGAACAATATCTTGAAAAGAATGACATACTTTTCTAATAACTCGAAAGAAATTAAAAATGTTATTTATTTATATGTTCACGTAAAGAGTAAAAATAAAGTTAAACATAGAAAAGTGTATCCGCGTAGATATTTTTTTCAGTTAAATCATTCATGTAAAAATATAAAGAAGTGGAGAAGGGCTTTGGTTTAATTATTGCTCTTGCTCTTGTATACGTTATAATTAATTAGAACAACCTACTCATAGATAAAGTAATAAAAATGTAGTATTCATTAGGTAAGTCATAATAAAAAAAATTACTTTTGACTAAAACGAGCAATATTTTTTAAAAATCATTTTTAATTAGTAATATCAAATTATTTCCATTGATTTTGTAAAAGGAAATCCATATGTTTTGTATTTTGTAGTCTATAATAAATAAAAAATTAATTAATTAAAAAAAACATTTATATCAATTATAACTATATTTATATAAATTTAAAGCTACACTCATTATAATTATTCGCTAATGACTTCTACTCCCTCGCCTTTCATAATCCCTCGTGTCGACTAATAATTAAAAAAATATATTATAAAGAACATAATTTATTTACTTGCCCCATTTATACCATTACCTTTAACAGCTGTTCAGTATATACATACATTTGTATTTATATGTTTTTAGCTCGCTTTTTCTTTTTATTTTTATTTTTAAACAGAAGTTATAACTAAGTTGAGTTTTCCTTTTATTTTTGTATATATATTTATCTCTAAAATAACTTTTAAGGCCAAAATTATGGGTATATTTTTAAAATTGATCTATTATATCAATTATACATATGTATTTAAAAAGGTTGAAAAAAAGGAGTAGTCATAGTCATGGTTAAAATTTGAACATTTTAAACTAATACGTCATGACATATACATATGTATACATATGATTTAATAAACATTAAATTGCTGACGTCACTAATGTCACTTCTTTCAGTATGCTGTATGATATTTTAAAATGGAACATCATTTCTTCCAAGTTTCCTTGTATTTCTCGAAGGTTCTTCATATACACATTTTCAATGGTCCGCACTCACTGAACTCTGCTGTCGTGCGACCAAACGACATATTTATAGCAAAATTCAAATAGGGTTCTATTCTCCTTTTAAACAGTTTTTAATTTAATTATAACAATATTTATGAATACCAATAAGTTTTTATAATAATTGATGATATTAGCATAATAAAAAGTGTGAAATACATATTATGCTTGAAATACTCACTGAATTAGTTTGTTTTTATTATTTTATAACGAGGCTTTCACAAACATAAAGGTTTTATTAGGTAGGTATGATTGTTGAATATTAAATATTTGAAAATATTATACGAATAACTTATTATTACATCATTATTATATAAATAACTTATTATTAGTTTGAAATATAAACATAGAATATTTAAGGTTCCATTTCTTGTTTAAAATTTAAATTAAAGAAAGCATAGTTTGAAAACTACAAGTATGTTAACTCTACTCGATATTTATAATCAAATTGGCAGTCGCTTGCTATCATAATAATAATAAATAACCTTCATTCAGATATATTATATAGGATGGCAACCGGAGGTTCCAGGAAAACTGCGAAACATACTTATATGTATATTAAAATACGAATTACATGTTAAAACTTATAACCTCTACCCAAGACGACATGATTGCTCAGATGTTAATATAACAATGGCATTCTATTGCTTGTGTGGTATGTGGCATCTTCTGGTTCACACGGCTTGGTGTTGGCTTCGCGGAGTCAGTGGCGTCACTCGTTATACAATATTTTACCGATACAAAGGTGTCTCCCCGGCGATGTTCATTTTTTTTTCTTCATATGTAGAGCGTACGTAACAGACATCACAATTTCAAACATTCATATACATTATACATAGATTTAAAATTTAAATATCAACCTTATATTATTACATAAAATTAAACCTAATATTGAAAAAAAAATCCATATTCCTTTTTAATAATATTAGTTTTGTATATGTGAATTTGTTAATCGTTTTGATTGTCACCTGTTTGCCCGTTGTTGGCAAAGGCCTCCCCCAATTTTCTCTTTTCTTATTTATTTTTATCCAATGACAACGACCTGTTAATGTTGCCTTCATATCGTCCACACATCTTCATTGTGGCCTGCCCCTTTTCCGACTATAATGCTCCGTGAACCAACCCATAAGAGTCCCAAACCACTTCTTATCATCTGTAATTGTGTGTCCTGCCTATTTCTCCTTAAAAGCTTTTTGATAGATACTATGACATTCTTAGTTTTAGGGTATTTCTTAATGTAAGTGGTTCTTATTATATGTGAAAACCCCTTTCCCACACTAGCTCTTTTCCATAGCGTTTTGGTACCATTTTAGTTTTTTGACATGGGTTCTATTAAGGGCCCAAGTAGTAAACCACAATTGTTCTGGGTTTTTTATGACCTCTTTTAAACTCCAATACTGTTTCCAGTATTTTTAAACGTCTATCAATTTCTTTCAGTGTAAGATCTACAGGCGATATTGTTTATCTACATAGTTTTACACACATACACACATACCTACACAACCAATTGTGTTATTATTCACGCGGATAGGTTCTTAATGTCTTTTCTTCATGGCTTTGGTTTTTTCTGTGTTCATAGTTAATCATACTTTACACTCTTTATTTAGATCTCCCTATATATCCCCAAGCAAGCAAGCCAGCTCCCCCAATAATGTAAAAGATAAACAAGTTATCAGCAAACCGTAAGTGTTACAGATATGATCCATTAATTTGCAACCCCCTACTGTCTCTGTTTCAAATAACACCAAATATAAAAATATTTTTTTAGAATAGAACTAACATTAATTATTTTGTTACTATAACTTTATAATACTTTGTATTAAATTTATTTTAACTAACTAAGAGTCCAATGTGAATAAAATATTCAAAAGTTTATTATTCTCAAGTTAAAGCATCTTCTTATAATATCCGTCTGTTTGACTTAACTAAATAATCCTAAAAACCTCACAATCAGTTTCTTATGCAATTATATTTTTTTAAATTTTCACTGTGCCATATATTTCAATTTTAAAAACTATTCTTAGCTTTATAAATTTAATTTAAAAGCTATAAAATAAATTCTAGTTCAACTATATGTCGTATAACTATGTATGTTGCGAATATCTCACTAACTTATGAAAATCAGTTTTGTCACCTTCAGAGTAATAATTCCGACATTGATTGGGATTCATTGTGCTTCTCAGGACTTCATGAAATTTGTGGAAACAATACATGTACTTCAGTGTTCTTTTACATTAACCAAGCCATACCAAATAACTACAAACATCTCTTCTCATAATAATCAAAGTTAATTCTAAGATAAAATTGCAAAACATGTTCAGTTACATTTAGATTAAACTTAGTCATCAAGATTGAAGGATATTTGTATTGAATTACTAATATAAGTTATATCAACACATAATACATAATTCTAAATGAGTATACATCGATATGAATATTTGTAACTATCTTTCAAAGAAAGCGATGGGAATAATTGACTAATTATTATTAACGTTACATTGTTTCATGAGCTAAGTACTATATTTAAATTTTAAGAATATTACAATGATATATACGTATTACATATATTTGTTTTATAAAATTTTGAATAAATTGCAAATTATTTGAAACACCACAGTTATAGAAATAACAGAGGAGAAGGTCTAAAAATAAAAGGTAGTATAATTTTTATTCATTGCTACTCCCTTTAAATTCTGAAAAAAAATGTTTATGGTAATGAGAAATAATGGATTATGTTTAGCGTAAAAAAGTACAGCTTTATGAAATCATAATATAAACTGCGTAAATACTTACCTTGTAAAATTTTGCTAGAATAAAATCGAGGAAGATAGCCATTTAGTCGCCAATAGTAATATTAAACTGCTATTTTTCTATTTCCTTATAATATAAGTATTATCCATATTGGTGTAAATCTAAGTCACCAATCTTTTAGTGTAATTATAAGATGAGGAGATCATTCCCACGTGCATCTCCTAAAATCAAAAATCGAGATTATGGGTCTGAAATTGAAAAAGTGAGCGACTAAAACGTAATGAGGAAAGATATACAGTAAGACGTCTATAAAAGTCATCTGAAAATGAGAAGGAAGATTTTTGAAATTACGAATATATATAAAAAATTCCTTAAAGTTTTAGAAGATTCAATTTTAAGGACCCGACATGGTGGTTATATGACCTGGACCTGGAGAATGTAAGCTTTCCGATAAAAAGAACATTTCTTAAATTGGTTCAGGAGTATTCAAAAAAACCAAGGAACATATAAAAGAAAAAATTCAGACAGGTTGAGAACCTCCTCGTCTCTTGAATTCGGTTACTAATATGATTACTAAATCTGTCTTCCTACTATGAAGGCCACTCATAAAACGTTAAGAAATAACTAAAGTGTTTTCTGTATACCTAAATATTTTAAGAATTTTCCAGAATGCTTTCAGGATTCCATAACCAGGTGTTATTGCAATCACCGTGGCATAATCTGTCAAATCTACCCGTATAAATAAGTGAATTGCAACGGCTTGGCGTTGAAGTAACTCGATTATTTGTCGCATACATCCTTAATGCTAATTTTAGACTTATATGGTTGATGGTATAATGGATGCCACAGTCAGAACGCGGAAAGTAACGGCTTTCATAAAGATAAAATACTACAAATAACAATATAACAATAACACGAAACAAATGTACAGACTAATTAATAACCTACTCCTTCTTTGGAGTCGGTTAAAACCTGTCAAGGTCTCTTAAATGCATTGTTGCTGATGATAAATTCCGTATCACAAAGCCCTTGAAATACAAACTGTTTCGCGTTTGAAAGAACACATGCTTAGCCACGTTTAAATAGAATTTTAATAAATGCAATAAATCATTTAAATCCATAAACATTGATTCTCACTTGAGATAATTTGTATTTTAAAAATTTATACTCCCATAAATATTTATTATAGTGTTTTCTAACATTTTGCTTCATTCTTGTTTTCTTTTCATATAACTTATAAACAATTGGACTTTTTCATATAAATGTATTGATGTACAGATTAATTTTAAAACATAAAACTTCGGGTGGACAGAGTTTAGGAAGACAGCCTTATTGAATTCCGATATTTCAAGTGTCAAAGAATACTTCTCGCGTTATATGTCTCACAAATGAAATTCCTTTACCTAGACTTGTATAAACATAAAGTTTAATAACGTGGTTTTAGTTTTAAGTGTATCTAAAACTAATATAAAGGATCTTCAGATTTTGCAAAATAAATTACTAAAAACATTGTTCCATCTAGATTATTACATGTCAACTAAAGAATTATATGTATAAACGTATTATCAATTAACCAGTTATACAAATATAAAACATGCATATTAATTAGAAAAATACTTTCAAAAACAAATAACATTTAAAACTTAAACATATAAACATAACACGAGACATAAACACAAACTTGAATTACCCAAGACCAGGACCAAATACCTAATTAAAATTATATAGTTTGAGGGAGCGAAACTATATAATGGCTTGCCTGACGAAGTTTTTGATGAAAAAAAGTTTGCGATTTTTAGAAGGAAATTATTGGGTAATTGTAGGGAGCACTTGGATTAACCGCTCTTGAGTTGTATGATTCGTTGCTACTGTACTGAATTGTTGGTTGAATTGAATTATGTAATACATCTCATTCAAGTGAACATTGTATGTTCTTTATGAGAAATAAAGTTCTTTAACCACATATATTATTTAACTTTATATGCAATTGGATAAAAAATATATAAAACAGAAAAATAATTATATCAATTGTTTTGTAATAATGAAGATATTAATCTAAAATTTTATACAAGAACAAAAACCTTATAAAAGTAACAATAAAAACCTTTGTAAATATTAAAACAGATATACATCATTTCCCACCTACTTCATCATATGTGTAATTTAGGTTTTATATAAGATTTTTTAAATTATTTTTCTAGAACTTTTAAAGCGTATGACAAAAAGTTTTATAGTAATAAATATTTTAATTACTAAACGTTAAAATCATAAAACATTAATGAACCTCCAGACCTTTTTAAGAAGCTATACCTATATAGGGCATATTGTTGTTTGCAAGGATTTTTACAGCATCTATTGTAATAATTTCTATAAGGATGTTATTTAAGTGTAATGTAATTACTGTGATATTTTACATTAAAAAAGTTATTCGTACTGGTGTCAATTTAAACATGACCCAACTAACTTTAACGACGGGCACTTCAACTTTTATGCCTTTAAGTTTTCCTCTCTTGTATAAAGTTGTGTCTTTGGAGGTACACTTCAAATTTATCTTCAAAATTATTCATCTGGTAAAGATGTGATTTAGATTTTCCTTTCCGCAATGCTTGTGTTTTGTTTCTAATATTTGTTATTTAAATATATGTATACATATGTAATTCTCATATATATTATTGTTAAGGATAATTAAAATATAATAAAGATTACTGGAATAATAAGTATAAATGATTATTGACTAAAAAATGTATATTTCAAAATAAATTACTTGATGTGTTTGAAAGTAATATAAGTGTAAGTGTAGTGTAAGTGTGCATAAATAGAACAATAATTTTAACGACCTAATTATTCCTTAGTCTTATTTTTGTATATCTTCGTATACTCTATAGAATTATGATCTATTACCTCGGATTTTGAATTTTCTTTTTTTAAAAGCAAATAATTGAGGCCGTCAATAAAAAAAGTTTCTAAAATGACCCAAATACTATAAAAAGACTTTTTATTTTCATAAATGTAATAATTATAAAGTAAATTTGAAAAAACTAATTTTAATAAAACATACATACAAAACTTTTTGTTGCAATATTTGTAATTGTTCAAAAACATTTTTGTAACCAGAATGCTAATTTCTTTAGATTGTGACCTACTTACATTTGAACAGTTTTTTACACTGGTAATATTTTGTGACAGTTAGTTAATTTTATCATGTTTAATATTTCGTCTTTCTTTTTGTTCACTCAATGGAACAAAAGATTCCCTGTTTCGAAAATTACATACTTTTAAAATATAAAACAATATAAAAATGGAAAAAATTGTTCTCTAAAAAGGTTCATCTGAATCGTGTGAGTTGGTTAAATAAAAATGTACATCTATATAATGAATGGAAGGCAATGAATCGTTTACCCTAGCTGTTGTGTTCTAACTTTTTATTGGTTAGATTGTTAGTTTTTTTTTGTAAGTTAGTTATTTTAGATTGTAAGATATTGCATGTATGAGTATAGATACAAGAAATAATGCATAATTTTGTTAGAAGTGTCGATGCAGTATAAAATAATATTTCAATATAAATATGAAATGAACTCAACAATGTCATCATTACTGTCATGTAATAATTCCGTAACCTGTAAAAAAAATTAACTAAAATTGTGTAGGATTCAATATTCACCAAACATTCTTATATTAGTTTCCCGAAAGTTAACTGAGCTATCTATTATGTTAGGAATAAAAAGGCAATTATCAAAACTCTGTGTGCCTAACCTAAAACCGGCACCTAACTTTACACAGTAATTCACTGACTCATCCCATCACAAAGTCTCTGACACGTTTAAAATTTTCAAAACAAATCTTTTTGACATTCTGCTGTAAAACGTATTAAGATGATTCTGTTATTCGTCATAAGAGACCGTAATTAATGAATACATTAAATTAATTAAACAAATTTGTATTAAAAATTCCCATCTGAATAACAATCGAATTAATTTAGTCCTGGGTTTTGTGTATATTTGTTATATTTTGCATCGGTTATCATAAAAAAAAGGAAAATATCTTTATTTTCCATTTTTTAAAATATATTTTAATATTATAATTGATAAAACTAACTTTTCGAATGTTAACTCTGTAGCATAAGTAGAACTGTGTTTCATGAACTCATAATCCGATGAAGCCTCTTTTATTGAGCTTGAGTGCTTACTTGTAAACACGTGTTGCAGTTTTCGAAGCCTAATTTTAGAAATAATATTACTCCAAGTACCAGGAATAATGAATTTTGTTGTAAATTATTTATGTATATTTCTGATACTCTTCTGATTTTTTATTTTATAATTTCATATTACAATATTATTTCATACACAAGTAATATTTATTATACAACGTTGTTTATTTGTTTTATTATGTTTAAACACTCTTTACGTCTCTATACGCACCTTTTTGTTTCCTGTTCATAATTGTTATTAATTTTAATGCTTTAATTATTTCATTCATTTTCATATCTGTATTAAAAATTAAATGTGTAACTGTAATTCTAATCCTTACTAATATTATTAATGCGTAAGTAACTCTGTCTGTCTGTCTGTTTCACGCTTCAACCACTGAACTGATATGGTACAGAGATAGAGTTGAGTATAACCGAACTCGACGCGGGCGAAACCGCGGGTGAAAAGCTAGTATACCATAAAAAACTGTTAAATATTTTAATTCGTCCAATTGTATGGTGCATTTTCTTGTCATACATAGCATACCTTCGCTTTTATAGCACTCGTAGTATTTGTAATTGGAATTTCGAGTTATATATATCGGATTTATTACAAATTCGTTGTTTTAAAACAGAGAGTGACGCAAGCCTCGCTGACGTAACATATGTCACTTCTTCTAGAGCGTTGCATGATATTTTAAAATGAAACTGGAATTGTTCTTAATGCTCCTGTATTTATAGAAGGTTCTTCATAATCACATACTTTAATGATACTCACTCACTGAACTCTGAATTCTCAATTCTGGAGTCTCAATTCTGGAGTCTGCCGTCGTGCATCCAGACGTCATATTTATAACAAGATTCAAACGTAGTTCTATTCTCCTTTGATTTCGTTTTACTTTTAACAATAATTATAAATACTAATGAGGTTTAATAAGAATTGATGACAGCCTCAAATTATTTTCATGTCACATCCGTTATTAAAGGTGATAGCGCCGATATATATAATGAATATGTAATATGTATAAAACTATAGGTATATTCACATTTCACATATCAAAGTTACCGCCAGAGTATTTTGTAAATAATTTTGGATTTTATTTTATGGATTCATTCGTTCATAACGTTCTGAGTTTCAAATCTTTTCTTTTTCTATTGCATTACTTTGACGACGAGCCCCGCCGAAGTAAAAGAGCTTTAACAAATTATAAATAGAAAAGTGTATGGATGGTACTCATAAAATCACTACTTGGTTGAAAACATAAAATGGTTGAACTTTAAAGGCAGGAATTTTTATAATTTTCATACGTTGCAATAACAGTAGATTAAAGCATTTATAAAATAGGCTTTAACAGACTCTTCACTTCAGGTTTTGCAGGTATTTTTTAATAAATTTCGACTGTAGAAATGTTATATTGCATTTAGTATATTTTGGTAGAACCGAATTTTTAATAGCATTAAATGTCTAGATTCTAAAGCGTGAAAGTAATTTAAGTTTGAGTTTTAAACAAAGTACTCTCGAAGAAACGTAAGTTGATTCTCGAGTAGAGCTCATACAAAAAATACTTTTAAATTTTCATTACCAATAAATAATTATTTATAAATATGATGTAGGTAGACAATTCTTACATGTATAATTTATATTGTTGACGTTATTAAATGTTATATATGTTTTAAAAAGATTTAAATATCATTAGAGACAAAAATTGAGGTATTTAATTGCTAATAATTTACAATTCTATTTTAATGAAATATAATATAATCCGATGAAAGAGTGAAAATAATGTACCAGCGTTGAATTTCATTTAATATTCAGATATTTATTTCAAATATTTGATAAATTCTTTCTCATATTTTTTTAACATTTCAACTTTAAAAATTTAAATATTTCAGTGGAGTTAAACAATTATTTCAATTTTTTATATCGAAATAAATATAAAAAGAAATTAGTTGTAATAAAGAGATCATTGGCTGTGAATGACAAATAACAAAAATAAATAACAGACACTTTCATCTCGTCTGTTTGTGATCACGGCTGCTAAAGGGTAACTGAAACGTAGGATAAAATATCAAAGAAATGAATAAACGTAGTATGTCCGAAAAACATATTTTTATATTATATTATATTATTTATAATAATAAGTAAGTATAGTGTAATAATATTTACATTATATTAAATCTCAAATTCTAAGAATAGCCAACTAGCGCCATCTATAGGTATATTATTCATAATGGTGTAAATGAAAATAATAAATTAAGGACAATATTTTTCTATTGTATTATAAATTACAACTGTGACATTTTTTACATTGCATTAAATATTTTATAACTTAATGACAACTCTTATAAAGGAAACTAGCGCCCTCTGTATGATATTGTCATCTTGAATATTATAAAATAAGATGTAAGTCTTGATTATTATTATCTATACTAATTAAATTTAGTATTATCTCTATTAAATAACAACTGCCTACGTTGTAATGTAAGTATAGTAGTAACAAACCCTTTTATATGTGAATCTAAGAAACTTTAAAACCTATTATTTCTGTTGTTGGTATTTGACTTAGACTTTGACTTGTTATTTATTCTTTCTTTATTTTAAAAATATTGGCAATGGATCAAATTACGTATAAATGTAATGAAAGTGTTTGAAATAAATAGAAATATTTGGACGTCTATTGCTACAAAGTAACTATTAATTTAATCATTTATTTGTAACCAAGTGTGTGTGAATAATTAAGTCGTCGGAAACCATTTAGAAAAGTAAACTTAGAACTAAATTATGTAGTTTAAAAAACACCATTTAAGATATTACCAATTTAAGAGACGAAACTTCTCAGCATTCCAGGGATTCACCTTGCGGGTGACGGGTCCATCGGTTTGCAGAGAGAGGAGGTCCAACAGTGGCTGGGACTTGCGACCCAGGTGTAGTTTTAAGGGGCTGTTATCAAAAATTTTATATAAAGGTAAGTATAAAAAATGCCTAATCTTTTAAAATAACACCTTATCTGCTAGGATTTTTTTTTAATCTCAGACCCAATGGATCTATCTTACTTACCGTAATGTTGACACATGCGAGGGTCTTAAATCGTTCTATTTTGAACAGTTTAGTTTATATTTTGCCAGTAATTTATTTAAATGAAAATAGATTACTGCTTTATAATAGTATAAGCATTTACAATTATTTTGATATAATAGCTGTGTATTATATGTATTTATTTGAATGAAAATGAATGAGTGACGAAGAGTAAAATATTAAAATGTATTCCACAAATCAATATTGGTCAAGATTACAAAATGTTTTACAATAGACGTGAAGAGTTGTTTCTTGACAGCTCTTCAGTTCGTATCAATCACTGCTATTTATGTATGTGTCGAAAGGCTTATGAAATATTGTACTTTAAAGTTAATTGATTATTTTAAAATCATTAAAATTTTTTGAACTTTTTTCTATGGTGTTTGTTGTTATTGAGGTTAGGGACTAAAGTTTCATTTCCTGAAATTCAAAATCAAAGTGAATCATAGAAACGCGTTACCAGTTTCAATTTAGAAAATTCTTAGAGATTTTTTGAGAAAAATTTATACTATTCTTCCTAATATTCGTACCTTCCTAATATTCGTCCCACAGTATTCGTGTCAGTCGCTTTGTGATTAAAAACAAATCTAAAAAAAGAAGCATATCTATATTTACGATATTATATCTTATAATAGTCATTAATTACTATCAATTATTAGATCTACCTCCTAAAACTAGCTTAATATCATACGCGGAGTACTTAATTTAGGGCTCAAGTGGCAATCTGTATGCAATTAGCGCTCTATGCTACAACGCTGTAGTTTAAAATTAAGTACCTAGTATATGTATGTATTATACGACGTCCCTAATAAATTGTACTGATTCTTTTTTATACTTAAATTGTGTAAGTTATATGAAAGTAACACATAATATATTTATGTAAAAGCTTACAACTACAGGTTTTTTAATATAATGAAATAATCTTATACGTTTAAGGTGTTAAGTAATGTGGTACATATATAATATGTTTAAAGCAATTACATTCACCTTGTTTTTTTAATTGTTTTATGATTCTTTGTTGCAAAAATGAAAAACGAGTACCCAAAATATTCAAAATTTAAAAAGTCTTGTATAACTGACAGTTGTTTTCCAGTTTTTATAGAGATCGTACAATTATAATATCTAAACAAAGAATATACGACTCTAAACTTAAGAATTTACGTTATATTTTATTTCAATGAAACTAATATTTTTCGGATGTACTACGCGATTTTTATTTTTATCAAAAACTACATACTCCCGACATTTCTGTTACTTTACAGCAACTGTGATCACAAAACCAAACACATAAAGTACGAACGAACTTAGAATAAAGAACGCAAAAATCTTAGATATCGTTATATTTTATTTTTATTTTATTACTATTTTAAGTTGGAATTTACGACTTAGTCATAAAAATGCATAGTGAGAAATAAGAAAGAATTATAAACCTAACCAATCTCCCTGGAAGGAATAACATTTTTGACATGACAGCACAAAGTCCGATAGGTCTGCTACTACTTTATTGTAATGAAAGTACTAACACAGTTCAACATTACGACCAATTCAAAATGACGTCATTTCGGTGACGTCATTGAGCTTTACTTCGAGCAACATGTAGCTGATCCTATCTAAGATTAGTGGTTTATCTCCTTTATCACAAGAGCTAGTGAAATTAATTGAAAGCGATACATCTTATTAGGCCGTTCAGCGTCATTTGAGAAAGATAATAAAAATAATCATAGATATGTTAATTAATTTCACCATAGTTATTGACGTAATAAAAGCGGTGTAAATACAAAAAAAAACTATAAAAGAAATTAAAAGCTCCCTTGCACATAACACAAACAAATTCTATTTTATATTACGTTAATATTAATTACAAATCAGAAATCTTTTTCGTAGATAAATGACATAAATATTTTGTCACTGTTAAGTTTTATTAGGAATAAAAATATTTAAAGCATGTCGGAGATAAATAGAAACTAAATTGGTACTTAAATAAAAAAAATTCGTTGCTATTTTCGGGTACATTCTTTATTAAAGTCTTAATTATTGTGGTCATTGATCCTTTCTGGTTCTGACAAACTTCATAAATACCGAGGATGACGATTAATGGATGGCGGTCGGAGATCGTCAACGAAATTATTTGAAGAGATATTAAGGGCAAAGTTCATTTGAAGTACTTTTTAAATTTGATAACATTAAAACGTCATATAAAAATATGATTTACATCATTTATATTCCATTTCATTTTAAAATTATTCCTGCTAATATTATTATTACGAACGTAACTCTGTCTGTTTGTCGGTCTATTTCTCTGCCTGCTACCTTTTCACGACTAAACCACAAAATCTAATTTGATGAATTTTGGTATATACATTGGTGGAGTAACTTATAGTGGTAACTTTTATCCCGATCCCAAAACTACACGAGTGGAACCATGAAGTGTAGTTCGGTTACAGCGGTCGTAGTGTTTTTGTAACTTTTATCTTTATGTAAATCCTTTTCACGATCCCCATAATTCATTTTTGTAGTTAATTAGTCTAATTATTTAAAAAAAATGTGGTCTAAATTATATGTTTCAATAAGAACACATTTATAATAAGACAATTATTAAAATTATATAAACAAAAATGAAATTCTATCCATAAAATTCCAAAATAATATATTTTCACAAATCAAAGTAAAAATTTAATTATTATAATATCACCAGAATTCTCGTAAGTGAGCACTTATTTACAGTGAACCATATTTGAATTTACTTATACTGAATGTGTGTGATAAACAATTGTAAAAGAGATGCATTGAAAAACTTTTTTTTAGGAATAGGTAGGGGTGGGATTAAGGAAATGGTAGGAAAGGGTGGGAATAGGGAAAGGACAAGCGGCTCTCTCACTCATCGGACGAAACTCAGCTATTAAAGGCTACTTTAGGCTCTACCACCTAAAAACAACGTACCATTTTGTAAGGTGGTAGAGCTTAGCTGTGGTCAAGTGATTGCAGCTCGAACATGGGCTGGCTCGACCGGGGAAGTACCACCCTCTCACAGAAGATCGCCGTGAAGTAGCCTTAGTGGCTGCATTATGTTCGATGAGTGAGAGAGCCTGTTGCCATTTCCCTTTTCCCATCCTTTCCTACCCCTTCCCTTTTTCCTCCCCTTCGCATTTTTCCTCCCCCTCTTCCCAAATCAAGGGTGGTGACACATCCGCAACATGTCTTATGTCGCGGATGTCCATGGGCGACGGTACTACCTCCATCAGGTAGGCCGTCTGCTCGGTTGCCCCCTTTAACATAAAAACATAAAAAAAAAACATTTTACAAGTAATTTATTTTTACTTTTTTATTAAGTTAAAGTACTCACGTTAATACTTTCTTGGAACGTACATCGAAGGCAGCCCAAGTAGGTTCTTTTCAAATTTGGTTAGGTAGGGAGAGGAGCTTGAACAGTGGAGGTGAGCGTAGATAAGGGGCCCCTTAAACCTACAACTGGGTCGCAAGCCCCAGGCACTGTTGAAGCTCCACTTCCTGCAACGCGATGGACGCGGCACCCGCAAGGTGAATCCATGGAATGCTGAGAAGTTTCGTCTCTTAACATTGAATCCTTCCTAAATAGCAAATTTGAAATTGATAGACAATAATATTTAATATTTCATTCTCCAATATGTATTACTACATTAATACAAGTAATAAAATGAAGATATAAGAATTATGTTAGACACGAGAAAAATTCCCCCATATTACTTTTAACATAGCACTGAAATATGTAACAACATTTTAAGTCAAACTTATCTTATTACCAGGTTTTATCTCGTCGTCTGAATAAAGCAATTTGGAATTTTAAAGATAAAATCATTAAAAAGTACTTCATATGAAGAAATATTGCAACAAAAACGGAAAAACATGAAATGTACAATACCCACAAGTGCACTCGTTGAACAATTTTAGAATATAATTTTAGAACAACTGAAATGTAATTTTTGCGTTGTGAAACTTACTTATAAATTTAAGTAACTTTTTTTAATTTCTCAAAGTAGTCTCAATATTCCTTTCTTGACTTAGTATAATTTTTATTTAAATAAATATATTTCTATAAATGCTTCGACGTGCATAGTGTTTTACGAATAAAAACTTGAAATATGTTTAACATGTTATAGAAATTGTGAATCACACAATGCATTGTAAAGCATTTGTACATTTAAATTACTATAGAAAATATTATTGACATTAATTTACGCTACTATTACTAATATGCCAATGGCGCTAGTTTATTATTACATATAAAAATCCCCAAATAATAATAACTGATAATATATAATGTGAATAACATTATGTTTAGAATTGTATTGTATTCCGAGATTAGAAGTATTAAAAACAATTGATACATAACCGTAATAAGTGACAAAGCATATTTTGTAACTTGTCTTTAAGATAATGTTCTTAACTCTCTAGAGATCTCGTAACGAAGGTCGAGGAAATGGGAACGTTAAATAGGATAAAACGAATAGCGCTGAAGCAGCTAAGTGAGCCTTAAAGCATCTGATGAAAGGAATATATTACACCGTCTTCTCGGTTTCCATACCTTTATACATATTTTTCTCTGGAATTGTTTTATACACATAATAGAACAAGAACTGCGGTATTTTAGCAGCATTTTTATAAATGAACTTTATATTTATTGGTTTTAATTTACATAAAGTGTTTAAGAAACACGAAAAATACCGAATATATTAACTGCAAAATTATATTCAGAATGATAGTACTGTGTAAAACTGACAAGATTTTAATTAATAATTTAATAAATGCAATTCTAAACAAAACCTATGTTCGAATGTAACTTATTGATGTAAAGTGTATCAATTTTTGTTTACTCTTGTAGTTCTGTTTTAACTTTATTGTGATATACAAACATTTGTATGTGTTTCAACAATATTCATGTTAAAAATTCAATTTGTTACAAAGTCTACAATAATTAGATATATCAATTATGATAAGTCGTGGTGACCTAGTGGTTAAAGGTCCTCCTCTCATGTATGAGGGTGGGGGTTCAAAACCTGGCAAGTACCAATGTTACTTTTCCGAGTCACATGTACCTACTTTCTAAGAGTATTTAGACATCACTGACAGACGGTGAAGGAAAGCATCGTGAGGAAAGTCTAGTCTTAAAGAAAGAAAGCCATTTAGTTGCCAATAGTGATAATAAACTGCGACGAGGTTCTCATCTTTTGAATTCTGTTAATAACAAGATTATTATTAAATCTGTCTTTTGATTGTGAATGTCACACTGAATACCCTAAGTGATGATATTACTTCATGTGTATGCCTAAATATTTTAAGGATTTTTATGAAATATTTTCGGGATTCCATAATCAGGTCTTGTTGCAATCATCATGAGACCATCTACCCTTATAAATATATAAATACATAAGTCGTTATCGGTTAGCGTTAAAGTTACTTGTTTATTTGTTGCATAAATAGTAACTGCTAATTTTAGACTTTGCCATAATGGTTGCCACTATCAGAACTTAACCAAATCAAAATCGGACCACTTGGTAGGCATCAGCTTCTATAAATGAAAAAAACAGATATTAACATAAGAAACATAAAAAAATACAGATGAATTTAAACGAATCTAATATTTTTCGGATTATATTACATATGCTTATTTTATTATTTTAAAAAACTACATACTCCCGACGTTTCAGTTACTTTTCAGCAACTGTGATTACAGTCAGAATAGATGTGAATAGGAGTATGTAGTTTTAAAAATAATAATATATGCGTAGTTATCCGAAAAGTATTATTTTCTTTAAATAAATACTCGCGAAAGTCTTAGATCTCACTATACAGACGAATTTATAACTTCTATTTTTTTAAAGCCGGTTCCAAATCTGTCAAGTATTCATAAATGCGCTGTTGCTGATCATAAATCTAGTACCTATTTCAAAGCTTTTGAAGTATAAATGGTTTATCGTTTGCAAAAACACATGTTTAGTCCTGTTCAAATAGAAATTTTATTCATACAATTTAATTTAAATTCCTGAACATTTATTCTCACTTGAGATCATTTATATTTTAAAAATGTGTATGCCCATAAATATTTATTATTGTCTTTTCTAACATTTTGTTTCTTTCTTGTTTTCTTTTCATATAACTGATAAACAATTGGAATTTTCATATAAATGTTTTGATGTACAGATTATTTTAAACCATAAAACTTTGGGTGGACAGAGTTTAGGAAGACAGCCTTATTGAATTTCGATATTTCAAGTGTTGAAGAATACTTCTCGAGTTGTATATCGCATAAATAAAATTCCTTTACTTAGACTTATACAAACATAAAGTTTAATAGCGTGGTTTTAGTTTCAAGTGAACCAGTTTTGGAAGTAAAAGTGTTTTCCAGAGATGAACCACTTTTCACTAAATACAGATGAAAATATGAATCTATCTTATATATTATTTAACTTAGTATGCAATTGGATAAATAATATATAAAACAGAAAAATAATTATATCATATAATCGAATAATGAAGATATAAATATACATAAATCTAAAAATTTTAATACTAGGACAAGAACCTTATAAAAGTTACAATAAAAATCATTGTAAATATTAAAACAGATATTCATCATTGTCAACCGACCTATATGCCTATTTTATCTTTTATATGAGACTTTTTTTATTATCTTATAATTTTTCCTAGATCTTTTAAAGTATTAAAAAGTTAAAAACGTCATACATATATTCACCTCAAATGGTTCTTTAAAAACCTACGAGCTTTAGGAACATAGGGTATATTGTTATGTGCAAGGATTTTTACATCATCTGTTGTAAAAATCTCTATAAGGATTTTATTTAAGTGTAATATAATTACTGTGATATTTTACATTAAGAAAGTTATTCGTACTGGTGTCAATTTAAACATGACCCAACTAACTTTAACGACGGGCACTTCAACTTTTATACCTTTAAGTTTTCCTCTCTTGTACAAAGTCGTGTCTTTGAAGGTACACTTCGAAATTTATCTTCAAAATTATTCATCTAGAGAAGATGTGATTTAGATTTTCCTATTCCGTAATTCTTGTGTTTTGATCCTAATATTTGTTATTTATTTAAATATAATTTAAAATAACTCTTTACCCTAAATGATATATATATTTCAATATATTTATTTAAAAAAAAATTAAAATAACCCAATTACTTACAATACTTAAAATGACTTTTTATTTCCATATACGTGATAACTATAAAGTGAATATGCAAAACACTGATTTTAATAAAACATACATAAAAAAATAAACCTTTTGTTGCAATATTTGTAATTGTACAAATTTAGCAGTTTTGTACCCAGAATGCTAATTACTTTAGATTGTGACCTACTTACATTTAAACCGTTTTTTACACTGGTAATATTTTGTGACAGTTAGTTAATTTTATCATGTTTAATGTTTCGTCTTTCTTTTTGTTCAGTAAATGGAACAAAAGACTCCGTATTTCGAAAAATTACATACTTTTAAAATATAAAACAATATAAATATGAAAAAATTTGTCATCTAAAATGTTTTTCATCTGAATCGTGTGAGTTGGCTAATTAAAATTGTACATCTACATATTGAATGGAAGGCAATGTATCGTTTTACCTAACTGTTGTAGTCTAACTTTTTATTGGTTAGATTGTTAGTTTTTTGTAAGCTAGTTATTATAGATTGTTAGATATTGCATGTATGAGAATATATACAAAAAGTCATGAATAATGTTGTTAGAAGTGTCGTTGCTGTATAAAATAATATTTTAATATAAATATGAAATAATTTAACAATGGCATTTTTACTGTCATGTTATAAGTCCGTAACGTGAAAGAATTATTATTCACCAAATATATATCTTATATTAATTTCCCAGAAAGTTAACTGAGCTTTCTATTATGCTAGAAATAAAAAGGCAAATATCAAATGTGCCAAACTTAAAACCGGCACCTAACTTTATACAGTAATAATTCACTGACTCATCCCATGAAAAAGTCTCTGACATTATATGTATTAGTATTTTTTACATTTTGCTCTTAAACGTATTAAGATAATTCTGTTATTCGTCATAAGAGACCGTAATTTATCAATACAATATATTAATTAAACAAATTTGTATTAAAAATTCCCATATGAATAACAATCGAATTAATTTAGACTTGGGCTTTGTGTACAATTGTTATATTTTGCATCGGTTGTCATTAAAAAATGATTTATTTATATTTTCCATCTTTTAAAGATATTTTAATATTAAGATTGATTAAAATAACATTTCGTGTTTTAACTCTGTAGCATTAGGAGAACTATTTTTCATAAACTCATAATCCGATGAAGCATCTTTTATTATTGAGCTTGAGTGGTTAGGTACTTGTAAACAGATGTTGCAGTTATCGAAGCTTGATTTTAGAAATAATATCATTCCAAGTACAATGAATAATGAATTTCAAAGAAAATTATTTATGTTAATTTCTGATACTCTTCCGATTCTTCATTTCATAATTTCGTATTACAATATTATTTCATACACAAGTAATAATTAATTATTATACAACGTTATATATATTTTTATTATGTTTAAAACCTCTTTACGTCTTTTTACGCATCTTTTCGTTTCCTCTTTATAATTGTTATTAATTCTAATGCTTTAATTATTTCATTCATTTTCATATCTGTATTAAAAAATGAAATGTGTAGCTGTAATTCTAATCCCTACTAATATTATTAATGTGAAATTAACTCTGTCTGTCTGTCTATTTCGCGCCTCAAGCACTGAACTGATTTTAATGAAATATGGTACAGAGATAGAGTTGGCCTTGAGAAAAAACATAGGGTGGTTTTTATACTAGACTTTTGAAAAGTTATCTTGGAACTCGACGCGGGAGAAACCGCGGATGGAAAGCTAGTATATCATAAAAAACTGTTAAATATTTTAATTCGTTCAATTGTATGGTGTATTTTTTTGTCATACATAGCATACCTTCGCTTTTATAACGCTCGTAGTATTTGTGATTGGAATTTCGAGGTATATACATATAATGAATATGTAATATGTATAAAACTATATTCACATTTTACATATCAAAGTTACCACCAGAGTACTTTGTAAATAATTTTGGATTTTATTTTATGGATTCATTCGTTCATAACGTTTTGAGTTTCAAATCTTTTCTTTTTCTATTCCATTACTTTGACGACGAGCCCCGCCGAAGTAAAAGAGCTTTAACAAATTATAAATAGAAAAGTGTATGGATGGTACTCATAAAATCACTACTTGGTTGAATGCATAAAATGGTTGAACTGTAAACACAGGAATTTATATAATTTTCATACGTTGCAATAACAGTAGATTAAAGCATTTGTAAAATAGGCTTCAAGAGACTCTTCACTTCACATTTTGCAGGTTTTTTAAATAAATTTCGGCTGTAGATTTGTTATTTTGCATTTTGTATATTAAAGTAGAAGCGAATTTAACTCTGTATAAAAATTAAAAAAGTGTATTCAAATTTTGGTGACTTCACTTAAATGCTGTGTACTTTTAACTGATTGTTTAATAATATTAAACTTCTAGATTCTAAAGCGTGAAAGTAATTTAAGTTTTGTGCTTAAAACAGAGTACCCGCGAAGAAACGTAAGTTTAAATTCAAATCGAGCTTATACAAAATATACTTTTAAATTTTCATTGGCCATAAATAATAGTAGACAATTCTTTCATATGTAATTTATATTGTTGACGTATGTATTATATGTAATATTTTTTTAAAGATTTTACTAACTTAAGAGACAAAAATTGCGAATAATTTACTGTTTATTTCTTTCTTATTTCTTTCTTTACTATTGTAAAATCATTAAGAACTTCTGGATATTCCTCTTTAATGTCCGTTGTTATTTGCATTGGAGACAAAACTTTCTTTCCCTAAAATGAAAAATTAGAGTTATTCCAGGAAACGTCTTACCAGCATTTAGTACATTCTTGGAGATTTATTGAGAAAGTTTATTTACTTTCCCAATGGACACAGTGTTCATGTCAGTCGCTTTATGATTAAAAACAAAGCTGATACAAATCTAAAAATAAGAATCATAGTTACGATATCCCATCCCAACTTATAATAGTCTTTAATTTATATCAATTATTAGATCTACCTCCTAAAACTAGCTTAATATCATACGCGGAGTACTTAATTTAGGGCTCAAGTGGCAATCTGTATGCAATTAGCGCTCTATGCTACAACGCTGTAGTTTAAAATTAAGTACCTAGTATATGTATGTATTATACGCCAACCCTAATAAACTGTAGTGATTCTTTTTTAAACCTAAATTGTTTAAGTTATATGAAAGTAACACAGGATATATTTCTGTAAAAGCTTTTAACTTTAGATTTTTGAATATTACAATGAAATAATCTTATACGCTTCAGGTGTTAAGTAATGTGTTTTTAATTGTTTATGATTCTTTGTTCCAAAAATGAAAAACGAGTACCCAAAATATTCAAAATTTAAAAAGACTTAACAACATGTTGTATAACATTTTAATATTCTCTTTGTTACGCAATTTTGAAGTAACTGACAGTTGTTTTCCAGTTTTTATAGAGATCGTACAATTTTAATATCTAAACAAAGATTACACGTCTCTAAACTTAAGAATCTACGTTATATTTAATTTCAATGAAACTAATATTTTTCGAATGTACTACGCGATTTTTATTTTTATCAAAAACTACATACTCAAGACATTTCTGTTACTTTACAGCAACCGTGATCACAAAAACGAACACATAAAGTACGAACGAACTTAGAATAAAGAACGTTAAAATCTTAGATATCGTTATATTTTATTTTATTACTATTTGTATAAGTCGAAATTAACGACTTAGTCATAAAAATGCATAGTGAGAAATAAGAAAGAATTATAAACCTAACCAATCTCCCTTGTAGGAATAACATCTTTGACATGACAGCACAAAGTCCGATAGGTCTGCTACTACTTTATTGTAATGAAAGTACTAACACAGTTCAACATTACGACCAATTCAAAATGACGTCATTTACGTGACGTCATTGAGCTTTACTTCGAGCAACATGTAGCTGATCCTATCTAAGATTAGTGGTTTATCTCCTTTATGACAAGAGCTAGTAAAATTAATTGAAAGCGACACATCTTATTGGGCCGTTCAGCGTCATTGGAGAAAGATAATAAAAATAATCATAGATATGTTAATTAATTTCACCATAGTTATTGTCGTAATAAAAGCGGTGTAAATACAAAAAAAAAACTATAAAAGAAATTAATAGCTCCGTTGCACATAACACAAACAAATTCTTTTTTATTTAACGTTAATATTAATAACAAATCAGAAATCTTTTTCGTAGATAAATGACTTAAATATTTTGTCACTGTTAAGTTTTATTACGAATAAAAATATTTAAAGCATGTCGGAGATAAATAGAAAATAAATTGGTACTTAAATAAAAAAATTTCGTTGCTATATTTCGGGTACATACTTTATTAAAGTCTTAATTATTGTGGTCATTGACCCTTTCTGGTTGTGACAAACTTCATAAATACCGAGGATGACGATTAATGGATGGCGGTCGGAGATCGTCAACGAAATTATTTGAAGAGATATTAAGGGCAAAGTTCATTTGAAGTACTTTTTAAATTTGATAATATTAAAACGTCATATAAAAATAGGATTTATATCGTTTATATTCCATTTCATTTTAAAATTATTCCTTCTAATATTATAAATACGAACTGTGATGTTCTGTATTTATATCTCAGAATTATAAATAAAACCACCAAATTATCAGTAAGTAAATACACAATTCAAGAGAACGTTCTCCCGCCTCCGATGACAGATCGAAGTGCTAGTGACGCGCCACAGTTGATATGTGTACTATAATTTATTAAATGTCACATCTCTTCCTTTTTATATGTTAAATAATTATTTTAATCACAAGTTATTTCAATTTTAAATACAATTATTTAGAAACAACAAAGCAATATTTGCATTTAAAACAACAAAACAATATTTCTCATTTCAATGAACAAAACAGTATTTTTCATTTAAATCAACAAAACAATATTTTTCATTTAAATCAACAAAACAATATTTCTCATTTAAATCAACAAAACAATATTTTTCATTTCAATCAACAAAACAATATTTTTCATTTAAATTAACAAAACAATATTTTCATTTAAATCAACAAAACAATATTTTCCATTTAAATCTATCTATTATTAATTAAACATCTTTATCAGAATTTTCTTCATTATCCTTTACTTTCCATTGACCTTCTACTTTCTTGAGGTGAACTATATTTCTCCTATATTCCTGGCCTGTTTCGTCATTCCTGACATTTATGTCGCTTCCCTCGGCACTGATAACAGTATTGGTGTCGGATTAAATTCAGAAGCTAATTTATTTTCTTTCATTACATTCTTTACATAGACTTTCTCGCCAACTTCTAATTCTCTTTCTGTAGCTTTCCTCTTCCTGTCTTCATTTAATTTATTTTACTCTTTTTTTCTCTTTATCTCGGTCTCTTATTTCCGAATCATTATATTTATTTTCAAGGTCAGTTAAAAAAGGTAACTTGTCTCTGAACTGTCTTCCTTAAAACAATTCGGACGGGGTTTTTCTTGTGTAAGGGTGAGATATGCTGTTATACATCATTAAGTAACTTAATAAATCATCTTTCCAATCAGATTTTCCACATTGACTGATCCTTAGTCGCTTAAGTATATCCCTGTTTTGCCTCTCTACCAAACGGGGACGTTTTGCTGTGGCCAGTAAGGAATTGTATTGAAAAGTGTTATGCCATGTTCAGTGCAGAGTTTTTTAAAATCTTGGCTACAGAACTGTTTCCATTATCGGCTGTTATGTGTCATGAGCGGAAATAGATTTCATAGGTTCAATCTCTTTGTATCGGCTGTAATAGTCGATAGCCTTTTCATGAGTATTGGTGGGTTTGAGGCTGAGACAATGTATATCCTCTGCAGTTTTTATAGTACTTTCGGCGTCTTTGTCAATCTTTGGCCACCAAACCTTTGTGCGCAATCTAGCTTTCATGTTAACAATACCAGGGTGGTCTTCGTAGGCTGATGCTAATACTAGTTTTCTCAGTTTAGTTGATATAACAATTTTGTTCTATCTTAATAAAACGCCCTTATGACACCAGAGTTTATGTTGAAATAGCTTATAATGATTTATTGAAACATCCTACCTGTTTTTTATCAAAGCGTCCTTAATCAATTTGAATTCTTTGTCATCATTCGATGCTTCAACTATTGATTTAAGAGATAATGCTGTGGGTCGCGCATATTGAACAATTTGGTTAACATGATGTTTGTCTTCAAAAGAACTTGTTTGCGTCTCGTTAGTACTACTTTTACACAGACGGTATAGTGGGTCAGCTACATATAGCTACAGAGCTAATACAATATCGTTTTTTCGACATTTGTCAGACTCTTACTTCTAAAAGCAATAATACGAGGTTCTTTGTTATCATAATGAATTAATACAGCCCCTAAACCTACAGGACTTGCATCAGTCATAACTTGGGTACGTCCTTTCGGATCATAATAACCTAGGGTAAGAATCTTAGAGAGGCTATATTTTAATTTCTCAAAAGCCTTTTCTTGGTCTTTTGGCCAAAATGCCGTGATATTGGCGTTTTATGAACTTTTTCGCGTAATAATTGCCGAATAGGTTCTGTTAAGGTTGACAGATTGGGGATCAACTTTCTCACAAAGTTAGTTAATCCCAGGAAACTCTGGATTTCTTCGATGGTTTCTTGTGGTCTAAATGTCTCAATTGTTTTAATGTATTTGTCAAGTGGTTTAATGCCTAATGACGAAATTTCGTGACCTAGGAATTGTATAGTTTTTGCATTTAAACACATTTTTTTTTTTGTATTTAATAAGACATTGTTGTATTTTAGCACTGACAATACTTTTTTGAGCCGGGTATCATGCTCATTTTCATCACGCCCAAAACAACGATATCATCTATAAAATTTACAACTCCTTGGCACATGGCAATAATATTTTTTCCCATAATTTTTTGGAAGTGCTCTGGTGCGCAGAATGTGCGTGAATTAATTGTTCTATCGTGGGCAGGGGATGATTTTCTTTGATGATAGCTTTATTGGCAAGTCGCATATCCAGGCAAATATGAATATCATTATCAGGTTTTAGAACCGCTACCATCGAAGAAACCCAAGAGGATGGTTTGTTTACAGGTTCAATTATGTCCAATTCTACCAGTTCATCGATTTTTTTATTTATCTTAGATTCCAAAGGAATAGGAACTCGTCTATAAGGTTGGCAAACTGGAGGAACCGTTTTGTCTTTAGTAATTTCTATTTGGACATCTTTGAACTTGGGAAATTGTTTTGTTCAATTGAATTTATATCAAAACCTAATTTTAAACAAGTTAAGGGAGATGGCAGTTTCTTTACCCAAAAGATTTTGGAACCATTTACTATAGTACAAAATTTAGCAGTTATTGATTTAGAACACACTTTTATTTATGCATCAAATAAGCCTAGCACTTTTAGTGGTTCTTTAGCACCGTAGGCTAGAACGGTTTTGTCTGAATATTTTGTGGATTAGAAACTGTAACATTCTATTTTTTCATGTACTCCCAAGTTGTATCGTTTATTATATTAGATTTATTACTGGAATCTATGAAAATTTTGATATTCACCCCTCCTACTTGACAGTCAACAGTTCCATCATCATCGATGTGAAATATGTAGTCTATAGACATAGGCTCTTTATTTTGGGTGTATCTTGTTTGTACTTTTTAACAATATTGTTGTCATTTGACCGGAGATTAGTATTTTTTCTTTTTTATTGGCCCTTGTTCTACAGTGCTTCTGAAAGTGACCTTTGAAGCCACACTTCAAATAATTAGTATTAATTGCAGGGCAGGAACTATTATTTTGTGGTTTTTACTACCACATCGGCTACAGCTTAGATCAATGTCTTTTTTCATGTAGCATTTGTTTGATTTAGTATCTATTTTATTGATACTGGAAGTAGTGTTTTGTCTATCGTGGAACTCATTTAATTGTCTAACTTTTTTACTGCCATGTCATAACCGTCAGTTTTGTCAGTAACATGAGCTCTAGGTATGTTAAAATATATATATATATATCTTGTAATGGCATGCCTCCGGCATGTAATAGAATTTCACATTTTTTATTTTGATCATTTGAGTTTAAATAACAAAATAAATTTCTTATTTAATTAAATTACTTTTCTTATTTACTACAAAGTAAGTTTCTTATTTAATTAATTAAATTTCTAATGCATGTTTCCATCTCTCCCAACGCGAGCTTAAGGAGGTTGGATCACCTTCACAATCGAATGGTTCTATTGTCAGGACTTGTGTTAGGGACATGTTGGATGATCTGCAAATGAGGTCAAAAGAAAACCTCTTAAGTATATTAATGCAGTGCAGAATTTCAAGTTTTTTAGTATTATATTATTATTTTTATATACCAGTCAGTATTAAGTGAATAAGGTTTGTTTTTTTTTTATTATTATAAATAAATAAATCACTATTGTTTACTTTAATCACTATGATAAACAATTAAAACTATGAAATTAATAAATATGTTTTAAAAATTAAAGCTTAAAATTTATTTATATTTGAACTGTATAGTAATTAAATTAATTAATACTAATTAAATTGAATTATTTATTAATTGGATAATATTTTGATTGTAAATGTAATTTCATAGTTAATTTATAATAAATTAAGTTGTTACTAACATAGGTATAAGGAAAATGTGTACTAAAAAGAAAAAGATGGGTCAAAGATGCCTAAATAAATAAAATTATTATTATTATTTAGTATGTTGTGTTATTATTAGTATTATTTTTTTTTCTTTTTGTGACAACAACAATTATTTTTAACTTGAAACCGTTATCTCATTATATTTAATTTCCAGATGGTTTTAAAACAGTCAGTTAGTGTATAACGATAGACATAGGTATAAAGAATGTATTATTTATTCTTATAGGGTCTCATTTGATCGAATCAAACTTGATTAGCCTTTTGTTAAAGCAGGTACTTTATGAAATATATTCATCGGAACATTTAGTTACATATTTAATTGAATTATATATTCAATGGTACTTAATGAACTATATTCATGGGAACGTTAGATTATTTTATCGAATTATATATTTGATGGTACTTAATGAAATATATTCATGGAAACATTAAATTATTTTATCGAATTATATATTCGATGGTACTTAATGAAATATATTCATGGAAACATTAGATTATTTTATCAAATTATATATTCGATGGTACTTAATGAAATATATTCATGGAAACATTTGATTATTTTATCGAATTATATATTCGATGGTACTTAATGAAATATATTCATGGAAACATTAGATTATTTTATCGAATTATATATTCGATGGTACTTAATGAAATACATATATTCATGGAAACATTTGATTCTTTTATCGAATTATATATTCGATGGTACTTAATGAAATATATCCATGGAAACATTTGATTCTTTTATCGAATTATATATTCGATGGTACTTAATGAAATATATTCATGGAAACATTAGATTATTTTATCGAATTATATATTCGATGGTACTTAATGAAATATATTCATGGAAACATTTGATTCTTTTATCGAATTATATATTCGATGGTACTTAATGAAATATATTCATGGGAACATTTGGTTATTTCATCAAATTATATATTTGATGGTACTTAACGAAATATATTCATTGGAACATTTGGTTACTTGATCGAATTGTATATTCGATAGGTATTGGTAAATAGAATTGGTCAACGATACATATAGGTTGTAGTAATTTCAGTTAAGTATTTTCAAACAACGCATTTGCTAGTGTATTATTACTACGGTTCTTTTGAATGTAAATAATATGAAAAAAAATAGATTCAAACAGTAAATACTCAGGGAGCATTATTTAATAATGTTTACATTTCAATTAGAGGAAATCATATTACGCATACTAATTTTGTTTATACGACTTTGACGTATTTTCAACAAATGGGTATATCGGTAATTAACATATAATAACTTATTCATGCATCTACGCAGCATAAAAATCAAACCATATGTAAATATGTAATTTTTCATTGCGTTGTTTTAAAATCCTTTTTGTTCCTTTTTCAAAACTTTGTGAAATTTTAAACTTTTGTTGGCCGAAATTCTATTTACAGGTACATAATTTACTTACTGCGCTTTTTACTCGTCGCCAATGTGATGTTCTGTATTTATATCTCAGAATTATAAATAAAACCACCAAATTATCAGTAAGTAAATACACAATTCAAGAGAACGTTCTCCCGCCTCCGATGACAGATCGAAGTGCTAGTGACGCGCCACAGTTGATATGTGTACTATAATTTATTAAATGTCACACGAACGTAACTCTGTCGGTTTGTCGGTCTATTTGTCTGCCTGCTACCTTTTCACGACTAAACCATAAAATCAAATTTGATGAATTTTGGTATATACATTAGTAGAGCCCTGGAAAACGACATGGGGTAACTTTTATCCCGATTCCAAAACTACACGAGTGGAACCATGAAGTGTAGTTCGGTTTCAGCGGCCGTAGTGTTTTTGTAACTTTTATCTCTATCCCAATCCTTTTCACGATCCCCATTATTCATTTTTGTAGTGAACTAGTCTAATTATTTTTAAAAAATGTGGTCTAAATTATATGTATCAATAAGAACACATTTATAATAAGACAATTAGTAAAATTATACAAACAAAAATGAAATTCTATCCATTAAATTCCAAAATAATATATTTTCACAAATCAAAGTAAAAATTTAATTATTATAATATTCCCGTAAGTGAGCGCTTATTTACAGTGAACCATATTTGAATCTACTTATACTGAATGTGTGTGATGAACAATTGTAAAAGAGATGCACTGAAAAACTTTTTTTTAGGAATAGGGAGGGGTGAGATTAAGGAAATGGTAGGAAAGGGTGGGAATAGGGAAAGGACAAGCGGCTTTCTCACTCATCGGACGAAACTCAGCCATTAAAGGCTACTTTCGGCTCTACCACCTAAAAACAACGTACCATTTTGTAAGGTGTTAGAGCCTAGCTGTGGTCAAGTGATTGCAGATCGAACATGGGCTGGCTCGACCGAGGAAGTACCTCTCACAGAAGATCGGCGTGAAGTAGCCTACCCCTTCCCTTTTTCCTCCCCTTCCCATTTTTCCTCCCCCTCTTCCCAAATGAAGGGTGGTGACACATCCGCAACATGTCTTATGTCGCGGATGTCCATGGGCGACGGTACTACCACCATGAGGTAGGCCGTCTGCTCGGTTGCCCCCTTTAACATAAAAACATAAAAAAAACCATTTTACAAGTAATTTATTTTTACTTTTTTATTAAGTTAAATTACTCACATTAATACATTTTTGGAACGTACATCGAAGGCAGCCCAAGTACGTTCTTTTCAAATTTGGTTAGGTAGGGAGAGGAGCTTGGACAGTGGAGGTGAGCGTTTAACGCGCGTTAGATAAGGGGCCCCTTAAACCTACACCTGGGTCGCAAACCCCAAGCACTGTTGAAGCTCCTCTCCCTGCAACGCGATGGACCCGGCACCCGCAAGGTGAATCCATGGAATGCTGAGAAGTTTCGTCCCTTAACATTGAATCCTTCCTAAATAGCAAATTTTAAATTGATAGACAATAATATTTAATATTTTTTCTCCAATATGTATTACTACATTAATACAAGTAATAAAATGAAGATATACGAATTATGTTAAACACGAAAAAAATTCCCCCATATTACTTTTAACATAACACTAAAATATGTAACAACATTTTAAGTCAAACTTATCTTATTACCAGGTTTTATCTCGTCGTCTGAATAAAGCAATTTGGAATTTTAAAGATCAAATCATTAAAAAGTACTTCATATGAAGAAATATTGCAACAAAAACGGATTAGATATACATGAAATGAATGTACAATACCCTCAACTGCACTCGTTGAACAATTTTGTAATATAATTTTAGAACAACTGAAATGTAATTTTTGCGTGGTGAAACTTACTTATAAATTTAAGTAACTTATTTTAATTTCTCAAAGTAGTCTCAATATTCCTTTGTTGACTTAGTATAATTTTTATTTAAATAAATATATTTCTATAAGTGCTTCGACGTGCATAGTATTTTGCTAGGCTCTTTGTATTAATTTATGTTTTACGAATAAAAACTTGACATATGTTTAACATGTTATAGAAATTGTGAATCACACAATGCATTGTAAAGCATTTGTACATTTAAATTACTATAGAAAATATTATTGACATTAATTTACGCTACTATTACTAATATGCCAATGGCGCTAGTTTATTATTACATATAAAAATCCCCAAATAATAATAACTGATAATATATAATGTGAACAACATTATGTTTAGAATTGTATAGTATTCCGAGATTAAAAGTATTAAAAACAATTGATACATAACCGTAATAAGTGACAAAGCATATTTTGTAACTTGTCTTTAAGATAATGTTCTTAACTCTCTAGAGATCTCGTAACGAAGGTCGAGGAAATGGGAACGTTAAATAGGATAAAACGAATAGCGCTGAAGCAGATAAGTGAGCCTTAAATCATCTGATGAAAGGAATATATTACACCGTCTTCTCGGTTTCCATACCTTTATACATATTTTTCTCTGGCATTGTTTTATACACATAATAGAACAAGAACTGGATATCTAAGCGGTATTTAAGCAGCATTTTTATAAATGAACTTTATATTTATTGGTTTTAATTTACATAAAGTGTTTAAGAAACACGTAAAATACGAAATATATTAACTACAAAATTATATTCAGAATGATAGTACTGTGTAAAACTGACAAGATTTTAATTAATAATTTAATAAATGCAATTCTAAACATAACCTATGTTTGAATTTAACTTCACAAATTTTTTTGTATAAATAGGTAAAAGAATGTACTCCCGAAAACATTACACACAATTTATTAAAAAAATTGTTGTAATAATATACTAACGTTGAGAATAGTTAAATTTTCTATTCTTATTTATCATGTGGGATTTTGGTTTAAAGTTTTGTTTCACCAAATGTAGTACTAACCATATAAATTATAAAAAATAAGAATTTAAAAGAACACATAAAAAACGGCAACATTAACTTTTTAGGAATCGTTTGCTAATCCACGAGAGAATGTGTTATGATGGTGAAACTTGTATAAAAAAAATCATTAATATCGTAAACATAATACCGTTATAGGAATAAAATGACATTCTAACAATTCTGAACAATCTGTATAATATGAACATTGATTTGCTGTATATATTGAAAGATTCCTCATAACACATAAGAAACACAATGTTATCATATTACTAACATCGGGATGCAAGGTATAGATTATGAATAGATATCGGATTATAATATATTTCTTTATTTATGCTGTTATTTCATATTTTAGTACTTTTTCATTAATAGCCCATATTTCAATAGTTATACATACGCGTTAAGCTTTGAAAGTATTCTATCTAAAATTGTTTCACAACACCTGCCTAAACAACGGATTACATCGTCTGGCTTAATTTCTTTTGTAATACGAGTACTTATAATTTAGAAGTATGACACAAGAAATTGGTTTTATAAGTTATATGTCTTAGAAGTTTTGTCATCCTGGAACATTTTTCTGGCCATTGAACGCACACTGCATACTATGTTCATTTGCTTTACTAAATTATAAAAATATCAGAAGAATTATGGATATAATTTGATTCAGACAGTTTTGTAAAATGCGTCAGAAATTAATTCTCCTTGAACTGAGTGGGTCGTACATTATTTGGAGTTCACATATCGACTTCAAAAGAGAGTTAAGTACTTCTTATATTATATTTTGGAGATTATTAAAGAATGTTTCAGGAAGTATAATGTATTATTGATTAGTGATTATTAAATTACTATTTTAATTAGTGTCTTGTATAGCTCACTTAATTCTTTAAATTTCTTTTGACAATTTTAGGTTTCCACTTGCGTTTTTTGAAATCACAAACTGTAGCTAATATTTGAAAAAATACTTTACATATACATGTTAACGTTTAAAACAAGTAATTTAAAATTCAAATCAGTTATGTATGAAGGCTTGAAATAGTTCCCATGTGACGTTACGAGATATTTTATCTCGTCAGGTTTGAGATATATGTATGTACCAGCTTGTTCGTTTCGATAGGATCGTTGAATAATAAGCTTGGTATAATATTTTTATTCGTTTCAAACTTGCAGTTTTTCAGGTATTAATTATCAACAAATATAAAGACTTAGTGTTTGTTTTATGGTAATAATTATTATTAAGACACTCTTATGTTTGTATTAAATTGAAGAAGCCTAATAAAATATTAATTTAATGTAATAAGACGTAAATTATAATATTTCATGTATTAGGAACATTCCCACACAAAATTTAATGTGTATCTTATTCTAGTCATCTAAATATTTTGTTTCTTATTTTTCTCCTAAAATTAAATTCTAAATTGTGTAGTTATTCCAAACGTGTAAATGTGTGCCCCGTGGCTTCTTTTTTTATAAGCTTTTTTATCGCCGTTTTATCACTCTACATTGTAAATAAAATTTTACATTTTTTTTGTAATCACATTATTTACACTTTTTTGACACATTCAAGCAATAAGTCAAATACAGCTCATTTTTATTGAAATAAATGTAAGTCCTCATTCAAAAATGTATCTATTTTATATAAAACGTTAGGTTACTATCTACTTTTTTTTTTGCATCTGCTGAAACAGAGAACTAGTTTATTATTATTTAGCGTCTCTTGAACGAAATAGTAAACTGCAATTCGAGAGCAAGCAATTGACAATTTCAATAGACTGTCCTCTTCTCGTGTTCCTGAACAATTTCAAAGAGTATTTATTCACTGAAAGGGGATACTCAGGTGCTCGCTTGAACAGATATTATCTACATTAGAACGAGTTAATATGTAGTATCTGCCACTTATATTTTATGCAACTTTCTTATAAATATTTACGACAAAGCTTATGTAACACACAGAACTTATACATGAATGAGGTTTTAAATAACCAGCATTAAATTTTATGGAATCATTTCTAAAGAATTTGAATTATTTAACCGATATTTGGTATGCGTCATCAAACTAACAACAAATTAATTTTGCAAATAATGTAAAATTTTATATAGATTATTTTACACTACGCATTAAACAGAACCACAACAAATGTATACAATTCTGTTAAGTTTATTCACAATGAAAATATAAAAATTTCAATCCTATGTAATTAGTGGAATTAATAAATTTATGACAATAAAACTGTATTCAGTTATTCCTTGTGTGAAATTGTATGTATAAAGAACAATGTGATGACCAATTTCATATTTCAGTGATCTGGAATAAATGACATTACTGTTATTCTGTGATCGCAAACATAAAAAGGATCGTTGTATTTGATTAGCACTAAACTGGTGGTTGAATAATTTTTATATGGCAAACGTTGAAAAATTTATTCTTCTTTACTTTATAATAACATGTTACTTATATACTTAAATAAGATCTTTTTAAGTCAAACATATGAATAATAGTTTTAAAATAAAAATGATAGACTAAAAGCATGAACAGGTATCTTTTTGTTACCGAGAACTCTGCATTTAACACTCTTATGTAGATTAAATTGAATAATGACATTAGTTCAACTTTCGTCAGTTATACGTCACAGATTGTATAAAAATATTAGCTTATATCTATTTTTTTTCAGTACACAAAATAAGACAGTCTTTAAAAATAATGAAATAGTGGAAATTAAAGATTATTTTCACACACCTTTAATAAAATCCCAAATATTATTTGTCATACTACCGTTCATATTTTGGCAGACATTCATGGAGCCCTCGGGTGCTATGCGATGACATCTTATGACCTTCTATATATATAGTATATTGCAAATAAGTTTTCTATTTTGATTTGTGAAAATGTCTCTATTGCATTGTTAATATTAATTTTGCTCTAATTATAATAATTCAAGAAGGTTGTAGTTTTTTAGATTTCTTGATCACCTCTTAGTCAGATCGTGAATTGGTGGAAGACATTTAAAAATAAAAATAATAGTTTTCAAGAAACAAAAAACAAGTTGAAGATCTCTCTTAATGAAAAAGGCATATCAAACACTTAATTGAAGTAAGAACTTACTCATTAAATATAAATAAGTAAACTAAATTAGTTTTTATGACATTACATAATATGATTGCGTTTTACTTCAAAATATGTGCAACCGCATAAAGATTATCCGGTAAAAAGAATGAATTTTGATGTGAGTATCCGTACTTCCGTATGTGATAAATGACATCTAATAATTTGAAACACAGGACAGATAATTCAAATATCTTATTAGTGTAGTTAAATTGTTTATATTTTAATAAGAAAAAGTGTATCGCTGGAAATATACTGTGTGCTGCTACCAAGATATTAAAAGTAAAGTCCATGTGAAAATAAAATATAATCAAAATTAGTCTATAAATAGAACTGAAACAATAATTACAGTCGAGTTTAAATAGAGAAAAACGTTCTTGCCTTTTCTTCAGCTTTTCCTATTGTTATTTGGAGAGACTTTAATGTCAACAGCAAGTATTTTATTGTTATTTGAGGCCCAATTCATTTTTTTTTATAAGAAAGTTTAGACATACTGGGTCTCTTACACCAAAACAAATAAAATACTGCTCATGTTCTTAATTGCTTTTCTTTGTTCTCTTTCTCTAGTTTTTCCAATGTTTTTTTTGCGTTTTCAAGTATACAGTTAGTAACATACATATTAGTCACAAATTTTTCACTTTCTCTAACAGATGAAATATATTATTATCTAAATATTGAGCAATGTGGCGTGACTATAACTATTTCCCTACTTTAAATTTTATAGCTATAACATTACTTTAAAAAGTCATTTAAATGTGTACAAGTTTGTTCAAAAAATACATTTCATTCTAATGTATGAACTTAATAGATTATTTAAATCTTTTATAATTTGAAGATTGTTTATTTAAAGATACACGACGTTAACTAAGCACTAATTTGTACTTTAAAATAAAAAATATGACATACATTGCACAGTGGCTTTTTTCGCTAATTACAGTTTAATAATATTAATTGTACTTTAACTCTATATTTTTATGCTTATTAATGAATCACCTTCACAGAAATGAAGCTACTTCTTGAACATAGAATACAATGTATCTTGTATACAATTTCCGATACACTGTCACACATGTCACCGGTCTGTTACATGTCACAGTAAGTTTCATTCGTTCAAAGAAATCGAAATAAGCCTTCAAATACATAGTTTATTTTTTATCTCCGTTTTGTTACTAAAATATTTCATTAGATGATTTAAAAGGCTTAAGATATATTAACGATCCTGTCTTTTAAGATTCATACAGCCCAAGAAAAGTTAATGTTTTAAACCAAGCAAATTTGTCAGAAAAAAAGACATATTAACATTATTGTTTATTTTACTCGTGTTAAAATAGGTTTACCCTATTTCATACAAACTTCCTGGCTCTATAAGGGTAAATTGCTATAAATTAATACCACAAATAATATTAACGAGAAAAAAGAAAATTTCAAGGAAAGCTACTAATGGCCTTGTTTTGAACTTACTTTTAGAAGAAAACTATCGAGCAATATTGTTTCCAGTTTTTCAATTAAATTATCATATATAAAAGGTCTTATTATTTCGAACTTTTATTGTATGTAAGTAGTTTATAACTTATAATTTATAATTATTTTATTTAAAAATTTCTTTATTAATCGCAGAATAAAACAATTTAATTATTAGTATTATAATGTTGTAGTAGTAGTAGTATAACGGTACGTGTAGTGATAAAAGGATTGAATGTTTCTTTGTTAATTAGGAAACTTAATGTATTATTATTAAACTGACCCATTTAATATAAATAATGTAATTGGTGTGACAGTTATGTTCCTATGTAAGATACAAAAAAGGACAAAGAGTTTTTTTTGCTTGGGTCTCAACTTCAACAATGAGGGATGGCTCGTAAAATAAGGGTATAATGTAATGATAAATGATAAAAAATGATATTTCTTGGTTATTTTAATTCTTATCATAAACTGATGAATATGTCCTTAAAGTTGATTTAAATAATGCAATAAATAATAAAATTAATAAATTATATTAATGTATTGATTTATTGGTCTGTATTAAAATATAAAATAGAAGGTGTAATTCTTCGTTGTGATAACGTCTTTTGTGAACCAAAAGTGATTTTACAAGAATTGCATTTGTAGTCTAAGATCGGAACCTAAATTGATTTTCACCGATCAGATTATATAATAAGACTTATTTAATAATATTTTTAATAAATATAAAAAGGTATTAAACATAAAAGAAGAGATTTCATATGACTTAATGAAAAGTCAGGCAGAACAGAATCGTTATTGTAATAAAAGCAGAAAACAGAAGATTTTAAGATATGTGATTTTATAGGTGCGAGTAGAGAGGGAAGTCCCCGTTACACGAGAAAGTACGAAACTATTGCATTAACTTCGTAGACCTTATTGCAATATAGAGTATTTGGTAACGAAAAGTATAAAAAATAGGGGACTCTTGTCCCATAAAGGACCTGGAATATTGCTGATGGCTTTTCTGTTGACGAAATTCATCCTTGTTTTGTATATAATAGAAATTGTGCGTGACACGGAAATTGAAAACAATGATTGATCGCCCATTGATGGGGTCAGGGGTAATGTATTACATTTTATTATATGTAGTTAAATAATAATTATTAATAAGAGAATATTATAAAGAAAATTATGGTTAGGTTACAAGCAATGAAATGTAATGACAAAGAAGATACTACAGTCTGTCATTGATGTAAATGCACTCGTATTTTGTGAACATGTAGGGGCATGCCTGTGTTGTAGACATGAAAGGGCTACAATAACTCCTTCAATATATCTAAAGTGCTACTGGTACGGTCAATGTTGTGCTGTGGACATAAAGTGGGTACAGTAAGCTTGAATTATGCTGTATATGTAGGCCACAGGAATTCCTTCAAAACCGTAAGTGCAGAATGACGATTACTTCTATAAATATTTATTCATCATTGAAATGATATTAAAAGACGTCTTTCTTTGCAACATCGTTGGGATTAATATATCACTAAGAGTTGGGATTTCCGAAAGGATAGAATATTAAATTTAATAGAAGTACTCGCTTTTCGTTTACTTTTACGCTCTTTTGTTTCTGCGAGTCACAAAAGTTCTACTGTTAACTTTAACTTTACTGTTAACAGTATGTCTTCATATAATTATTAAACGTTGTATTGACTGTTTTCTTGAACATCTTAACTTCATAACGTCACTTACATATGATGCTGGTTAGTTCTTTTCAAACTAATACATTTCGTTTATAAAATTTTAGGATGACGGACGGTCTAAGCTAATTCGTATTGAATTGACAAACAGAAATTATGTTTCCTTTCCCACCCTTGAGAACACATTATTATTCATAGCCGTAATGTTCACAAACTAACATGAAATAAACGACCAATACACAACAAGTAAATGCAATACAGCTTCATTCTCATTAATCCGTCCGGATGGAACCAAATCCGACGGGATTAATCAAATCCGATGATTTTCGCTTTTCGGTCCAAAAATTAAACTTTAGTTCATCAAACAAAACATATAGATATAACATCAAATGAATTTTAAATCCCATAATTTAATAACGAGAACGAACAGTCTGATAAAATAGTTAAATAGTAATTTTTTTTAACTCTTAAAAACTTGTTTATCACTTCATTATTTCAGTTTTCAGAAGTATCTTTATAAATTCTAACATAATTAACATCACCTAATTTATTGAGATATGATTCCAATTATTTTAAAATTATTTGAGAATACTAGTTGTTTCTAAAGAATACTTTGATGAATCTATTTCTTATCTTCTAATAACAATTGTTTTATTTGAATCAACTTACAACAAATATATATTTCAAGTAATAATCGTCGAACAAATCCTTGCCCTTTTAGTAAGAGATATAATTAAATAATATTCGACATGCCACACGTATAAACGATACTTATTAAAGCTTTAAATGTTACTATCTTCTACCACTTCTGCGCAGGCTACTCTATAACACTTCATCAATTTAATAGAAATCATTGCTTTATATTACTAATATTTTATAATAAACTCAATTTTGATTTTTAAAAAGGTTGTTGAAGATATAGTGCTCTTTTTGTTGTCATTTAAAGTAACTACTCATACAACAATCCAATTATTTTGGGCCAAATGGTTAGCTGGATCTGGTTTCTACAGACTTTTTTATACTTCAGTGTAACTGACAAAATGAGACAACAGCAGGAAAAACTTATGTTTTTTTAATATACTGGCCTTAAAGTTATGTTTGGAAAACAATCTTTATATGTATAGATATATTAAAATATTCAAACACACTGGATAAATGAATATTGCTTTATACATATATTGATTGATAATATTTATGTTAATAGAAAAAGAATTTAAATTAATGCGTTTAACAATATGAAATTCGACAAACTTTTTCGTGTTTTCACAATACAGTTCACAGGACTGTGATTTGTATTTTGTGTAAAAAACGATATCGTTGACATTTCTCACATATTCCGGTACGAATGAAGACATAGGTAGGTAAAATAATTATTATTTTCACTCATTCCACATTTTTCATCAAATCTGGAATGCTAAATGATACAAATTTTATTTATATTTAAGACTAGCTGTGCCCGCGACTTCGTTCGCGTGGAATAGTGACTATGAGCAGCGTTTTTTTTTAAATATATACTTAATTTTATTATGGATCATAATCACAGTCATTTTGGGTAGCTAAAAAACCTACTTTACTGTAATGCTTCTCTATATACAATATTATGGCCATCCTTTATATGTATGTATAAGCATAGAATAGTGTTCGACGTGATTCTTTAATTTGACATAACTTTTTTATTTATGAACCGATTGACATGAAACAAACACTAAAGCATAACTGAAGCATACGACAATATATTCGTGAAAACCGCGTCCAACCCGGATCAGCCGTTTCTGAGATTAGCGTGAACAGACAAACAGACAAAAAAAAAGTTAATACCATTTTTGGGTACGACATCGACATAACAATAACCCCTGCTATTTTTTTATTTTTATTTTCAATGTACAGATAGCCCTTTTCTACAATTTTATTATATGTATAGATAATTACTAACAAATTTTGTCATAAAGACGTACTTCACAAACACAATTTAAATATTTATTTGAAAACTCTTTTTCATTTGTCAAATTCTTTTTCATTTGTCAAATTTGTCAAATTTGAATCGCAGTTGATGGTTCGCAAGATATTTGTTAAAATATAAATTGTGCTAAAGAGTTATGGTAACCCCTAAGCATTTACGAGCATTATATACCAAGGTAGAAGGTATATGTAGAGAATCAGGAATTATTGCTGGGTAAATTCTAACATAAGTTTGGCTGTAACTAGAACAGTATTTAGTTAGTATATGTGAATGAATTGAATACCTGTCACATTTTGAATAAAATATTATTTGTTTTACAGAAAATCTGGGAGGCATATGAAATTTCCTTACACGATGTCTGCTAAAATTGCTCAATTTCCATATACCCTGTACTTAAATAATAATTTTATATGGATGTATTTGCCTTTAGGGTTTATTTGTTCGTTTTATTTCTTTTCGAAGATTCATGCTATAGTGAATTCTGATGCAAATGTCAGAAACTGGGCCGAATCCCAAAGAAAAGCAGCTGAAAAAGAACACCACTAATCTTCAAGCATATTATTGTATCACCTAGTTTATTTTGTAATTGAAAACAATCAAATTATTAAAAATAAATAGAACTACAAAATATATAAGATATTTATTTAACTTACATAAAAAAAAACAAATAATTATGAAGTAATGGCTTTTATTATTAAAAAGTTCCATAAATTATACGTGACTATTGAACTAAAAAAAATTACAATGAATTAATATTATTTGAAAACAGAAATCTTAAACACATTTGGAGTAATACTTTACTTGTCATAAAACCGTGATAATATAAATAATTAAGTTTATAATATGTTCCAGTAACAGTTATATCAAACAATATTTTATAACTATTAAATTTAATATTAGAGAATAATTTAAAACAGCTGTAGAAAAATAATAAAGTATTGTTCACATGGTTTTTTTAATTTTTATTTCAAAGGCAACAAACGAGTAGACGGCTGATGGAAGTGACCATCGCCCATGGACATCTGCAACATTAAGGATGTTGCAGATCCATCGCCAACCTCGAGTATGGGAGACGGAGAGGAAAGCGTAGGAATAGGGACAGGCAACCGACTCTCTCACTTATCGGATGAAACGCATTAATTAAAGGCTTCTTCACGCCGATCTTCTGTGAGAGGGTGGTATTTCCTCGGTCGAGCCAGCCCACGTTCGAGCTTTTTTTTAACGAGGAGAATCTTTCAAAGACTTCCCGCCGCGGGGGAAAACACGGCGGGGGCGTGTGGGATTTCCACCCACTAAACTCCTCGGCGTTCTCTGCGCTGTGCGTAGGCTAGTGAGCGGGAACGGCAAGCCATACTTCCGCTCACTACGCACGAGTCCCATGGACTCCGTCTTCGGCAGGGGTCACAGTGGCTTCACCACACTTCCCCTCCGACTCCAGAGCAGCGTGCCGGGAACGCCAAGCACGCCACTCTCACTCCAGCCTATGTTGCCCGGACGCCGGTTCCCCACCAACGCCCGGAGGCTCCTCTCACTGGGGAGGCATTTGGCGAGCGTAGGCCCGCTGCCTTCTACCCAGCCTTCGTCGACGCAGGGGCGCCGAGGAGGGGTCATCTTCCCGCGCTCGTTCAGCGGCCTCTTTCCGCGAGATGACGCACTCGCTGAACCGGACCACCGCCTCCCAGGCACTCTCGCTACCGACCATGGCCTGAACCACTGCCGGTAACGAGAGATCTGCGCCAACCACCGCGGTTAGCTGGCGACGCTCTATCGCCCACGCAGGGCACTCCGCCAAGGTGTGATCGGGGGTGTCATCCATGCAACTGCAATGGTGACACGCCGCGGTCGGCTCTCTTCCGACTATGTGGCACAGATACCTCCCAAAGCAACCATGCCCCGAGAGGATCTGCACCAGCCGGAAGGTCAAGGAACCGTGTCGGCGGTCCACCCACTCTTTGAGGAGCGGGCGAATAGCCTCCACGGTTCGCAACCCGGCCACAGCCCACGTTCGAGCTACAGTAACTTGACCATAGCTACGCTTTACCACTTTGAAAAATATGCCATTACTACTATTTGTTATCTAATGTCTGTAAAATTTACATGATATTTTTTGTTTTTATCGTTGAAGACACTTTAATGAATCTTCTAACTCACTTTAGTACTTTTTTGAGATTTTATAATAAATTAAAACATTTTGGTTCAAAACAATTGAGAATTGAATTTTTCAATTATAACTGAATATGATCATTTTTTTATGAATTTATTTGATATCTCTCTAATATAATCTTTTTAACAAAACATAAAATTTGCAAAGTTGTAATGGATGACCGCATAAGGCAAGTTATATTGTTACGTTGCTCGTTCTTTACGACGAGACTCTGACGCAAAAGGATTTAATATACCTTTTATCTTTAAATAAATTCTTTTTTTATTTTAATAGATTGATTTAGTAATAAACCATTAAGCTTACTAAAATCTTTTATACATGCCCATTCACCTGATTTACTGAAATATTTTTTTAATTTGGGTGTAATGTATTTTGAGTTGAGAATTTGTTAAATGCGAAAACAAATTTGAATTCCACTAACGTCAAAGGGCATTGCAACCAGGATTTAAAATTAAAAATCATATAGAGTAATATAATATCTCCGTAAAACATTTTTACTACTATGTGAGGACTTTAATTCTATGTGACAATATAAAATTAAAGATAGCATTTGAGATCTTATTAACTAAGATAAAAAAATATTTTAAGAATTATTCGATTATTATTCGTTGATTTTCAGTCACAAGCAAAAATATTCTTATGAATAAATAACGTAATACAATTTAATCAAAATAGCCGAATTTGTTAGTAATTATGCTACAAATTCGTATATCCAAATCACATATAAATTCACCAATATGCTCATGATATGAAGATATATTGAAACCACATCCCAGTATAAGATTAATATAGGTCCTGTCTATGTTACGAACCGAGATCATTGCAATAACGTTAATTGAGAGGAAATCTCATTATGTTGATTGGAGATACATAACCCTTGCCTATATAGAATTTTAATTTATGTGATATGATTCAATCTCTTTATAGAAGATTGATTTAAAAACAACATAAATTTATGATAGTTTGAAATAGAAATTATTCGAAAAATATTTTTGTACGTCCCTCTCTTTATTTTTATAAATATTTTTTAGATTAATCGATTTAATTAAACGAGGTAACTCGCGAGCAAGAACTAGTTATATACGAAAGTTGACTCTTCTGGTCAGATAATTTGATTAACTGTTGATGTATTTTTGTTTAAATAAAAGTTTTGAAAGTAGTCTAGATAACAAGATAAGATTAGAATAAAATTAAGAAAACTAATATTGTTTTCCTTTCTATGATACAATGTTTTAATAAAGTGATATTTAATAATTTTATAGAAGTTACAATATGTTTAATATCATTTCTGTAGTAACCCTTTGTTACTGTTGGTTCCTAGTTACCGCTTGTGTATGAAATTTTCATAAAAAGATCTCGAAATATGGATCTTCACCTTAATATTATGTATTCATAGTACAATAATAATACTATGAATGATATTTTATTACCATCAGTATTTACAATTAATAAGTTCTGCGAAATCTTGGTTTTGTTTTAATAAGTAAATTTTGTTAACAATTTAAAAGATACATTTTCATTACGTCGACTCACTCGGGATCTGTCAGTAGGAAAAGATAATATTATATTAGAATCCCGTTTCTTTGAACTGATATTTTATTCATTCGGACTATTATTATAACAAGTTGTCTTTATGAATTTTGTCCATGTATAATTATACCTACGTTTTGAAAAGGTAATACTAACATTATGTTACATATTATCTTTCTTATTTCAGTAAAAGTCATAAGTCAGATTGCAATAAATGAATATAATGTTATTTAACAGAAAAGAATGTGTTCATAAAAGTACTATGTACTAGAATATATTTTTATATAAATTATTAAGTAGGTCATTAAGTTCTTCATAGAAATTTAGGGCAAGAGACACAGAAGGAAGTAATATTAATGACAGTAAATATATTATTAGTGGGCTTTAAATAACTTGATGAAAAAAATCTATAAATGCTTGGATTTCATCTTAAATTGATAATGCTTTCTAATGTTTTCTAGTATGTACCAAAGTCTTATATATACTTTATTATAAATATTTATTTAAACATTTTACACTTGTACTTTCGTTGGTTAATTTAAAGATACTTGAGGTCAAAGTAAATGTTTATGACCATTAATGAAAACGAAGTTTTAAAAACATAGTAGATTTAAATTTAACTGAATTAACAAATAGTCCAGTTTACTTTGCCAAATTTATTATAGACTCTGTATACAGGTCCAAACTAAACCGACTTCTTTTTTTTTAGAGTGTGCATTTATAATTTGAGCCAGTAATTAATGATTATGAATGAAACTTCATGACACTGGTGAGTTTATTACAAGTACTTATATTGAAGTTATTTTAAAGAAAAAAATCATAACTTATATTCTTTTATCAAAGTAAAAGTTTTATGTTATTTGTTTGTATCAAGTATGTGTGCGTTACACGTTACATATGATCAAGAAGTTAATCTGTGTATAAAGAAGAAATTAAGAGATGATTAATAGTTGTGTTAAATAGTACATAAGTTAATTTAGCCAAAATTATTAAAAATAAGTAAATAAGGTTATAAACTTTAATAACAATCGTATATTAATACAGTCTGATTTAAAACTGCATTGTTAATTAAAATTTTATTTATTCTTATATTAGAATATGAGAATGTTTGTCACTTTTTAAACGAGAAAGTAATGTTTTACATGAAAAACTTTCGCCCTGAGCTGCAAGGGGAGTTTGTTTACAAGTTGCCACTAAAGCTCACTGATAAAGGTAGAAGAGCCGTTATTTGAATACTCTCTCGTGTAACGGTGCTTAATTAAATTTACCCTTTAAATAGCTTGAAATATGTGACACTCTAGTTTATATTTTATAATACTCTTATTATTATAACCCAAATTAAAGAATATATACACAAATAAAATTTATATGTATTTAATACCTTATAAGTATAATCATGAGTCAATTGCAATTTGTATGATTATACAAAAAAATATTTTTTTTTTTATTCATTCTTCAATAAAACAAAAAGATTATTGTTCAACAAAGTATTATATTATGAACTCATAAGGCAAATACTAACATCAATGTAACAATTAGTTGTTCCAATTTAATAATTATTCTTTCGCTTTTAGTTCATTTTTAAATAAAAATATTGAGTATCGAAAACAAACTCGCACTCGCAATTTGTAAAACCGCAAACTCGGAGTATGAAGGCAAATAAACATTTCATTACATTCAAAAAACAAAAGGCAAAACCAACAACATTATTCTGAAAAACCTTTAAAACGTTCGATTATTTTTTACACGTGGGAATCGAATAAACCAATATTTATGTCCATTGGTTTTTGTTATATATACAAGTATATATTTATGTTTGGCCCGATGTCATTGTTGATATAAAGTGTATGAATTTTTGTTTACTTTTGTAGTTCTGTTTTAACATTATTGTAACATGAAAACACATGTATGTATGTGTTTCAACAATATTCAGGTTAGATATAATTTAATTTATTACAAATTCTATACTTAGATAAAACCTTTTAAGAAACTGTTTGTTCGTTTATAACCTTACAATCATAAGCAAATAACCACTGAAATGACAACACCTCAATGCTTACTTACGAGTCTAAAGCATCCTAGATCCATGAATGTCCATGGGCGACGGTTCTACTTCCATCAGGTAGGCTGTCTGCTTGGTTGCAACCTTTTGCTTGAAAAAATATCCGACAACACGGTATTTTTTAGAATTATTTTTAATTGCTTTCTTCATCACGAGGATGAAACACATGTTAGTTTGAAAGTTTTAGTTATATTTATTTACAAATGTATTTAAATTTAAATGTGATTTAATAATAATCATCAGTTTTTTTGTGTAATTTACTTAAAATGTTTTGATAATGAGACAATTGTGCAAAATATATATATATTCCTTAAAGCTAATGATATAACCGATCGTATGAATCTTATATATCAATTTATTATAATTTTCTGGATTGCAACAATGACATTTTTTAGAATATTTTCCTTTTTACTTAGAAATTATGCAATACAAAACACTAGTAAAATAATTCCTGATGCGTTTGTGCATCCATTTAATGCCAGGAAAGCTATTTCCATATGATATTATTCATATAAAACTTTTTGGGAGCGAGACTTTACGTCATTTACGTAAAAAGTAATGTTTTATTTATAGCTGTTAAGCTAAGTTATGCTTAAAATCATATTTAGTACTGACTGTTACCCAGTCACTTCGACTGCGTAAAAAAAAAGTATGAAAAAACTTTACAGCGCCACATGCACCCCGCCTCCCACTCGCGCAATGTAACACTTAATTTTGGGATCGGATTAAAAAGCCACCTTTGTTACTTCTTATTACATCAGATACCTGCTAATAATAATCCAGTCAAAATCTATCCATCCCTTTCAGAGACTAGTAGAAACAAACAAAGAGAAAATAATAAAAAAAAAGATATTTTGGAGTATGTACCGTCCATGCGTACATTCATAATATGCATCTCTAGAAACTCCAATTATATGTATTGCTAATTGCTATAGACACTATAATTGACCAATGGTGTTTTAATAGACTTACCACATTATTGTGTTGATAATCGTAAAATATACATTCATTTGTGAGTGCACGTAAAAATATTAAAAATATACAAAAGCCTCGTTCAACAATTACGGCATAAATAACTTGTATTTTTTGAATTACTATGTACATGCTTCTCACAACAACTTGTGGAACTGCATGCTCTGCATTTCCTCTTGAAATTCCTTCCGAGATACTTTATTCTGATGAGCTATTCATAGGGCCTTAAAAATTTATTGAAATTGTATAAAATTCAGTAATAATTTTATATGCAGTAACCATAGTAACTATATACTCGTATTAATCAATTTATAAAAACTGTAATGCATAAATTATGATAGCTATGTGTTATATATTATTTATGTGCTATATATTATGATAGCTATATGTATATGTGCTTTAATACATATATTTACAATAAACGAAGCGTTGAGTTAATTTAAAACCGACAAGTGATGACAATATTACACTGATCGAGTTACCAATCAACACAAAGTTTTTAATTAAACCCACAATGTTATCGTCCAACTTTTTTGTTTGCTCTCTTGTACCGAAATATCAAAATATATAAGTATTTTTAAACATCACGTGCTCATGTACCGCAGTATGAAAGGTGTTGCAGATTTCCATTGGCAATGGTAACTTCTTCCCATCAGATAGCCAGTCGCTCTTTTAACCCTTTGCGATATGTACATGGAAAAAAAGGACTTATTTTTTTACTTTCAAGACAAAACATTTATATAAAAATAAAATAAAGTAATAGTATTTTAATAATAGGCTTTTCTGAATTGATATAATTTCCTTTATTATTTAATTTTATTTCACTATCTATTACTTTATATAAAATAAGAAATATATTATGTATTGAGTAATTTAAAAGTAATTTTAAAATCATATTAATATTTTTTTTAATAAATTTATATAAGAAAGTGCAATTAAAACTTAATATGCAAATAAAAAATGTTTTATTAGCCACTACAACATCCACATTGAGTGCCATCAGGAAAAATAAACTCAGAATTCTTTTAAAACCAAAAATACCAAGAACTGAAATTATAATGAAAGACAATGACTGGTGTTCATAAAGTCTGTTCCAGAAAATTCACGAGAAGTATAAAAACAAAATAGTGGACGAATATTCTTTTGCATAGAACATGCAAATTAGTTTGCATTTCATTTCATTAGCTTTCATTTAAATTTTATATATTTTTAAATTTTAAAGTTGGAAAATTTCTTAATAAATACAAAGGATATTGCAGAAAAATTTTATATTTATTTATTATTCAGTCCAGTCAATTGTTAAGGCTTTGTCAGTATTAAAATAGGCTATAGTTACATATCAAATTAGGATTAAATATAGATACTCGTAATATAAATATTGTCACTGTATTTATTGTGATAGAAAAACATTATACAGATAGCAGTTTCATCACACAACTTCATAATCTATTATATTAAAGTACAAGCAGATTTAATTCCATTTTACTATTTCTTTAATATTAAAACTCTCAAAGATTGTTTCCAGTGTATATTCTTTCCTGTCACAAAAGTAACAATGAAAGCAAAATGCACAAATCTGCACATTAACAATTTGTTGATTCAGAGTACACTCTTCCGCTCATATTCTATATTAAAATAATACTTAGTGATAAAGAAATATCTTAGTATGCAGAATTGATTTATTACAAGAAAACAGATTTTTCGGACTGTGGCAGCGATCGAATTCCCACAAAATATATATATTTTTTAATCAGTTGACGTTGAAATTACTCGTTCACTTGTCAAATGTGTACTTAATACTAATTTTAAACTTATATGGTTTTCTCATGGTTGCCACTATCGTAATTTTGCCTATTTCTTGGATCCAACCAAAGCAAAAGTCAGTCATACAATTTAAATATGATGCACTAGTCTTTGCTTCTTCATACATACCTATATTGTTTTTAAAAAAGTTATCAGACATCGGTTTAATTTCAAAACAAATAAATAAACAGTTTGAAGTGTCAGCTTTTTTGCAAGTTAACAATATACTGTTATTGGCAGTTCACTAATTAGTTTGTTAAACTCGAACTACCATACAACTCTCCGTTAACCTAATAACTTCAATCATATTTTGCCAATAGCTATTTGAGAAGGCTTTAGAGTAGGTTTGTACATTTTATAAACATCGAATGTATTCCAAGTTGCTACTTTTATTATTAAGTTATTTGAGACGTGTATGAAGAATTTAACATAGGCAGCTAGATTTTCTAGAAATGAACTTTAATGAACCCTTTTTTGTACAGTATAAAATTCAATTATTTTGAACAAATATTTACTCTCTGCTTATACCTCTTTGCACAAATATATTATTGTTTCAAGAAATGATCCGGACATTTTGAAGTAACGCCTACCTTTCTATAATTTAAAGGAGTTTATAAAAATCTAAAGTGACTATTACGTATTTATTCTTCCAGTTTAAAGTAATTAAAATGGATATTTGTCGTTAATTTAATTATACAAAACTTTCGATAAAGTCCTTTATGTGACGTTGACTAATATGTAGCTGTTTAATCTAAATTTTGTTCGTAATCATCGAAGTCCAAAATCATTGAATTTCATTCAGGATCATTTCGGTTGATTAAAATATTTTAAAAATTCATAATTATTATATTTTAATGTCATTATATATATTCTAAAATGTGTGTTATTAATTCAAATAATTTACTGTAATGAGGAAAGGTAGAGAGAAGTTCTTGGATGGTGGAGGTAAGCGTTTAACGCGCGTTAGATCCCCTATCTATCCTATACTATCCTCCATAAACCTACACCTGGGTCTCAAGTCCTAGAGATAGTTAAAACTCCTCTCCCTGTAACGCGACGTCATTCAGAATCTATGTATGACATTTATGTTTTCGTTAAGAAAATATGACCTTCTATCTGGTTTTCGAGCTAGATTGGCGTTGCTTCCTATCGGACTGCGCCGTAATTCCCATATACATAGTATCCCTACTCTACTCCTTCACTAAAATTCTCTGTCCTATTCTATATATAACTTTTCTTCCTTTCTTGATTTTAACCCTAACTTTCAAATAAATTTTAAATCACGATATTTCATTTGTTTCTAAATGACTATTTTACATCCGAAAATTTGTCTTCTACTATTAAATCCATCAAATTGAATGATGAACATCTTCCGTAATGAAATCTGGAATTCCATATTTTTTAAGTAAAGCTTAACAAATATTACGTAAAAATGGTTTTCCATCATATTTATTGACATATTAATCATATATAAATATGCGTAAATACAAACGAATATATTAGTTGGATACCGTTTAATAAAAAAAACAATATTGTATGAAAATGGAAGAAAACTTTGAAAACTTACGCTTTTGTAATCAAAGAATAATGATAATTTTAATATTCTTATATTCTTTAATAAACTGTAAATATAAAAATTTGAAATTTATTTATGAGAAGTTCAGATCCGTTAAAAAGGATATTAAGATTCTTTTGTGCTAGGGTCTTATACCTAACAATGAGTAATGGCTCATAAAATCATGCCATAAAACTTTGCATATCCTTTTATTATCGTGAATATTAGCTACTTTTACTCGACTCATAAAATTATATTTTTATGATAATTTAACTCATCATCATTTTGAAATATCGTTTATTTTATACATTTTTATAATTGTAGAATAGAATTTTCAATAATATTTGGCTGAAAATTAACGTAAAATCAAATATTTATTATGACGAATTATGTGTTTTTTAAGAATATATAATAGCAATAATCCATTACGTACTTAAATCACTAGGTATCAATTAAAGAATATACAAGAAGTTTAACATATTTAATATTAAAAATAACTAAAACAAACAGTATATTTGTTTTTATTAATTAGACCTTTAAACAAAATCTTTTTATAAAATATAAATAAAAACAAAGACCTCCAACCATTTATCACTTTAAATAATACCAAAATAAAAAACATAATGCTAAAATTTTAATTTAAGTTACCTGGCCTTCCGCTTGTAGCTATGGCCAGAGAAAAACAAAAAAACTGTCTTTATTAATTAATCTTTGAATTTAAACTTGTATTAAACTTGTACAGTAAGTATCAAGGTGCTCAAATTTTTAATTCAGAATTTATTTAATTCCGTAGTTCTTATGTAGCCCTCCCAACAATATACATATGTATGTTATAGTTACTTTTGTTGGAATTCTGCATCACTTGACGTATTGGATTACTGTGAGAAAAAATATAAGAGTGTTAATATTTGGCATTCTTGTATTCGTATAAATATGCGAGTACATAATGGTCTGCATTTATTAAGAATACTATTATCAGGAACGCTTTGTTCTTGACTAAGGTCCATCTCTCAGGATTTCAAAGAAAGCACGTGAATTGTTGTCCAAATTCCGTATTACGAGTAACTCCTACTGCTCGAACGGCTCTAGTATTTACCTCTAGAATCGTTTACCGTCATTTCTATTTATTCAAATCAACACTTAGTATCACTGCACATGAAGCAAGTGGCTACGCAAGTGCATGTGTAGGTGTCACGTGTGGTTTATAAAAGTAAATGCTTGTTTTCTTTCTTAAATTTCAATCATTTAAAATAAAAATTTTAAATAAAAAAAATTATACCCGTATATAATATATACCCGTATACATAAGTAAATGTCATAAGGGTTGTGAATTAATATATTATTGCTTATAGTCTATTGTGGTATATATAAAATTAGTTAATAACGCTAGCACAACCCGTTTGGCACTAAGATCTCAGTTCTGATCAGGAAGACACCAGTGCTTAAACACTCTAGTAGCTGGAAATGATCTCTTATGAAAAGGTATCAATGATATATGGGAGTGTTATTTTTCAAGTCAATGGAAAACAATGGTCTAAAAATCTGCTTCGGCTTTAATTCGTTACTCTTTAAGTTGTTTGTTATGTTGAAAATAAATTATATGTAAATAATATCATGCTATGACAAATATTACGACAAGTTATCATAATCAATAGTAATGTTTGTCTCAAATAAGTTACTATTTACAAGTCTTCAAAATAAAATACAAATATTTCTTTTTGTGTTTTTTTTTTTTTGCAATTGTATTGCAAATATAATGTCTAATAAAAAGTTCTTAGCGCAACCTTACACTTGCGATGTAGGTAGTACTTACACAAGTCATCAACCATTTACAATATTATAAATAACATAAATATTTAGAACAAATAAGAAAAATAAATTTTTAATTACCTTACTTTATAAATATTTACTTTATTTAATCATCGGGATATACATACATATTTGAAAAATTTTAAATCGATATCTTTGTTTTTCAAATATTTAATTACAGTATCCACAAATACTTTAACATAATATACTTTTATTTATACCAGTAATTTAATAATAAATTCTTGACATTGTTTAATTATCTTTCAGCCCGTTTGCCTTGATGTATCAATACTGCTATCTTACTGTAGAATAGAAAAGGATTACTATAAATATTTTTGAAATACAAATTACAATATAAAATAATAATAACAATAATTAATATACATACACAGAACGTGAGTTTGCTAAATTCAATATTTACTGTATAAATAGGTATTTGATGTACAATCACATTATTATAATCAAATAAACTGGAATGAGAATCGAAAATAATTTATTGTGGATTCAAATAACATTTAATTAATCTTTTGAACGAAAATTTTCATAAATGTTTGTTTATTATGTACGACTGTATTTATGAAAATTTAAGAGTTTTTTTTTGCCGAAATAACAGCATTAATTTTTAAAATAATACAATTGATTACCATTTATATATTTTCCATTATAATGTATCTAATTATAAATGACAAGGAGCCTCCGTATGTAGTTGAATAAATAAATGTAATTAAGTCATTCACTGAGAAAATTTTGTAAATATTTTCAGTAATCTATTAAATATTACAGAGCTTTCATCTCTTAATCGAATAATATTACAAAAAAGATATTTTTTAAATTCCAACTCTTAAGACCACGCAAACGAAATCCCAAGCAAAGACTGATATTTATTATAATTATATGATTGACATCAATTACTGTCGTCTTTATAATTTAAGGTAACGAAAACCACACAATTGCACTTAATAAGATGAAACTTTAATAAAATATTTAGCAAATATATTCCCTATGTAACTACTAATTGTAAAACAATTTTACAAAGAGTGTACTTTCTTCTTAACTTGACATCGTTTCTCGTGATTTGATGTCTCGCGATGATTTTTATTAAGAGATAATTTAAGAAAGTTATTATTTATTTATATTCATAATTGGTTTTATTTTATGTATTTATATTGCAGCAAAGAAACCTTCACCGTCTTTCAAAAATATTCATTCTTGCAACTGTATATATCTTTTTCACAGATGAGTAAGGAAAAATAAAACTAATTTAACGGTTAAATAGTAGTGTTTCTATCACTGAGAATCAATTCCATTGGGATGTTCTATTCAGGTAACGAGATAAAAACTTTAACCATAACTCTGTCACCAACTTACAGTTTATTCTATTATTTCAGTTTGTTTGTTCTACTTTGTGTTTGAGATGATTTAAAGTTACAGTTATGCTTACATTCAATTTATGAACATTGTTCTCATCGATATATCTGTCTGTAAAATAAATTAATATCCCAATATATATTTTTTAGAAAGATTCAAAGGAAAAGTAGTTCAAGTTTTTAACTAAAACCATTAAGGACCGAAGTTCCTAGTACGGAAAAAGCCAGGACATTTTTTTATGCTAAAGCGGGCAAACTAGCAGACAGCCAACCTGATTGAGGTAGTATCATCGCCCATGGATATCCGAAACATAGATCTGCGGATGTTGTCGCCCTTGATTGGGAAAGAGGGGCTGGAAAACGTGATAAAGGGAAAAAGGAAAGGACAGGAAAGGGTGGGAAAAGGTAAAGGGCAACCGGCTCTCTCACTTATCGGACGAAGGCAGCTATTGAAGATTATTTCACGTCGATCTTCTATGAGAAGGTGGTACTTCCCCAGTCGAGCCAGCCCGAGTTCGAGCTGCAATAACTTGACCACAGCTAGGCTCTACCCCCTCGTAATACCGCATGGTACTTTTCCTGTTGTTTAAGTAAACAAAATTTTTAAATTTCCATTAAGAATCTTTTCTTGATATTAAAAACATTTTTTACAAATATATTTCTACGTACTTTCTACAATGTATTAAATTTGGACTGACAAAAACATTCACTTTTTTAGTTTTTACCTTTAAATCAAATTATATATTTTTTATTCCCTTTAAATTATATAGGTACTTTATATTTTTTTATTCCCTTTAAAAGGCTTTTTAAATTGTTTAGTGTAAGTCTTGAACTTACACTTTAGCATTTTTAAAAAATAATATAAATAAATAAATATTTATATATAAATCAGGGTTAATCAAGTTAAACAAGTTCAACTACTTAGTAAATAAGACTAAAAGAATTGACCTTGACCAGCAAAAGCAAGTCAAGCCGCAAAAAAATCACTAAAATTTAAAATACATTCACGTTTTCAATTTCTTCATGTAAAATTGTTCCTAAGTTTCTAGCAGTTTTTAGAAATTTTTAAGTCAATATTATCAAAGTTAATAAAACCTGTAAACGAATTAAAACAATTTTCTTATAAATTTCTAACCCAAATTAATGTTACAAATACTTGTCATTTAATTATTATTATTATTTATTTCTAAAGAAATTTCAGTTATTGGTTTTTTTTCTGTAAATTTGGAGTAATGATCCCCCTTTCCTCACGAAGGCTCCTAAAAATCAACAGTGGGTTTACACATAGAAACAAGTTTTGGGAACATTTATTTTTAATGTTTTTGTTTCACAGTCAATTGGCATGCTGTAACTGTTTCGCAAGAAGTGACAAATGTCATCCACACATCGATAGGAAGAATAGCAAGAATTTCAAAATGGAGGTGGGATAAAGTAACTTGAAATTCTTAGCACAAAACTCAATAATAACAATTAATATAATATTATCAGTTTTTGGCAAGATTTTTTATGAGTAAATTGTTAAGTTTCTTTTGAAGACGCTCCGCATGCAATTGAAAATTAGCAGTTTCTTTGTCAACATTAGACTTTATGTTGTCTATAGCCATCATCGTTTTGATTTTGAATTGTCGTATTTGTTCTTCTGACATTGTCTCTAATTCTGGTAAGAGACTTAATAAGAAATATCTCGTTGACTCGTTACTAGTCCTCGGAGGCTCAATCGTTGACATTGAACTATTCAATTCGGTATAAATTTCTTTTTGAGCAACTCTTTTATTCGCAACGCTGTATGTACTTTCTCTGTTCCTTCTCTTTTGAGGCAAAGAAATTGATTGGGACAGTAATGGATCGCTTTGAGTTTCATCATCAGACATCACTGTTGTATTGATGAATGATTGAGTGTCACACATTAATTGACACTCATCTTCTGATTTCACAGTACATAAATATATGTCCGGCTCCTTTGTTGTTGTTCTAAGCAAATTAAGCTCATCTTTGGCTTCAGGGTTGTTTATTGGTTTTAGAAATGGTATTACGAAATGTAAAAAGGGCATTAAGTAATACGGTTTTTTACTCTTTTCACTTGGCTTAAGGTTTCTCAGAAGTGAACTTCTGATATTTCTCCATTTTTCTTTACATTCAGCTACTGTAATAAAAATTGCGTATTACTTTAATGATTATTATAAATTCTATATTTGAATGTTCTCGCTTTATTGTTCTACTAAACGGTTTATTTGGTTGATATTAAATTTCAGTAAAAATTATGTAAGTATAAGCTTTAAAATTACCGACTAAACAGTACTATTGTCGTTATTTTTTAAGCATAACTTATTGTACATACTATCTCTAAAGCAATTATTTTATATTTATAATAATACTGATATTTTACAATAGTAATACGAGTAAAATAACATTTTTTTACAAAAAAAATCATTTATACACTTTTTATTTATACATATGTTAATTATAAGATAACATCAAGTTCGAGATGAGATTCCGATAAATCTTAATTTCTTAATATCAAAGTATAAAATGTAAAAGGTTTTAAATATTACTCCCTGAAATTTCAACATAAAAATGTACCACCCAAATTGACTTTTCGGCTCTAAATAAAACCTACCTGATAAATCAGTGCTATAGGAGACTTGTGCCCACGCCTCCTCTGTTAAATCTTTCCGATTATATTCCGGTAGGCTGCTATTGTATAAACACTCGTACTTTTCTATCTCCTGTACTAGTCGTATTTCAGACGACATGTCTATACAGAAACTCGACACAGTTGGAGCATGCGAATAGCAGACAACGTACATGCAGACTATTGACCGCGCCGCAACATTGCCGCGCCCTCCCCGCTTTCGTCCCGCGTTCGCCCCGCTTAGCTCTTACATTGACGATGTGCGCACCTGTACTATCTTATATCTATAGGATCTATGATTTTGAGTCTCGTTACATTTTATATTATATGTATATACGTATATATGTATACAGTTTCAGTATATTATATAGATTGTTTGGAGTGAAAAACGATAAAATTATTTCTCTTTTATAAGGTATAATAGAAGGTTATAAGGTTTCAAGTATCATTGCTTTTTTCACTTAAATGCATTTAAAACAGTTATAAGTTTTGTTTAACTACAGATTCACTTTTTCAAAGGCAGCAGACGTAATTTACGCATATGTGTGAAATATTTAAAAAAATGTATGTATAAATATTTAAAACCATGTATGTAAAGTGGTTTGTATTTATCCAAAAGAACCTTTAAATGAAACCTGTAAAAAGTTAGTTTATAAACTAACGCCACCTGATAAATTGTGGTGAATGCAACAGTCAGTTAATTCCCAAACATAGTTCTGCATACTCCATAAAATGTATACTTTGAAAGTTTGTCATTTTACAATTTTTATTATTTTTTCTTAATTATCCTTGAACTTACCTGAAAAACACTTAACCTTTGTTAAAATATTAAGTACCTTTCAAAATGGATACTGAGGGTCAAACAATCATAGATATTTAATCCGTTAAGTTTTATTTTAGGCATATTTTTTAAATCCAAATTAGTTTTAACATTATTTTGGGACTTTCAAAAAGTCCAAAATCTTTTTTTTTCGAATAATCGTTGAATCCAATAAACCAATTTAAATTTTCAAAATTCATGATATTACTTAGGAAAACGATATATATTTGTTACAATATCCAAAATATCAGTATAAAATAAAAATGACAAATGGTGTATGTCAAAATCCCATATTTAATGTACAAACAGATAAGTTTTGGTGAGATTTTTTTAATTATCATGTTACTTTTACCTCTTTTATAAACTAACTTGAATTAAATAAACCTGAGTAATTAATAATAATCAAAATAATAGCCATACTTACAAATAACTTAAAAGCTTTTATTTACAATCATCATCAGTCCATTAGAGCACACAGCTGAGAAAAAGCCTCATCTCACATGGAGAAGGTTTGAACATTGATCGCCACGCTTGCTCAAGACGGGTTTGGAATTTAAACTTATAATTGTGAAGTTTTAAGTCCAGGTTTCCTCACGATAGTTTCCTTCACCGTCTGTCAGTGGTGTCTAAATACTATTGGAAAGTACATATGACTCGGAAAAACCACATTGGTACTTGCCAGGTTTCGAACCTTCGCCCCCATGCACGAGAAGCCGGCCTTTAATCTCTAGGCCACAACGACGTTTAAAATATAATAATCACAAATATTTTTATATTCAGACGATATAATAATATTTGTGACAACAATAACATAAGTATTCAATTATTTGATAAGAATAATGAAACCACATTATTTCCTCGTTAACATGTTTCCCAAAAACTTTTCGGATGATAAAAACATTTTAGAAAATAAATACAACATATATATGTATATAGTGATATTTCTATTGTTTATATATACATCACTTCTATTCTAACAAAGGCTGTAACTTGTATAGACGACAGTGGAACATCTGCCTTTTCTGTTCACAGATACACATGTCGCTTGTCCATTTCAATGTCGTTTTTCCTGCGTTATTTTGTTTATTAGGGTGACAAAAAAAATAAAAATTAAGTGAATTTATTAATAAAGAGCGTTTTAATTGTGTCAAAATAATAAAGATATGTATAATATATTCCGTATTTTCTCTTAATTTCACACGATACGTTAACAATCAACAAAACTTAAGTGCCTTAACTTTGCCAAGTATTTAAATTTAATGCAGGTATAATACGTGTAGGTACTGTAGTAGATATAAATGAAAATTATTTTCAGCAACATTATAAACGTCTTCTGCACTTTATTGAGACATAAGAAAACTCTGTCTTATTCTATTATCTTATACTAACAACCTAGTCACAGCGTCATTAAAGTGTAGATGTGTTCAGTTTATACATTGAAGGAGCGTTAATTGGCGACAGATTGCCACTAACAAGTAGAATGAGAGACTCGCGTCAGCCGTATGAAATTACAAAACTTCATGAGATTGTATAAATTTGTTTGTGACTACTATTATAATCAATCATCATGCTTAAAACAATCTTATACAATAGATTCTTGGTATATTTTTTTAATAAAAGTCAGTTGAACTTTTTCCTCAAATGAAAATTATTACAACGCTGTCAGCCGTTTGTGATTACAAGACTATGTACTACAAAAAGAACGAAGTATTTACTAAACAACTCATTTTATTTTGATAGAACATTTTCAGTTCGAAAGGGAATAAAATATTACAATTGAAATCAAGTATTTTCTGTCATGAAATTTAAGATAATCTGACATATTTAGATTTAGTTGCTTTTTTCAGCCCAAAAAAAAAGAACTACTTATTATTTGTATTTAGTAGCTACCCAACTCATGTCTGTGGGTATAGTTTTAGGTGTTATCATCCTAAACACGTTTATATGTTCTTTTTAAGTACATTTCTTTATTCTACCGCCGTTATATTTACATTTTGCATTTAACTTTTAAATCTAAACAATATACAGATTTCAAATAACTAAATGAAATGTTGAAAATTATTTATAAGGTAAATTTTGTATTATAATTAGTCATTATAGTCATACGGTAACTCTAATATCTCTTTCCAGTAGACAAAGAAATAGACTGCAGGTTAGTCATTTACCCTTTGAGACTTCTGTTATATTATCTATTAATTTACATCGTTTCAATAAATGTATATACAACTTTCTTAATATGAGCATTTAAAAATAATTTTAATTCATTAGTTTTTTCAGTACTAGTTAAGGATTGCAAATACCTATACGTTGGATAAACAAATGTTACAAAACACTTAACATCATAAAGTTATGATAAACGTCTTGTAAATACAAGTTAATTGTTATTTTACAATACATTAAAGAAAAAGTTTTATTGAACTTCATAAAAAGATACTTTTAATTTTTTTTAAAAAATTACACAATCTTTCAGGGAATATGATAATTTGAACTTGTTCTTATTAGAAAATTATTATTATTATACCCCAACGTCGGCAGATTAAGTTCTAAAACTCAAGAAATATGTTTTTATAGAACTGATAGCCAAAACGATTAAATCTTTAGATTTTTGTTATTACCATTATATACATTTTAACTTTAAATACTGGTTATTTTAAACTTTTGTATTGTTGTGTTAACTACTCTTTGACAATATTTATTATTATTCTTTAAGAGATTTCACATGATTTAACCTAAGTAATTATCTTGTTTAATGAAGTGACAAAAGTATTTATTCTGATGATTATAGCATCAGTATAAATACTTTTGTTGTTCTTACGTGATAATAATGATAGAATAATTATGACAACAGATTTACTACCTATCCAAATAATAGCTGAAGAAGTAAACATATATATTTTCTGCTACCTTTAGAAGCGAGCTTTGTAGCTTCTTAAATTGTTCAAAGGTATGAAGCTCTAATTGGTCGTCATATAATTATTTAAATTTAAGTTTTCAAAAAACCTGTTATGATTTGCTTTCATTAAAAATTAATCCGTTAACAAATAGAGAACGCTTCAAAAATACCTTGTTTAAACTTGTAATTAAGGTGGACGGTTTTAAGTACAAAGCTAAAGAAATATGGTTTTAGTAGAACTGAGAGAAAAAGCTTTACAAATCCCCAGTTTCTTTTTATTACGTTCAATTTTGTTTTGAGGTCAAATACCGAGTATAATTAAAATTTGCGAAGTTTTCTGTAGAGTAAAGAAGCAGTAATTATTTTGTATGACATTCCAGATGTTATATTCAGTCAGTGTGTGTGTGTGTGTGTGTGTTAAAGCCAGTAGTGGCCTAGTGGTTAAAAGGCCCGCCTCTCATGCTTGAGGGAACGGGTTCGGTCCCTGGCAAGTACCAATGTCATTTTTCCGGGTCATATGTGCTTTTGTGAGTGTATTAATTAGACATCACTGATTAATGCATTCCCAAAGAGGGTTGATGAAAGGCAGGCGGCCGGTCGTAAAGACAATTAGCAAAAACTATTCACCACATATAAGGCAGACACTGGGTAAAAGCTGGGAAATTGCCAGGAAGAAGAAGATTCGAGATGTTATATTCATTTAATAAATATAAGATTATAAACAGAAAAATCTATATTATTTAATGTGATATGCAAGTAATCAAAATATATATTATCAAACCAGTCAAACTATCCATCCAAAAGTCAATGCACGTCCATATTACGGCATTACATTAACGACAGATTCGGGACTCACTTCGTTTTTCGTCACGTCTCTGTTACGAGAGGACCCTTCTCCTGTTCTGACGTTTTTAGTGTACTTCAGTATTTATTTTAGTGACGTTTAAGACACAACATGTAAATTAAAGGCATTTGGGCATATTTTTATATTTTTTTAAAGACGAAAATTTTCAGTATTCAATGGAATCACTGTGTGCGGGTGCCGGGTCCATTGTTGCAGGGCGAGTAGTAAATAAAAAAAAACAGTGCCTGGGACTTGTGTCCCAGGTGTAGGTTCAATGGCTCTCTATCTAACCCACATTTCATTCTTTGCGTGTAACTATGTGTTTCGTTTCAACCGATTAATTCACAACACTAATTTGAAATTTATTGCTTCTGATGTCTGTTTTTAGTCAGAGCAAATGTTAGAGCACAAGAAAACAATTCTTGCCTTCATACGAATAACCCTAAAAATATTTCTCCAAGCACTGTGGTTTATATTTAAATTGAAATTTTTATCTCGTCATATTTTGCTTTTTGTAACGTTTGTTGTAAATCTAACATTTCCTTTTAGAATGTTAAGGAAAATATCTGTTTATAAAATGCTCAAATATAATTTTAAAACAATTTAGCTTTGTATTAATGAGATGTAAGACTTTAAATAAAACTAATATTTTCGGATTACTACGCGTGATTTTATTAATTTAAAATTTTGTATATTAAAGTTTAAAACTATGCTTATACTCGTAAATACAGTTTGATTAATTTTGTCTCAGTGATTTTTTGTTTTTCACATAGCATATAATTTATCTCTGACTGAGAAACATCAAATGATCAGTATCGCTGCATAATGTATATAATAATGTACACCACGACATTGTATAGTCAAAATAGACTAGAAGCTTTACTAACTCCTTTAAATGGAACAGTTTGCTTTGTAAAGTTGTTCAGGGAAAAGTTATGAACGATTTTACCTCGTTACCTGAACTTCCACAAACTACTTTCTTCAATTATATAATGTGAAGCAGTTGGAACGTTAAGATCGAATCGTTTTAAAATTCATTTTATGTTATGGCTGTAACTTTGGCATATTTACTTGAATAATAAAATAAATTTATGACCTACGACTTTATTAAGACTTTTATTTTGAAACATATACATAGTATAATAATATATAACTTGACAAATAAACCTCAATAATTCTAATCAATTTACTGATGTTAGTTCAATTAAAGTTATGTCTACTTTTCATTGCTTAAAATTCTTTAACTTTTAAAAACCACGTAATTAAAAAATGTGATAAAGGTAAATCCTAACTATTTATTAAAGTGATTTTTGTGTGTATTCGTTTTTATTAAAGTAGGATTTTCATATGTGACTCTTCGTTTTTTATTATTTTACAACTACATAATCCCAACGTTTCCGTTTCTTTACAGGAATCGTGGTCAGAGGAAGACGAGATGAAACATTTCTAACTATCATCTAAAATAACAAAAAAAATGTCATGTCTGAAATACTCGAAAAACGTAGTTTTATTTAAATAATAAAATGAAATTTTCTATTACTTTAAAATATAAATAAAATTTAAATCACTATATTAAGAGGTATGTACGTAAGATCTAATGTTAGGTACATATAGTGGCATGGCTAACAAAATGTTATTTTTTATTAATTCTGTATCATTCTAAATAGACAATAATTTATTTAGAGATACCCGCATTTATTTGTATTTCATTCTGGCATAATGCTGTATTAATACTAAAACATTTAATTATTGTACCGGAAGAAGATACATTAATGACTGAAAATACATTTACAATGAACACTGTACAATTAGAATTTCAACCGTTATTATATGAAAATGGTTGGTTTGGAGCGTTTGTACTTAGAATTCTGATTAGTTTAAATGTTATCTAAATGTTTTAGTAGAGCTGTAGTGAGTTTAAGCACAGATTTTGTATTCTACGCTCAGTTTGTGCCACTTACTCCTAGCTTATATTGTTCAGTTTGCGGTTTTGTCTTTGTCTTTATGTTCAGAGACTAAAACAAATGATTTGTTACTTCTATAGAAGTTAACCTTTTTACTTCAAGTTTGCTACGATGTTAACACAAAAACATTTGTTTTGTTCTTTGTTGTTCTAAAAGCAAATGTAAAGAAAAATTGTTTTTCTTGTGAGATGCCGACATTAAGTGATTATATTTGTATTTATTTTGAAAATGATACTTATTTGTAGTCAAATATTTCTTCAAATACTACCTTTTATTTACGTATACTTTGTATGATAGTTATTATTAAGAATTGATTTTAGTCATTCCAATACTGTCAACCAACTCCACCACACATGACTACACAAACTTTTAACTAACATTTCAAAAGTTCGAGTTAATAAATTATCATACGTCTGCTTAGTCATTATTTGAAATATGAACCCCCTTTCTTTATCGCTAATCGAGAAAAAAATATTTTATGTAACACTAATTTCCTAGTAACAAGAAACAGATATCGGTGATAATGGCCTAATGGGGTCATAAAAGTTTCACAGACAAACTATTATTGCCTATAAATACACTCGTAACTACATAAGTCATTAGTATCACTTGGAAAAACCGTAATTGAACCAAGAACTTGTGTCCAGACACTGTTAAAAACCTTCTATATAATAATATTTTCAAACATTCAGCAGAGAATTAATTTAACAAACATTATTGCTTTAGCAACGTAGATATAATTAGTTTTATAGCAATTGTAACATAATCTGACTTTTACTATATCACTTATAATTTAGTTCTCGGATTGTAGAAACTTCCAGATTTATTTGCAAGTGACTGGTAAGTCTAATACTTTAAATTGATATTATTTAAATTTTGGCTAAAAAATTCCTGTCTTCGTTATGTATAATCGAGCTTAGGAGTCTTAATTTGAAGTTATAAACCTATTAAAAAAAGAGTGGTATCATCATTAAATCAATATTAATAAAATTTTACCTATGCAGTAAGTAACATTAGGCCTATCAAATGCAAAGATATCATTGATAGCTTGAATCATTATCTCACAAATATTTCATTTAAAGTATTTAGTTTTCTTAAAATTTATACAATTTTGATTGATTTGATACGTGAATATTATATAAAGAAAAAAGTTTTCATAATACGATCCGATTTGTGAATCAATTCATAGCCAATCGTGTCATCCTGATAAAGTTCAACAGTTCTTCATCAGAAACGAGATCTCTGGGGAGCTTGTTAATTACGTATTTAATATATAATTACAGTCTTTTATCATTAAAGCATCAAATCTGTGATACATTTGCTTGAAACATTTTTCATCTTTGTATTAAATAGATATATGTATGTATATTAAAAGGCAAAAACTTTTATGTTAACCTATTGTTATCTTTTCTTTAAACGTGTTAACAATCAGTTGTATTTATTAACTGTTGTATTCTTCTATAAAATATTTTGTGAGAGAATTATAAAAAACAATTTTATCCGTCTCAACTTTTGTTACCATAATTTTTTTTTAGTAAAATAAACATAAAGTTTAGATAAAAAATAACTTTGTAAAAATATAATTTGAGTTAGGATATTTTTACTTGATTTTTCATCGTTATGACTGAACCTGATGAAACCGCTATTATATTGTGATTTTTTTCTCTTTTATAATTCTGAATGAATACTTGTTGTCTTTATAGGAATACGACCAATAAGTTCCCTTGAGATCTCATTATGAGACACAAAGAATCTGGAATGAGAATGAACATAGAAATTATTATCCTGTATGGAATTATGACATTCCTTTAGTTATTGTTTCAATAGTTAATTGTGTTCTAGATATATTTTTTTATACAAAATGTACTAAAATGAAGATATTTTCTTTTAGAATCCAATCATTAGTTAATTTTTAATTTGTAGAAGCTAGATATTGTTCAGTGAAATCTTTATCCAAGATGTTATGAAACAGATAAGCTGGAATACTATCGTGATGTGTCAATGAAAGAATTAAAACTTTATAATTCCAAATCTAAATTGCAAAAAGTCTGAACGGGAGAAAGAAATTACCTGTGTTTCTATACTCCTAGTTAAAATCTTACAACTACATTCAATAACTTTTAGTCAAATTACGAGAATAAAGATGAATAAGATCATGGTTTTTGTTAAAAAGAGAAAAACTAGACATCAAAGTTTACTATTCAAATTTTCCTATAAAATATTATATAACTTTTAAACTAACATTTGATTGGATGTGGTTAACGAATCTAGGCCATATTTGATCTTGATTTCTAGGGAAAAACGGGTTTGGGTAACTAATATAATTTATAAAATTAAATTTTATATTTATGTGATATTTTGGAAAATGCAGTTCATATTAGGGATATCTGAGTTAAACCACAAATGTTTTTACTGCTTCAAAAATCAATCTTTGTATTTAATTTACAAACAAAGAATTCTTTATAATTATTGTAGAACAGTTCCATTTCTAAAACTCTTCCGTACGAAGCCCCTTCTTTTATAATTATTTGTCACCCAAAAATTCAAATCACTTTATTATACCGTATAAAAACTTTTAAATACTGTTCGCAGATGATATTCCTTCTCAACTTATAAGTAAATATTCCAACGTACAAATTTAAATACTTTTCTCCAGCATTAACTGACTAACGTAGCAAGTACAAGCGAAATTTTGTTACAAAAACGACCGCTTTCTTTAATCTTAAAGATTATAACATATAGTCCAAATAAAAATGTATCCAAAATTAACACCATAATCTTGTAAAATTTTAAAGAAGTGAAACATATGTAAATGCGGTGGCAGATTTTAATCTTGCTTTAAGATTGAGTAAATTTATTTTATTTTTATTTATGAAGTTTTATTTTAAGTCTGTAAAAAAGCCCTAAATTGCAATTTCCTATTTCCTTAGGGTCATTTATATTTAAAATTAAGATATATAGTCATGCAATATGCAAATAAGCAAACAACAAAATTATTTAGTTTTGGTTTAATCGGGGTCTCCAGTAAAAGTAAGGCTTGAACAAAATAGAATATTATTGCAATTTATGAAAGACCATATAATGTTATCGGTACACTGGGTTTAGGTGGATTTAAAGAGCGTAATTAGCTTGCTTTAAATAATATTAATTCACTGAAAATTGACTAGTTCATTTAAATTAGAAATAATATTTGGCCAAATATTCTTAGTAACAGTTTAATTTTTACAACAGCCTTTATTAAAAAAACTTTCTATGCATATATCTATTAGGTAAGTTCTTTAACAAATCTGAGGAATATACGATATGTTATAATTAACAAATAAAAGGGTTTTAATCTGACATATGTTTTACTCAATTTTGTTGCTTCTTTTGTTCTACGCAATAAGTGGAAGATTATATTATATTATATCCTCATATACTATATACATATATGTATAATATATGTGTGGGTGTGTGTGTATGTGTGAGAGAGAGAGAGAGAGTAGCAATACTACAACTAATATAAAATACAAATCATTTTGATTTTGAATCCTTTTTTATTTGATATTTATACATAGATGAAAAAACAAAAATTATCTTATTAAATTAGAATTATTAAAAACTATTACCGCTTACATGATTTGGAACAAACATCGGAAATTCGCACATTTTAATATTTTTTAAGTCTTTATTTGTAACTTTTAGTAACTGTAGCGCTTTAGTTGCGAAATCCTTCAAACTTTTAATTTATGTTCAAAGATGAAACTTTATATCTCTATCAGAAGTGCATGTTATAAGAATCTTATAAACATACTCATATTATTAACATAACTTCAATGAAATAATAATATTCATTAATAATTCGGAGCACAATTTAAATGCACTATTTTCACAAAAAGGTTTTCCATTACAGAATATTTTTATTTATTCACAGTGAATTTGAACTTTTGAGTTTATAAGACACTAAATTACTTTATTATAGTAAATTGATATACAGATAGTCTAAAAACAATTCTAAACATCTAAAGTTACAGTCAATTACATTTGTAAAATAATGTAGTGTACGAGAAGACATGCGAAGTTTCAATTATTACTAAGCTCATAATTGATGTGACCTATATATTCTTCTGGGTAATTCCTTTTTTTGTAGACTTAGACTAGAAAATAGGTCATTTGATCAAGTTGCACGGAAACTTCCAATTACAGGAATATTACTTTTATTATCATCAAATTAACAAAGTCTTTATATAACGATTATATTATTTATACTAATTTTTAATATTACCATCGGGCATCAATCTTCATGATATCCAAATGATTTATAGGTATATATAATGAAGCAAACTCCAAGCAGTCCTTCTTTAGAATAAGGAGTTATCATTTTAACGGACGAAAGAAGTATAAATCAGTTTAATTAATTTATATATAATTAAAAATACAATCAATGGTACGGATGATAATAGCTTTTCTAAACGGTACATAGCACACTGTCCATATTGACTATGACACTCACTTTAAAAAAATCACAATAGTACCGCTTCACAATAACAATAGTATCTAATGACCTGGTTGTGTTAAAGAAAACTACGGTAAAGGATAGACTTACTAAACAAATCCATGCGCTCTCTCTTATACTACATTTCAGCTACCACAACTAATACGCGTTCTACAACATTGTTCTCTTTATACGTGATATGTTTACTTAGTACAAATCTACAATATCAACATGATCTTACATTTCATACATTCACACAGAGAATATGTACATCAAATATTCTAATTAAAATTGTTTCAATACAATAGTAATTACTAAAATAATATCCACAATATGTTAAATAAACCCATTCAATAATGTTCTCAGATCCAATTTTTCATATTCAATAATATTATTTTAACTTTCGTATTCAATATTTTAATAAAAATACTCTGGAAGGTGTAATTCTAAACATGTCTTAATCAATTAAGTAAAAAGCAATTTTTGAAATATTTATCCGTCTTTCTCTCTATTCTGGCGAAACTGGATATAATTAGGAATCACTTAGGCTACTTTTGTTTAAAAAAATATATTTTTTGCTATTATAAATAATTAAAAACTGCTGTTTCTCTTGGACTAAATTGCGAGATCGGGTGGTAAAAAATATACATTTCTTTAAATAAATTCTAATGAAAGTTATAAATCATATCGTATTTATTGAATAAGTAATCAATGTTAATATATACATATGACATTACGTATAAGAATGACTATTACACGAGACTCGTTTAATTTGAATTCAAATAACAGTTCTCCCAAGTACATTGTTTAAACTCCAACAACTTAAATTACTTTCACGCTCTAGTATGAGAGGCTAAATATAATTATACAAATAATTGAAAAAGTTACAATGTGTACGTGAAGTTACATGAAATCTTACATACATTTGTTTACGTTATCATTATAGGGTATATCGTTTCAGGGTTGAAATTCTGTTTTATTGTAAATTGAAAACATATAAAGAGACTCAATATTTCTTTTACAGATAACTTATTTACAAAGCATATAAACAGTAAATTTATAAACTCAAAATCGTTATTCCTGGATACCAATTATCATTTTTGGTTTTTTTGTATATAATTAAAAATAAACTAACAAAAGATAAATTTAAGAATCTATTATCAGACTGTAAGTTGTTTGTTTCTTTTTTTTTTGCTATTTTGGTAATGTTTTTTTTTCTCAAGTCTCAAACAGTCTATTACATTAGAATGCAGATATTTGGTGTTAGTAAAGTGCACTTTTAAAGAAAGGAAGTTTAGTATGAATTTACATACCTTTTCCGTATTTTTTTACTACTTGGACCATTATATTACTGAGATTTATTACTGTTAAATCCGATACACTTACATGGAGCTTATAATATCAATTTTAATATATTTTTACTTTTATTATGCTTTAAGAACTATTTCTTAAGCAGTACATAAGACTTTATATAAACATTCTAATATTCTTTTCACCAAATTTATCATTAAGAGGATATAATATTAACAAAAATAATAAAACATTTTCTCTCATATCGTTTCTAGGATCCTTTGAAAAAGTCCAAAAAAGCTATAAATATTTAAAAACACTTGTTATTTTAGGCTACACTCTACCTGAATACTAAATTTCAATGTTGCAATTCAAAATACATCTAGATGTTATACGGCTAGCCGTTTGAAGTGCAGCTAAATAAATAAACTACAGGAAATTGAGATAGAATTTGTTGTTTCAAATTGAAATCTTATTTATTGTTACTAAAAATAAAAGATACAAAACATCAATAATTATTTCATATAATTAAGTATAAAAATAACCACGCACTTTGTCTTCCTTACATATATAATTATGTGTGTAATTTACTAAATAAACCCTCATTATGTATATACATATATGCTACAAAATATGTACAATACAGAAAAATTATTAAAGAAAACAGTGACACACAAAGCGCAAATATAAAATGTTTTCAGCAGTATTATAATAGACAAACATACCTATTTATAAAAAGCAGACCACTCCGCAAACATAGTATATATCGGATTTAGTGCCCCAGCGAGTTTAAAAAAAGTGTGACGTCAGTACTACTGACGTCACCAATGCCTTTGTTCCTAATTGTCGTCAGCCTCACAAACTATTGAAGGTAAGTTAGTGGACAGTCCTTTATGCTAAAGAGGTTCGATTCCATCAACAAGTCGATCGAGAATCTATTTAATATGTACTTTTGCCTCTATATATATCAACATAAGAATAAACTTATTAAACTTTGCCTCTATATATAAGAATTAAATTACGTATATGTATTATGAATAATATCTATTTATAATTTTAATTGGGACTTATAAACATTGAGTTCTATAGTTATAAAAGTAAATGTTGTTTTTTAAGTAAATGTTGTGAATAATGGACAAAACTTATATGTATTTACATTGTCACATTTTACTCCGAGAATTAACGTAATATAGAAATTATTGTTCTCGAGAGAAACAATAGTACACAAGAGGAAGCACGTGGAAATCTTTAACTTATGATTTTTGTAATAAAGTTAGGTTAGAATCTTATGACTAGTATGGGTAAACTATATGACATTATTAATATTTAAATATATAGAAACCAAATCACATTTAAGAAGGATTCATATAATTATAACATGTGATTGTAATACAAAATATAGGAACACTAGACGGTTTCTGCTTATAGCTTTAAATAAATTAACATTTGAATTATTTGCATTTCACTTCAAAAAAAAAAAGTATAATATAAATGAATATTTGTTTCATATTTGACATATTTCCGTCCAAGCAGTCTTTGGTTCGCAGATATCTTTAGAACTTTAATTTACCACTCTATTAAAAAAGGCTTATATGACAACATATTCCATAACGAAAAGGTAAATACTGACCTGATTAATGGAAACTGATTTAATCTTTGACTGTAAACAGAATAAAACGTTTAACATTCTAATTAACAAGAATCGCTTCCAAAAACATTATCAACTTTTGTTTACAGTAGCCACAAGACTTGAATAACCACCGATTCAAACCACAATTGTTACCTGAGTTCCATTAGGTATAGTCACCTAAATAGTTAATGTAAAACTAATAGTTCATACTTTGTAGTTGAACTATTGTAATTATGCAAAATTAATTTACGTCATTAATGTATGAAGATGACGAAATATAGATAGGAATTATTATTAAGACTTGACTGAGTATTTTTGTGTAAATGATGAAGATTGTCCATAAGTTAGTAATCGGCTCCCTTGAGATGTCATTGATAATAATTAAAAGGATATTGAAACCTGACAAAGGCTAATACGGATAAAGTAAGATCAGAAACATTTTCCTTATATCATTTGATAAAAGGAATAAATGAGACTATAGTCGCGGATTCTTTTACTTTATAAGATTTTATCAAACGCTAATTTTAACACTCTCAACTCCTTACCAAAGAAATCACAATACACACGGCTTTTAAAAATCGATATGTTTGATTTTATGATAATTTCAATGTCATAATGAATTTGTCCTCCGCTTTGCGCTTTTCTTTAGTCAAAAGTAAAATTACATTACAATATTCCTACAAGGTACTTCTCCTCTCAAATCTAATCTAAAAGTGCATCTAGAGAATTTGTAAGTCATAGATCCTGTTTGTATCGCTATTACTGGAACCTTTTATTATTATATTATTTGGTTTTAAAATGACTGAAAAACAAAGTGTATTTCGAACAATATTTGACAAAAAATATATAGCTAGTTGCATCTTTTCTAATGTAATATAAATTCTAACATAATATATGTATATGACAAGTGACAAATTTTAGGGTCTTAAGATATTTGAGAAACAAAGAAGACTTTATTTTGTTATCTAATGCTAAAAAAACAAATGCAACCATGAATAAAAACCCTAAAGGCGACTGTTCAATTTCAATAAGTTATTTTAGATAATTCTAAAATTTAAAGCATACTATATAATTTACCTACGGTGAAAGAAAACATCGTGAGGAAACCTGGACTTATAGTTTCACAATTATAAGTTTGAAATCACCAACCCGTCTTGAGCAAGCGTGGTGATTAATGCTCAAACCTTCTCCATGTGAGAAAGAGGCCATTGCTCAGCAGTGGGCGTTGATAGGCTGATGACATGACATGACATATAATTTCATTTGGATTTATGTATATGCAGTCCATAAATTACTCACTAATTAATTTTTAAATCTTTTTTAATATTGTTTATACTATACTAATGTACTATTTAATTCTACTAATTCAAAAAAATACCTATTTTTAGTTAAACTCTCCCGACGGCTGTATTTTATAGTTTCTAAGACTAAACTTTTAGTAAAATTTATCGAAATTACCCGTTTAATGACCTTCAGAATAAATCAATTAGAAAAGGTTTTAATATTTATAATAATAACTATTCTTCAAATTGATTCGTACCATTTAAAAGTATATGGGGAAATTTTGTTTAAAGACGAACAACTTCTTAAAACAAAACTTACTACAAATATCTTCTTCACTTAATGTCCGGTAAATGTTTATTTTACCTTGAAATTTAGAAATTTAACCTAATAAACTAAATAAAGACTAGCTGTAAAACTGTAGCTAAGCCAACTTAAGCATCTCAAGTTAAACTATTTACATAACAAATTAAAATTAAACAGAACGCGAGCGTGCTAATTTATACTATTATCCATATAAATACTGCACAAGAAGACGTAAGAATTAAACAAGAACTTGTGTATAATTTTTAGTGTTATTCCATATTTGTACCCCGATTTAAACTATTATGATTTAAGATTTGTTCGATTTTCTTAGTCATAAAATAAATATTATAACAAAAAATAGTATTTATCTTTATAGAACACTTCAAATCTATTTACAGTTATTAACAGTATCTTTAGTATTTCTTTTTATTTTAAATATTTTTACGCATACAAATTATGTTCATTTTTGTACTTTTAACTTATATTGGTACACAATGAAATAAACTCGCTATTTCAAACGCTTCCGTTACGAATTGTTTTTCATTTCCTCTCACATCTAACACAAGATACATACATACATACCTTACCTAAATCAAATTTATATTCATGTTCACGACTTTTTGTCTGAACATCGATGTATAAATTCATTGGTTGATATAAAAGAAAGTATTATCACAGTAATGAAAATACAATTTGCTAATATAATTTAGGTAGTATTGATAATTCGTGCCCAAAAAATTTCGTAGTACAAATTTCTCTGTCACCGATGACTGTGCTTATATTTCGGCAGAAAATACTATGCCAGCCTTCCTCAGTGAGTGATTCCAAAATTCGATTGCACGAGCCACCTGTGTTCCCAAAATCCAGCGATACACAGAATCTGATTGCACCGACCACCTGTTTCTATCCTCCTGCGATTAAATCACCGTATGTAGGTATGGAACTAAATTAAAATGTAGTCAATTCAAGTTCTATCTCTGGCTTTAATAATTTTTCTTGGCTTTATAGTCTTTTCAATTTACAGAAAAAAAAAGTGATTTCCCTTTAAAATATATATTATGTTTCGAAACAAAAATATAAATATTTGATACTTAAAATTGTACAGTTGTAAAAAGAAAGGAACAAAAATAGTTTCGCCAAATAGTTCAATTTAGTAAGTAGCAATACTTTCACTACATATGTCGTAACAATTATTTTTGTATTGCCATACTGCATTAATAAGGCCAACAACAACACAATTCTCATTTTATAACCATAAATGTTGATTAATAATAATTTTCATGTGATTTATATCATAAATTTAGGTAAAACCTTAATAGTCAATCTAAAGGCCAGTTTACATCAAACGAACATAGAGATAGAGCTCGAACAAAAGCATTCTTTGGTGATCTTTTAGTGTAAACAAAAGCTAGATCGAATATTTTTTGCTCATTCGTCTCAATTCTGTGGTTAGAATTGGTAGTGCTTCGTTATGTCTGACTCTGACAGCGATATCATTATTACAACTGCTGCATTTATTTTCTTGAGACCAATCCATAATTTAATCGATACGTAAACAATCGCTAGAACACAAGAACGCTTTGATGAAACCGCTCAGTGGCGCGAGCACGTCCGAACACGCTAGAACGCTCTAGCCAACTGTTCGTGCGCTCTTGCGCCGTTTACGTCAAGCGAGCGAGCATTCTCAGAATATTCTATAGAATCTTTGCGAACGCACTAAGAACAATGAAAGAATGCTCTACGCCTGTTTACACTAGAAGAATTTGATGTAGTGGGGATAGAAAGAGCATTCGCTCGTTTAATTCAATTCGACCTTAATACGAATATTTAGGTACCTAAAGAATTTCTCTCTAAAGCGTGTAAAATAAATATTATCTTTGTTCAGAATGTTGAATATAAACTTTGACTTATTCTTAAAAAATGTTATATCAGAGGGAAAACTAACGACGTAAAACTTGAAGTACAGGCGTTAAAGAAAATCTGGTTGCATTTTAATGAGCAGCAATATAAAAAACTTTTTAAATGTTATACATTACAGTACTTCAAAAATGACAGTGACTTACAATTTATTTCTATGTCCATAAATATAATTACGAATGTTTTGACTATAAACCGTTTATTGGAAGTTTATAGATTATAAAATTTTAAGTTTTATCGTGTAAATGTATATTAATATTATTGGATATTTAAATATGAAATGTTAATAAGACTGTTTGTTGTGTTCCCATATTTTTTTATTGCTTTGTTATGTAGGTGCGATCGTTGCGACGCCTCGAGCGAAGTGTTTTTAATTTGTACTCTCACTTCTGTTTACACCAACTAACACTCATTCTTGTCACTGCACATGCAAGGGTGTCTACGTAGTTAGTTACACAAGTAATGAGATCTAGGACTTTTGCAAGTAATGAGATCTAGGACTTTTGCAAATCATTTAAATGAAATTAAGATTTTTCGCATTACTACGCGTATTTTATTATTTTAACAACTATCATAAACCCTACGTTTCGACCACTTATGCATCTTCTTTTTCAAAACCTATCTGTTATCCTTTAATACAATAAATAAAATAAAACAATTGCATATTTAAAATTAAATATTAATTGAAAAAAGAATAAAAAATCGACTCAACAATTTAATCTAAAATACTCATTTTATAAGTCTCAACAACAAACAAGCGAAAACGTTACAAACAAAATTAAACAGAATAATCAGTATAAATGAGGCAAGCAAAAACTTTATGCCTTTCTGATTTATTTTTCATTATAACTCAAAGTCACTTGAGCGTCGACGGAGTAAAGAGTCTTAACCAACATTTATAATGAATTGATGGAATTAATCAGCCACAGGTGATGTCAACCTTCATGTTGGAAATGAATTTATAAATGATTTGATTAATAATTCAAAGAAAAGGGTAAGAATAGATTATAATGATACAAAAAATGCTTCAAAAACACTTCAAAATTATGTGTAATTAAGTATAATATGACTTTAAATATAAGGATTATCTAGGAATTTAAATTTAAGGACGAGTTTTGGATTTATTGTATTAACATAAGGATGTTCATAAGGATGACTATGCATTTTCATAACATACAAATTTATATACATCGTAAATAAACAGTCCCTAATTAAGGATATAGTAATAATTCTATTCCTTAGTTCCTACTAACTACTAGAAATTAATAGTAGCTAGCTAGCTAAGAGCGATGGCTTAGCTCATAGTGTATAGGGATTAGCATAGTTCTCATTTGAATATGTTGGTAAAGTTAATAATTATCGTCAACTAGTTCCGATTCAATTATAGTTACAGTGAATTCACAATTCAAGACATTTTTGGCAAAACTGAAGAAATATTTATTTCAGGTCGTTATTTATCTTTCTTTTCACTTAAAGGTGTTGTGACAGAAAATCAACAGATACAGAATAAAAAATAAAATATTCATAAATGACGGATATTTTTTTTTGTTTTTTATTCATTTCTCTTTTATTCTTAAAGAAAATATAGCATTGTTTAGCAAAACCTTTATCCACCTCACCAATGTTCCGTGGTCAAATAAAATTTAATTTTTACAAAAAAAAACGAGGCATTTAACAAAATAAGTAAGAGGCCTAAATAAGTAAAATTTAGAAGATAAATAATTTGCTGCCAACTCGTTTCAAAATAGAATCGAATGTATTTTCTGTACATCACGAAAGGCTTCCTACTACTACTACTACCTATTGATTGGACTGTATGTTCTGAAAGAGACTGGTTCGTCACAAAATTGTCAAATTTCCGAAGCAACCTTCAAACTTAATGAATGACGAAACCATAGATTAAACATATATGTCACTGCAAGCTTGGATGAGATTATTTAAATTTCTGATTTACATGTTAACGTCAAAAATATAAGGTGAAAGCTGAAAAAACAATAATTGTTTTATGAGGCAATGTTCAATTTCAAAGACAAAAGATTTTAAATAAAATGAGTCTAACAGTATGTACATATATAAGCAACCCAGGGTTTGAATAACGGACATAAAAATCGCAGTTTTATGAAAATGTTAATTAAGCTGCCGATATTAAAGGTTTTGTTGGTACTGTAGTAAATAAATTTTACGATAACAAGTAGAGTACTTTACTAATATAAGTTAAGAAACAAATTGATTAACAGAAGCAAAGACAGGAAAAGGTAATATACATAAATCTATATACTTGTCATTGTTTTCAAAACACTTTTACATATTTTTGTTATTTACTTATACTCGAAAGACGCTCAAAAAACTCTAACTAAAAATTGTAGAGAGTAGACGAATTCGTCAACACAACCAATGAAGAAGTTAAAAAGAGATTTAATAAACATATTATAAATAACATTTCATTAATTAATTTGTGCTAAAAATAAACTAGGCGATACACCATTGTATTTTTTCTTACTTCGCTCGAAAAAATCTCTCGCTGCAAGTTGACTGCAGTGACCTCAGCTTATCGGTACCGAACCCTATTTTTGAACATAGATAAATTGAAATTGCGAGTCCGATGTAATTTTTTTGATAAAACTCATCCCAGATCACTCGAATATCGAACAAAATAAACCTCGACTCGATCGAATATTTTGCTCGCCGAAATCATCTCCGTGGATACATGAACTGAGTCGCCAGTACGAGTATAGAGCGTTCCACTCAACTTGCTCGCTTCAATCAAAAAGTTATGTCATCTCAATAACTTTAAATTTGTGAGTGTCACCTTAAATCAAGACAAACACTATTAACGTAGTTTCAAGCACACTATTATAGTCAGTTGTGATAACGACTATTGAATAAAGGGTTCTGATGTGAATAGTGATTACTATATTCATATGTAAGGGGGTTTAGTCAGTTGTGGCCTAGTGGTTAAAAGGCCCGCCTCTCATGCTCGAGGGCGCGGGTTCGATCCTGGCCCGGGCAAGTACCAATGTGATTTTTCCGAGTCATATGTACTTTCTAAGAGTATTTACTATTTAGACATCACTGATTAATGCTTTCCCAAAGAGGGTTAATGTCAGGCAGGCGGCCGGTCGTAAAAACCATTTGCCAAAAGTATTCACAACATGTAAGGCAGACCCTGGCTATAGCTGGAAAATTGCCAGGTAGAAGAAGATGTAAGGGATTTAAAAGCATAATAACGTATTCACTTGATGTTATTCTATGATATTATATATTTTTAACCTAGGTACGTTGAGTTTAGTAGTAGTACGTTCTTTCGGTAATTATTTACATCAAAATCATGGAATGGAACGATCAAATTTTATGGGGACTATTGTTATAGAAAATTTCATATATGTTTCACACATTTTCGAAATCTAACAATTTGTAGTTTCTTTTGAAAAATTCCGATACAACAAACATTGAAAAAACATTGAAAGAAAGATGAAAATATAATATTTCCAAAATAATTCATAAAATTCAGCCTTGGAATCTTTTTACTTACAGCAAACAAACCATTTAAACAAATTTATTCATCGAAAGAAAGATTCAATATTATTCTAACCTATAATGATATTGTTTCAATCTTCATTCCAGATTATTTTAGTCTCATAATGAGTTTCTTTTGTTTAGAAAACCAATAAAGATATTATTCTTTTAAAATAATATATTGTAATAACTATTAAAAAATCCTTCTTTGAAATAATATGCTTACATAAATTTAGAAAAAACGTTTCAAATTATTTTTAAGTTCAACAATATTTACTAAACTCTTTATAAATCTCACAAAACATAAGTTATTAATTATTTTGACACTTTAGGCAAGAAATACTTTTCAATAACATCCGTTTCCTGCAAAAAAAAATATATTTCTAAATAAGAAATCTGATATTTATTTAAAAAGTTTTCATATTTGTGTTATTACATAATATGACGTACTATATATGAATGACAGATTTTATATCACAAATATTTCTTATAAAGTAAATTAACGTAAATAATGATGCTGATATTTAGCCAGTACATGAAAATGCCAAGTCCATTCAGATCTAGAGGAACATGAAACAACATAAAACAAATGACGATCAAGAAAAAAATAATATGAGTCTGTAAACGATTCAAGTTAGAGAATAAATAAAATAGCCCTTTTGGATTAAGTTTTAGATAAATATAAATGCAGGAATAACACTATTAGAAAGATATCAATAATCTTTTGTCTGGTTTATTTTTTTAAAACTTAGGTGTTTAAAAAGAATGCAATATTTTCATTCAATATAAAGTTAGTAAAGTTTTGAGCGGTTACTAAAAATGTTGTAAAACTCGTACATATATCATAAAAAGCAGGGTTGTGGTGGGTAACAACTACTTTGAAATATTATGTTCTATTAATATTTTGAATTACTAGGTATTTTATCAGCAGGATCTTCTTTCATATATTGATATAATATATTCATATACACGGTACAATATACATATATTATACACGGTAATTTACTTAATATTATATAAATATTATTTTATGTATATCGTTTTAAGTTTACCTTAGATACATGACAGCCATTTTAATGACTATAGTCATTATAATAGCTATTATTATAAAATTAAATAAATATCTCGTCTCTCTGACACAGGTAATTATTTTTAGAGATGTTTGAAAAAAGATACCTCATTTTGAAAGACAAAAAGCACAAAAACATTAATTCTATTACGTACAAAAAATATCAGTATGTCATATTTCTATACACACTATTTAATCACTATTCAATAACATTATTTAATCACTTCTTGAACATAACACAAATGTTTATGTAGTCTGAACAACTTATTTATATTATTTGACTGTTAATGGAGTTAAAATAACCAAGTACCTAAAGACATTTTATTACAGCTTTCATTGGAAATATATACGGTTTAAGCCTAAACCTTAAAATTTTTTTATTAATTAGACAAATATCGATTAAAGCATACTGGTACCTATATTGTTACAAGTTACTGTATTCACAATACCTATAAGGCTATAAAATATAAATGTAATCTAGTTTTTTTTAATTAAGTCAGCTAACCTTTATATTATACTATATCCTCGTCCTTTGAGAATCCTTATCTTACTTTGATGCATAAATTATCCTTTTGGGAAGATAGCAAATGTCAAACAAGATGGAAACTGGTCCATTTGCTTTTTGAAATCTTGACAATTGCGATTTCCACAGAATTGACAGGTAAAGATTTCAGTTTATTTCGGAGTTTTTATTTACGAAAGTCAATATAGGCGCCTTTTCTAAATTGGTATTACTGCCTGATTTAGGCATATTCAAAAACACCGCTCTTGTGTTTAACTGAAAAGTTACATCTATGATAAAGTCAGAACACTACGAAAATGAAGCAACCCGTCTAAGTGCTTTACAAACGATGGAACAGAATCAATGACATTTCTGTATTCTTATTCAACAACAACAACAATATTAAAGATAACAATCGTGGCGTATGATTGGTTAGAAAGAAAGATATCACTTTTGCAATCCAAAGACATCTTAAGCCTATAAACGTACCTAAACTAAATTTATCAAATAAATTTTATGGTGATGTACTTAGTGAAGCGATTGGTAACAGTTAATACTTCTAAAGTGGTCAAAACGCAAACTTTCTTATCAGATGAATTGTAAAATTACGCTTTTGTAATTACTCGAGTTATTAAAAGTTTTTACTTCTGTTTTACCGCATTGAAACAAAAAGTTTTTTGGAGAGGCATTTTCACTTTTAATTTGTTTCATTTTACTTTTAATGTAATTTAATCATAAATTTTAAAAAGATATGTATTACAATAATGTTAATTTTAACATACATCCCGATCTAGTATTAAAGTTCAATTCATTAATGAATGAAAGTTTCTATCTCTGATTCGTTCCCTTGTGACAGATCTTAAAAGATACTATACCTTTTCTGGTTTGCAAGAATAATTTGAATTTCGTTTCAATTTCAAGGATAGAGAGTTACATTTTAGAACTTATCTTCATACAGAATTATGTATCTACCTAATTGTACTCTTTTCTGTTCGGCTATAATCTTTCACTTTTATTGTTAGAACTCCAATTACTAAGTAATACTGAAATTTATAATTGATAATTTAAAATAACATTTTATTTTATAAGTTGACAAATACATCAGACACTAAAGATTAAAGTAACTCTAATTTGTCTCTTTTCTTCATAGTAAAATTTTCCGAGATAGAGGGCGGAGAGGGCGCGGTCACCGCATCACTTCAGGTCAACCGGTGCCTCCGGTCGAAAACGCGCCATATATAGTTGATGAAACGGAAACGGTACACCGTATAAAAAATTTTTGAAACAAAATTTGTAGAGAATTTAGTATTCTACAATATTGATAATAAATACAAATAGCAAAAAACCCATAGGAAATGAGATATTTCCAAAAAAAGCGCAAAAAACCGATTTTTGTGACCTTTAACCTTGAAATTTAATAGTTGCTTACACCCTACCATATGTAGGTTTTGAGACAACTTTTAGGGTGTCAATATACAACTATTTACAGACTTACAGCTGGGTATCTCGAATTCCGAGATTCTTACCTTATTTAAGCTTAAATGACTGGACATGCACATTAGTGTATGCTCGAAACTTACCCCGCAATATATTCGACGTAGTTAAGTCCTGTCGTCTGATCTGACATCAACATATTAATCACAAAGAAATGTAGGTTATAAATAATAATCTTTGGACCCATATTAATACTTAATACTCATTGTCACTAATTTTTTATATATTAAAACAAAAATATTGAGCCTACCTTATCGAGATAGATAATTTTTAATATAAGTTTCTTATTATTCCTTTACAGAAATGACTTTATATAACGGAGGACAAATTAAAGATATTAAAACTTGAAATGCCCATCGTGAAACTTAGTACGGCCGTAATTTAATGGACATCAAACTGACTAAGTTTATAACTGTAAAATATTACAGTAATTTAGAAATTATAGTCATAATAATACACTTTAGTACCGTTCTCATGAAAATAATAGCATAACACAATGTCAATAGAGATTAGAGCTTAGAGATTTTATATGAGGTATATCAACATGGTGAAGATTAATTATCTGAGTATTTTATAAATTTTAATTTTATGCTAATCATCAAGATACCAAGATATTTCCAATCTTTTAAGTACACTATAGTTTAATTTCTTAAAAATAAAACAGGTTCCTTCTTTAATCTAAAACATATATTTGGTAATGTATCAATTTCCTTTCTTTTATTCGAAGGAGCTATGAATATCGGTTTTCGTTTATTTAATCTCATCAACTATTTAATTATATTTTTTAACATACTATATTATTTAAGGGGACATATGTCTGCATATTATTACCAATTTGTATACTCATATCAATTAAACCGCATATCATAGACGCTGGCCAAGCTGTTATTTTTCTGATCTGCAAAAATACTATCAAGAAAGAAGAATAGAAGTTAAAATGAAAAGTAAGTAAGAACAAGTGAGAGTATAAACGAATCTGTTTTAAATTGGAACTACATACTTTGAACCTACATTGACTTTACAAAATACAAAAAAGAATAGACTTCAAAGTTCAAAGCGATACCCTTGTGATAAAAAAATTCTAAGCTGATTTCAATGCACATATTATATTTAGACTATTTTATTTTTATTCGATTAGATTTTTTTTTTCTGTTTACTTACATTAGCTTGCAATATATTAAAGCTGGCAAAAATTTAATATTCAAATATCAATAAAAAAAGACTGAAATTTTTAAGACAAAATTATCTTGAAAAAACTAATCGTTTTCCATGTTCCAATTCCGTTGTATAATATAATTGAAGATAATAGTTTGTGGAAATTCAGGTAACGAGGTAAAATCATTCATAACTTTTCCCTGAACAACTTTACAAAGCAAACTGTTCCATTTAAAGTAGTTAGTTAGTAAAGCTTCTAGTCTATTTTCACTGAATACAATGTCGTGTTATACATAATTATATACATACAATATGCATCGCTAAGATAATGATAATTTGATGTTCCTTAATTCTTAAAAATAAAAAAATCACCGAGACAAAATTATTGAAACTGTATTTACGAGTATAACATTTAAAATATTAATAATATTAAAATTACGAGTGGTAATCTGAAAATATTAGATTTATTTTAATGAATAGGTTCTTGTGAGAGTCTTAAATTTCATTGACATACAGCTAACTTGGCTCAAAATTATTTAAGACCATTTTATAAAAAGTTATGTTCCTTAATATTCTAAAGCGATAAAGTTAGTCTTACAACAAACGTTAGAAAAAACAAAATATGACTAGATAAGAAAATTCTATTTAAGTATAAACTCAATATATATTTTTGGGATTATAGGTATGAATAAGAGAACAAGCCCTGATCTAATATTTCATCAAATTAAATACATACATATATTTCAAAGTAAAAAATCTATTCCTCGGATTTTACTTCGCGTTATATTTTAGAAAACTACATACTCCCGACGTTTCGGCTACTTTTCAGCAACCGTGATGACGGGCAGACGAGATGTGAGTGTCTGTCAGTTGGTCTGGTCATTTTATCTCTTAATTGTCTTGCGTACCGCTCTGGATGCCGGCAAAATGCGCTCACGGTGTCTCGAGGTCCTGCAGTGTGGTCACGGACATGGGATTTTATATTTTTAAGAAGAGGATCCCAGGTGTTTGATAGGTTCCAGCCATCTTCTCTATTGAAATTGGGGTGTTTTTTAATTTCAATAGCCTCGCGGATTAACCTTGGTATATATCTGCCTTCACGAGCGAGGATCTGTGGTTGATCAAATCTAATGTAATGGCCTGGTTTGTCCAATGCATGTTCGCACACTGCTGACTTCGACGCGAACCTATTCCTGACGTCTGAAATGTGTTCCTTTACCCTTGTACCGACGCTTCTCTTTGTCTGTCCGATGTATGACAAGCCACAGTCACAATCAAGTTTATATACGCTTGTTGTAAAGGAATGTTACTCTTGATTGGTCTCAAGAATTGGCTCACTTTCTTATGTGGTTTATAAATAGTCTTAATTGAAACCTTCAAGATGTTGCCTATTCTGTCAGTAACTCCCTTCACATATGGTAGAATTGCAGGTTGTCGCTCAACTGTAGGTGGCTTCATCTGGTTCTTGCGATGCTGGCGAGGCACGGGCAGGCTGTTGATGGTCAGAGCACGTCTTACATGCTGCAGCTCGGCCTCTAGATGGTCAGCATCACAAAGGTGTTGTGCTCTCTGTAACAAAGATTTACCAACGGTAGCTAACTGTACAGGGTGGTGGTGTGATTTACCATTGAGATACCTATCCATATGTGTGGGTTTCCTATAAACAGTACGTCCCAAAGTATTGGCAGGATTCCTGATGACTAGTATATCAGGGAAAGCTAAAGAATTATTTGCCTCTAATTCTAAAGTAAACTGGATCTTATTATTGATAGAATTAAGGTGGTTCAAGAAAGCAGATGTTTTGTTTTTATTTAATATTGTGAAAGTGAAAGTGAAAATGTAGATACATTGCGTTTATAAATTAAGGGTCTTATTGTAGGAGAGCTAAGGGCTCGCACCTCGAAGTCTTCCATGAATATATCTGCGACAACGGGGGAAACCGGCGGACCCATTGCTACTCCATCTACTTGTATGTAGAATTCATCCTTCCACATGAGATAGCCAGATGTTAGGCAATGCTTTAACAATTCTGCATATTCAATAGGCATCTTATTATCCTTTAACTTACCTCTTACAATCTCAATGCAGTCAAGAACAGGTAGATTAGTGAATAATGACTGTACAACGAAACTGACCATAATGTCATTGTCTGTCAATTTTAGGTGTTTAATGTCATTGACAAACTGGTAGGATTCCTAAACAAATGACTTTGTGTGGCCCCGGAGTGGTGATAATATCTTTGATAGGAATTTAGCCAGTTTATAAGTTGGTGAATCAATCTGGCTTACAATTGGCCGTAATGGAACATCTTGTTTATGGATTTTAGGTAACCCATACAATTTCGGTGGTTTTGAACACGATGGTACGAGTGATTTGATATCCAGATTGAGTTTAGAACCGTATTTATTAATTAATAATTTTGTTTCCGTTAAAACTTTACTGGTCGGGTCTTTGTTAACTTTTTTATAAACAGAATTATCCGAAAGAATTTCAGTTATTTTACTATCATAATCAATCGTATCCATTACTACGGTCGCGTTCCCTTTATCTGCACGGAGGACAGTCAGGTCTTCATTGTTGCGTAGGTTTTTAAGAGCAACTGATTCCTGACGAGAGATGTTTTGTCGAGGCAATTTGCTCCGGCGCAGAACATATGATACGTCCTGCCGGATTGCCTCAGACTCTTCTTTCGTGACATGATTCTTATGAAGACATTCCTCAACGTTACAGATAATGTCTTCGAACTGTAATTTTGACGGTGCAGGTGCAAAATTTAATCCTTTTTAAGAATCTCAACGGTTTGTTTATCTAAAGTTTGCTTTGACAGATTGACAACAGTCACCGGTGACTGTGTTGCCCGACTTAAATTAATATTATAATTATTGCAATTGTTATTTCGATCTATAATTTTATCAGTTAATTTTTTAAATTTATTAATTTTATTATTTTTAGACTGATTATAGGTTAATTGTTCACGTTTATTAATAATATCAAAACATTTTTGCCAATCTGTCTGTCTGTCTGTCATTGACAAACATTTTAGTTTCATTTAAATGAGTACTCGCGAAAATCTTAGATCTCATTAAAATCTATTCCGTCAAACTTTAATATGTATTGTCATCTAAAATAAACATGAGTACAAAATTTCGAATCAATCGGTTGAAGTCAACTTTAAAATTGAATTACAATATAATTTCATAGAAAAAAATATATATACGAAGAACATAAATCGCGTTAGAGCCCCTCAAAACTATACCTGAATCGCAAGTCCCAGGCATTGTTAAAAATCCTCTACCTGCAACGTTATGGACCCGGCATCGCACGATGAATCCGTGGAATACAGAGGTTTCGTATCTAAAAAATATATTAAAACATACCCAATGGACTAAATAACGTTTTTATTTAAAATTTCACTTAAATAAATACTAAAATTACACTAAAAACGTCAGAACAGGAGAAGGGCACCGCTCAGCTGGCCAGCGGCCGCTAGCGGCGGCCAGCAGAGCTACAGGTGCGCGGGCCCGGACGACGCGAACAATAGACGAAGCGCGCATCCTCGCTATATACAATGTAATAAGAAGTTTTAAACAATTAATAAATAAATATGTATAGGAATGAATATAAATATAAATTAACAATACTACTGTTTGAAATCTTAATCTTAAGTAGCTCCGCTACAGTCCTTTTATTGACGTGATAACGTCTTTAAAATCGTTTTAGTCGGGTGACATTTTCAGAAACTTGTGTCACACCAAAACCTCACGAGCGCGATCGCAGGTATAACGAGAGAGAGACGGACCGATCTCCCGTCTCATCTCGAGCGCTGCCAGTCATTCCGTGAAACTTGTCACGCGGAATCCTCACGAGCGGAGGCAGGCATAGCGTTCGAGTGAGTGGACCGATCTTCCGTCTCTGTCACTCTAGCGGCATACAAATGAATGAATACATACAAACGAATACACCCGAAATTTATCATCAAAAGTGTGAATAAAACGATAGATGTAATTTAAAATTTGAAAAAATTGTTGTCTTCATTAATTCCTTACTTCCCAAAAACTTATATCACCAATAAAATGTTATCACGTAAACATCTCGATCGTAAACCTACTTTACAAACAACCAATGTTTTTTTTATAAATAAAATTAAACAAATAAACCATTGGTCGACTTCCGATGAAACTTTTGAGACATCGTATGTGAAGGCCCATAAGCATTCACTTTTATGTATTTTATTAAATTAATTAACGCAGTATTTAGGACCTGTAAGGTGAAAATTTGCTATTTAATAAGGCCACTTAATTAAACACGCCCGTGAATTTTTGGGAAGCAAGTGATATTGTGACATGTGTGTTTAGCGTTTTGGCGGTTTTATTTTATTTATTACTTAATAAACCTATACTGCGATTTTCATAGAAAATAAAGCAATTCAAATTAAAAAATATTAAGTAGTTTAACAAACAGTTAAAGATATTCTCCTTTAATCTGATGCAATATGTAAATTAGTCCAAAATCTTATTTTACCACAGTGCATGTGTCTTATTAAAACAAGATATTTCATATTAATATTTCACTACAAGTCTTTGATGAATATGCAAAATTTATTAATTAAAATAATGTATTTTTTTCTCCTTATTAAACAACCAATATAAAAATGGAAAAAATAAACTTAGATTTTTCCCATTCTCCAAAGTTATTAACTTCAAAGAAATAAATCTATTTAAAACATATCAATTTAAATCACTAAAAATCTATGGGAAACAAATACTAATAAAAAATACTTTTAAAGTTTTGAAGCTGAATTGACACTAGCTGTGGTAAATTATTATGCTAAATTCATAAAAATTTTCAAAGACAACAAATATTGTTTAAAAAAAAAATAAACTTAATCCTTAACTATTAGGTAAATATATTTATTCAAGGTCAACTCTTTTCAAGATTTTTTGAGAGCAAATTAATAAGTCTTTTCTGCAGATGATTCAACGAAGGATCTGATAAAGATTTCACTATAATCCCATTTGATTTGATATCGTCTATATCCATCATTACTTTTATTTTAAACTGTCTTATTTGGTCTTCTGACATTGTTTCGAATTCAGGTAAAAGACTTAGGAGGAAGTACCTCATAGTCTCACAAACTGTTCTTGGTGAGTCGCTGGTTGGTATTGAACTATTATCATAAGTGATCTCTATCTCTTGACGTTTTATATCATTATTATCCTCTTTCCTCTTTCTTTTATTTGGCAAAGACTGCTCTGAATCCTCATCAGATATTATTTCTGATTTAATAGTATCACATATTAACTGACCCTCATTTTCAGATTTTACAGAGCAAATAAATATATCTGTCTCTTTGCTAGTGTTTGGTTCGTCCTTTTGTTCGAGATTATTATTGGGTCTCAGAAATGGTATTAGAAATTGTAGATATGGCATTAGATAATACGGTTTTTTTGGGTTTTTACTTGGTTTGAGACTTCTGTAGAGTGAACTTTTAATGTTCTTCCATTTATGTTTACATTCTGCTACTGTAAATAACAAAAATAAGTTAATAAGTTGGGATTTTAAAAATAATTTATTCAGCGACTTAATTTTTTCATTACGATTAATAAAATTTTAAGAATTTTCCAAATAATAACAAAATATATGTAGGTAATAATAAATTTCTTAACACAATCAATATTAACTTATATTTTATAATATTCTGGTTTCGTTAAATACCTCCTACTAAAATATATTAGCAATGTCACCAAGTAATGCTTTAGTACGTTAAAAATAATGTCTTTAACTGTCAGACTATTTTTCGATTTAAACGTGTTTTTATAGTGTTTAAATATATTGAATTTGTCTTTACCGAAAAAACATTATTTTAACAAAAAATATTTACCTGACAACTCCGTACTGCTGGAAACTTGTGCCCAAGCCACTTTAGTTAAATCTTTACGATTGTATTCCGACAGAAAGTTATTATACAAACACTCAAACTTCTCTATCTCCTGCACCAGACGTATTTCGGATTTCATATTGACTATAAAACAATAAAATTAGTAGACACTAACTGCATGCAACATGCATGCATACTGTAGGTGACGCCGCAATCTCCCCGCACCGATGACTCGCCGACCCCGCGCTGTCTCCACGCTGTTAGCGTCCCATTCCCCTCTACCCGCATACCCCTCGTGTACGTTCGTCTCGAATTCGTCACAAACGAATCGTGTTTTCGATTCGATTGTATTAAATGTCGTGGTTTTAACTTCGAATGGAGTAAATATTTGTGGTAAAACGTTAAAATATTACTTTTTCAGAAGAATATTAGTGTTATGTTACGATTGTAAATAATATATAGTAGCTTTTTAGTTATTAGAGAGAGGCTTGAAGTTACCTGGAGTAGAGTCAAGACGCACCTCGCCTTTCCTTATCTTAACAATGTAACGCTCTAATGTGGTTTGTGGTATATTATACAACCGAGATGATTTTCTACATCCAACAGCTTTGCTTAAGACTGCATCAATTGCCTGTTTCATGTCTTCCATGGACCAACTAAGTCTCAACCTTCTCTTTTTACGCGTCCGTACCATTATTATACCTAGAACAAAATATTTTCTTTTATCAAATAAACAAGAACGATCCTTGAGTTAATTTACAAAATAGGGGCATAATCGGGACAAGGGTTGTGGGGCATAACAGGGCACCCCATCGATCCCGCAGCCGTGTTCGATCGCGGCCTGCCGCCGGATCGTCGCCGATGGATGGTTCGGTGATTCCCGTGGCGATCCACTAGGCGGCGACGGAGAGTGACCGCTGGTGTTTTAGTAGATAACATGGGCCCTTCTGGCCTGTGAATCCCACATAACCGCCTCTGTCTCCCCTAGATGGAGGGTCACGCGTAAAACCTTTCACCGCGTTTATAACAAAACAAAAAAGGTTAAAATAAAATTTTGCATATGCTTTTCAAGATTTGTGTTATGGTGTTCCGGGGATGAACTCCGTTATTAATTTGCGTAAAGCAAGAGAGCTTACATTTTATTAAAGCCGGCAAAAAATATATATGGGTTTTTTATAAAAATACACAAATTTTTGAAACAAAATTATCTTGAAAAATTTTAACGTTTTCCATGTTCCAACTCCGTAATATAATATGACGGCGCATTTGTGATTTTAGAAATTAAATTGATTATATTTACGATAGATAATAATAGGACCTATTTAGTAAAAGGGAACGTCACTAACGAAAAGAAGTGACGGTCCGCTTGACGTAACTCGGGGAACTGGAGGTAGGGTTGCCAACTTTTTTTAGAAGAAATAGAGTATATCTGATTTCAAAGGAGAAAAATAAAGAGTATGGACTAAAAAAAAAGAGTATTATATATTTCATATTTTTAAAAAGGTATTTTTTGTACTTTTTACAGCACATAACAATTTTTCTTTGCTTTTAAAAGAATTGTATGAGTCCAAACATTCTAACTGTAAATTTATATAGATCAAGAGCTCACTTTTAATTAATTTCAATGAAGCTCTGTTTCTCTCTTCTCACCACTTCACATTCATGACCGAAAAGACTCTTCCAGTAAATGCTGAAGTGGCGGGAACAGTTATTTAATAATTCAGCTTGGAGTTCTTTTAAAATTATAACTTCTGAATATAAACTGTCCATGTGTATTTTTAGTCTTTATAAAATAAGTTTTCTTCTACATTGTCTTCTAAATTATTAAATTCAACATTAGTTTTTAAAGATATTGTATTTAGTGAATATAGCCAGTTATCACTACTAAAATAAAACCATTTTTGTAAATAAATTAAATATTGTCTATACGCAATGAAAAACTCGTGTTTATCTGATTAAACAAATCAGGTGATGATTGTTTAATAAGTTTTAATTTCTGTTTTGTTGTATGGCCAAAATACTTGTCTTTTTGTCTTTGCAGTAATTCTGATTTTAAACTTTCCATTAAACCAAAAACATTTACAACTGTGTGACAGAGTTACCTTCAAGAGATTTAATAGTTTTGTGAAATATGATATGGCTGGCAAAATGTAGATAAATTTCAATTAAATAATGCTTACAATCTAACATCAATAGATTTTGAATAATCATAGGGCAATCCTCATCAACACTTGGTGGTGGTGGTTTGAATGTAGTTGGAGGAAATTTGGGGATACCAATTACCAACATATGAACAGTAAATAGTCGAACTTTTTGGTTTTGTATTTAGGTTTTTGCATAATATTATTTGACTAGTAAAAATGTGTAGAAAATGAGTATTTTAGCGTACTCTATTAGTGTTATAGATTATAGAGTACGCTTACATGATATAGAGTACAATACTCTATTTTAGAGTACGTTTGGCAACCCTAACTGGAGGTATGGTACTAAGATCGGCGAATTGATCCGCTGTGTCAGGCATACACCACGTTGTCCGCGGAACGTCGTGTGATTTCGATTAATACTGAAAACGAACGTTGTAATTGATCCATGGTTATTGAGTGTAGTTAATTGTAGTATGTGCTAAATAATAGTTTGAATTATAACGTCGGTAACCTATACGTCGAATGTCAATTGTTTTCCTATTGCCCGTCAACCTACGCCATTATAGAACAAGGAAATGATCATGATAAAAGCCAAGTTTCTATAAATATAATTGAAGAGAGTAGTTTGTGGAAATTCAGGTAACGAGGTAAAATCATTCATAACTTTTCCCTGAACAACTTTACAAAGCAAACTGTTCCATTTAAAGTAAGTAGTTAGTTAGTAAAGCTTCTAGTCTATTTTCACAATACAATGTCGTGGTATACATTATTATATACATACAATATGCATCGATACGATAATGATAATTTGATGTTCCTTAATTCTTAAAAATAAAAAAATCACCGAGACAAAATTATTGAAATTGTATTTACGAGTATAACATTTAAAATATTAATAATATTAAAATGACGAGTGGTAATCTGAAAACATTAGATTTATTTTAATGAATAGGTTCTTGCGAGAGTCTTAAATTTCATTGACATACAGCTAAATTGACTCAAAATTATTTAAGACCATTTTATAAAAAGTTATGTTCCTTAATACCTATTCTAAAGCGATAAAGTTAGTCTTACAACAAACGTTAGAAAAAACAAAATATGACTAGATAAGAAAATTCTATTTAAGTATAAACTCAATATACAGGGTGACTGGTGAATTACTATCGATATTTGAGGACGTGATATTTGACGATCATATATGACAAAATAAAAATTAATATAACATAAATATTAATAAACTTCTAAGTAAAGTTAACCAAAAGTTATGTAATTAATTACGCATCGTGTGAACACCCTACAGATTAGGTATACACACACACTCACACAGACGCGGCGGCGGCGTAGTGTTGTATCAGCACGCCGCCGCACGCCTACACACTTGGAACGTATCCACGCTTTATTTATTTATATGGAAATTTGGTATGAATAAGGGAACAAGCACTGCTCTAATATTTCATTAAATTAAATATATTTTAAAGTAAATAAAAATATCTATTCCGTCAAACTTAAGTATGTATTGTCATCTAAAATAAACATAAGTACAAATTTTCGAATCAATCGGTTGACGTTAACTTTAAATTTGAATTACATAATTTAACAAAAAAAACATACACTCAAAGAACACAAATGGCGTTAGAGCCCCTTAAAACTATAGTTACCAGAATCGCAAGTCCCTGGCACTGTTAAAAATCCTCTGCCTGCAACGGTATGGACCCGGCAATTAAACGATGAATCCGTGGAATACAGTGAAGTTTCGTGCTTAAAAAATATATTAAAACATACCCAATGGGCTAAATAACCATTGTTTACATGTTTTGTTTAAAATGTCACTAAAATAAATACCTAATGTACTTTACATTAAAACCGGCAGAGCAGGAGAAGGGTCCTCTAGTAACAGTGACGTGACGAAAAACGAAGTGTGTCCCGAATCTGTGGTTAATGTAATGTCGCAATATGGACGTGTATTGACTGTTGAATGCATAGTTTAACAGGTTTGATAATATACATTTTATTACTTACACATCACATCAAATAGTACACATTTTTCTTCCTTAAATCATACATTTATTAAATAAATATAGTAACATCGTGAATTTCATACAAATAATTACTCCTTTTTTACTCTTCAGAACACTCCGCAAACTTTAATTATACTCTGTATTTGACCTCAAAACAAAATAAACGTTATACAAAGAAACTCAGGATTTGTAAAACTCTTTTTCTCTCAGTTCTACTAAAACCTTATTTCTTTAGCTTTGTACTTAAAACCGTCCACCTTAAGTACGAGTTTAATCTTAGGTATTTTTGAAGCGTTCTCTATTTGTTAACGGATTAATATTTAACGAAAGCAAATCATAATACATATGTTTATGTACATAATCATTAATTTTTCTGATTTGTAATTAAAGCAAAAAGCTATTAAGGAAACGTTTACTTATTTTGTACTAGAAATCCTGCCATCTGTTAACGGAAATCACAGTAACCTTAGTTTTTCAGTTTTTTTTTTAACTATGGCATTGATGAGTGCTTATAAAATTACATTTCACAAATGTCACTAAAATGAAACTAAACTTTTAAGCATTCTATGGATTCACAGGTTCAGTACACTCGACAGGTTCAGTAGGTCGTAGAAAAATATACCTGTTATACCTGCTCCCACTTTTTTAAACGCACTTTTAAATTCACGAATACATAAATATGTCTGGTCTGGAGGCCAATGCTCAATAATCCTCTGGGATTGTTATTGTATTGTTTCTCATACATATCCGTCATCATAGTCCAATCCGAAGAATACGAAATAAGATTACACAACATTTTATAAAACTTTGTAGAAGCATATTCTATACCAAAAATAAATATATACATTATATATGGCGATTTTAAAATAAGAAGTCTCCTTTAGCGAATTGAACAAGGTTTAGCAATTTAAACTACTCAAAAGCTAAAGCAAGGGTGCGCGTGCGGGTGTCGCCGTAGCGAAGACGGACAAACGTTCACAACTAAAGACTATGCGGACTGACGAGCCCGGCGCAATGCCCGCTGCACCGCTCAGCTGGCCAGCGGCCGCTAGCGGCGGCTAGCGGAGCTACAGGTGCGCGGGCCCTGACGACGCGAATAATAGACACAGCGCGCATCCTCCCTATATACAATTTAATAAGAAGTTTTAAACAATTAATAAACAAATATGTAGAGGCATTAACATAAATATAAATTAACAATACAACAGTTTGAAATCTTAATCTTGTGTAGCTCCGCTACACTCCTTTTATTTTTTATAAATAAAATTAAACAAAGAAACCATTGGTCGACTTCCGATGAAACTTTTGAGACATCTTATGTGAAGGCCCATGAGCATCATGTATTTTATTAAATTAATTAAAGCAGTAGTTAGGACTATGTAAGGTAAAATTTTTGTTATTAAATAAGGCCACTTAATTGAACAGGCATGTAATTTTTTGGGAAGCAAGTGAAATTGTGACATGCGTGTTTAGCGTTTTGGTGGTTTTATTTAGTAATAAACTTTCACTGCGATTTTCATAGAAAATAAAGCAATTCAAATTCCAAAATATTTAGTAGTTTAATAAACAGTTTGAGATATTCTCCTTTAATCTGATGCAATATGTAAATTAGTCCAAAATCTTATTTTATCAGTGCATGTGTCTTATTAAAACAAGATGTTCCATTTAAATATTTTACTGGAAGTCTTTGATGAATATGCAAAATTTATTAAATAAAATTATGTATTTTTTTCTCCTGATTAAACAAACTACATATATAAAATAAGAAAAAATAAACTTAGATTTTTCCAAAGTTATTGGCTTCAAACAAATAAATTTATTTAAAACATATAAATTTAAATCACTAAAAATCTATGGGACACTAACACTAATAATAAATACTTTTCATACTTAAATTATTGTTTTAAAGCTGAATTAACACTAGCTGTGGTAAATTATTATAAAATTGCCAAAAACAAAAGAAAAATGTTGTTTAAAAAAATAATTAATTTAATCCTTAATTATTATTAAATGTATTTATTCAAGGTCACCTCTTTTCAAGATTTTTTAAGAGCAAATTAATAAGTCTTTTCTCCAGATGATTCGACGAAGGATCCGATAAAGATTTCACTTTAACCCCATTTGATTTGATATCGTTTATATCCATCATTACTTTTAATTTAAACTGTCTTATTTGGTCTTCCGACATTGTTTCGAATTCTGGTAAAAGGCTTAGGAGGAAGTACCTCATAGTCTCACAAACTGTTCTTGGTGCGTCGTTCGTTGGTATTGAACTATTGTCATAAGTGATCTCTATCTCTTGACGTTTTCTTTCTATGTCATTATACCCCTCTTTCCTCTTTCTTTTATTTGGCAAAGACTGCTCTGAATCCTCATCAGATATTATTTCTGATTTAATAGTATCACATATTAACTGACACTCATCTTCAGATTTTACAGAGCAAATAAATATATCTGTCTCTTTGCTAGTGTTTGGTTCGTCTTTTTGTTCGTGATTATTATTGGGTCTCAGAAATGGTATTAGGTAATGTAGATATGGCATTAGATAATATTGTTTTTTTGGTTTTTCACTTGGTTTGAGATTTCTGAGGAGCGAACTTCTAATGTTCCTCCATTTTTCTTTACATTCTGATACTGTAAATAACAAAAATGTGTTAATAAGTTGAGATTTTAAAAATAATTTATTCAGCGACTTAATATTTCATTACGATTAATAAAATTTTAAGATCCATTTGTTAACACAATCAATTTTAAGTTACATTTTATAATATTCTGCTTTCGTTAAATACCTCCTACTAAAAGATATTAGCAATGTCACCAAGTAATGCTTTAGTACGTTAAAAATAATGTCTTTAACTGTCAGACTATTTTACGATTTAAACGTGTTTTTATTTTATTTAAATACATTGAATTTGTCTTTACCGAAAAAAAAACATTATTTTAATAAAGAATATTTACCTGACAACTTCGTGCTGCTAGAAACTTGTGCCCAGGCCTCATCAGCTAAATCCTTACGAGTGTATTCCGGCAGAAAGTGATTATACAAACACTCAAACTTCTCTATCTCCTGCACCAGACGTATTTCGGATGACATATTGACTATAAAACAATAAAATTAACAGACACTAACTGCATGCAACGGGCGCTCATACTGTAGGTGATGCCGCAGTCTCCCCGCGCTCTCCCCGCACCGATGACTCGCCGACCCCGCGCTGTCTCCACGCTGTTAGCGTCCCATTCCCCTCTACCCGCATACCCCTCGTGTACGTTCGTCTCGAATTCGTCACAAACGAATCGTGTTTTCGATTCGATTGTATTAAATGTCGTGGGTTTAACTTCGAATGGAGTAAATATTTGTGGTAATACGTTAAAATATTACATTTTCAGAAGAATATTAATTATTAATGTTATGTTAAATAATATTAGTGTTACTATTAGATTCCAAATTATCATGGCAACCACATTTAGATTATTTGCAGACTAAAATAACATCACTGACTGGAGCTTTACGCAGGTGTGTCCGATGTATTCCATATAAAGTTCGAACTATTATTTATAACTCATTAGCTAAACCCTTACTTGAATATTTAATAGAAGTATGGGGATCAGCACACAAAACTAATTTAAAAGATTTACAAATATCACAAAACAAACTATTAAAAACACTACACCAACTGGACTACCGCTTTCCAACCAAAGAACTTTACAAGAAAACTGATACACTATCTATAGCACAATTATACAAATACAAAACATGCATACTTATGTATAAGAAAAATTCTCTCAGGATCTATACACACACAAATTACTTTTAAGACTAAATCACATAAATACTATACACGAAATATACATAAATTACAAATATCTAAGTCTAGAACTAAACATTATGGTAACAAAACTATACAATTTGAGGGAGCGCTAATGTACAATAATCTACCGAAAGAAATATTAAACGAAAAATCTTTTTTGAAATTTAAGGCTAAATTAAAAACATACTGTCAAACTTTATAATATTTGAATGTTTGTATAAATAAGGTCACCATTAACTTTATAAATGTTTATTTTTATGTTATTAGTTTAAGTTTCCTATGTCAGTGAACTTCGTTCTTAATGGGAAATAAATCATCTCTAAACCTAAACCTATGTTATGTATATAAATAATATTTAGTAGCAATTTAATTATTAGAGAGAGGCTTGAAGTTACCTGGAGTAGAGTAAAGACGCACCTCGCCTTTCCTTATTTTAGCAATGTAACGCTCTAATGTGGTTTGTGGTATATTATACAACTGAGCTGACTTTCTATATCCAACAGTTTTGCTTAAGACTGCATCAATTGCCTGTTTTATGTCTTCCATGGACCAACTAAGTCTCAACCTTCTCTTCTTACACGTCCGTACTATTATTATACCTAAAGTAATTATTTTCTTTTATCAAATAAACAAGGACGATCCTTGAGTTAATTTACAAAACATGGCATAATGGGGACAAGGGTTGTGGGTCATATAGGAGAAGTTTAAATAATTAATCAATAATAAAGGTTAGGCTTTTAACTACGTCTTAAGAATGTATTTCATATTTCTAATCATATTGATCGCATTTACAATTATTGTGTGTTGTGTAAGCGAGAAATTAGAACTGGGATTTGTGAAACAACTATTTTCGTAAAATGTTTAACAGAGAAGTTTATAGTCTGTTGACAGTAACAAAAATATAACTTTCATTTAAAGTGTTTTTATAACTATAGAAATTATACATTTTTTATAATGAACCACAAATGAACCCACATCCACTGATTAACTGTATCAAAAAGTACACTCATACTCACAGCCACAATACAAAATACTCGAAATAGGTTCGTCGTAGATTTGTACGCGGTAGAGGTGGGAGCGAGAGGTATAACAGCGAAATCTCTCTACAACCTACTTAAAGACTTGGGCTTGTCCAGAACTTACATTAATGCATTCTTGGAATGTACATCGAAGGCAGCCCTAGTAGGTTCTTTTCAAATTTGGTAAGGTAGGGAGAGGAGCTTGGACAGTGGAGGTAAGCGTATAACGCGCGTTAGTTAAGGAGCCCCTTAGACCTACACTTCGGTCGCAAGTCCCAGGCACTGTTGAAGTTCTTCTCCCTACAACGCGATGGACACGGCACCCGCACGGTGAACCCATGGAATGCTGAGAAGTGTCGTCTCTGTCTCTGACTTACCTGATGCTAAGGAAAGCATTGTTAGGAAGACTCAATCTTGGCGGCGAGTACAGTTTCCAAATTATTATCGCCCATAATTACTACGGTCTGGGGGTGGGTGGTGTAGCATTGTACTTGTATTTAATACATGTTTATTGTTTTTATATACATATATTGCAAAATATTTTATGTCATAAATAATATTTATACGAAAAGCGGACAAACAAATCTATCTTCATAGTAGATAGCTGTGGAATGCAATCGGTTCAATTTCATATTAATGCTGTAAAATGTTAAAGTTTTTTTGAGAAATTAGCAGAAGTAATGGAAAGAAGGTAAAAGGTGGTAGAGCCTAGCTGTGGTGAGTTACTACAGCTCGAACATGGGCTGGCTCGACCGGGGAAGTACCACCCTCTCACAGAAGATCGGCGTGAAGTAGCCTTTACTGGCTGCGTTTCGTCCGATGAGTGAGAGAGCCGGTTGCCCTTTCCCTATTCCCACCCTTTCCTTTCATTTCCTTATTCCCACCCCTCCCTATCCCCAAAAAACAAGGTTGGCAACGCATCCGTAACACCTATGTTGCGGATGTCCATGAGCGACGGTAACCACCTTCCATCAAGTGGGCCGTCTGCTCGTTTGCCACCTTTCACATAAAAAAAAAAAAAAAAAAAAAAAAAAAGACATGGATTTACTGCGGCAGATATTAGGAATATAGATGAGACAGGAGTATGCACTGTGCTGAAATCAAATAACATTGTAGTTGCCAAAGATAAGCGCAACGTCGGCGAAATGAGGTCTGGGGAACGAGGGACTAACGTTACCGTAGTAACAACTCTGACGCATTTTTAACGGTGGTCCCCCTGAATGTTTAGGAGCAGATAGTTGATGGGCTACAGATGAAGAATTCTATCAGTTCATGCAACATTTTATCAAACACAGTGTCCTTTTATTTGTATCAACTGCAACAGTGAACATGAGGATTGAGTTGTTAAAATTTTATTATTTTTTCAAGAAATTTAAGTCATATTTTAAATAGAAAAACTGAAGCTAATGTTGAGATTATTTTCAAGTTACATTAATGTTTTATTGAGTCTTGTTTTGGTTAATGATTGAAAGTAAATAACTTTAGGTTTTGTTGGTCTATCACTATAAATAAAGAGCTGATTGTCAAACACACATTTTACTTTATTTCTAGTGAACACTGAACCCATTTTGGTCAGACATTCTTTGTGCTCAACTTGCCCCCTTACCCTTGCTCAACTTACCTTACCCTTGGGGTACATTTTTTTAATATGTAGCTCCCTCTGACGTGGTCAGAGCCCTTGTTTACTATTATTGCTACTCTTTCATTCCAGTTCTATCACTCATTAGGGCCTTCCATTCTCCATACTCTTTCTTTCTTTCATTCATCACTTTCATACTTTCTGACCATTGTAACATAACATTCCATTTTAACATTACAATTCCAACTACATTAAATTCCAATAAATTAATACAATCAAAATAAAATAAATTAAATCAAATCCAATAATAGTTAAAAGTTACTTTAAATAATTACATTAAATTTTAAAATTGAATTTCAACCAATAAAATATAATAAATTTCAACAATTCTTATTGTATAAATAGGTTGTGCAGCATCATCTCGTTTTATATTTTTTATTATCTATTTCAACTATCTTAAGACAGAACTGCTCTTTGTCAGCCATCACTTTGCTGATTTTTGTTTCAGTTAATTTTATTCCCGTGCTTATTTCCAGGTCGTACATGTCGGGGTCGTGCCTCGGACACTCGATAGGAGATGCTGCACCATATCCTGAGCCTCAGGATCGCACACACACGACGGACTGTCTTTCAATTTGAATTTGTACAAATAAGTAACGAATCCACCGTGACCCGTCAGCACTTACGCCCACACAGACGTCCTGTCGAGGCACTTCATTGTCCGATAAGCGCACCATGCATCAGGGAAGAACATGCGCGTTGAGTCTTATACATAATATCTCGTTGACACACAGCTAAATTGTCTCAAAATTGTTTGAAACCATTTTATACTGGGTCCACTGATATCCAATGTATATGTTTATGATATTTATACATCTATAAAGCGATCCCGATTTCTTATGTTTGCAGATGACACCAAAATTTTTTTAATAATAAAATCTCTTTCGGATTGCCTCTTAGTTCAACGTGACCTAGATACTTTTGCAAAATACCTGTGACCTAGATACTTTTGCAAAAAATCTTTTGTCGTAAAATAAATAATTATAATTATGCATACAACATTAATAATATTGAAATTCCCAAAATCAATTCTATACGCGATCTTGGAATTCAGTAAGACTAGAAATTGTCAATGAATGAGCGGATACAAATTGTAACAGATAAATCTTATAGACAATTGGGATATATAAAACGTGAATGTCAGTCTTTCTCTAGTATTGAATGTATTAAAATATTATACTTTGCATATGTTCGCAGGTTGTTAGAATACGCATGCACAATTTGGTCACCGCAGTACACAATTTATAAAGACAGGCTTGAAAGCATTCAAATAAAATTTATGAAATTTCTTAGCTACAAAGACCATAAGTTATTTGATAGCTATACTGGGGCTTGCCGTCATTATCACATGCATTCGTTAGAGACGCATCGCAAGCACTATGATATGATGATGCTTTATTCACTTCTGTCAAACGAAATAGACTGCAACGAATTGTTATCTTTGGTACAATTCCGAGTACCAAATCGACGTACTCGTCTGACAAAATTATTTGACACACCGGCGATGAGCTCAAAATACGGAAGCAACTGCTTAGTAAATCGTTTAGCCACTACCTATAACGACTCGTTTTCTGACTTAGACATATTCAATATGAAGAAATCAGAATTTAAAAAGGCTTTAAAAAAACAAGTGATATCTTAATTTACTATTAAAACACACAAATGCATACCTACACACGACACGCACACACCCACACACACACACTTACACAGTCGCTCAAACACAACGAACAGTCTTGCTAATTAGATTAGTGATCCATTATTAATTGTACTTAAGTTACGTTTATGTTTATACTTTTACTTTAACTGTGTAATCCTTTATTGGTCTTAATATTGTTTAGTTATACTTTATCATGTCATTATTATAAGCACTGTTGGATTACCGAAATAAATAAATAAATAAAAAGTTATGTTACTTAATATTCTAAAAGGATAAAGTTAGTTTTACAAAAAACGTTAGAAAAAACCAAATATGACTAAACAATAGTTTTCTATTTAAGTATAAACCCAATATATATTTTTAGGATTATTCGTATCAATACGAGAACGAGAACTGTAGTAATATTTCATCAAATTAAATAAATATATTTCAAAGTAAAAAAAATCTATTCCGTCAAACTTTAATATATATTGTCATCTAAAATAAACATGAGTACAACTTTAAATTTGAATTACATAATTTAACAAAAAAAAAAAACATACACACAAAGAACACAAATGGCGCTAGAGCCCCTTAAAACTATAGGTACCTGAATCGCAAGTCCCTGGCACTGTTAAAAATCCTCTGCCTGCAACGGTATGGACCCGGCAATTAAACGATGAATCCGTGAAATATAGTGAAGTTTCGTGTTTAAAAAATATATTAAAACATACCTAATGGGCTAAATAACCATTGTTTACATGTTTTGTTTAAAATGTCACTAAAATAAATACCTAATGAAAGTACATTAAAACCGGCAGAACAGGAGAAGGGTCCTCTAGTAACAGTGACGTGACGAAAAACGAAGTGTGTCCCGAATCTGTCGTTAATGTAATGTCGCAATATGGACGTGTATTGACTGTTGAATGCATAGTTTAACAGGTTTGATAATATACATTTTATTACTTACACATCACATCAAATACTACACATTTTTCTTCCTTAAATCATACATTTATTAAATATATATAACATCGTGAATTTCATACAAAATAATTACTCCTTTTTTACTCTTCAGAACACTTCGCAAACTTTTATTATACTCTGTATTTGACCTCAAAACAAAATAAACGTTATAAAAAGAACCTTAGGATTTGTAAAACTCTTTTTCTCTCAGTTCTACTAAAACCACATTTCTTTAGCTTTGTACTTAAAACCGGCCACCTTAATTACAAGTTTAAGCTACGGTATTTTTGAAGCGTTCTCTATTTGTTAACAGATTAATATTTAACGCAAGCAAATCATAATATGATTATGTACATAATCATTATTTCTTATGATTAGTAATTAAAGCAAAAAGTTATTAATGAAACGTTTATTTAATATTTTGTACTACAAATCCTGATATCTGTTAACAGAAATCACAGTAACCTTAGTTTTTTAGTTGTTTTTAACTATGTCATTAATGAGTGCTTATAAACTTACATTTCACGAATTTCACTTGTGTATGTGTAGTCGATCACTCTTTAGGTCAAAAAATATACAATTAATAGTAATATTTGAGACTACAGTTTTAGCATTCACTGGATTCACTGTACGGGTGCCGGATCCATCGCGTTGTAGGGAGAAGAGCTTCAACAGTGTCTGGGACTTGCGACCCACACGTAGCTTTAAGGGGCTCCTTAACTAACGCGCGTTAAACGTTCTCCTCCACCGTCCAAGGTCTTCTCTCTACCTAACCGTATTTGAAAAGAACCTACTAGGGCTGAAATTTAATTACATTCCAAGAATGAATTACTGTTAGTTCTCGACAGGTTCAGTAGGCTATAGAAAGATATACTTGTTATACCTACCTGCTCCCACTGTTTTAAATACACTTTAAATTCACGAATACATAAATGTGTCTGGTCTGGAGGCCGACGCTCAATAATCCTCTGGGATTGTTATTGTATTGTTTCTGTCATCATAGTCCAATCCGAAGAATAAGGAATATGCTTACACAACATTTAATAAGGCCACTTTATTAATCACGTACGTGAAGTTTTGGGAAGCAAGTGAAATTGTGACATGCGTGTTAAGCGTTTTGACGGTTTTATTAAGTAATAAACCTTAACTGCGATTTTCATAGAAAATAAAGCAATTCAAATTCCAAAATATTTAGTAGTTTAACAAACAGTTTGAGATATTCTCCTTCAATTTGATACAATATGTAAATTAATCCAAAATCTTATTTTACCACAGTGTATGTGTCTTATTAAAACAAGATATTTCATTTAAATATTTCACTACAAGTCTTTGATGAATATGCAAAATTTATTAAATAAAATTATGTTTATATTTCTCCTGATTAAACAACCCATAAAAAAAGGAAAAAATAAACTTAGATTTTTTCCTTTCTCCAAAGTTATTAACTTCTAACAAATAAATCTATTTAAAACATATCAATTTAAATCACTAAAAATCTATGGGAAACAAATACCAATAATAAATACTTTTCATACTAATATTATCATGTTTTAAAGCTGAATTAACACTAACTGTGGTAAATTATTATGCTAAATTAATAAAAATTGTTTAAAAAAAAAAGAAACTTAATCCTTAACTATTCAATCTATTTATTCAAGGTCCACTCTTTTCAAGATTTTTTAAGAGCAAATTAATAATACCTTTCTGTAGCCGATTCGACGAAGGATACGATAAAGATTTCGCTTTAGTCCCATTTGATTTGATATCGTCTATATCCATCATTACTTTTAATTTAAACTGTCTTATTTGGTCTTCCGACATTGTTTCGAATTCTGGTAAAAGGCTTAGGAGGAAGTACCTCATAGCCTCACAAACTGTTCTTGGTGAGTCGCTGGTTGGTATTGAACTATTGTCATAAGTGATCTCTATCTCTTGACGTTTTCTTTCTATGTCATTATACCCCTCTTTCCTCTTTCTTTTATTTGGCAAAGACTGCTTTGAATCCTCATCAGATATTATTTCTGATTTAATAGTATCACATATTAACTGACACTCATCTTCAGATTTTACAGAGCTAATAAATATATCTGTCTCTTTGCTAGTGTTTGGTTCGTCTTTTTGTTCGTAATTATTAAATGGCTTCAGAAATGGCATTAGGAATTGTAGATATGGCATTAGATAATATTGTTTTTTTGGTTTTTCACTTGGTTTGAGATTTTTCACGAGCGACCTTCTAATGTTCGTCCATTTTTCTTTACATTCTGCTACTGTAAATAACAAAAATAAGTTAATAAGTTGGAATTTTAAAATTAATTTATTCAGCGACTTAATATTTTCATTACGATTAATAAAATTGTAAGAATTTTCCAAATAATAAAAAAATATATGTAATAATCCACTTGTTAACACAATCAATATTACCTTATATTTTATAATCTTCTGTTTTCGTTAAATACCTCCTACTAAAAAATATTAGCAATGTCACCAAGTAATGCTTTAGTACGTTAAAAATAATGTCTTTAACTGTCAGACTATTTTACGATTTAAACGTGTTTTTATTTTTTTTAAATACATTGAATTTTTTTTTACCGAAAAAACATTATTTTAACAAAAAATATTTACCTGACAACTTCGTGCTGCTAGAAATTTGTGCCCAGGCCTCATTAGCTAAATCCTTATGCTTGTATTCCGGCAGAAAGTTATTATACAAATACTCAAACTTCTCTATTTCCTGCACCAGACGTATTTCGGATGACCTATCGACTATAAAACAATAAAATTAGTAGACACTAAGGCCTCGGCCTCGAATTTTGCGGGCAGCGGAGTGGGAGCGGGAGCGGCAGGATCTTACGCGTATAATCAAATGGACCGACCCTCGAATACAGCGGTGCCCGCTGCCCGCTATTTTGGAGAAATGTATGCGTTTTCGTGCCGCCGCCGCTGCCGCTCCGCTGCCCGCAAAATTCGAGGCCGAGGCCTTACGCGTATAATCAAATGGACCGACCCTCGAATACAGTGGTGCCCGCTATTTTGGAGAAATGTATGCGTTTCCGTGCCGGCGCCGCCGCCGCTCCGCTGCCCGCAAAATTCGAGGCCGAGGCCTAACTGCATGCAACGGGCGCTCATACTGTAGGTGACGCCGCATTCTCCCCGCGCTCTCCCCGCACCGATGACTCGCCGACCCCGCGCTGTCTCCACGCTGTTAGCGTCCCATTCCCCTCTACCCGCATACCCCTCGTGTACGTTCGTCTCGAATTCGTCACAAACGAATCGTGTTTTCGATTGGATTGTATTCAATGTCGTGGTTTTAACATCGAATGGAGTAAATATTTACGGTAAAACGTTAAAATATTACATTTTCAGAAGAATATTAGTGTAATGTTATATGTATATGTAAATAAGTAGAAGTAACAATTTAATTATTAGAGAGAGGCTTGAAGTTACCTGGATTAGAGTGAAGACGCACCTCGCCTTTCCTTATTTTAGCAACGTAACGCTGTAATGTGTATTGATGTATATTATACAACCGAGCTGATTTACTACATCCAACAGTGTTGCTTAAGACTGCATCAATTGCCTGTTTCAAGTCTTCCACGGACCAACTAAGTGTCAACCTTCTCTTCTTACACTTCCGTACCATTATTATACCTAAAACAAAATATTTTCTGTTATCAAACAAACAAGAACGATCCTTGAGTTATTTTACAAAACCGGGCATAATGGGGACAAAGGTTGTGGGGCATACCAGGGCACCCCATCGTACCCCGCAGCCATGTTCCCTTCATGCCGAAATTTCCACATTATTTAAAATAAAAAACCAAATGTAATGATTGACTGTGGCAGTATTTTTGTTACAAACATTTCAATAAATGATATATCAGCAAAAACAAAATAAATACATGATAGTAGCGACAAACACTTTATATGCGTACCTTTTTATATGCGTATTCGCAGTCATTCAAAATTACACGGAATTACGTTGAGAATTGTTTTTTGTTTTTAAAAACAAACGCGCGCAGTCTAGTCAACGGTCACTGTCAGACTAAACAGAGATACAAGATACATCTATCTAGAGCGTATAGTTTTCTGTGTTTGTGGCCCCGTCCTGCCTCGCGTCCCCATCATGCCCCCCTCTCCCGTAGTTATAATAAAAGACATCATCAGTTTCATCAAGATCAAGTTAAGCTTCTCAAAGACATATAATAGTTCAATATTGAGGCTGTACAAATATCCAGAGCTTTTCATTTTATCTTTGAGCTGGAAGGAAATCCTCAATCTAGACGCTGAAATCAATTTAATACCTACAGAGTGTTAGGTACTATAACCTTCTGGTGGATAGTAGGTTAGATCTTAGGTAATCTCTATTCATGAAAATGTATAAAAGTCCATAAAATATTGCATCTCACTAATATAATAATGATTCTCAGTAGTGACAAAATAAGTAAGTATCTTTGTGAAAAACTTGATAGGTACTAAAGAAACTATTGTCTCCCGACATAAAACAAATTCAACAAAATATCTGAGAATGTTTAAAGGGAATTTTATTGCAGTTATCGAAATATGTAGAATTGTTATTTCAGTATTATTAAATTAACTGAATAGTTAGAAAGAATCTAAATGACAAAACGATAACTGGTAATATGAAAAAATATTCTAGATGATTACAAAATGTCGTAAGTCATGGCTATCTTTTATTTAAATCTTATTTCACTTTGGTAGAACATACATATTATACATATTTGTTTACGTAATGGTCTAATTTTCAGTAGTAGGTATTTGACCAGATTTTTTAAGATTACCTAGTTAATTCACATTATACTTAAAAAATCAACTATGCGGATTAATAAAAGTTTGAAATTTTCGAAATATGTTACTTAAATTCCATATGATTAAAACAGACCTCCCATGGTTTGAATATTTATTAATCGTATAAACTTAACGCTACCGTATTGCTTTACACTTACAAATACATACTTCAATTATATACCTACCATAGATGTGGAGTATTATAATAATTTATTACTGGTAATAATAGCTCCCTCGAGAGCTTAAAGTACTCGCCTTTCCTGAGAGATTTGTACTCGCCTTTCCTGAGAGGTGGAAATTGTTGGTAGAATTAATGAATGAAGTATGATAACTTTCTATATATAACTTGTTTATATTTTTTACTTCAATATTATATGACAATTTCGACAAATTCAAGGCATATTTTGTACGTTTTCTATTTTTTTTAGTTCCGCTAATACTCCTTCTTAATGCCAAAAATAACAGATATGTTTTTACACATAAATAAACCGAGAGCATTAAAAATAACTTTAAAATAAAAAAAAAAACCTTTTTATACATAAATTTTTACAAAATAAGTCTTACATTCAAAGATTTTCAATAAGTCATACTAATCATAGTATCAACTTTCTGTAAACTTTTCTTTATTTCAAATTAAGGCAGTCTGTTTCATAATTCATTCAAAAAACAACCGTCCTGTTACATACCATACATATTTACAAGTCATTATCCTTTACAATAAATTCTTGTGAATTAAAAAGCCCCATAAACGTCGGCCATATCATGAATTTAATTGCGATTAATAACATAAGGGCTTTTTTTATGTCTTCGAAAACCAAACATTATGTGAATTTTTAGATTTTAGGCACTTCATAAGTAGGTACGTAATTCTGACAACATTGAGAAACATTTTACTCCTATTTAGATCCTAACAGAATTTTCTATGCAATGTATAAAATATACGTATGTGAGTCAGATCTATACTGAAGTGCAAAAAACTAAAAACACTTTTCATTTTAAGTAGAACATATTCGTTATTTAATAGCATTTAAAAAACTAGGCATTTATTAGTGGAATAAGGCTAACGAGCTATTGTTATATAATTTATCACATAGAATTCCTTATAAATTATAAACATATTTTTTTCTCGGCCTTGTGCGAATTATGGGTGGAAAATATTAGCAACGGCATTTGTATGTGGAATAATATAACTTAAACTAATATCGAAGGCAATATGACAAGCTTATTATATCAAAATATGTAATAGGTATATGTCAAAATACCGCTAAAACCAATTTAATATGTTATGTAAGGTCTGTTGGTAATCCATTATTATACATAATTTCTGAACGATGTCATTCAATTTACTCAACCGATGAAGCGGTGTTATCAGTAATGTTCAGCCTTCAGGCAACGGAAGATAATTCGTCAATTTTAACATAACCCACTATCATACAGGACCATGAGTATTATAGAGCGACTTGTTATACATTATATCAGTATAACATTGTTCATTTAAAAGCATGATTAAATAAAGCCATTGAAATTCAATTTGAAATTCAGTAAAATATTTTCACGCAAAACATAATGAAAAATATATACCTACTTAGGAGAAGTTTAAATAAATAATTAATCAATAATAAAGGTTAGGCTTTTAACTACGTCTTAAGAATGTATTTCATATTTCTAAACATATCGATCGCATTTACAATTATTGTGTGTTGTGTAAGCGAGAAATTAGAACTGGGATTTGTGAAACAACTATTTTCGTAAAATGTTTAACAGAGAAGTTTATCTTACATTTAAAGTGTTTTTATAACTATAGAAATTATACATTTTTTATAATGAACCACAAATGAACCCACATCCACTGATTAACTGTATCAAAAAGTACACTCATACTCACAGCCACAATACAAAATACTCGAAATAGGTTCGTCGTAGATTTGTACGCGGTAGAGGTGGGAGCGAGAGGTATAACAGCGAAATCTCTCTACAACCTACTAAAAGACTTGGGCTTGTCCAGAACTCACATTAATGCATTCTTGGAACGTACATCGAAGGCAGCCCTAGTAGGTTCTTTTTAAATTTGGTTAGGTAGGGAGAGGAGCTTGGACAGTGGAGGTGAGCGTATAACGCGCGTTAGTTAAGGGGCCCCTTAAACCTATACTTGGGTATCAAGTCCCAGGAACTGTTGAAGCTCCTCTCCCTGCAACGCGATGGACCCGGCACCCGCACGGTGAATCCATGGAATGCTGAGAAGTTTCGTCTCTGTCTTAGGTACCTGCTGCTAAGGAAAGCATTGTTAGGAAGACTCAATCCGGGCGGAGAGTAGTTTCAAAATTATTATCGCCCTTAATTACTACGGTGTAGGGGTGGGTTGTGTAGCATTGTACTTGTATTTAATACATATTTAATGTTTATATATGCAAAATATTTTATGTAATAAATAATATTTGTACGAAAAGCGGACAAACAAATCTATCTTCATAGTAGATAGCTGTGGAATGCAATCGGTTCAATTTCATTTTAATGCTGTAAAATGTTAAAGTTTTTTTGAGAAAGTAGCAGAAATAATGGATAGATGAGACAGAAGTATTCACAGTGCTGAAACCAAATAAAATTGTAGTTGCCAAAGGCAAGCGCAACGTCGGCACAATGAGGTCTGGGGAACGAGGGACTAACGTTACCGTAGTAACAACTGTGACGCATTTTTAACGGTGGTCCCCCTGAATGTTTAGGAGCAGATAGTGGATGGGCTACAGATGAAGAATTCTATCAGTTCATGCAGCATTTTATCAAACACAGTGTCCTTTTATTTGTATCAACTGCAACAGTGAACATGAGGATTGAGTTGTTAAAATTTTATTATTTTTTTAAGAAATTTAAGTCATATTTTAAATAGAAAAACTGAAGATAATGTTGAGATTATTTTCAAGTTACATTAATGTTTTATTGAGTCTGTTTTGGTTAATGATTGAAAGTAAATAACTTTAGGTTTTGTTGGTCTATCACTATAAATAAAGAGCTGATTGTCAAACACACATTTTACTTTATTTCTAGTGAACACTGAAACCATGTTTGGTTAAACATTCTTAGTGCTCAACTGGCCCCCTTACTCTTGCTCAATCCTTGGGGTACATTTTTTTTATATCTCCCTCTGACGTGGTCAGAGCCCTTGTTTACTATTATTGCTACTCTTTCATTCCAGTTCTATCACTCATTAGGGCCTTCCATTCTCCATACTTTTTCTTTCTTTCATTCATCACTTTCATACTTTCTCACCATTGTGTACCTAACTTATTTCTATATTATTCCATTTTCATTGGGTCATGGGGGAGTTTGTCACAATCTTTATTTATTATTTTTGTATCAATAATAACATTCCAATTACATTAAATTCCAATAAATTAATACAATTAAAATAAAATAAATGAAATTAAATCCAATAAAAATTATAAGTTACATTAAATAATTACATACAGTAAATATTAAAATAGAATTTCAACAATAACACTATAATAAATTTCAACAATTCTTATTGCATAAATAAGAATTGTTGAAATTTATTATAGTGTTATTTTATTAAATAGGTCGTACAGCATCATCTCGTTTTATATCTTTCATTAGCTATTTCAACTATCTTAAGACAGAACTGCTCTTTGTCAGCTATCACTTTTGTGATTGTTATTTCTGTTAATTTTATTCCCGTGCTTATTTCCAGGTCGTACCTGTAGCGGTTGTGCCTCGGACACTCGATAAGGAGATGTTGCACCGAGTCCTGAGCCTCAGAATAGCACTTACACGACGGGCTGTCTTTTAATTTGAATTTGTACACAATAAGTAACGAATCCACCGTGACCCGTCAGCACTTACGCCCACCCAGACGTCCTGTCGAGGCACTTCATTGACAGATAAACGAACCATGCATCAAGGAAGAACATGCGTGTTGAGTTTTCTATCTCATTGTCATCAGCCTATCGGAGCCCACTGCTGAGCAAAGGCCTCTTTCTCACATGGAGAAGGTTTGAGCATTAATCACCAGGCTTGCTCAAGACGGATTGGTGATTTCAAACTTATAATTGTGAAATTATAAGTCGTTTCCCTTCACCGTATGTCAATTGTGTCTAAATACTCTCAGAAAGTACATTTGACTACGAAAAACCACATTTTTACTTGCCAGGTTTGAACCCGCGCCCTCGGCAACGAGAGGCGGGCCCCTAGGCCACCACTGACTATAGGCCACCACTGACTATCACATCACATCAAATAGTAAACATTTTTCTTCCTAAAATCATACATTAATTAAATGAATACCATAGTGAATTTCATACAAAATAATTACTCCTTTTTACTCTACAGAACACTCCGCAAACTTTAATTATACTCTGTATTTGACCTCAAAACAAAATTAAACGTAATTAAAAGAAACGCAGGATTTGTAAAGGTCTTTCTCTCAGTTCTACTAAAACCACATTTCTTTAGCTTTGTACTTAAAACCGTCCATCTTAATTACTTAATCTAATGCATTTTTGAAGCGTTCTCTTTTTGTCAACGGATTAATATTTAACGAAAGCAAATCATAATATGTTTATGTACGTAATAATTATTTTTTATAATGTGTATTTGTGGCAAAAACTTATAAAGGAAACGTTAATTTGTACAAAAATTATCACCTGTTAACATAAATCACAGCATCGTTAGTTTCTTTAAGTTTTTTAACTATGTCATTAATGAGTGCTTATAAACCTACATTTCGTAATTGTCACTTTGTAACTGTGTAGTCGATCAATCTTTAGTTTAAAAAATAGACAAATAATAACATTTGAGACTAAACTTTTAGCATTCACTGGATTCACTGTACGGGTGCCGGGTCCATCGCGTTGTAGGGAGAAGAGCTTCAACAGTGTCTGGGACTTGGGATCCACATGTAGGTTTAAGGGGCCCCTATGTAACGCGCGTTAAACGTTCTCCTCCACCGTCCAAGCTCCTCTCTCTACCTAACCGCATTTGAAAAGAACCTACAAGGACTGACTTTGAATTACATTCCAAGAATGAATTACTGTTAGTTCTCGACAGGTTCAGTAGAAATATATACCTATTATACCTGCTCCCACTTTTTTTAAACGCACTTTTAAATTCACGAATACATAAATATATCTGGGATTGTTATTGTATTGTTTCTCATACCTATCTGTCATCATAGTCCAATCCGAAGAATAAGGAACATGCTTACACAACATTTAATAAGATCACTTAAATAAACACGCATTTGCGTTTTGGTGGTTTTGTTTAGTAATAAACTTTCACTGCGATTTTCATAGAAAATAAAGCAATTCATATTCCAAAATATTTAGTAGTATAACAAACACTTTGAGATATTCTCCTTTAATCTGATACCTTATGTAAATTAGTACCAAAACTTATTTTATCACAGTGTATGTGTCTTATTAAAACAAGATGTTCCATTTAAATATTTTACTGGAAGTCTTTGATGAATATGCAAAATTTATTAAATAAAATTATGTATATTTTTCTCTCCTGATTAAATAAACTATATAAAATAAGAAAAAATTAACTTAGATTTTTTCTATTCTCCAAAGTTATTAACTTCAAAGAAATAAATCTATTTAAAACATATCAATTTAAATCACTAAAAATCTATGGGAAACAAATACTAGTAATAAATACTTTTCATAGTAAAATTATTATGTTTTAAGGTTTTAAAGCTGAATTAAAACTAGCTGTGGTAAATTATTATGCTAAATTCATAAAAATTGCCAAAGACAAAAAATATTGTTTCAAAAAAAATAAACTTAATCCTTAACTATTAAATGTATTTATTCAAGGTCAACTCTTTTCAAGATTTTTTAAGAGCAAATTAATAAGTCTTTTCTGTAGCCAATTCGACGAAGGATCCGACAAAGAGATCACTTTAGTCCCATTTGATTTGATATCGTCTATATGCATCATTACTTTTATTTTAAACTGTCTTATTTGGTCTTCCGACATTGTTTCGAATTCTGGTAAAAGGCTTAGGAGGAAGTACCTCATAGTCTCACAAACTGTTCTTGGTGCGTCGTTCGTTGGTATTGAACCATTGTCATAAGTGATCTCTATCTCTTGACGTTTTATATCATTATAATCCTCTTTCCTCTTTCTTTTATTTGGCAAAGACTGCTCTGAATCCTCATCAGATATTATTTCTGATTTAATAGTATCACATATTAACTGACCCTCTTTTTCAGATTTTACAGAGCAAATAAATATATCTGTCTCTTTGCTAGTGTTTGGTTCGTCCTTTTGTTCGTGATTATTATTGGGTCTCAGAAATGGCAGTAGGAATTGTAGATATGGCATTAGATAATACGGTCTTTTTGGTTTTTCACTTGGTTTGAGATTTCTGTGGACCGAACTTCTAATGTTCCTCCATTTTTCTTTACATTCTGATACTGTAAATAACAAAAATGTGTTAATAAGTTGGGATTTTAAAAAGAATTTATTCAGCGACTTAATATTTTTATAACGATTAATAACATTTTAAGAATTTTCCAAATAATAACAAAATATATGTAATAATCCATTTGTTAACACAATCAATATTAAGGTATATTTTATAATATTCTGTTTTCGCTAAATACCTCCTACTAAAAAATATTAGCAAGGTCACCAAGTAATGCTTTAGTACGTTGAAAATACTGTCTTTAACTGTCAGACTATTTTTCGATTTGTCTTTACCGAAAAAAAAAAACATTATTTTAATAAAGAATATTTACCTGCCAACTTCACGCTGCTGGAAATTTGTGCCCAGGCCTCATCAGTTAAATCCTTACGATTGTATTCCGGCAGAAAGTTATTATACAAATACTCAAACTTCTCTATCTCCTGCACCAGACGTATTTCGGATGACCTATCGACTATAAAACAATAAAATTAGTAGACACTAACTGCATGCAACGGGCGCTCATACTGTAGGTGACGCCGCATTCTCCCCGCACCGATGACTCGCCGACCCCGCGCTGTCTCCACGCTGTTAGCGTCCCATTCCCCTCTACCCGCATACCCCTCGTGTACGTTCGTCTCGAATTCGTCACAAACGAATCGTGTTTTCGATTGGATTTTCAATGTCGTGGTTTTAACATCGAATGGAGTAAATATTTACGGTAAAACGTTAAAATATTACATTTTCAGAAGAATATTAGTGTAATGTTATATATGTAAATAAGTAAAAATAACAATTTAATTATTAGAGAGAGGCTTGAAGTTACCTGGAGTAGAGTCAAGACGCACCTCGCCTTTCCTTATTTTAGCAACGTAACGCTCTAATGTGGTTTGTGGTATATTATACAACCGAGCTGATTTACTACATCCAACAGTTTTGCTTAAGACTGCATCAATTGCCTGTTTCATGTCTTCCACGGACCAACTAAGTGTCAACCTTCTCTTCTTACACTTCCCTACCATTATTATACCTAAAACAAAATATTTTCTGTTATCAAACAAACAAGAACGATCCTTGAGTTAATTTACAAAACCGGGCATAATGGGGACAAAGGTTGTGGGGCATACCAGGGCACCCCATCGTACCCCGCAGCCATGTTCCCTTCATACCGAAATTCCCACATTATTTAAAATAAAAACCAAATGTAATGATTGACTGTGGCAGTATTTTTGTTACAAACATTTCAATAAATGATATATCAGCAAAAACAAAATAAATACATGATAGTTGCGACATAAACACTTTATATGCGTACCTTTTTATATGCGTATTCGCAGTCATTCAAAATTACACGGAATTACGTTGAGAATTGTTTTTTGTTTTTAAAAACAAACGCGCGCAGTCTAGTCAACGGTCACTGTCAGACTAAACAGAGATACAAGATACATCTATCTAGAGCGTATAGTTTTCTGTGTTTGTGGCCCCGTCCTGCCTCGCGTCCCCGTCATGCCCCCCTCACCCCAGTTATAATAAAAGCCATCATCAGTTTCGTCAAGATCAAGTAAAGCTTCTCAAATACTTCAATATTGAGGCTGTACAAATATCCAGAGCGTTTCATAACATCTTTGAGCTGGAAGGAAATCCTCAATCTAGACAATGGAATCAATGTAATACGTACAGCGCGTTACTATAAACTTCTGGTTGATAGTAGGTTAGGTCTTAGGTAATCTCTTTTCATGAAAATGTATAGATGTATGTAAAAGTCCATAAAATATTGCATCTCACTTATATAATAATGATTCTCAGTAGTGACAAAATAAGTAAGTATCTTTGTGAAAAACTTGATAGGTACTAAAGAAACTATTGTCTCCCGACATAAAACAAATTCAACAAAATATCTGAGAATGTTTAAAGGGAATTTTATTGCAGTTATCGAAATAGAATTGTTATTTCACTATTATTAAATTAACTGGATAGTTAGAAAGAATCTAAATGACAAAACGATAACTGGTATGTAATTTAAAAAAATATTCTATATGATTACAAATCGTCGTAAATCGTGGCTTTCTTTAATTTAAATCTTATTTCACTTTGGTAGAACATACATATTATACATATTTGTTTACCTAATGGTCTAATTTTCAGAAGTGGGTATTTGACCAGATTTTTTAAGATTATCTAGTTGATTCACAATATTATTATTAAAAAATCAACTATGCGGATTAATAAAAGTTTGAAACTTTCGAAATATGTTACTTAAATTCCATATGATTAAAACAGACTTCCCATATTTTAAAATATATTTATTAAACGTATAAACTATATATAACTTGTATATATTTTTTACTTCAATATTATATGACAATTTCGACAAATTCAAGGCATATTTTGTACATTTTCTTTTTTTTAGTTCCGCTAACACTCCCCCTTTGTACCAAAAATAACAGATATGTTTTTACACATAAATAAACCAGAGTATTAAGAATTACTGTGAAATATAAATTTTCCTTTTTATTCATATATTTTGCAAAGTCTTACATTCAAAGATTTTTCAAAAAGTCATAGTATCAACTTTCTGTAAATTTATCTTTATTTCAAATAAAAAACAGTCTGTTTCATAATTCATTAAAAAAACAACTGTCCTATTATATATACCATACATATTCACAAGTCATTATCCTTTACAATAAATTCTTGTGAAAGTTCTTTGTCTGGCAACTACATCAACGACAAAATTATTACCTTTATAAATGAAACAAAACAATTTCTAACCTAACTTTATTTGAAAAACCTACAGTACAAATGTATATACGCTATACTAATCGTAGTATTCTATAAATATTTCATACAATAAACATTTATATCATTATAATTCCTAATTATCCATTAGTTAATATATTTGTTTACTTTCAATGTAAACGTGAATATTCAAGGCATAATGGACTAAAATCGCTTCTAACTTAAGCTACATAACATTTAAGACAGTATTTTATTAATCATTATAATACAGCCTTTGTGTGACTTTTATAAAAATATTTCCATTGCTTATTTTATTTTAATTAATTGATACAACTACAATTATTAATTGGTACAGATATATTGAAATCAATGATTTTATTTGTAACATCTATCGTTTATGGTAATAATTTATTTAAATAAGATTAATATTAAGGTGAACGTTGAAAATGTTTTAATATTGATAATCAAATCTGTGATAATTTTCTCTTTACAGAATTCAATTATTATTTTTATTTTATATATTTCTGAAAATACATTATGTAAGATTTTATAACTGATTGTAAATGTGTTTTAAAATGATCAGTTACATCAACATTTAACCAATTGAAAGTATATTTCCTTTGATGACAATGAGTAGACTTCTCTTTAAATCTTTTAAAATGAGATAAGTTCAAGGAATTATAAAAATAGAGTAATATGTAACAAAAAATTGAGCGAACATAGTTCAATACAATCAAACAATATTTTTTCAGAAATGCTTTCAGTATTTTACTTAATTTTATCAAAATGAAGTAATTTCAGTCCTTATTTCAAATGTTTCCTTTAATTACTAAGGTGTGCCTTAAATAGTTGATAATAATAAACACTATTTATTGAAATTTATAATCAATATATAATCTGATACAATTAAAAATTACATTAACATTATTACAAAAATCTTAGACCATAATATATTGTAATTTTTATTGACATTTCCATAGTTATTCCATTACAATGCCTGAAAACCTATCCTATCCTACTTTTGAATAAAAAATATGACAGAAGTTTTTTATTTATATATAACATCAATAATAAAAGATACAATTGTAAAAGCTGAAAAGCTTTTAGTAGATAAACAAAAAGATATTAATATTCAATTGGAATTGGCAACACTGCAACATTTTTGTCAATGTATCTATCTCTTTAATTAAAATCCCTAGAATATGGTGCCCTTTTGTAATAACAAGTGAATTTTAATATTCCCTCATATATGTATGAATGTATTACTAAACTTTTTAACAAAATAAGGATAACATAACAAATTTATACCTTATAAAATGTAACATATATAACTGTAGTTGCAATAAGAGCACCATGACATCCAAAGGATCACAGACGAAAGACCACATATCATAATATAATTATATTATTAATATCTCCTTAAACAACTCTTTACTTATATTATTAAAAAATTAAATTCAGCAAACAAAACTGGATATATCACAAAAAATGGTTCCAATTATTAAAAACCATAACATATGTTCTATTTAATATAAAGAATATGTTGAGTAAATAGTAATGTGACTTTATGTATTAATTAAGAAATTTAATTGGAAAATTATAATAGAATTATTTTTTAAAACTAAAGGGGAATGCTATACATTTAAGAAAAAATATGAAAAATAAAGGAGTAATGAACATTACTAATTTTAAGGAATTTTTGTTTGAACTGTCCTAAATATCAAAGCAAACTTTGATTTCAAGACTATTTTAATTTGTAGTCTAAAAATATTAACATTTTTAATAATCATACTCATGTATAAATTCGATATCATCTGCCATGACACAGTCCAAGAGAAAGAGGCTCCATATTAGTAAACCAAAGAGATTTTGTAGAATTATCACTTAAATTACCAATCAGAATTCTGGACGGTAACAACTTATAAATCAATGGAGCCAAAAATGACATGTCCTATCCAAACATAGCGCCGCAATTTGAGCACCGTCTATTCTTCATCGCCAAACAGCACAAAATGCCGATAGGGAAAAATAAAATGGCGCACAATATACCGAGACAAGTGAAATCGTCTTCTAATATACCGACTCGACATGCTGGGCAGGCCCCTACAGCTATTATAGGAGGTGGTATAATAATATTAGTAGCCCCATAGTTTGGGACAAAAGCTGTTTGCGGGGTTGTACCATACGGTGTGTAGCCAGGCGGTGGAGGGAATGACCCTTGGGGGAGCGGCGGCGGCGGCGGAGGATAAGTGTGTGCTCCTGAAATAAAAACAAATATAAAATCAAATACTTACCTTTAAACTATGAAAAAGTTCTATAAACCATCTAACTACAAACTTGCAGTCATAAATAATGACAGAAACAATGTGACAAATTCTGTTGTTGAAACTTGATTCCCTTATTTAATTAGTTATTGTCATTATCAATCTGTAGCAGAGTTTATTTATAGAATAATGTATCTGTAGTCACATGGATAAAATTACAACCATTTTTCTGCCTTATTTTTGCAAAATGTCAATTCTAAGTTTCCCTGACTGCCTGAAGTAAGAAAGGTAACTTTATCATGCAATTGTATCATAGAAATACAATCTAGACGTAAAATTTATAGTAATTAAGTCTGTTACACATTACAGTAAAATCCCAATAAATATAAGTATGTATAGTAATATGTATATAAATATGTTTTATTTGTCATAAAAATAATTCAAAAATTGTCATAAAAACAACTCGCATTTCTTATCAGTTGTACTGAGAGAGTTTTTAATACATAAACTCTATTATGTTACACTTAAGTAAGTTGTTCTGAAGCTATTATGTGTGAAGCGTAGGTCATACAAGTAATTTGAGCCAAAGTAGACTTTAAAGTTATGAGGCTAAGCAGGGATTGTATTCAGATGTCAAGGACAAACAGGTCAATAAAATTAAAGCCAATAAGTAAATGAAAAATAAAACAAGCTAAAAGATTGTTGAGTAGTTACGTAAATATATACATATTTGTATATACATATATTGGGCAAATTGGATTTGCTTAAAGAAAGGCAAAATAACATTATTTAGACTGTATTAACTCATGTCCCAATTGTATATTATATTCAAGCAACCATATAACCATGACTTGATTTTGCAGGTTCAATAATGGAAGCTAATAATTGAATTATCTGTGTACAATAAAACTATAATAAGTGACATCATATTTTGTTATTAACATTCAATGGCAATAAATTTATAAGATATATTTGTTAATATTATTCAAAAACAGTATAACAAATGCCAGTCATTACTTTTCATCACAATATGAATGTAAGAAATAAAAATAAAACTTGCACAGCATAAAATTATAAACAACAACAGGATATTCAATGTAAATAATATTGTATGCTATTAGTTTTTCAAAAACCAGTTTGAAGGACTTACACAAAATTTAATTATAACATTTAACATATAGAACAAGTTTTATGGTAATCATATTAATTTGTTCTCATGACTAATTTATACTTTAGAATAATAACTTTTCAAGTTTAGTAGTGATAAGAAATATAGCGAAGTTATAATTATGTTAGGCAGCATCATAGTCATTTACTATTACCTCTATTAGTAACATAAATTTCAGAGTGATAGCCGGGACGTTCGGCACAAAGAATGTTTATTATCGATGGCGCAATATAGTAAAGTTATCTAGACTCTTCAAACAATATGCCGTGATTCATATTCATTCGATATAGAACATACCCGTTCCCATAGTAGCTGCTGAGTAAGGAGGTGGTTGTTCAGTAACAGTAGGCTTCTCCATTTTTCTTTGAATAAGAATTTTGAAGCACAAAAACTTTTAATTAGTTTATTATCACCAATTCCCACTTGACAACTATACACTAAGTACTAACAAATCAGCTGTCAGTTGTCGTCTAAAGAAAAATAAAATGTCATATTTCTTATAGTCACTTGTCAAATAGATAAACAAAAACAATACCAGAATTATAAGAAAGATTATAATTAGGTATTGTTTAATTATAAGTGAATGAAAATATTCAAAGGATCCTAAAATTATTTAGATTAATTCTCTCTAGGATGAAACATGCAAGTAAAAATTTTTTTGATGTTATTTTGTGAATAAGTATGAAATGGAAAAGAACATAAGTTGTAAAACTATTTAGTAGGCTATAAAAACACCGAGTTCTCCTGCCCCGTTACGCTGTCTGAGGAAACTGTTTAGGTTTGGGTCCAAAAAGTTAAAGTTAACTTAAAATTTGAGCCTGTACTATACACAAAGATTTACGTTGTGTTCGGTGTTTGGTTTTGAAAGGTTGTTGGATCCCAAATAGGACGTTCCATTGGTCTCTAACAATCGATAGGGACACAATTAATGTTCTAGCCACTCATGATAGGCTGCCCCGTCAACTGTGTACAATATCAGGGTGCCTCCAACGTGCTAGTTGACGATCGGATTAGAAGACAAGATGATGATCTCTAGGGGAATTCGGGCGTCCTTGCAGTCTCCTAATCAAGCCACACTGATAGAGCAGGTTCGGCTGTTTTCTTGGATTATAATTATGGAGCATCGTATAACTTCCATCCATCATATTTGCTTTATCAAAAATTAAAGTTTCAAGAAGAAAAGTCAATTTGAACAAATGCTGAATTTTCTTTTTCTCACAGTGCACTTCAACAATAGCAGAGGACTATACTATAATCTCTTGCCACCCAGAGACTAGTAAGGCGCACATTTTTGCCGGAGACGCAGATTTTATGTTCTAAAGAATAGGTTTGCCTTATATGGCCACGTTACACTCATGGCTATAACTTTCTTCAGCCCCCAGTCAACTTCAAGACCCCAATATTTGTACCCTACAAATGCTGGTGGGCATATGCGTGGACAAAATAGTTTATGTCGGTGTTAACCAATCACACAGCGGTGGCCAAGAGTTTACTTGTTTATTTGGAAGACTCAGTAAGACTGCTTATATGATTCTACGGCGGAACTCTATTACTCACCTTTAAACTGGCTGTTTTCATGCATGCTAAATTATTCACTCAATCGCCACCTTTATTGTGATAGCAAAAATGGTCGAACGAATTAAGAAATTGGTGGCTGGCTTCCTTCTCTATTAAAGATCGGTCGAGATGAACGAGCGCTTTAACTGCTAGTTAAAATTATCTCTTGGTCTATAGCTAATTGTAATCAGGCTAAAAAATCAAATCTAAACCGAAATGTTTCAGATGTTTGTTAAGGAAGGTTTTTCTCTGTCTGATGTTGTGAAACTCTATGCTCTTGGCAATAGAGCTTTCTGTTATAAGCCAACGCGGTCGCGATAAACTACTGTTAGCTCTCACTACGACGTCTGTCTAAACTTTATACATTATAGTTCATATGGTAACAGAAAAATCTACACTATTTACATCTTAAATGCAATACTTCACGCGGAGACAGCTTCTATATTTAAACAAAGCAGGAGTCAACACAAAACTGAAAATACTCTATAGAAAACACTTTGGGAAAGGTACGAAGGAATTGCAGGCTTTAGTAATTGCATTCTATTTTTTATAATCGATCAAACAGACACACCATGGTCGTCAATCATTTCGTTGTAGACTTTCCTCGCATCCCTTGGAAGCGATACAGTTCCTCCTTGCTCATGAGTACAGCAAATAGTTGGAACATTTTCTGTTTTTCCTTCATTATAATTTAGGCGTCTTTAAAATACATATAATAAAAGTGATGATTTTTCTGCAATCGCAAAAAAAATCCATTGTAGATATAGTATATAATACGCTTTCCTGTGATATTTATTTTACGCAATGATTCTTATGTGTATTTATTAAAGTGAAACTTCCAACAAGGCTGCGTTAAACATTCAACGCGCCAGGGGTGGGGGGGGGGATAAGAATAGAGAGAGCGAAAGGTAACGCGTGGCGCTCAAACTCATGACGGCACTCAATTGTAACTTGTAAGGAATATTGATAAAGTTAACAAAGTTCATCTTAGATACACTGAAAAAAAGAAATTTCTACATCTTCCTGTTTTCATTCCAACAGTCACTTCCAACATTTCACTTCTTCCGCATTGAGGGACACCACGCACAATAAAAAAATTGATAATTATTTCGTCTTATTTTTTAGTTTAACTGGTTAATCGATTTAAATAAAACAACAAACCAACTATTGAACTTTCAATATAATCATCATTTCACAAAACAATAACTAATAACGCTTTTAACTAATAACTTGCTTACTATAATATTTACAGCGCCTTTTTTGTGTTTCCATTTATAATAACCTAACAATTAACTGGGTAAAAATATTGTTTCACTTTCAAGTCAAGATTTTAATCATTTCTATTAGTACTACATTCATCTGGAAATAGTATGGAAAATATTAAAACATAAAAAATTTAAAAAGATCCTGTCAAAATATACAATACAATAAACTTAATAACATTCAAATAACTAAGCCATATTTACATACAATTCTAAAATCAGTTAAATTAACCGATGTATTCCAACTTTTAGTATTTTCATCACAAAAAAATTACAACATTTATTATTTTTGTATTAATATAGTTTATAAAAAATAACAATGGAATGTATTATTATACATATCTGTACTTCAATATTTTAGACTGCATTAAACAAAAAAAAAAAAAACAAAATAGAACATGTTTGTGTATCATCCATAAACAAATATATATATTCTATAGAAAACTTAAAACAAAAAAAAAAACAAATCAACTGAATACTCTGACCAGCATATTCAAATCTTAGTCACAATATATTTCGTTTCCATATTAATGATATCAATCAATTCATATATATATGTTTGTATGTGTTTAGAACCTGACTGGTACCCAGCATCCCGTCTGTTCATCTCGACGGTAGTAGTGAGGTCTGTTGTCAGGGAACACTGTGACAGCGGGGAACGGATGTTGTTGGATGAACTTTAGAGTTACACGAATCTGAAAAACAAACAGTCCTTTATTATATGAATAAGAAGTTAATATTAGCAAGTATAGTATAGTGTGTCCAAGTCTAATTTATTTTGTTCAGAGATTATGAATATATTACTCGAAAGTAGTAAAATCTATAGTAATTATGTGACGTTATATAAATTACAAATATTATTTCTTGACCACGCGGTAAGTTTATTGATTGAAGGAATAAATTAGTGCTCATATGTTATTATCTAAGGTATATTATTATTGAAAAGTTTTATCAAAATTTACTCAATCCTTTTTGCCTCAAAGAAAAACATTCCAACATCTATTTATATATTTTTAGGGTAATATAATACAAAAAATACTACAATTCTGATAGTACAACGAAACTTCGAACACCGGAAGTTTGTTTGTTCTGCTGTTACAATGATTAGGGGCCGTCCATAAATAACTTCACATGAATTTTAGGACTTTGAATTTCCCCCGTCCTAGTAAATTTAAATTTATGTCTGTCTTTAAAAATAATAGAGAAAAAACAGCTATTTTAATTTTTATTAAATATTCAAAACTTGCGTTTAAGTGTTTTAGTTAACCCCCCATGCCACAATATGTCATACTTGGGTGATACCCGCCCTCCATTAATATTTGACGTACTTTATGTATGGCCCCATATATGTTTAATAATATCTCACATTATGTACGAAGTGCGGCGCCTCAACGGCCGGCGTTGTACTGAGATGCTGTAGTATGAAGTCATCGGATTGACCCAGCCACAACTCGACACTACGCAGCGGCTCGTAGTTGAAAGGACCGATGCGCAACATACCGACTCCGTTGTCATATATATCAAACACCTGGAAAACGAGATTTTAAATTTAATATCAGATAAGGGATTCCAAAAATCTGTTCCGTAGATGCTAAGAATTAAAAATTTATTTGGCATTAGTTGCCGTAACAACAGTGTATTTGTTTTTGATATGTGGTTCCATAAAATGAAAGGTTATTTGATTTCTGCTATAATATTAAAAGTTTAGGAAGTTATGTTACACATGATAGTATTAAAACCAAAACACATTTTTCTCTATGTATTTCTATGATTTGTTTTTTGGGAAGCAGTTTGGGAAGAAAGAACCAAAATTAAACGTAGTAATGGTAATATTTCTGACCTGAGCAGCGTTTGGTCCACCAGTGATGGTTCTGGCGCTTCTTAATGGCAGTTCCGGTCCTTTATCGGGGAAAGTCGCGGGGAACATATCCCCAGCCCTTATATCAACTCCTACACCCGTCACTAGTGGTGAAGGTGAACCACCCAACGCTGTATTTAATTCGCAACAACACGCTAGCGTCAAGTCTATCTCTTCTGACAGACGGTGGAATGACACTGGAACATTTGAGATAATTATGTAAATTTGGGTAATAACTTTAATTTTTTATATAAATATTTTGTTTCACATAGATCTTTAGTAGTTTTTCTTTGGACTATGACAATGATTCTAAAAGGTAGCTATTTGTTGTGTGTTTAAAATGCTATTGGTTAGACTGACGATCTAATATATTGTATTTTGTCTAAGAACTGGTTGAATGTTAGAAGAATAAGGAAACTTGTAGATATACATTTCAGGAGATTTAATTTAGTTGTATAAGATTTATAGAAGTTTCTTAATCACATTCTAAAAACAATCGTCCAATTAACTTTCTTAGCATAGGTTAGCATACGTTGGAAGGTAGCTCAAAGTTTAGGCGTCATTAGAATGATAGTAGATAATTTTTATTAAATGATTAATTTTTGTGTATCTTAACCAGATCAACAACGACTTTAAAAATATTTTATATTCAAAGATAATATCAGAAAAATTGGGGTTCTTATAAGTTGTTCGACACTTAGGTCTTTATCCATAACACAAAACCAAAAATTAATTACTCTATCAGAAGTAAGATTATAATCTTAATGTCAATATTATTGTCATTAATTTAGTTACAGAACAATGAAAAATTGAATAAATTTTATCTCGAACAAATGATGGTCTTGAGTTATAATAAAATAATGGGTTATAAACAACGTTTAAAGAGTTTACACGTCGTTAAACCACAAAAGCACAAAACATTATGTACAACGAATATCCGCCCACGTGTTCTTCATAAAATTTCAACATTTGGCACCCTGACAAATAGGCGACCTTCGTATCTCTTGATATGTCTGGCTTGAGAAATGGAAACGAATCTTTGATATGGATGTACAAATGTATTCTGATTATATATTATTTAAACAATTGAAAATTGCATACATGGCAATTGTGCGTATATTTTATATACTTTCCAGATTTGATTTCATCATTATCATACCATCATGAGGATAGAATTGTGAATGAAAAGACGAAAATTGTGAATGTTTAAGTACGGACACTAAAGTACTGAAGAATTAAATGACAGGCATCATTTAAAAATTATGAATAGAAGATAAATGTAAATTATACTGAGGAATAAAGGAATAATTATTATTATCTGATCGTAAATTTCATACTTACACATGATATTAGCGAAGAGCTCGTCAGAATATCTGTGAGGATCAGTGAATCCTCCTACCATCTGTAATTCGAGCCTACCCTCAGGGTAACCTGCAGCTAGCTGCTGTGCTTTAGCGACCATCGCCGCCGCTACTTCCTCTGTACCAGAACCATCGAGATGGGCCAATGAAACTGCACCTGAACCTATTAATCGAAGGCATATTAACTTCAATATTAATTAACACTATAAGCAATAGAATATGTAGAAAATGTAGAATGTAAAAGTCATAGACTTGATCCTACGACCTTCGTAATATCAAGTCTAATCTGATAACTTAATCAAACATTGGGTCCCGGACTCGAATTGGTGGAATAATCATTATACAGGGTGACTGGTAATTTGACGATCATATATGACAAAATAAAAATTAATATAACATAAATATTAATAAACTTCTAAGTAAAGTTAACTAAAAGTTATGTAATTAATTACGCATCGTGTGAACACCCTACAGATTAGGTATACACACACACACACATACGCGTGCGGCGGCGTGGTGTTGTATCAGCACGCAGCCGCACGCATCCAAACTTGGAACACTTGGAACGTGTCCACACTTTATTTATTTATACGGAAATTTGGTCAATAATTAAGTACCTATTTTTTTTACATAATTCGAATGAGAATCATGTACCGAGTATTCTCCTTAAATATTGATAGTAATTCACCAGTCACCCTGTATACAAGGGCTGATCGAAAAGTAATGATAATTCAATGTTTATCTGCATAGTCTTCTAGCAAATCAATACGTTGAGTCCATCTTTTTTCTGAACTCATAACACCCTAAAAAAATTTTTTCTGAGTATCCAAAAACGCTTCTACAGCAGGCATCGCCTCGATATAGTCGTTAATTTTTTGTCTCTAAGTTGTTAGTTGAGCCGTGAAGAGAGGTAAAAGTCACTGGGAGCCAGGTCTGACGAATATTGGGGGTGTTCGGACAATTCGAAGCCCGTTTTTTTTAAGCTGAAGTTGGTATATGTAGGAAGAAAAAACAATTTTATATTTCACGTGCACTACAAATATCCGATTTTCATGACCTTAAGATCACCCCTCGTATTTCATCGTCATATCAGTATGAAGAAACCATTTACGATTTCTTACGAGTGTCTGAATAAACTTCTAACTTTTCAGTATACAAGAAACATTGTAAAGCTCCTTATGGACACAATACTAAAGGTAATGATTCTTTATAGTGAACATTTCTGTATATTTATATAATATTTACCTGAATGTCTGACAACAACTATAATACAAGAAGTGGCATCGTCGGAGCCTATGATACTGACGTTTTCTGGAAAAATAAAAATACCACAATATACATACTATGACAGATACGAATTTATTTCCAACATTTTCTTGAATCCCATTTAGTAATTGAAATCATATCAAAGTAATTGAAAGGATAAATTAACAAGGCAGATTTATCATGTAGTTATTAAAAAAATATTTTTATTGGAAGCCGGTTCCTAATTTTGTTTTTGAATAATAAATGTTTAGTGTATATCAAAAATATTAAACAATCACAATTTAATATTGTAATATTGATGATGTATGAAAAATTATTATAAAACTTACATACTTAAATGAAATTAATATTTTCGGATTTACTACGCGTTTTTGTTGACTATAAACTACATACACCCGACGTTTCGGTTACTTTTCAGCAACCGTGATCACGGACAGACGTAGTAGAAAGTAACCTAAACATCGAGAGTATGTAGTTTATAGTCAAAAATAAAAACGCGTACTAGTTTCATTTAAACGAGTACGTCAAAATCTTAGATCTCATTTTAAAACTTACTGTCGTGGGGAACAACAGCGGCCAATTCTCTCTGGGCTACGTACAACAGCCCTTGAGGTCCGACGACCCTGGGTGCTGTGGCCAGGAGCTGTGCTGCTGCGTCTCTGTACCCTGGATGAGCAGACAGCAGCGCCCTCACAGACGTGGGGCACTCGTCAGCCAACACCCCGTTCAGCACTACCACCATGCTGGAACTGGTAAATATAGGTCTTATAGATTACACTTCTATATGTAGTTCATTCAAATCACAGTTATATCATATCATAGTCAGGTTTTCCTTTTAGTTCAGTCACATGCTAAACAGAATCTTTCCTAAAAATTGTTAGCACACGCATGCCAGCCTAAGTGAATTTGAAATGCTTCGAAAAAATCTGTTTTGGCGACAATTGCGCCATAATTTTTTTTTTGTTCTCTTGTTATTTTTGTAATGTTTTATATTAAGAAGCTGGAACTGGTAGATTTTGTATATTTACTTTTATAGTTCAGTCACATGTGATAGACCCAGTACATAATCCTTAATGAACATCTATAAGACATCCATGCTATCCTACATAAATTTGAAATGCTTGCAAAAAATGTCTTATCGCTTATATTTTGTTGTTTTCTTATTATTTATATAATGTTTTACATCAATAAATACGAAACATAATATAAAATGGTACAGATGACAGAATATTACATGTACCGTGAACATTTTAATATTTTCATAATAATTTTAAACACTTATTCGTTATGGTTTTATTATGACGTTAATATCAACTGTAGTATAATACTATATTTTGTAACAAATAGCTATAATTTATAAAATCATTCGTCACACAAAAAAAAAACTTTTATTTAAAAATATGATTAAATGTCAAATAAAACAAGATGGCCGCGAGCTACTTCTTTATAGATAAAAAACATTCTTCTATAACACTTCTTACATCTTCTATGATAGTTAATTATAATCTATATATATTTAATATTGTTTCATATTAAGTAATTCATCACACATTTCTTTCCCATTATTCTATACTACATCTTTATAGCACGGTGTTGCAAGTGTTAAATAAATGTATAAATGCATAAACACACAGGAACCGTGAGTTATTCTGGACGTAAAGTTCTATACATATATCGTAATATTAATTTACAACAATTGTCTGTACTTGTAATGTATTCAGAATGGCGTCGGGTCACTTCACTGACACCGTACGCTCCCAAACGTATATTATTTGCATACATTTGTATGAAATACAACAAACCAAAAAACACTATAACTGCTTCAAATATATTTATATATATATATATATATCATTAATACTATAGAAAATATATTCATTTCAATTCTTGTTGAAATAATTATATATTAAATTAAACTTCTTAAATCTAATATCGTATTAGTTTTTTGTAGAACAAAATTTATTAAATAGTGTTGCCATTAGATTAAAATTATATAATAATGTTTTAAAATTCGCTTCAGTTCTATAAAAAAAATTGGATTTTTTTTAAAGCTTGTTTCATTTAAATGGAAATCAATTACTTTAATTATAATAATATAAATATTAAAAAAGTACTATGTTATAATTTATTCAAAGATTTTGTGGAATCATTAGTATCTTTAAGCATCCGTTCTAATTGGGGATATTAAATTATCAATGTAAGTACGATAAACCGTAAAAAGCATTTAAATGCTCGGTAATTCCCCTACAGTACACGAAATTAATGGCATAATCTATAACAACTTTGTACAATAAATAAATAAAAAAAATACCATGATAAAGTATGTTTAATTTATCCAAATATATTGTCATGAGCAACCAACGAAAAATCTTTTTACAAATTTTTATAGTACTTGCCAATAAAAGTTCAAGGACAATCTGAAAAGTAGAACATTGAGACAAGAAAATATGTTCGCAAAAGTATTATATGTAAAAGTTAAAGTAATAAAGTATAAAGTTAAGTAATAGATGAAGAATATTTTGCTTTACTTATATAGTTAATAAAATACACACACACACACACACACACACACACACACACACACACACACACACACGCACACACATATATACAACTATGTATAGTTATAGTCAAAGCATAATAAAATTAAATATATTTCATACCTACATAATGCAGGAAACTATTATTATGTTAATTAATAATTATACAATATAATTACATATATGTATTCCTTTTTTTTTTAATTGTACCTAATTTTAAGTATTTTCGCATTCAATTAATGGCGAATTTAACAAAAAGAGTTTATATGTAGACATAATGGGACATGATTCATAACAAAAAAGATACTGCCAACGTCTTATAGTTGCATGTTCTAAATTTAAATATTTATTATAATAATCTATTGCAGAGCAATCATTTATGATCTGTATGATATTTTATTATGAATAATTTATATGACATTTAAATCGATTATTGACTTATATAATTATTTTTCTGATATAAATAAGGGTTATTGGTTTTCGCGATGGATGTTTTTGATGTAATTACCTAATATTAATATTAATCGCACATTTAAAATACAAATTTAAATCACCACTAAATATCTTCAGAACGAGGAAAAAGAATTTCATTTTAATTATATTATGTTAAATCGTGATAAAATAATTTTATAAACATGAATGATAAAGTCAATAATAATATTTAATAACAGATAATGTATTGTAAATTATATTAATCAACAATTTAATATCCATCTTCTAAATTATAAAATATGTAAATTAACTCCATATTTTAACACTAGGACTGATCTTACGCTTCAAAAGCATTTTAACAGCATCCCACGTCCTTGGATAAATAAGAGGTGATTAATGATGTCCATTGTAAATGCCCAAATATGAGATGACCGTAACGCATTCAGCCACAAGTAAAAATTATAATATATAATAATACACTAATTTAATCTATAAAAAAAGATTTTTTTTTACATTAATTTAAATAAGTAATTTACATAATTATAATCACCCTTATTATCTCCAAAGCATAGACAATCCAAGCAATCCGTTAGCGTATCACAAAAAACAACACTGGCACAAAACAAAGAGAGCAAAAAAAGAAAAAACAAAATTTAAATTTAGAATGTTACAGATCCGATATTCAAATTATAAGTTGACGCGCATAGAACCGTGTCCGTAGTGAGCCAGAGAGCGTCTAGGTTATCGCGACCGTCGACATGAGCATTGAAGCTGCGAGTTACTAGCTTGTTATTCTTGTGATAATGCTTATTATGTTGGAAATAGTGGCCCGATAGTGTCTGTATCGTGCAATAAGCAATTAAGAAATATACCGTCAACTTTATCTCGGAATATAATAACAAACGAGCGCAGGCGTCCACTAATGTCGTTTTGTCTTATGATAATTAATATTATTAGCTGGCTTCCTAGTAACGTCTTAATGATTTTAATGCTCGTGCAAAATCGTATTACTTTTAACCCTTGCGATATCGTTTGTTATGAAATGGAACACGTGATACAAAAATTTAATTTAAACTTTCCTTGAACGGACTCGCTACCGTTTTAACCGAGTACGAGATAACACATTAACGAATAGAGAGTTCAAAAGTCTCAATCCCCGGGTCGGCGGATCAAAGACTATTGCTAATTGGGTCTAATAAAGAGCGCGTGCGTCGTTGCACTTAACTCGATATACGAACAAGAGGGATTCAGGCACTGCTTGATGGCTGATGCATCGTTAACATATCTAAGTGACTTCAGTCTAAGGTGTTCATATTATATAATTAAACCTCCTTAGTGCATTCTCAATACAGACATTGGCTGAATACACTGCACCAGATATTTATATTTCAGTCGATGCAAATTTGTTGTTTGTCAGTATTCGAAATTTGAATTTTCTGTTCAATAATAAAATTGAAGTTTTATAAGTAATAGTCGATATATCATTAAAAATAATTTCATTCACTTCAACTTTTAAATTTTCTTATTTTATTTACTGTAGCTTTCCAGAAATCTATTATTAAAATACATACATGTAATTAAAGCGAGCGTAAACATCACAGGTACTTGTAATTGAATTTGCCGGTAATTGATATTTTATTGTTGTTTTACATTGTCATAGTGTAATTCAAGTTATTACGTCAAGGAAAATTATTAGTTTGAGTATTTTCCAAAACAATGTACAGTTTGACGTGTTTCTGTAATTAAGGATTTAGGTACGTTTTTCTTCTAGGAAACCGTTTTCTTGAATATAATGAACTGATGGTTAATTAAAAAGCGTCTTTTTTTTCTTTGTAAAGAATTCATCATAGTATTGATGAGTAAAAAGTAAAAATATACCTAGTTATAAATCTTCAAAATTTGGGTAAAATTCTTAATAATGAATAAAGTTCTTGAAATAAAAGCAATTTTGAGCTTAATATTCCGGTAATATTTATATAAAAAAATCATTAAAACGAGAAGGATTCAAACCTGTAATAATGTTTGAGTTGCTTTGTCAATCAAACAATCGGGTTCTGAATAGACTTTTGAGTTAGTAAATTAAACTTTCCGTATATTTTACTATCACATCGAAATGTAAACTCTCGTAAGTTATAAATTGGAAGAACTCCCCCCTCCTGACAAAGTAAAATAAGTAATATGTTTTATGAATTTAATGAAATTCAATAAAATCAATTATAATGAGATCTAAGATTTTTGTGAGTTTTATTCATTTAATTAAACTATTATTTTTAATTTTTTAATTATTATTATGAAATGCATTATTATTATGAAACTATTCTTTCTCATTTTCATTTTTTTAACCGTGATCACGGGTGCTGTAAAGTAACCGAAACGTCGGGTGTATGTAGTTTTTATCAAAAATTAAGTCGCGAAGTATAATACGAAAAATATTACATAGTTTCGTTAAAAATCATTTGTATACTGTTACCTTTTACTCGACAATATTTTGAGGCGTTTTTTTTATATTTTTTAATATGTGTAGAGACTCTCTACTAGAGAGTATATTTTTATTGTATAAAAATAAAAGCTGAAGTTTATTTTAAATATTCACTATAATCTAAAATATAAACTTTTTTTGTCTCATTTCTAGCCTCAATATTTTTAGTAACAAACATTTTAGTTGCTAAGTCAATAATTGAATTAGTTCACAGAGTTAAGGATAAATTCGTTTCGATATAAAATAAACCACAATATCATATCACAGATATATCAAGATAAAAGCTAAATATTACTCAAGTAATAAAAATTTATAATAATTCTACATCATTCTATATAAAGACAATGAATGATTTGTATTACCTATATTTAAAGAATAGGTTTAATAAAATTAATTTCTCTTTATCCGATTTTTCAAACGGTATATCATTGTTTTATTAAAATATTTGCTATTTTTGACCCCCCCCCCTCCCGACAAAAATGTCCCTATTTAAAAAAATTGATTCCAATTGGATTTTTTTATTTGGAAACAGTTTCCTTGCCTTTCTTTCTCAGCTTTATTTGGTTAATATCGGTCCAGCAGTGTTAGAAGTATCGACTCTTTTCCAAAAAGATGTTATGCATTCTTGAAGTATGATTACTACGTTCAATGCCTCACGCGTGCCAGAATAATTTTTAAGTGACGTAATGCGTTGGCTGGTTTTTAAAATTGACTTACAAAATATTAGTTCAAAGTATTCATTTTAGCATTATTTATAAAAAATAAAAACTATAACTAGTATATAATCAAAATTTATAAACATATTTATATGACACGTCTTCTTATAACTTTTACGACGATATTGAAAAAGATATTTTTTGTACAAGATTATTAGTACTAACAGAACCAATAAAAATATTTAATCTCCATCACTATCACTATCATTTTAATCTAACATTTAATACAGTTAAATTAATCCCTACTAATATTATAAATGCGAAAGTAACTCTGTCTGTCTGTCTGTCTGTCTGTCTGCTACGCTTTCACGCCTAAACCACTGAACTGATTTTAATGAAATTCGGTACAGAGATAGAGTTGACCTTGAGAAAGAACATAGGATAGTTTTTATCCCAGACTTTTGAAAGGTTCTCTTGGAAACGCGATATAACCGAACTCCACGCGGCGAAGCTGCGGGCGGAAAGCTAGTAATAATTATAAATTAACAATAGAAAGGGTCAAGGGTGTAATATATTTTAGAGCCGACAATTCCTTTATAGCCGGGGGTTATTCTGATACGGATTCGTGACATAGGACTAGGAACAGACCTGGCCCATTATGGACAACGGCCAATAGAACTGTCTCTACACTTATTAATGACTGTAAGACAATGACGGTAATACTATTAAATGGTATAAGCATACCCACGATGAAATAAACTTTAATATCTCAAACGCACTCACACTATTTATTACTTATATTACATATGATATTACTATTATCAAATATACCGTTGTTTTAATTCAATTAATTCCTATAACAGTTGAGGACATTCTATAAAAGGAAAAAGTATAATACAAATAGCATTCGTTAATGAAAGAATGAATCTTATTGTCGGACGCGACATCACAGGAATTGTTATCACAATCTATAATTTTATATTCCCACGGCATATTAATGACTAGGCAAAAGTACGGCTGAAACGAGCCTTTTATGCGCCGTCGTATAGCTTATTGGCCGTCTCATTTGCGGCGAGAGACAAACGACGGAGGCGATCACAAATTTCGCCGATATAATCGTAAGGTAAGACAAGGGCATAAATGGTTATCGATACCGAACGAGATATGGTACATCCCTGATGGATGCCGCACGCTCTACAGATAGCATCTCCATCGTGACGAGCACCGGACTATTGAACCAATTATTATTCAATATCAATCACATCACTAGGGCAGAACATTTATTAACATTAGCATCGATTCCGAACCACTGGCCTCCGGTCAAGTGACAATCGTAACAGGCCGACCTGATTGAATTACGGATTTATTGCTTTATTATTAATTCATTCATATCGAGGGTCCCGATAAAAGATATTCATCACTCACTGATACTAATAAATGATTATAGGTCATTCAGAATTCATCAAACAATCGGTTGGACGACAGATAACAGTACAAAACTAATCAAGTAACAAATTAATACGGAAGTTTTTTTATGTTATGAACAGCAACTTAAGTCTAATAGACTTTGATGCGAGGATCATTCAGGTCGCTGATAAATTAGTGACAAAAAATATCACAGGCGATAATGTGAGAATAATGAACTAGGTCGTGTCAGAACAAACATGAGGACGGTACTCATGGCTGAGGTTACTCAGATGTGCTGGCTGACGTAGCCAGAGATTATATTATGTATCTAACTTTATCGATGCCCAGAATCTCGCACGATTCTCCCGACCGTACTCTTCATAGGGACCGTACAGAAATTAAAATAATACTAGCATTATAAATGTAACATGAGCTGTACTGGTACAATATTGTGAACAGAGGTAATGCTAATTCAATAGCGTAATACCTCCATATCTTGAGATGTAGCGATGGGACCGATAGACAAAGATTTCACCGATATGGTACTCCTCGTGATTTATTTCGGCCGCTCCCATATAAGTACTGTGTATCGCAACAATGGACCGAGACTGTGGATTTACGACAAACGATTTGGTAGCGATAAAAGTTTTAAGACGAATAATATATTGTAAACCATAACATTCCTCAAACATCTTCGGCTGAGCATATATTATAGAGGATAACAGCTCTGTCTGCTATGAACGAGATGTTTTGCAAGTTACTGCTACAAAAACATAATATTTTTTATCATTTCATAGACTAAATAATTCGTTTGACCTTAAACATCTGTACTTCAAAATAATACCCAAATTTCTTCTCCGAGATAATCTATTTAAAAAAGTCTATATTATTACTACTTATCAATAAACAATGTATCAATTCTTTTTATATTTTTTATAATTAAAAATGAAAATATACATTCATATCACATATAAGTTAAAAATATATAAATTTGAATAAAAAATTATCAGTAGACGGATCAATGAATAAATTTAATTTAAAATATTTGATTTTCTAATATAATCAATAGTTTAGATTATAGATAATTCTAGATTCTCAGGATACTTGAGAAGGTAAGGCTGCGATCTTGTATCTAACAGATAATAGATTGCTTCTAGATAAGTTTAATAGAGGATTTTAATGTAACCAGTAATGTCGGCACTTAATGGACCGGAGATGCAAAATACGTTGTGAAAACGAGCCAAATAACATAAAACAACTATAGCTCAGTATTTTATTATATAAATAGATAAAAAAAATCTAAATTTTTATTGGTTAAAAAAGGCATAAAACGTAACCAAAAATATTATTACGAAAAATATATTGAGAATCCTAATACATACAAGTCTTGCATATAAAAATATTGATAAACAAATAGGCATTTATTTATCAAATTATCTGATATTGTATTCAAATAATTATTATAATAAATTATATATTCATATAAGAATCACGCCTGCATAAAACCTTTTTTATACATCTTAAGTTAGTTGGAAGAGAATGCAGTTTAAGCATTACATCAACTCTATATGCATTAAATTATTTTTATGCAATAAATTTTTATAATAATAATAATAATTTAAAAATTAAAATACAATAATCATTAATTTTATCATTCGGCGCTAACAGTATTTGTTAAAACCGGTATTGGAAGAAACCTAATAATTTTCTTAATTAATATTAATCCAGTTATTTTTTTTATTATTACCATAAAAAATTATAGGATTCCAAATATCTTAAAAATAAAAAATATACGTATTAATTAAACTTAACTCTCTGGTTTTTAGATGTAGGTAATTTGCGTTATTTAAATTACTGCGTCTTGTATACATAATCTAAGTTTGCATTGTCACAGTACATACGAAACCTTTTCCGTCTCTAATTTAATAATCCATATATTAATACTGTTATATATAAAGCTTTATGAAAGAAAAACTATTAATGCTATGTATAGTGAAGATGCTAATTCAGTCTGTTATACTAATAAATTAAAAATTTGGTTTTTATATTGAATAAATCTAAATTCATCATACTTTATGAATAAAAGAAATATATATTTGTCATATTATTAATTTTTATTTACTTTCATCGATAAATCAATATATTCCGACTATATATGATAAGAAATTATCATTTCCATATCATAAATATTTATATCATAATTCGCAAAACCGATTCTTATCTTGCAGAACGAATGTTTTTGGAATCAGTCGAAAACATATCAAGGAAATTCCGTATTATTCAAGGTAATGCGGTCACACGATAAAAAAAAATACAAAAATAATGAAAAATTTTGAATAAAAGTCCATATAAAATGACTAATTTCTAAATATTCCATGTCAAACGTTTGTGGACCGAGAACCTCTAGTTTCACAATTAACATAAATTCTTTCACGAATACCATGATAATACACCATAAACTAAGAAAGCAGGGTTGTCAAACACTACATTTTTAGTTCACAATACATAATTAATCAAACCTAAGAAAATTCTTTCTACATTATATAATAACGTAGAAGATGAGTAATTTTAATATATATATTTTTAGTTTTTGTTACTTTTACTAAGCGACAACCCTACATCAGATCATGAACACGTCCTCTCTCCATTGTCACAGTCACGGCTTTACGTAAATAACTTAAAATAAAAAAAACAGAACAAAAAATAAAATCGTTGATATTTATATTAAAAATAATTTATTGCTCATAAATAAATACATTCTCACGGATATCGTTTGGAAATAATTAATTGAATTAATATAAAAAATATAGAGAAATTGAGTGAACATTAAAATATCCTTAACACAAATCAAAGCAAACGTTTTAATATTTAAATTAGAAATAGATGAAAATTTAGATTTCAAAAACTTTATCTAGACGTAAAAATTTATTATAAAAAATAAATAATAATGAGATTTATATAAATTTTCAACGTTCACTGTATTTTATTTTTTTCGCCTTATAAAAACTAAATTAATATACGCTTCGATTTGTTAGAATTGAAATTACAGATAAATTAGTAAGAATTTAAGTGACCATTTAAAGCGGGCTTTATCTTTTTTATCCATCGTAAATCTTTCTCTACAATAAAACGACATAAAATAAAACATTTGATTGCGCCTATAAAGTTAAAAAATAATAAACAAATTTAAATCATAGACATTTTAAAACCGATATAAAAATAATCGTAATAAAAACTTTTTTCAAACAATTACGTTTTGTTAAAAACCTTAGCCTTCAGTCATAAAATATTAAAATATGAAAGAAACTGGTAATTTGCAAATAATTTCGATTATATACAGGGTGACTGGTGAATTACTATCAATATTTAAGGAGAATACTCGGTACATGGTTCTCATTCGAATTATGTAAAAAAATAGGTACTTAATTTTTGATCAAATTTCCGTATAAATAAATAAAGTGTGGACACGTTCCAAGTGTTCCAAGTGTGGACGCGTGCGGCGGCGTGCTGATACAACACCACGCCGCCGCGCGCTTGTGTGTGTGTGTGTGTGTATACACCTAATCTGTAGGGTGTTCACACGATGCGTAATTAATTACATAACTTTTGGTTAACTTTACTTAGAAGTTTATTAATATTTATGTTATATGTATTAATTTTTATTTTGTCATATATGATCGTCAAATATCACGTCCTCAAGTATCGATAGTAATTCACCAGTCACCCTGTATAATGTACAGGCTTAATATTTAAAGCTAATAGCTGTAGCAGGAATCTTAAGTATTCGCACATAGCTTCATAGCTTCAGATCCTTTGAAAGTAGAATCTACATAATGAAATAGTTTAGTTACTTTATTGTATGGGGTGCAACGAGTGGTACTTGTTAGTGTCGATGTAACGACACTATTGTACTGATCATTACAACTATCATTAACGCGGTAAAGTCATGATTTGTTGAATAGAATATGTATGTGTTTTATCCGATAATTAAAGTATTAAACACATAATATATTTGGTCTGCTTTTATTCCGTTAGCGGGTTAATTATAACATGTTTTTTGTGGTATATTCATAATGAGGCGCCATTCTCAATTGACCTCTACAAGATTTCATTTGAATTGATATCACGTCGAGTGTGGTCAAGGTGACGAAAATGAAAGTTAACTTTTTTAAAGTAATATATCGATTTAATTCTAACGTAATTAATATATGATATGATTTTGAATTAATATTCAAAATAAGAAATATATAATGAGAAAATTATAAAATTTAATTTTTAATTACTTTCTAGGAAGCGAAATTTGTGACGTTGCAAATGAAAATCTTGCATATTTTTTTATGACAATTGGGGCAAAGAATCAGACGCAACATAGTAGATCTTAAGCATCTCTTAATGATTCTTTCATACCATATTTTTTATTTTAATTAAAGTATTAGCTGAACACTCTTTTATTTATAAAAACTATCATCCTAATTATTGTAAGAGTACAACATTAACATGGTCATCTCGAATCAATTCCCCATGAAAACCATTAAATCCAAGCCCTGCCTGTACGTTACATTAGCTGACGTATATTTGATTCGCACAAATAGAATTCCAACATCGGACGTGTGGTTTTATAACGGACATACGGAACATTTAATATTAACAATCGTGACTACAAATAATTCCATTGCATTCTGTCCTGTAATTATATTCCGTGGGAACATATTCAAATGAACATTATCCTATCCCTTATTTGATACTAAAATGACTTTCAATCCATTAAATAACTCAAAAATACTATATACTTCTTGATGAGTATATACTGGATATGTTATTTTTATCCCTGAAGCCGCTATAGATAAGAGGTTCGCAATGTAAAGCAACAAACACGTAAGTTATAATACGCTACCGGTATTTAACTTGATGTTATTTTGAACCTTATCACTATATGAATAGAGTTTAAATATCTTGATGTTTTATCAGCTATCTATGTACGTGTCCTGCGCACGCGTGGGATCACTCCGTTATGGGGACTGGTTGCCATTTAGTAAGACATATCTCGTTGAATTTGTCGCATCTAGTTTAGAAAGCTCTGAGATCAATCTAGTATTAAATCTGAGCATTGTTGGTTAATTGAGTCTTTGTTTTTTCTGTTTATAAATACAATTTGAGCAATGATTATACTGAGATCTAAGACTCTCGCGAGTTTTATTTATTTAAAAGAGACTAATATTTTTAGATATACTACACGTGCTTCATTTATGTCAAAAACTAAATACTCGCGAAATTTCGGCTACATTTCACGAGAGAAACGATGGTAGTATGTAGGTTTTTTTCTTTCAAAAATAACGCACGCGTAGTATCCCTACTAATATTATAAATGCGAAAGTAACTCTGTCTGTCTGTCTGTCTGTCTGTCTGTCTGCTACGCTTTCACGCCTAAACCACTGAACTGATTTTAATGAAATTCGGTACAGAGATAGAGTTGACCTTGAGAAAGAACATAGGATAGTTTTTATCCCAGACTTTTGAAAGGTTCTCTTGGAAACGCGATATAACCGAACTCCACGCGGCGAAGCTGCGGGCGGAAAGCTAGTATCCAATAAATATAACTTCCATTGAAATGATTTGTTTTAACAATAGGTAAAAGTTTCATTTAAAATGAAGTTTATATATGTAAAATATGAAAAGTTAAACATATTCATAGTACTGTGCGTATATTAAGTGATCTCTTTAATGTAATGTCCAATTTTCTTGTACATTACATTAAAGGCTGTGATCCAAGTGTTGTAATCGCTCGTCCGTCGTCACGGGCGTTGCCGTGCTAAATCGATTCCCATCCATCGCCGACTAAGAATCACGGCATCAACGTATAACAATTCAGTCTCATTATTATACTAGTGATAACACGCAGATACGCTTGTTTCAGACGAACTTAACTAAACATATTTATTACTTATACTTTTCTCATATCCCATGCATACGTAACAGACAGACGAAATTTAAAATTGACACAGGTACATACATAAAGTATTTTAATTAAATAAAATTTATTAATGATATTGTGCCGATCTTCAATAAATATATAATCTATTGATTTAGAAAGTTAACACAATTTAAAATTTTTATACGTTATTTGACGGATCCTAGCATTTTTTTCCATTGGAATAAAATAAATTATTTGAAAGATCCTAACTTATTTTTGTAATGGAATGCAAAAAAATCATTTAAGGTATAATAAATTTGTAATCTAAGTAAACCAACATCAGTAACATCACCAGCTAAGTTGTTTATTACGAGCTGTTTCACCTTCATCACACAAATCACTTGACCAAGCATTCATTACTTAGTTATAATTGCGTTTCAAACACCAGGAAATGCTTTCAGATATACAATGAAATAAATGTGAAAGAAAATAAAAAAATATTAATCTTAAATAAATGAATGAAGGAAATAATGGTTTATTGTTTGTTTTTTTTATGAATTTACAAAACTATTACACGATTCATTCATCTATTGAGTTCTTAGCAAGATACATTGATAATATGTTTGGCAAATTTAAAGAATGAAAACAAAAGTATAAAATACAATTTCAATATGACAAAAAATGAGTAATATTTTTTCAAAACTTATACATATATCATTAAAATATCCATATCTTTTTAATGATGGATAAAACAAAAATGATAATTTAGTCATATGTATGTGTCACTTTTTTAAATAGTATGTGTCACTTAAAAGGTGCGATTCGTTTTATGATCAAATAATATAATTCAATTTTAAAACATATAATCATAGGTATGGCATTAAGTCATAGATGTGAATAGCTTTGGCATTATAAACATGGTTATGTTCGAATAACTCTGGCAATATATGAAACAAGTGTATTGTTATTGTAAGAGCAAAAATTAAATAATCAAATAAATGGCATCTAATATTATGTATAATAACGGTTCTTGCATCACCTGAAATGTATATAATAATAACATTTGTGTGGAAAAGCTCAATGAGGACGTGAGAAGTACTACAGATACAACAAAATACGAAATTACTTAACCATAGACAATAATTGGAAGAATATACTGTGCAAATCTTTGCACGGATAAAGGCCATATTTAAAACGACCAACCATAGACAATATTCAAATCATCAGAATAATTACATCACTAATAATGCATATATTATAAATAATTGCCGAATATTTAGTTGATTGAATTAAAAAAAAAACTATAAAAGAATATCAATTTAAATAATATTAAAACTATACAATAAAGTCATACATACGTACCACGATACACAAACAATAATTTAATACAAAAAAAAAAATAACCAGTCTGATATATAAGAATTAATTAAAATTTATTGTAATTGGTAGTTTGTGTAAGTTATTAGCATGTGAATGCACAGAGAATTATATCAACTACGTAACACTCATAAACATTAAGCAATAAATACAGGACAACTGCGAGTTAGTGCTAATAAAATATATTTAATACAAGCATTCAATGTGTTGCGTAAACGAATTTTAAATACATTTAACCCATATATGTAAATGGCAAGAGGAAACTAACACATGGCATATGGAAACTAATACAATGTCGTAATAATGCATTATTTAAGGGACTTACATTTATATGAAGTGTTCGCTGGACAGCTTACGTTCACATCAGGAATAGTTTCTGAAACATACAAATCTATTTTAAATTTGGTAGGCAGTATGGCTAAAATCATGAATTAAATTTAAAAAAAAATATCATTTTGACAATTAAATTTTTTAATCGATTAAAATAAGAATCGATTTTTATATTAAAAATTGTAATCAAAAAATTATGGTTTATTTGTAAATAGATGCAGTAAAAGTTTTTTAAGTTTAATAGTAATGCCAAAGATCTTTTAATTCGTACGCACGAAAGGAAGTATGAAATACAGAACTTCTAATTATAGGCAGCTCATAAAAACAAACATTTCAGTCGAAATTATTGCTTCTTGTTTGTTTATCAATGTGAGTTATGTTAATGACTATGAAATCTTCTATTACCTATTATATGAATGTATTAAAATTATCTCTTTCTATTTATCACCTATAAAATGTATACACCCTTAATATTTATATGCTTTATATGAATATTGGAAGCGAATTAGATTCTACATAATTTCAAAGCAATTCTTTTCTTATTATTTTTTTTTCCATCTCGTCTGCCCGCGATCACGGTTGCTATAAAGTAACCGAAACGTCAAGAGTATTTAGTTTTAAAAATAATAAAATACGCGTAGTAATCCGAAAATATTAGTTCATTTAAATGAATACTCGAGAAAAAAAATATATATCTTATCATTGTTGAAAGTTTAAGTGTCAAATAACATACATATACCTAATTCCGTCTGAGTGCAAAATGTTCAAAATGGGCAAAAACTCTCTGTCTCCATACATAGATCTCATATGATCGTATCAACGCAGGTTTATGAATGAAATACTGGAAATTCTTAGTATATACAATAGTTTGAGGAAGTCAACTTATAGTGGGGATAGACTGTAGCTGACGCGATATCTTCATCGTAGCCACGATAATTAACGCGGAGTCTGATGGCCGTGCAGAATATAATTAATATAGCATATACAGGATGTTGTGCGGTTTATAACATACCGGTATTTGGATAGCCCGATTATAATGTAGTAAAATAATCAACCTGTATCATTACAGTCAGCTTTAATATATATGTAGAAAATGTGTTAGTATAACTCACACATATGGATTCTTTCGATGTTAATTATGTAGTTATTATTGATTTTTTCTGCTGAAATTTGGTAGGTAGATCACAAATGGAATAAAATAGTAGTGACATAAGCATATTCCAAAACCAAAACTTTATGGATATCGCAAGACTTTTCGCTGTAAAGTACTAAGTCGGTAATTAGGTCAAGAATTTTTTTTTTTGTGATTTTTTATGTATATTGTAACAGTTATATTAATTAGTTTGGGAGGATCAACCGCTATTAGTTTTTTTTAATTAACTGTGCTTTTAAATTATGTAAATGATTTTAAGTTTAATCAGTTTAATAAAAAAAGTAAATGTAAAAACATTGAAATTCCCAAAATATAGATAGGACTTTAAATAATTCTCACGAATATTTTTTTAGAGTTAAAAAGATACGTAATATTGACTGATAGCTATAATTAATAACCACAAAAAATATAACAGAAATAAATGTTTCAGCGTTCATCTCAAAAAACCTAACGCATTTTTGTTTCAGAACAAGTCAATTCTTACATCCTTATCACATCCTGTAAAAAAATATTCAAATACAAAAGTTGAGAAAAAATTATCGAGTATGAAATAACAGTTATCTAAGTTCGGAGAACGCGACAAAAAAAATAAGGAAAAGTTAGCGACTGTATTGTACTGGTCATAAATAACTTACGCATCAAGATATACGATAATGAATCTTAACATGTAGATCATTAGATAGAAATTAATCATTTAAGTTCACTCGAATAAACATAAGTGCAATTTGTACTTATCATAATATATGACTTCATTATTAATATTTTAATCATATTTATAGTGCATATAAAAGTACTGACATAATATACATGAAATGTCTGACTTATTACCAAATATATACATATATATAGATATATAAATAAAATATTATTAATTTTTTTTAACTAAAATAAGAGTATTTTTAATCGCACTCATTTTTTTGTCTTTTCTATAAGAAATAATAGCCTGGTGAAAGTCAAGAAGTTTAAAATGCACATAGTGAGAACAATACCATAAGGTCGCCGGGGTCACTACCCTTAGTAGCAGTTTTTATTTCACTAAAAACTGACGGTTTGAAGGTAAATCATAAATAATGTGCTATATACGAAAACAGTTTGTGAATTAAAAACGTTAAACTGCCGGTATTTAGTTTAATTAAGATAACGCCTCAAATCAATATGTTCACCACAAGTTTTACATCGTCACACAAAAATTTCAAGTTTATCACTCGTAAATCTTAATAGATATAACTATATTATTGAATCGGAAACATGAAACGCTGCGTATGCAGAGTGTCGGTCCAAACTTGTAGTAAGCATACCGGCTCACCGTAATAAAAGTTTTGGTAGAACACGGCGTTTATGATAGATTTATGCTTCATTACCATATATTTAAAATGATATACACGTTGTGGTGACAAATAACAAGATACTTTCTCTAGTAAAATATTTTAAATTTCTTCTACGTATTGATATAAATGTACATATTGTATATATACTATTACGTCTTACCAACTCCCAATATTTTCAGTCTTATACGACATTACAAGAAAAGCAGTATATGTATGCTATATAAAATTCAATACTGCCAATTATATGTATGTAATTTATTATAAAATTAAAAAAAAATCAATATTTACATAGCAACATATCACCGTTGAGACGTTAGATCTATAGATAAAAGCCGTCAATACATCATTAACACTGGAAATGAGACAATATTGTCCGTACGTCTCTCACTATCGGAGAGGAAACATTAATCAAACGAGCCATACAGCTATAAAACATTAAGATTACTTGCATTTACATCATAACTTACGATACACAATTTATGCTATTACTATTATACTTATGTATTAGAACGATTTATACAAGATATTCAAAATTATATTTAGATATCTATCTTTTTTCATTTAAATATGAAAGACAAGGAAAAATATATCAGTTTACGAATTATATGGTCGTGCTTGTGATTGAAAATAATACGAAGAACTTCTGTTAGTATTAAACCTTATGTAAGTATTGTATTTCAATATACGTTTATAGGAAAACTATTTAAGCGCCACTGTTAGATATTTACAGAATTTAGCGGTATCCACATACCTTTCACTAGATAAATTCATAGCATACGATAGAAATATACTAAGTATAAAACAGAAGGTATATTTTACTTGTTATAAGAATACAAAAAATATATATGAAATTTTGTAAAAATATACTAAAATCTTTAACTTTGATAAACGCATACAACATTCAGATTTCTAGTTATTACCATTTCAAGCGCATCTCTTATACATATCTGGTTACTGAGAAAAGCCGAGTGATGTATGTTGTATTGAAACGTCAATGTACTGATAACATCTGACAATCGCGAGGGTGACCTCCTCAGGAGTGACGTGGGGAGTCTGAGGGATTACACATTCAATTATGCCGATCAGATAGCAAGGAGACCCATTGATGGCTTTCAGAAAGCAAAATAACAATGTCCATTTAGAACTACACCAATCATTACGGGATACTTAACGCTTGATAAGGCGAGTTAGGCTTAAAGTCAGCCTGGAGACCAGTCGGACGGTCCATCAAGATAAAATTCGGATCCGATAAGCTAATACAAATTCGTGATCCATCAATAAATGCAGGGTGTAAAAACGTTTGCGAGCGCATCTTTCTATTCTCGAATAAAGCCTCGTTACGCAGACGGACTTATAAATGATGGATGATCCAACCAAGCATGATAATATACAGCATCTCTATTCTTAATCCATTGATATAAGAATCATAATCGTTTGGTCAATCCCATGGTCAAGATGATCGGTACTCTTAAACTCGGCCTGTGTATATCAGTGATTGACAAGTCCGGTTCAAAAGCACTCGCCGTCATAAATAACGCCACCTCTAGTTAGTACACATTCATCGCGATGTATCACCATGAAGTAAACAATAGATACGAACAAGTAAAAAACAATTATATTACTTTACATTTAAAGCATAATATCGCTTAATTCATATACTTTCTTTGTAGATGACAAATACATATTTATTATAGTCGATACATTAAGAATTGTCCATATTAATAATACGTTATGTTCTAAACGTCTTCCTTTGTCGTATACATATTGCTTTTTCCTTACAACATTTATCTATTCCGACATTATTTCATTCGATTACAACTTTGTTGCATCTCACATATGAAGTTAAATTAATGGAAAGCGCATTAGCTGGTTATTGATTTAAATTATTTATACATGGATGACATAAATTAATTTCCGTTACTTGTATGAATATGTGTTATTTATTGCGTACAAAACAATTTTAATCGCATGTCATTCAAGATTTTCATATTGAAGAATTGATTTAAAACATATTATAGGAAATGTTGCGTATAATTTCGATAATATATTTTTATGTATGCATTTATAAATTAAGTTTTATAATACGAATTGTTATGGTGAAATCGAATTCATAAAATATATTCCAAAAAGATCCAAACTATATTGAACCCGAGCTGACCCAAACTACTGTTGAGATTTATAACTGATAAATAACTTTGTAAGGTAATAGTGTTATCTCGACGGTCGTTAAAAATAATCTCAACCATCAGAATTTGTATTTCAAGATCAAAACGCTTCGTTGGTAGCGAAGAAATATCACAATTGGTTCATTAACAGCGAAATTTTTCGTATTAAAAAAGAGTCAAAAACAGAACTACCTATTGTGAGATCAGTTAAAGCATTTCAATAATGTCCTACTACCTACTTAGATTATAAATGGGAAAGTTTGTCTTTCACGAAAAATTATTTATTACTAAATTTAGTGTAGTTACAGTTAGATCAAGGCATAACAGTTATATTAGTTACATAGTCACATAACACGGATTCTCCCATAGATATTGTTTAAACACATTGTATACACTTTTCTCTCCATCTCTCATTTCGAGGTTCGGACAAAGACACGGGCAAAAACTAGTATAATATATCATCGACATCTCCCGAGCTGGATTTAACCGTTACATCGGATCCAATAAATCCTAAACCCGCCAGTAAGGTCCACTCACACATCAATCTGGTGTCAAATATGATATACAAAGAGATCTCGTTTAATAATACGTAGCAATGCCTTGTATCTGATTTAATACAATTATTCATACAAATTAAATTATCTCAAAAAATTTCTTCATTAATGCATATATAGGTACAACGTTTGTTATTAAAATTTTTGATCAGAATTCTAACATTTAAATTAGACATGAAAAATTAAGGATGTCAAAAATATTATAAATAATATTAATTTTTAATAAATAAATAATTTACAAGCTACATATGTACATTTCTAACAACTATTTTCCTCAACCCTAACGACATCTATATAATATTATTACAAAGCGATATATCTTTATTGCATTCAATGAGTTACAATATACGGGCGTAAATCACAAACGAAGGCAATCACACGACAAAAGATTCAGTAATAATTCAGTGTTTATTCCCACTACTTATCTATAGAAAAACATTGATTTCATAATAAACATATTATATTTAAATAATTCGACAATAAACGACCGTCCGAAATAGACTGGGAGATAACGCTTTATTTCATTTATATAACACTACGATAAAATTAATTATAACGGCGCATTCACATTGGAGTTTATATACGAAGCTTTTTATATTCGTTTCATGTATAATCTACTGCAAAGCGGCAGTATGAAGCGACAGAAACGATTGTCATATGTTTAAAACGTTATCAAATTATATATTTATAAATGATGGTTGTATTTTTTATTAAGTCTCCAGTGATACTGGTTTCTACGTCGTGTCGATGACTCTCCATACATTATAGACGGTGATGCTCGAATATGTGTTTTATTGTTATTTATATGATTGTTTGTTTACATTTGACTTATCTAATTCAATCATAAAATATATTGCATTCAATAGCTAGTCGTATAGAACTGGCTTCGTAAATAGACGAGTGACGATATAAAAAGAGTGATAAGATCTATTATAAAATTTCTAACTATATAGATGGTATATATACATAATGTACCAATAACATTACATTGTATTGAAAAATTTATTGTATATAAATAAAGCGAAAGAAATTGATGCATAAAGATAATAATGTAAGATGACATCGAACTATAAGCAGATGTAGCGGATGTTAGTCATCACTAACAGACACACGCGTGCAGATTACATTATATATTAAATGTAATTGATGACATCCTCCTGGATGGACCGTGGAACAATTAAACGGGAACATGCAGGAACGTAACAGATTTAATCGATTCATATAAACCTAAATCAACATTTAAAAATCAATGTAAGTAATTTCATATGAAAATATCGATACGAAAATCGATTTGTAATCTATAATTATTATCAGATTTTAATCGAACTCATCACCTGTAATTATCATTTCGTTTTAAATTTAAAACTTTACAAGTTTTTAATTCTTGCGTAATAATAACATGAACAAATTTATATAGAACCTTTGTAGATTGTATGTTGATGTTTCTGACAACTATACCTTAAGAAAAAAAATTGTCTATGGAAAATACGTTAGGACCGTTCGTTTTATAGTATCTAAGATAAACGGTTAAGATTTAACATATATAGTCACGTCCGAGCTATTAGCTTAAGGTTAAACACTAAGAGACATGCGAACAGCAAGCCCTTGTTCACTTCATGTTCAAAATGATCTCGATCTCTCAATCTTATTAGTTTTCGCACGATTTTCGATTCCTTATACGACATAAGCTTACGGCGTATAAAATTTTAAGTACAACCAACGAACATTTGTAAAATTTCATGCCATATGAATTACATATAAAGGACATGAAAATATTAACTTATATTGCTTGAATACATAAATTTAAATACGAAAAGATTTTCACGAATATAAATTCAAAGGCAGACGATATATGATAAATATTGCTAGCTCAGCGATTGTTTTGTCAGTGAAGCCAGCTGTTTATAATAAACAATATTGTATTCTTGTATAGTAGTGTAACAGTTTCCACGGATATCTTTTAGGACATCTCAACGGGGCACGGACTACATATATTTATTATTTTAACCGCAAACATATAAAATATACTTTTTCTACTATTATTATAAATAAATATTTCGTTATTAATAATTTAATTGGTTATAATAAAGGAGCCTTCAAATATGTTTTTTTTATCCATCTTCATATAATTTATGAACATTTAGATACAAAATCTGTGCGGACGGGTTGCTATCACAAACGTTATCAAATTCTTTACAACTGTTGCTTCACACTAATTTATTGAACAGTTATCTTTGTATAAACAAAACTTACAATTATAAAACAATCGTATTTATATAACAAACAGTGGATTTTTAAACAATTAAATAACTTAATTTGCAGATAGCAACATTTATACGTTTTTTTATGTATGTACATAACTTATCTTTTTTTTTATTGATTGTTCAACCTTCGTTTATATTACAGTTTTGTATTGTAGTTTAGTTTGGTACAAAGTTTCGGGTTAATACTTGTTCGAGTATAAAATATAATATGAAAAGAATAGAGGACAATTGTTTATAATTCTATTATAAAAATAAAGAAGTTTGAGTTCCGATAGTATAAGTGTGAAATACTTTTTAATATAAAAATATATATGGAAATAGTTTTACAAGTTGCTTATATTTAGCCCAAAAAAATATAAGTTTCATAACTTAATATATAGGTGCAAAACAATGTTTTATAATTCGGCTGCCGACCTCTCTATTTGCAGTGAATCATACGGAATCTTTGATGAACATCTTATCTGTACTAGAATTTTTAAATACCTAAAGTTCATATAATATGGCTCATAGTTCTTGTATCATAATGAGATCTCATTCCCTCATTTGCTAATCAAAGAAAGTTTTTGCGCCTGCGTTAGAATTTCTTTAAGCTCCTCCCTTTGAGCAACAGGTGACACGACTCATGGAAATGACAAATTGGAGTCACTGACAGAATGAATTCTTAACATTACACCTTTTTTCTCACAGACCAATACATCACATACTATTAAAAAGTTACGAAAAGAACGAGTGAATATATCGTTCACAATAGATACTTACATTCGTTTGATAGGAGCGAACGCACACGCTATGAAACACGTAATAATAAGCACAGCACAAGTTCAAGCACCTTATATTAGAGCTTAAGAGACGACCGGTCGGAAAGACGTCTGGACTTAGAATGTCTCATGATGATGGCTGGGTCGTTCTGTGACAGGGTCTGTGGGGTCCCCGCGGGGGGTGGGGGGCGAGGGGACCAGCTGGGCGGAGCGTCGCAGGTGTATCAACTATGAAGTATGATGTATGCGTGAGTTAACATTCGTACACGCCTTATTGTCACGCGCGGACGCTGCTAGGGACGTTGATACGTTTATTGGATGCGTCGACGGATATAGGAAACAAACCGTGACCATACGGATCCATCGTCATATGGAAACATGGTCATTGGGGACCGTGATCGTATGGAATTTACAGAATACAGAGCTCCCTGATTCGTTAGAAACAACTGCCAATATGTTTTTATTCTATCATTGATATCTTGGCTGGTGCGAGGCCTTCAGGTCAATAGTATATTTGGATTTAAACCACTATTATTATGATTCTGAAAAGCAATCCTTTTAAAGCTTTGCGTGGATGCTTGCGAAGCTTTCGCAACGAAGTTACTTGCTTATTAATATGAAAGTTAAAGGTATTTTTCTACATATTAGAATAAATTTTAATAAACACAGACAATACTTGAACTAACAAAAATAGTTTTTTAAGCAGCACTAGATTGTAGAAAGAACTTATGGGAATCAGGAAATATATATCATACTAAATTGATATATGTATATGAATAATGTTACAGAGGTTACAATGTTATATTTCTTACTATTATTTTTGGACACATGGCCTTTATGTAAGAAATAATAATGCGATATCTTCATTTTATTCAAAATATAATTTTTAAATAGCGACTATATGGAAAATCAAAGAAACAACGATGAAATTGTTAATATAAAAAACGAACGACGAAGTCGTTGGTTATTAGCAATTATAGTTTAGATATTTAGAACAGAAATCCTTTATTAAGTTATTGATTATAGTACGTAATGATATAGAAGTTTTCATTTAGATGATGTAGTTTCGTAAGAAGCAAAACTAAAAATTAAAATTAGTTCTAAAATAATAATAATAATATATAATTTCAACATTACTTTATAACTCGTAAGTCATAACTAATATAAATAACGTGCAACATGGATCTCTTATAAAATACTAGCCGTATTTTTTTTAATTTTTTTTACTAAAATCATAACAATTTCATTTAAAACGGCACACATTACTATAACAGCAAGGAAAAAATGGATCTAGTATAGGCATATATATTTGAAGTACATTAACAGTAACTCAAAAGAAATTCTCATTAGTATGAATAATTAAAAATCTATTCGCTCCCAGATGGCACCGATGATAATATTATCAATTTTTTGACAGACTAATATCGTTTAGTGATCATCTCTCAACTGTTATCTGACACAGGATGCGAACACTTAAAACTTATCGCTATCTCGACTGGTTTATAAAACTAAATTATATGTAACAAAAAATGTATATGAGATAAGAAACTACCCTCAATATCATACATACTAGATGTGCTTTCAGACTTTGCTTATTTAATGACAATTTATCTATGAAATATTCAAGAAGAAAAATTATTATCGGATACATTTAATTCTGATTAAGGCTTGATATAATTATATATCATTGATAGTGCTTAAACAATTGTCCGTGTGACTTCTATGATTATAAATTAAATCATCATTGATAAAGTTATCATATTAATGTAATAAATAAAAACATCAATAATAATAAATACATACATTTATCACAAATACAATCAGTATACTTACGACAAGTTTGTGTTACGATACACTAAATACGAGCTAATTCTCGTTTTTCATCCAACAATTACTACGTAAAGCGTGTATGAATTTTAAACTACATATATTTCGTATTTATTGGTATAGAAGCAACTTATAGTAAGCATAAATCTACAATGTTGCATCAATTATAACATTATTTATTGATATATCCCTTACTTGTAAGCGCTTAAATAGTTCACATATGAGTTAATTCTACATATAAATGAATAATTCATACATATTCTTAGAATTATAAGGAAAACTCATAAAAACTTATCTCTTTGGTATGTCATGTACCATAATCTATCATGTTTGATTTGGTAATATTGATTAATAATAACAGCTAATATTATATTGTAATATAAAAATACTTTAAAATTACACATTTTATAAAATAAAACTGGCCCTAACAAAACTGAAATTGTAAACAGATAAATGAAATAATTATTTTCGGATTTACTACGCGAGTTTTAATATTTTTGACGGTGATCACGGTTGCTGTAAAGTAACCGAAACGTCGGGGGTATGAAGTTTATAATCAAAAATAAAAATCGCGTAGTAAATCCGAAGATATTAGTTTCATTTAAATGAGTACTCGCGAAAATCTCATTATTTTAAACCGATAATTTAAAAAAAAAGTAATATCTAACACGAAACATTTTGAAATCAATTTTATGTTGTACATTTATTATAATTATATTTGAAATTTTTACAATGGTTAGATTCACGTCGGAATATAGGCGAAAGCTTTGTTTAGTAAAACAATGAACATATTTCTAATATCTTTTAAATCTCATTAATATTAGCCCTTGTTCAAACAGAAATGAATTTTAGCTACGGAGAAGATTTTATATACCAAGAATACTCACTTTACGCAGCTTTACCCTCTAACCGATTACTATATCTTTATTATATAGAAATAATTACTAAATAAATGTCGATTTTGTTAATAACATACAAAAATCCGTTAGCAGATTCTAACACATATGTATGTATGTATCCATTGGAACACACTTTCGTATTTATAAGTAGTATTAATCATCAGCAACAACAAAAAAATCTGTACTCACATTATTCTATATAATTAATGCTCCAAGTCGAAGCAGTATAAATCGTTTTCATTATCATACGTCGATATGATTGTGGACGGGTATACTATTTATCACGGCACACAATTTTTCGCTTAGAGCGCTTGACTCATGTAATATTTATGTACGTTGTTAGTTAATTAAGCGGTCACTATAGATTTATGTGGTACAGTCCACCACTCAAGTTGTGTCGGATATATCAATTCTAACATTAACTATTACATGTGAAAGTAAAAGTAATTATAATTTTAAATGTATAATTATCAATTATTTAAGTTACACTCGTACCTTCGTAATGACGTCTATTGTGAAGTGACGGGGAAAGTTAGTTCTTAAATTGAGAACACGCGTGTTATTTTTTTTTTGTTTCTCTCTGAATATATTTTGATTATAGGTAATTTTTTTTTAATAGAGACCCATATAATAATTCTTAATATAAACGTTGATACTGGCATAATATAAAAAAATCTGTGTAAATAAAACCATATCATAATAAAAAAGAAAACAGTTACATCAAGAGAAACATTTAAGTTGAACTTTGTTCACGACTTGTACACCAGTCTCCGTGATCATCAAATATTCGAGCTTGATTTAATATCAATTAATGATTATAATGATTGTAACGAACGATTATAAATCATTAGAATTGTTCATCTCAAAGATATGTCACAACCATCGAGGTATGTATGAAATGTATGTGTTTGTGTCATTTGTTGTGTCACAACTAACTCTGAGCGTATATAATGTATGTATTTGTGTCATTTTGTGTAAACTTTAATTGGATTTACATGCATTATGTTATAAATGGCAAACGGTACGTGTTTATCAAATGACATTTCCCATTATTTATATGTCGATGCTTATTCAGTACGTATGAAAGGTTCTGTGTAAACATCGTGAAAGGTTGAATGTTGTACTATCTTTGATTTAAATATCATCTATGTAAAATTTAAAGAACTTTTATATCTATTTATATGTAGAAAAAAATACAATTGATGTCTTACTTCAAAGATATAATTTTGAAAATATTTTTTTTTGTACATAGTACATTCAAAGTAAACTACTGACTGATTAGTACATTCATTTTTAATAATATATATGATATTGTGACAATACTGAACTAAGTCATTCATTTAACAAGCACCATATAACTATATAACCTTTCCCAGTCGAAAGCCATTCACATATAAACGGTGCGATCATTAGCAGCCATAACATTTGCATTAAACCATTCCACCAGATAAACAATAAAACATACATCCAGCCTTACCAGCCGGGGTCTAACAATACAGAACAATAAATCCAAGCCAGACACAATCTGGAGTTGGCTTTCCATTCGCCACACGGGAGTGATATCAAGCTACGTCGTTTATAATTCAACAACAATAAACAGTTAGTTAATTGCGAGCCTGTCACGGGTACACTATATGGTAATGAGGCGTAAGGATCGCGACTCCACGGACAATATCTTACAACGGTGAAAGGTATGACGGAATTTGATGATAAGCGGTCAGCGACCCCGACAGATCACGACAACGGATTTGGCATATGAGTATCTTAAACTATATATACTTCTTTATATTTAAAAGTAAACTTAAACAATCGACAGTTATATACCAAAAATTTAGAAGCAATAAAAAAATAAGAAATCAGATGAAATTTCGTATTGAAGAAAATGATCAAAAAATTTCTATTAAAGGATTGATTTGCGTATCGTAAATTTATTAACTAGTATAGATTTTAAAGATGTCTCTTAACTTGGACCATTCTAGTTAAATGTTTGCCAAGCCATGCCCCGTGTCGGAGAGATAGGTGCAGTACCTACATGCGCTTTCAGGTTCCTACAATCTGAACAGCTGACACCAATAGGTTTTTATCAACTAATCTCCTCTGTGAAAGTAGAAACGATGGAAGGTGGCTCCGGAGTCACAATAATGTTGCATAAGTATTTTCTTATCTTGTAAGCACTTAATAATTATTGGCCTCTAATAATTTATTTATTAGAAATTAATTCAATATACATTTGTTTGAAATTTTACAGATTTATAGTTCAGAATTTATAGTTAAATAAATAAGGAAACTAATTGCAATTATTTTATAAATGTAAACAAAAAAACTATATTATTATAAAAAAAATATGTTATAGTTGCCAAAACCGGTAAGAACTTTAACCACAGTAAGAAATTGCTAAAAGTTATGCTTCCCTCACTGACGACATAAAAAATATGTATATTAAAAAATGAAATCAGAGAGTCTATTCGTAAATAACATTTAACCATTTGAAAAATCCGTTAAATGTAGGCTATTTTATCATACGAATTTAGGCACTAATTTCAAAGACAACGTATTTGTCAATCAGATTAAAAGTTAAGACAATACAATTTTATTTTACAGTTTTCAAGTCACTGTTCTAAAGTACACTGTTTCACTGTCACCAAGTGTGAATTTAACAGAGGGCTTTCCGAGAACTCGAATGAAACAACATAGTGACGATAACGCCTAGCCAAAGGAGATTTAAAATACGAGCAAAGCCGGCGGCGACAGCTAGTATCACATAAACTTAATATTTCATTAATTAGGATTAGTGTCTATAAACATTTTGCAATATTTTTGTACAATTTATCTATTATACATTATTTTTAATGAGAAATGAAAAGTACATTGATTCTGCTCTTATTTAAAGATATTATGAATAATTAAATCTATTTAAATAAATACAACTAAACATCGTAAAAGCGTGTTTTAGCTTAAGCAATATTCGTGGAATTAATTTGAGCTCACTAATGACTACATACTGTTTACTAACAAATTTGCATCATCACACATACGAGCAATTATAAGTTTCCCATTTGAGAAAATATGTTAATACTATAATGAGTAAGGATGTATCCTTAGAAACTAGACACGCTCCGTATGTAGTAAGTTGTGACGATCCAAACTAGTGGTAAGCGTACTAAACAAATATTATTATTTGATATGGTGAATTCTATTTAACAAGCTATTGCGTTACAAGGATTTCTTTCTAAATAATAGGTACTTACAGTTACGCTAATACTACGAGTATGTTTATTTCTACTTTAATGAATACGAAGCTTCTTTAAATAAGTTATTATTTGCTATTAAATATACATTTTTATTTCGCTTTTATATTTCTAAGTAAACAGATATTTATATCATTTTACAAAAAATACTATAGCAACTTCTATTTCGCAATCCTCGTACATAAAGTATTGCCATTCCCGGCGGCCAAGATAACATTTCGGGCGTGTTTTTCCTCTATACGCCCATTGACCGGCCCATTATAATTTTATATCAAAGGATTGTACAATAACAAACAAATAATAACAAAGAACCAAATAAATAAACTGACATAAAAATAACAAAAAAAAAAGGAATATTTTAAAATAAATTCAATATCCTTCCAGTTAAAACAAAAGCGAGTCACGTATAACCAATATTACCTTTTATAACGATAATAAATGCTATATAAAATCGAATGAGATCCGTCACAACTCGAAGGTGCAGTAATGAGTTCACAAATAGTTTACGATCTAATTAAATGCCGGTTCAATAATAAACGTAGTTGGGCTTTCTGTTACCTTTAAAGTATGTTGATAGTGCATTGAAATGTACAATTTTGTTCTGGACATATACAATAACCTATAAGAACACTAATATATTTAATAACTTCCAAATTTATGACGAGAAAAACTCATTTTATTGCTTATATATAAATTAATCAAAAAGTAAGTGTTGGAAGTTTTATTTAAATAAACATATCATGACATTCATGAAGAATACATTTAATTTGAATAATATACATAGATAGTTCTATTTATTAAGTAGTCATATAATATATTTATAAGTAATAAGAACATAATATAGTAGCATAAATTTTACATTTTATCTCAAAATAACATTAATAATATTGAAATATAAAACAAATTTAATAATAGAATTCAATGCCAGTGTTTAAGATAAAGTAAATGGCTATACATTGCAATTATTTCACTGTATTATTATAATCAAATGCTATATTTTTATACGTTCCGTTACAATTCATACAGATAAGGATTACTGGGAGATAACGATAAAAGCATACCCTCGTACAGTATGCAGTTCCAAGTTTAGGAGCTAATTTATTATAGACTAAGTATTAACAGAATTTATTCTTTACTAGCTTTCCGCCCGCAGCTTCGCCCGCGTGGAGTTCGGTTATATCGCGTTTCCAAGAGAACCTTTCAAAAGTCTGGGATAAAAACTACCCTATGTTCTTTCTCAAGGTCAGCTCTATCTCTGTACCAAATTTCATTAAAATCAGTTCAGTGGTTTAGGCGTGAAAGCGTAACAGAAAGACAGACAGAGTTACTTTCGCATTTATAATATTAGTAGGGATGCATGACAATTTTGTTAAAAGAGAATAGAAAGATGAAAGTTAAACCACGATGTATTATATGCGGAATTGTGAATTTACAATTAACAAGATCTGTATATACAGATATAAATGTTATATTTCGAGTACATATTTCTTAGTAGATGTTGAAGTGTAATTGTTATTATCACACATTACTGAATAAAATATGTACAGTCGGATATCCAATTTCACGGGCACTAAATAAAATTACAACCATACGGACAGAGTGAAAAATAGCTTACGATAATTCCTATATATATATTTAGTTTCATATTATTTTAAACACAATAAATTAAGCAAACAGCATTAAATAGAGACCGAACAGTTTAACGATAATTACATTTCAACATATAACTTAAATTGTTAAAAGTTATATATATATCCAATGAAGTGATTATATTTCCTCTATGTTATATGCTATATTAACCATATATAAATCACAAAATGAACCAAATCTCAAACAATCAAATCGTCTGGACTTGATAAGGTAAACAAACAAAACGCAATTACCAGTCTCCGTTACTTGGAAGGAGCATCTCTATGGAACTCAGCCAGCCTCAACTCGCACTTGGTCGTTAGGAGCCGTGAGATTATCGATAATAATGGTAATTCCATACACGTGTTGCATTTCTTCGATCGCGATCCCAGACGTCCTATTACAACGTACCAAGATGGTCAAAGCCGGCTGCGAGATTCCATTGACCAGGTACACTGAACTATTTATTCAGAACATATGTATGTCTTATAAGAATCATAAATGTATGTAAGTTTATTATAGATGAAATTTGTAGTATGTATATGGGTGGTTGGAATATAAATACGAATACAGAGTCGAATCGCGACGTGATAAATCCATGATACGCTCATATAAACAAACAAGTCGAGATCATTTTAAGTGCAAGCTTCAAACAGAGTGAGCCGGACAACAGTCGCTGTTCTAACAGTGCGGGCTTCGTATTTATGTGATGTCCAGCCCGGGGTCCCATAATGGCAACACAATATCACAATACTGGCATAGATTTATGCTCAGGCGCATCGCCTTCGCACGCGGAAATCCCATAGTTATTTACCGGTTGCCAGTTAAGTGCGGCAGATTTATCGGTTGTGGAGCCGCGCCTCGCGACGATCTCGTTTCTCTTGTGCACTATGATAAATACCATCTAGTCCTCTATCATCTAAGCTCTGAGCTCACACCGCGCGGTCAGGTTAAATTTAAGTGAATAATTGCGAAATTGCGTTGATAAACCGTTAAAGTTACAAATTACTGGCAAATAATATGTAAGATTAGGAACGCGGTACAACATACACCGTGATGAATCAAAACAGCTCTACTGCTTGCTTTAAACTATTATGGATTATATGGTCATTAAAATTTTACATAAACATACATAACAATATACTAACATTTCTGTTATGTTTAAAATCATCACTGAACACATTTATAACATTCAAATTATATCTCGTACGTATCTATTTGTCAAGCGTGTTGACGTTTAGTATATCACTAACAACAGGCGTATGATTATCACGTGTGAAATTACATTCGGTCGTTTGTCAAGGAGCTCTCCGTTGTATGGTGATTAATTTCATTAGGCCGCTCTTAATCAAATGCAGCGGACGACTCTTGGCCTTTATTAGGCGTTACATTGAATATAATCAATTTACAGACCTTATTTGTTACATCATTTGTTTCCGAGACACATCATTTGTACCATTAAACCTATTACAGTCATCGTATACAAGCTCTAATAATATTTTCTTTATCGTAAAATAGAAGGGACATCCAATAATTATACAAAATAGTAACATTTACTTATTAAACGCTTACAATACAGACTAATTCTCAGGAGCGAATTCAACAGCTCATAAGAGAAGACAATACATCAAACAGACACGAAACACTGAATTGTAGATTGGCATAATGGCATCCGCCCGAGGCTTGAGACTAACATACGAGAACATTACAACGACAGGTTTGACGCTACGAATAACAGCAACTTGCTCCGTAAAATATTAATAAAGGACTCGCTATATTAATGACAACACGAGCATATATTAGCAAACAAGACTCCACGAGGGACAAGATAATGTTGCTTGAAATAAATCCTAGACCAAGTAACGAATGAACCGGCCGGTTATATTGCAAAAACGATTTAAAACACAGCGCACATTGTTACTTGTAACGTGATATTGTTATAAATTGAAGGAGAGATTTAAGTGATCATAAAAATGTTAATTAAAAACTAAACTATCGTTCGGGATTTATTGTATGACATAATACCTAATATATCTAACGGCTGTGTCGGTACATTGTTATTAATTTCTTTGGTAATTATATTAAGAAAGACGACGGCTATTAAAATACAGAACAGTCAAGGTAAATATTGTAATAATGGAAGAAGATAAAAATAGAATTGAATCGTTAGTTCCTGCAAAGAAATATCGTAGGGTTATGTACTAGCTAGATAGGTTGTGATACATGACAGGGTCTCAAGTTTGGGAGGGGTGCCCAGAAAACAATCAAACCTCCCAGCATCCAACATCCCAATCAACCAGAACAAATAGCGGTCATTTGTCCAACATGATCCTTTGTTTAAAAAGAAAAGTATAAATTTCGCTCATAAATCTTGACTACGTGTGATGTTTGGATCGAAGGTAATTTTTCATACGCATGAATGATTTGCATGTTATAAAATGTAATATACAATAATATCTTCAACGGGATTTTCCCTTAAATTTATGTATTATATACGACTATATTTATTATAACTCGACTAAATATATTAGTTACAATGACATATAAATTCACATACATTTGCATAGTACGCGAATAAGGGAACGAGGTTCAATCAATACATTGGACTAATAACTATTGCGATGTCATATTTAAACACGTTTTTATATACAAGATCATACATGTGTTATATATTATTAAAAATATATTCATAGTTTGAGTAAAATATCGTTGTTAATATAATTTATATTACAAGTGAATATGCGGGTGTTGGAATTATAAGACGGTTGACCACGGTCAATAATACGAAACAATAACTCATACAGTTAAGCGGATTAGTGACAGTCCACTGACAATTATAACTTATAATATATAAACATATGGCATTTATTATATTATGAAAAATGTTTAATTATTATATTTATTACGATACAAATGATTCTAAATGATTTAAATAAGATAAATATATTATGTTTAACCGTTAAAATAATATTTATAATGTAGATATTAGTGAAATATTTTTAAGTAAGAATTAAAACTTAAATGAAACTAATATTTTTCGGATCGGAAAAATCGCCTAGTACATCCCGTACTACGTGATTTTTAGTTTTGTCAAAAACTACATACTCCCGACGTTTCAGCTACTTTACAGCAACCGTGATCACGGGCAGACGAGATGTGAGTGTCGTGTCACTCAAAAATATTAGTTTCATTTAAATGAATACTCGCGAAAATCTTAGATCTCATTAGAATTATTACTTTTATATATACATCTAATATGGTATAATTATTATTTGTACATGAATAATCAAAAAACTTATCATGCACTAATTTCAAATAAATCATATCGGTTAATATAAATTGACAGAACTGACTTATAAATTTTTATAATATGTAACAAAAAAATAGAATATACTTTATGACAACTTACATTAAATATTTTAATATTAAGCTGCTTCCACACAATATAATAATTAATTGCTCCAATTGTAATTATAGACTAAATTTCAAAGAATCAAAAATTATGCATACAATATGATTTCATGATTATTAAAGTATTTTTAAATAAAGATACAAAAACATAATACATATAACTCGATATAGTTGATAATTACAAAACATTTTCAAGTTAAAAAAATAATTTTATTTCTTGAATAAATAAATGAATAAGATAAAATTATATATATATAATTGATCAATCCAAACAAGAGTCTTCTAAATCCGTTGACCATTCAATTAGAGAGCTTTAAAGTTGTTAAGTAACTTATAACAGATTGTCGAAGATTAACCAAGAAACATGGAACATCATTAATAAGGACAATCTCCAATATTTAGGCACAAATAACATAAATCTATGGAATAATTTATGTTATTTTAACAACTTATAAGATAGGCTATTATAAAATTTATTATTTATAAACAGTTGTTGTGTAAGAAGTATTTGTTAAGAGGAAGCCATTTTCGAATTGATTTGTATAAAACCATTGAATTAATAAACGGGTTTGACGATAAAATATTAATGTAATCCCTACTAATAATATAAATGCGAACGTAACTCTGTCTGTCTGTCTGATTTTAATGAAATTTAGTACAGAGATAGAGTGGACCTTGAGAAAGAACATAGGATAGTTTTTATTCCAGACTTTTGAAAAGTTCTCTTGGAAACGCGATATAACCGAACTCCACGCGGGCGAAGCTGCGGGCGGAAAGCTACATAGTAGGATATAAACATCAAACATATTCTAAATACATTAAAACTATGATCAAATTAATTATATATACGAACGAGAACAAAAATCAATTTAGAGTTAGATAACAAATAAATCTTGGTAATCTTAATAGCATCTGCGATAATTATTTGTAAGCAGTGTTTCAGAAAATGGTTTCAATTAAGCGAATTATCTGAGTTTAATTGGAGTGGTTTAACCCGTGTTGGATCTACGTAAAGAAACTGGAAGCGTTTATAATTATATCTAATCTTCTCTAATATATAAAATTCTCGTGTCACAGTTTTCGTGCCCATACTCCTCCGAAACAACCTGACCGATTTTGATGAAATTTTTTGTGCTTATTCGGTAGCTATGAGAATCGGCCAACATCTATTTTTCATCCCCCTAAATGTTAGGGGTAGTCCACCCCTAAATTTTTTTTTTTATTTTTTAGACAAAATTTTTAATTACTATTTTTTTATGATACAACGTACAAAAATACATACAATCCTAAATTTTCACCCTTCTACGATCAACCCTTATTTTTTAATAGCTATTTTAGTAATTTAATCATTTTTCATCTCCGGTCGATAACTGATCAATCGTCATTTAATAAGTTATCCCCGCCAGATATCTACAGGTGTCACTTCTGACCCAGTAAACAGCACGGAGTAGGGATGAGAACGAAGCCGGTCTTCTGTTTCTCTCACACAATTAGACTTCTCTCACTCCCTACACAGTTGTCGGCCATCGTTATTGTTTGTGCATCAAGTGTAGTAGTAACGTTGACAATTATTATTTTGCTAGCTCAGTGTAACTCTCATATTAACTATTAATCATTCGTAATCACTTCAAAACACGGAGATTTATGGCTTTAATAGGTAAACTCCAAAAATATAAATAAAAAAACGTAACAGATATTTCTTGATTATAGGGCGAAACGAAGTTCGCCGGGTCTTCTAGTATATATATATATTTTTTAAATACAATATACAAAATTTCGATGAGAGAGGCTATGTCAAACAGTGGACCTCACATGATTGAAGCTACGATATTAATAAATTTAAATTACGATAAATTTCACAAGTAACATTGTAAAATATAATGAGATCAAAACCTTTTGAGAGTATTAATTTAAATTAAACTAATATTTTAAGGATTACTATTCGTATTTTATTATTTTATAAAACTACATCCTCCCGACGTTTCGGTTACTTTGGAGCTGCCGTGATTACGTCTCGTGTGCCCGTAAAATACGCGTAGTAATCCAAAAAATATTAGTTTCCTCAATTATAATATATATTCTAATTATCAAGTAATTTAGTGCGATGGACCTGTTTATAATTTAATGTCGGTGGTGTACAAATGAAATTCTGTACGAAATCAGTATTTGTTTCGTTTAATGATGGAAACTTTTGGTAAGGATAAAAAACTGGCAGTAAAATACGATCGATAAGTATTATTTTAAATTATGTTTTATATTCCCTGCAAATGTTTATTATTTCAACATTTTGAATGAAAGAATTCTTTAGAGGGCGACCTATATTTTTAAATTGTGTTCATGTTTGCTCTCAAACCGGTAGATCAATTTGACAGCCGTTAAAATAATCGAATTTTAAGACGTTTCAGCAGTGACAGTCACCAACAGGTTCGTCCTAAATTATATTATTGATAACAACATCATATGGAGTTTTAATCTATAAAAGAAAGTTGTTTTAGTTACACTACTTATAACCCAAGAATGGCTGTAGTGATATTTTTGGAAATAGACGGTTAGATGGCTTAGAATCAGGAAACGGACATAGGATATTTAATTCCGTTCGATCGAAAAATAAAAAACTCAATTAATTCCAATATCTGGTTATTAACGGCCTCCATGGCGAAAAGTGTTCGCCCCGTGAGGTGTACATATGTATGTATGTATATCACTAATTCCGAAATTAAAGCGGACGAAGTCGAGGGCAAAAACTAGTATATACTATACCTTAGACTGAACAAAGTTGCTAGTACTATTAATTTAATATTTTTAAATTATAACTTCTCTCCTAAGGTTTCATTAGCAGTAACCGTAGTCAAAACAAAACGAGATGAAACATGAAAGTCATTACCTGAAAGACTTGTTTTAATAATAAAATAAGCGAAGCAAAAACCAAAAAGAAAACAGTTTTATTTGAAGGTATACCTACTCATTAAAATCATTATGTGAAAGTACTATTTACTAAAAAATATTAATAACCATTGATATGCATATCGCATTTATACTTAGGGTTATCAAAATTCGTTTTAGCTGAATTTTCGGAACTCAATTCAAAGTATCGCTATACGATTAAAAACAATACGGAATAGGAATTGTTAATAAGAAAGTATATTAGAATTTTATAAAGCACCTAAACCAAATTTTTAATAATTGTCTTAATAATTAGTTTACAAGATTTTGATTCAACATTAAATTTAACATCATATATATATTATAACAAGTAGATATATCTCGCCGTTCCATTGTAAGCGTTCTATAATTTAACTAAAGTTATTATAATTCATGATATCGTGTTTACAAGATAAGAGCTGAGATACAGGAGGTGTGTCGATAGGCGGGACGGAGGTACAATTCATATGATAGAAATAAACAATATACGATTGCTTGCATCTGGGTATACAGGGAACAAACGGTTATATGAGAATTGTGTTCGGAAACATTTGGTTAAACAAAAATACTGTTTCTCACGTATATATGCAAATAAATGATGATATATATGCAAAATATAAGACATACCTTTGAATAGATTTCTAAATAAAATTCACTTGGACGTTATACAAAAGAAATTTCGTTATAAATTTCAGTATAGTATTAAAATTTTAAGCCCTACCTATTCAGTGATATGTGTGGATCATGTAGGCAAACTTAGTTAATATATCAAAATACCGGTATAGTTTAGTAGGAAATGAGTTTAGTATGACAGAATAATGTTTAATACTATCTGTACATAGTACTATTAAGATATATGTCTGTATATATCCGGCATTGAAAATTTTTATCATTCATTACAATCTAAACTTATTCGTCGGAAGAAAAAGTATTAATTTTTTTTATCTATTAAAAACCTTCATGTTATGATAAACACTTAACAGCTATAATCAGAATGTTATCCGAGCAAGGTAATCATTAAGTCTAGTCATTTTGGTTCGGCTACAGAAAGCAATAAAATAGTATATCGTTACAGAAACTTACAAGAGAATCTCGGATGTCTCTCGACGTTCTCAACGGTAGATATAATCTATGGAAATATAAATGCACATGCACACGCTCATAATACAAAAGCCAACCATCTAGGATATAGAAAGAGGCCCACAAATGTCACGACTCCACTACCTCTCAATTTCTAAAACAAAACCGCATTAAGAGATTACACTACACGCGGCTACCGTTACATGTGGGACCGCTACCATTTGTCTGTTTACCATCATTATCGACTTAATTATACTGAAAAAGGTATATAAATACTATTAAAATGAAAAGCTCATATATTTTTAATCGACTAGTGTTCAATAGTAGTGGATTTTTTTGAAATATAAGTATGTATACAGGTTGCTACACGTAATATAGATTGATGAAATGTTTAAAATAAATATCTGCTTTTAGAAAGTATAGTAAGGGATAGAACAGTGAAGGCGCAAGAAATAGTAAATTCTGAGATATGTTCGATTTCAAATTCAGTCCCAACAGCAAAAAATAGGTCTTCGCTGTGAGCATTATGCAGGCGTGCCGCACGACCAGGTACACTGTTGTAAGGGAACTCGCATCCGAACATTGAGATGTCAGGAATCGTCGAGGCATTCGAATTGAGCATTTTAATCTTTGAATCATCGCGATGTGGGCAATAGAATTTTGTGTATGCGACTTCAAGTCTCCACAGCGTTTGTAATAAATAAACCATTTAAAAACTTCGATTTATTTGCTTATTGTTAATATTATATAAATAAACTTTCTTAATATTATCCATACAGATTAAAATTATAAAGGTCAATTGGTTAGGTTCCCTTTATTTCATGTGATCACTATCAGCGTATAAATCTCAGATACGACCTATGAAAGTGTGCCACTACAGGCCCATCAATAACTACGAACGTTCATACAACGATCAACGGTTGCTTTTAGTTTTAAAAGAAACAGAATTATATATTTATATATAAAAATATATATTCTATTATTTGTTTAAGGTATATGTTAATATCGATCATATTTCAAATGAACAGACTATTTGATATCTAAATATATTGAGATATTGTAAGACATAAATAAATATAAAATATACATATGTAGTGTTATTTAATCTTATGTGTAAAGTAATTAAAAAATTATATATACGTTTCTAGATTTTCGTTTCTAGAGCTTAAATAACTAATTAGGATTAAACATTCTATTCGAACGACTATAATGTAAAAGTAACATATGTATTTTTCCTTATGAATAATTTTAATGATAATGATCCGAGGAAAACCATGAATTATATCTACTATAAGTACCTTTCAAACGGCAACAGTAAAATCCAAAATAATTCATAGTCGAATATATGAAAGTGCTAGTAAAGATAAGTGAAACGTCATTTAAATTATTTATGTTGGTGTGGCGAGGAAGCAATTTGCAACTAATCTCTATGCAAATAACCAAAGAACAATGACACGTGCTGATATTAAATATTATTGACATCTACGGACCTTTGTTAATTGGACTACATAATTATAGATTTAAAGAGAACTAAAGAACGAAAATCTTATAAGCTTTGTATTAGACTAAAATTTATTTAAACTTAATACTATCGATCTGTGAACAAAAACAAATTTCTTTTCTGTGACTGTTTAAACACAGAGTTTATATTGAATAAATATTTTATATCACATAATATTTATTACAGTGATAAAAGCTTTAAGATTTCAAACTATCCCGTCTGTTTATAAATACTAAACAAACATTAATTCTGGCAAATCGAAGTCTATAAATAGTTATTGTGCAACGTTTCTGTTAAACTGTATATGTGTGATGTTACGCGCTGGTTGCAAGTGCAATTTAATCAAAACTTAATGTATTGGCAAACAAACTGTATGAATTGATGATGTTTATCTATTTACGTTACGTTATAGTAAAATTATATTAATAATTTCTATGGCTATTACGAAATTGGATAGGTTATAAGCGATTTCATTATTATTCATATAATTTTGTAACTATACAATAACTGATGACTGAACTGAAAAATAATGAGATATTTAACGATATTTTATAAATTTTATACGATTAAAAACAAAAAATATGTATCAAGAGTAACTCTTTAATTTTTGACAGTTTAAATGATAGTATATATATTTTTAATTTTATTCATAACAAAGGTCCAAACCATTCAGCCACTAATTCTAACAGAGTTTGTATATAATATAATTTCATAACAACGTGAACCAGGACAGATGGATCTGCGGTTTAAATCCCAAGCTGTAAGCAAACACCGTTATATTATTGGTACTGTATAATATTGTATTTATTTATTTTATACCAGCTACCGCGCACGGTCTCACGACTCAATCTAATAAATAGTTCCAGTAATACCGCTGAAGATATTCAGTAATAAGATACCCGGTGGCAAATATACGAGCTGATGCTACGTTGGAAATTATTGTTGTATACGATGTAACAGAATATCTGAGTTGATGTTGCCAGCTAGTGTTTTATCTATTAGAATTATTTAACTTGATAGTTGCTAACACCATGTATACTCGACTTGTACAGCATGTTTCAATATCATGTTATATAAGTATCCTTTAATGACAATACATGTGGAAATTAAAAAAGAACAATTAAATTGAATCCAAAAAACTGTATGTATGTGTGAATATACTCGTGGTTGTATATAATTACAGTCTTTGCCAAATTTTCTGTTAAGCTTTGGCGTTTTGAAGTCAAAAGTTTCAAAGAATACATAATTGCTTCCATCTTTGTGGAATATACGTCTTAGATTTTTTTATATAAACTGATTTTTATGATATTTGCTTACTAATCAAATTCCTATTATGAAAAGAAAAGAATCAACTTATTGTGGCGAAATCGAGGCACTTTTACAATAAGACGAACAGTTTAGCATTAAGTTTTCCAAAGACATATACATGTTCGTGAAAAAATTTTGTGAAATTAATAGTTTACAACAGATTTCATAAGAAAACTTTAAAGTTAAAGAAAACCATATAGAACTAAAAAAAAAAAAACTGTTTGTTCAGAAAAGTTGTGTCTCGGTGGTTATGCGAGATATTTTTTTTTAAATTTTAAATCGCAATATCGGCTTTACATTCCAAAAGTAATTCTTAAAAACTTTTAAAAACAAATAGATTTTTTTAAGCGTACGAATCGGAATTAAACAATATTGTTTACATAGATATTAATAAAACAAAAATATTCCACAAATAACTGATACATAAATATTTTAAAATCAAATCACGTTAGTAACAAAGTGTTTAATAAACTAGTTCATAATACTTGAGATAAGAGGTCGAGGTATTACTAACAAACTTGTCACCCCGGGCGAAAAGCTGACGAGTCGGAAATGACTCTAGGTATATCAAGTATAGGCTGCGGGCGAAACTTTAAATATTAGTATATATTTTAATTCAATTTACATGAGTAATGTGTATTATTATAACGATCTATTTTTTACTAACTATTGAATCACTGGTGAAAATATTTTTGAAAATTTGTAACACTTCTTTTCATCGACGATGTCTTATGTATTTTTTGAAATCGCTCTAACAGCTATACCATATTGCTAATGAAATATTTATCTATAATTAGAATTATGGACACCATATGAATATACAAAAAATCTAAGCCTATTCTTATTCTTAAATATATTAAACACATTATTGAAGCTATATAAATTGTTCGGGCTACCGTCTTTTAATACTTACAACATACAATCGATGGATTACACGATACCTACAAAATGATATCCCATTACAATAAAAGAGAGCCTATGTCAAGTGCTTGTAACACAGATAACATTGTCTGTACGATATTATTGGATCATAAACGCGTCGCATTCAGTCATTGTTTATGTTCCGAGCTGGACTCACGATGCAATTTCATAGGACATTTACCTACGATTTGTAAGGCTCAGGGCGATAACTAGTTGGTTGCTCGAAAACATCATGTAACGTATATATTATGAAGTTTAATGATAAATTTATTTGTATTGCATCCTTTAATTTTCTTATTTAAAATCTATGAGACGATTTTCGATGTCATATTTACGATGCATTTCCGTCCTTAGCGACATTATTTGGAAACACTAAGGATATCGAATATATTTACATAATTAACATTCAAATACTCAAATGTTATTTTGTATGTTAATATATTAGCCATTGTGATGCAGGTGTATTCATGTTTTTGGAGGAATCAATAACAATGTTTACTACTCGAAACATAATTTACAAGTACCTATTTCGAATGTCACGAAGAATCCGAACAGACAATGGGAATAGGAAAAGCGGGATAATTGTTTTCATCTATCATACATTTGGGGACATTGAAATGGCAATTTCATACATCAAAAACGTAATCCTCGAACGCTAACTATACCGTATTAGTGCTGCGAGCTATCTCATACTATAATTACGCTCTATCAATGCGGTACTGCTTATTGAATGGGCGGAGTGTATTAGGATGATCGTTGGATGGTAAAATCATAGAAGGTATACTACTTCAACAACGTCCCACATAGATATGAAGCTATTTAAAAAACAATGCTGTTTTTTTGTTTGAAATATCATATACAACCTTTTTTATATTACTCAAGCTTCAAGTTCAACTTTCCTCCAATTCACAGATCTTAAACACCCTATATACTACATTTAACTTAGTTTTTTTAACAGAGAAATAGAAAAATTTGCATAAAACAAATAGATGCAAATCTTAGTTTTCAATAGCAAATTAAGAAAGTGCAAATAAAATTTTGTAAATTTCGTGTTTACCTAGTTTTGTAAGCAATAGCGAAATTGTCGTTACAATGAATAAATTTAAACTGACAGCCGACATGATACTAGCTGAGGCGTGGCTGTGGAACACGTGGGAACATAGAAATGATCAAGCAACATCATTTGATATGTTCAGTTAATTCATATTACATACTTTTTTGGCACTATTGATCAATGTACTTTTTTTATTATGTTCAATAAATTGTTATTACAATAATAAGATCTAAAACTTCGTCGAGTTTTCATTTAAATTAAACTTATATTTTCGAATTACTTCGAGTATGTATTTAATTATTTTTAAAAACTACATATGTACTTCGACGTTTCGGTTACTTTGCAGCAACCCTGATCACATTACTACAACCTTTGTTTTTGACAATCATTATTTACAAACTTTTTTTAATGTTAATGTGTACTCGCAAAATCTTAGATATCATGTTAACATTTTTTTATTACAAACTAACTGTTAAATATTATTTGCTTTATGTTAATGGTTTTGTAACAATATTTTCTTCCTATACTCAAAAAAAGCTTTCCAATCTTGACTGTTGTTGTTGAGAAAATCATTTGAGAATTACGCTTTTGTTGTAATTGGCTGTATGATATATTCTTTCGCATGAATAGATATCAAAAAATCGTGATTTAGATTTAAAAAAGAACAACCAATGGACACGTTCAGAATTAATGAAAAAATTACGTCAGGTACGTGAAATATCAAATTCATTTTATTGGAATACGAGAATAATCATTTAAAACTTTCATACACGTCCCAAGTATTCAGTATTGTTAAAACCAAGTTCAGTTTCATATACAGATAAATCAGCAATGACGTTGTTGCGATTAAAATCCGTGTCGTCTGAAAACATTCTAGAGAGTCTGCCTCGTGAGAACATAGAAGGAACGGTTAGCGTACAACAAGTAAGGTACTATAGCTCTTCACGATCAGAATTGTAAATTGGACGTGTTAAAATTCAACTGTTACATGCGACGAAGAAAATAAATCGCGACTCTTAAACTATAAACAATATTTTTATATATAGCTATATATAGTGGAATATAAATATTGTTACACAGCCATAGAAAATTTTTGGTTTATTATGAGACTTATATTAGAGCTCAAGATAGAAAATTTTATTTGTATTGTGCTAGTTTTCTTGCAAATCCTATATATTAAATTAAACTAAAATTTAATTAAACTATTATCGTCAATAATAATCATTAAATAATTATATTATTCGTGTGTTTGTAATTCACGTTGAGATACAATGACCATTCCAACGTAATTCACTTTCGCCGGGTCATGTCCGCGAATAGAAAATAATTCCAACGATCGCACATAAATGTTACCAACACTAGGAACGAACACAAACCAACAGTTACATCTACAACTATCTTCTTCCTACAAAACATTATGCATCCACAGTAAGAAGAAATACAACAAAAAAAATATATAAAAAAATATGTCTATGTAATATGTCTTCAGTAATGAAACCTTTAATAATTAAATCTATTAAAAGTTACATTGCATCTTCTTAATAATTTTGAATAGATAAAAAAATTGCATATTATGCCAAACTTAAAACGGAAACACAAAAAAGTATAATATGCATGTATATAACCTTTTTCGATCTAAAAAATAATATTGTATACATTTCGCTCTCACTTTATAAGCCTTTGTTAAAAAAAAATCATAGCATATTCATAGTAATTCCTTAACATGTTTTTATTGCACTCCTATATCCTCTATCAAAATAATCACCAACATTAAATTACTGAGATCTAAACTAATGTTAATACGAACGTCAGCTGAATGTTTCAAAGTACACAAATTATGCTGCTACTTTATTAAATTAATAAAAGTAAATCATAATTAATACTCGCATACAAAACCGTTAATTGGAAAGTTTAGTCCTGCAATTTCCTACAACCATTTAATTATAACCCCCATTAGCAATTTCCCACAAGATTCCCAAACTAGTTTGTACTCACAGCCTCGAGGTGGCGCACTGAATCTCATAGTATATTTTCAATTAATTGTTGGAAACGCAACTATTTATCTTGTATTAAAAGTAACAACAGGTTACCCGAATAAATTACGCGTCGTTTGCATCGCTTGCACACATTTACATTTGAATTTATAATTTCTGTTTTTGTCTTACAACAAAATATTTCTTTTTTTTAACAATGTGGTCATAAAAATGTATAAGAAAAAATGTTTCCTAATGTTTTGAACGAAGTATAAGTAAACGAACTGTATATATAACTATAAATAATATTTAATTAGGTACATATAATAATAATTATTTTACAAGTGTCAAGAAATATAAGAGGCTGCAAAAAACGTTGTCTTACAAAAAAGACACAGATGATATATACGTAACTATCGAACAGTTTTCACAATACCTAAAATTATTTATAAGCTGTAAATAAATTCATTAATTGAAAAAAACGTAAAGGAAATTTCAAATTCAGTTTTCATTTCATAATAAGAATATTTGTTAATTAAATTATAAAACATCTTATCACATAAAGGATAACACATAGTACCTAATTGCTTAGAGACCATTGAATTAAAATAATTTATTTAAATTACCGGACACCTTTGAATATAAACATAGATAATATCTGTTGCGTCTATAATACTCGTAACTATAGCTTTTGTATTAATAAAAAACAATATTAATTCTTAATACAAAACAAAGAAATAAAAGCTATACCTACCCATCTACGAGTGTCTAAAAATTACCAAACAAAAATATAACGAATACAAACAGTTATAATAAAACCATGTACGATATAACGGTAATAAACCATAACTTAATATTCATTTTATATACAAAACTATTAATTCATTTCAATCGTTCAATTACAGTCATACTAAGTATGGTATGTTACCATAAAACGCAATAGCTTCCCAATCGTCCAATCAAAATGGCCATTAAAATCCATTAAAGTGTACATCCAGAGACATTTCATGTTGTGAAGAACAATCTAGGCGAGGTTTGTCCAATGTCGCATTATACCATTGTGCCGTATAGGTGCTGTAGCAGCGAAGATGAGCTTAGCGATATCTTAATTGACGAGAGTTTGCGTTTCCGAAACCTAAGAGTCTTGCATAATAATGAATAATCCCTTATAGAGTTTGATGTAGAAGCGACGGTCTACTGTTTAATCGGAAGGAATTTACATAATAATTAACAACGATCATTAAAGCTAATTTTAATCGTAACTTTGAAAATAAGTCATGTTTTTATACAAACAAAAAGAACTTTATATATAAAATAGTTTAATTAAATCGTAGTGAATTATCAGCACGGGCGTGCATCTCGCTAACGGTCTCACACGAGCTAATACAGAGCCGATGGATTGTTCACTACTTTCCATATAAACTGCTGACCGTATCTACGGTAACTGAGCTTTGAAACCATGGATACAATAACCCGTGGACCTACACCAAATACGCTTTGAAAATGTTCGATGCATTCCCTATTGATTAATAGCATATAGGGCTGGTAAAACATAGCTTTAGTTTACATAATCTTACATAATTACAGTCAAATATTTGGTATTATCGGTTCGATTGGTCATACTAGGGTACATTAAAACGTTTAGATATTCACGCTAAATTTCATTGTTTGTTTTTTTCTACATTTAAGAAATATTCTAAACACGGTCATGAAATTAAACAAAAAATGACAAAATCGATACAAAGTGGATTTGAATCACCAAATACAGGCGTCTCTTCCTAGCCACTTTTAAGACTAAACCATCACGTCCTTAATCCATTCTGTAGTATTTAATAAATCTAACAGGAGGAGTTACTGTGTGTAGTTTTAGAGTGAATTTTCTCAAATATTGTATATATTATTTACGTGATGTTAGAACATAAACAACAATGATTTCCTTAATAACCATCAATTCAATCACATAAACTTATTCAGGAAATAATCGGAATACGAAAGTGGAATTACAAAATATTTATAATATAAGGAACTATTAACGCGAGATGTTATGGGTTGCTATTTAAATTAGTTATATCGAAACTGAAGATTTTTTATAGTTAATTATGAAAATTACTTTAAATTCTTACTTTAACATAGTTACAAATATTTCAGTATACACTAATTAGTGCGATAATTTTTTTAATTACTATACTTATACTAACTATACATCACTATATACATAAAAGTGGCTGAAACAAATGCTTGTGGATAGAGAATGGCATGATGCCAAATAGTTTTGTGGGTAATTAGGATTGTTTGAGCGTTATATTTAAGAAGTGTAACCGTGACTTTTAAATAATTTGGTTCTGCAATTTCTGTTAGTCCAAGGAAACGGTGTCATGACTACTGGCTTACATTTTAGTGTATTTTGGTGAGTTTGAATGAATATTTTCTTGAGCTTATATTTTTATATTTTCATTAACACTAACTCAATTATACCATTGCTATAAGTCAAATTGTTTTCTTTAATTATGAAATTATTGTAAACTACATATATTCAATTAGTATGTAGAAATAGTATTCATACAAAAAAAATTATTTCTTTTGTAAATCAAAGAATACTTAATCATATAACAAACAATACTGGTCCTGAATACGGAAGCTGCGAACGTCTTTTATCTTAAGTTACTTTAATTGGCAACTTTTGCTGAACAGTGAATACTAACGGTTAACGTGGATAGAATTAATTAGGAGTGTGTTTTGAGGTATATGTACATATATGGAGACAATAGCGATTAGATATAATTAAATTGAGTTATATTCTCCTTCATTAATATAAAAATTAAGTATATTAACATAATAACATTATATGTATGTATCAAAAACTTAATCGTCGTAATAAACGCATTACCCAGTTTTAGTTTAGGGAATTACAATAAATATTACGCAAAACTTTCGTTTAGTAACTCGATGTAAAATGTATTTCGTTTTTATACAAATGCGACAAAGGTTATTCTCAAATCTTTATATATATAATTCTTCTGTGAGTGTGTATGTCACTGAACTTCTTTCAAACGACTGGACCGATTTTGATGAAATTTTTTGTGTGTGTTCAAGGGGATCTGGGAATGGTTTAGATTCACAATTTTGTCCGCTAGACAATGTTTTTTTAATTAATTTTTAATTTATTAGTAGTTGTTGATACAAACGTTTTTTTTTGACATTAGATTTGACAACTAACTAATATGTCAATCATTCCGAAGCACTACAAAATACGGAGATTTATGGCTTACAGGTAAACTCCAAAAATATAAATAAAAAAACGTAACAGATATTTCTTGATTATAGGGCGATACGAATTTCGCCGGATCTTCTAGTTTTATATAAAACTGTTTAAAAAAATCCTTTTTTAAGATACCAACTTCGCATCGTGATTAGTTAGCTCTAATTTCGAGCACACATGTTACGTATATTTAAAATTTATTTATATAGTTGTTACAAAGTCTTATATATATATAGAATGTAGAGTAACAGTTACTGATCTTTTTAATAAGTAAGATCGTATAAAAAGAACCAAAATTTAATCACATAACAAATTAGCTATAAGTTACGCTAAAACATGTTTCTTCACGACATTACAATCTAAATGTATGTACACTATACTCTTTAAGAGATCTGTTAAACTTATCAGACTTAAATCTATTTATCTATCTATCTTTTAAATCTCATTTCAAAGTGAGCGCCAAACAGCCCTAGCAACGGCATCCGCCATAAAGATTTGATAGCTGTTTTATAGTTGATCGACCATCGGCAGTTACTACCAATGTAGTTCAATTTTCCCATTCCGTTTGATTCAACAGGAAATCATAACGACCCAGTGATAGGTCTGCATAAAATAGTCGCTACTGAATTTTATTTCAATAGAATCAGAATATTCTATGCACTTAAAAACATCTTAGCATTGTAACGAGAAAATACCTTTACAACATTTTCATTTTATATCATATTTTTCTTTAAAAATATGTTGATAAGAACTACTGTTACTAATATCTTCTACTGTAGCTAAGTGGAAATGCAGAAAACATAAATCTTTTTTTGTACATAAAATTTACAATATGAAGATTCTACAACCCAAAATTTATAATTCAGTTTTATTTAATGAATGAATGAATTAAATTAAAAATAACATAATAATGGGAATAATAATAAAATTAAAGAACTTCTTATAGTCCATTAGACTTAAGCTGAGCTTTTGCATTTATGTGAGTGAAAGTAAAAGTAGAGTTAGACAAAAAACTTTTAGAATTCAAATTTAGTATATTTTAAATACATACATAATATAAGTGCTAGATCTTTTCTAGATTAAAAATAAAATAAGCAATATTTGTAGAAGGCCAAACGGAAATATTATGGAAAAAAATATTAAGTACTAAAAATTTTGATAAAACAATACAAATTTTTCTTCATTTGACATTGCATTTCCAACATTTGATGTTGCTACCAGTACAAGGGTTTTTTTGACATCACACCTACACTATCCGTGTCCACTCACCCAAATGCAAAGTTCAGCTTAAATCAAACACACTATAACATTACCTATTAAAATCAATTTGGAAAGTATTACAATATAAAAGTACATTAAAAAAGATTTTCCTATTAAAAATAAGTATTAATACTATCCAATATATATTTTTTTAAACCTTAATGGTTTATAAAATATATATTTTTTTAATATTGTTAAGCATGTCACTAAATATTTAGGAATTAACTTTTGGAATTTCCAACTTGAATCGATGTATATTATTGTTCTAAATCAATATTTTTTATGATCTTTTATTCATATATACTTAATTTAAAAAAATATATCTACATTTGTTATAATAACATTTATTATGGGAACGCTAATAGATAAAACATATTTCAAATTATAGATTGGAAATTTATTATTTTGAATTAAAATTACATGAACACTGCATAATGTAACTTTGCAAAGTAAGCAAATATTCTTTAGATTATTCAACTACAATAGAGAGAAAAAAAGTTTGTGACTGCAAAGAGGTAGCTCACTTCAATCTACTGCATAAAATTGTATACCAAAAATTAAGTTTTATTAGTGTTCACTAAGAGACATTTATGATTAGTGTAACAAAATGAAATACATAATAATAATATAGTAATTGCAATAGGTCATTTAAAGTTCTTGAAATAACTGTATATTTTGCTAGCTTAATATTTAAAGAACTGCTTACAAATCCATTTCATACCAGACCCATTATATAACATTGGATAATGTTGAAATTTCAACAAATGTTATTCATATATAATCAAGAAAATACAAAGGATATTTTAACAACGGTTTTAAAATTAATTTCTATAGAGTTGAATGTTTTCTCAGACTTACCTTGAAATTGTTTCTTCAAAAATCATCTCGGTTCATGATGACATAAGCTTTGTTTCTTCAATGCATAAATAAAAAATTGTTTAAACAAACAAAATAATAGAAATAACTGAAACTAAAAATCACAACAAACTAAGCTTTCTAACTGTCACATCCCACCTGATTTTGATTATATGACAAATGTCAGAAAGCACATTTATTTTACTGCTATGATCTGCTAAATTACTACTTGCATTATTTTCTTGGTGGATATTGTTAAATTAAAGGAATTTTAATAAAAAAAATGTATGATATGTAAATAATTAAATTTTTTGTAAATTATAATATAATTAATTACATCGAAAATTTTTTATACCACAGACTAATACTAGATAACTCGATTATTTATTATTGATATCGATTCTCTTTATATCAACAATTCTGCTGTCGTTTGTGAGGTAGAGATTTTTTATCATAATTTACTTTGCTCATTTTTATGCGTAACTACTCAGTTACCAGTTGGTCTATTCGAAAAACAAAATATTTTGTGACATTATTTGAGCTACTTAAAATAATATGAAAAAAGATTATACATTACATTAGTAAGCAAACGTTACGCAAATCATATTTAATATGTGTATAAAACGTTTAATTTCTACACTGCTTGGAATAAGCAATTATTCATGTGTTTTTATCTAGGGAAAGTAATGAAAGCAAGAAAGTAGAAAACAAAGCATAATTAAGATGTGCTTTTGCCTTTTAATCCCAACATGAGACTTAAAGCAAAACCTATTAAAGCATCACCATTGGCAAGCTGCCACATAAGGTCTAGGAACCCGCAGGTGCTAAAAATAAAATAAACTATTAAGTATTTACTTTATCGGTCATTGAATGTAAAATACTATGTTATAATATTACCTTAGAGATTAAAAATAAAAATTAAGTTTCTACTTGTTATAAATTTCTGATATGCATCCGTTGCCTTTAATAATTTATGTCCAATATTATATTTCTTAACTAATATGTTACTTAGGTCGTTGATCGTAACATTTTAATATTTTTTATATGTAAACGTAGCACGAAAATAACTGGCCGGGTGTCGCTGCGCACACGCCAGTACCTAAGCGCCGGTCGACCTACCCGCAAGTCTAGAAATAAATTTATTTCACATTAATTCAATGTGCGTTCTGGAGTGAAATATCATAATATTTATCACTATGTGACATATATATATGTGAAGGAAGTGCTGGAAAATATCCAAGGAGACCTGATGCTTATAGCGTTTACATATTCATTTGGTAATTCCAGGATTTTCAATAAAACAATGAATACCTACTTCAGATCATCCAATTTAATTTAGTTCGTGTTCTTTTAGAAATGTTTCGGTATTTTATTTGAAATACTTAACTTTTCGCTAGTTTCGTTTGATTTTGATAATATTTAAATCAGTTTTATAATTTAAAGGAGTAAAAAGTTATTGTGGTAACGAATTTTTTTTATTAAATCTTTCGTTATGAGTATATTATAGTATTATACGAAATCAGATATTTAAAAAGAAAAATTTGTATTTATTTTAATGCACATATTTTAAAATGCTGTATTCTGCGATTTCTATTTAAAACTCGCAATGCATTTTCAACGACTACAATTATTAATCTAAGAGATTTTTTAATTTTCTTCAACCTTTATCAAATCAGTTCTAAAAGCCATTAATTCTATGACATGTTTTGAAAATGTTAATCTTTTTTTAGACTTCTCAACTTAAAATTATATTTTACATGCCTCATTAAGGTTCTATAATTTTTCTTAATAATATTAGAATTATATGCATATTAATGACATAACACTTTAGTACCTTAGCCTTCTTACGTTGTTAGTTGTTTGACATAACAGAGGCTCTCCTCTTATCTATAACCAATTTCATTATTTTTGTACTCGTTAACTGAAGTAGGACTGTAATATTTGGTCAATTTATCCAACTCTTCCACTAACATTTACAAAACCAGGATTCTCTTGTCTCACTTAAAATTTCTGACATCTTTTTCGAATCGTTGATATACAATACGATAATTCCATTGATATTAGTATAACTCAAGTTCTTAATTAATTTTTTAAAGAAACTGGCCATATTTCTAAAATAAATATGCCATAAATGTATCAATAATGATTATACGTAATAATATGAACTCATCAGACACGCTTTTTTCACGATTAAAGGATCTTAAACACCCCATTTTCAAAATTTTATATTCACTTTTAATGATTTGATGTAGAAGGCACATTTTCAAATAGTTATCAAAGTTATTCTCTAAAACTTATTTTTTCATATCTTCTAACAATACACGTCCGATTCTAGTTGATTATACATACTAAATAATATAATAAAGTAAGTAGATTAAATAAAATAATTAGATTTAAGAATTTAATAAAGTAATTAGATTTAAGAATTGCATGCAGATTTAATCATTCAAAATGTTACGATATAAACTATATTCCTTTGTTGAATGATGTTGATTATTGAAAGAAGTCATTTGGAATTACAATGCTGAAGAGTTCAGTGATGTCACGATGACGTCAGCACAGCTGTCTGGTTCTGGAGTAGACATCACGACCTGGCGATCTGCCAAGATCATTCACTCAACATTTCCTTAGAAAATGGGGACGACGTTCGAATTTCTAAAGCGAATTCTATCACTCTCATTTTTATTATAGGTACTACGCTTTTGATGTCAAAGGCCAATATTAACGAAATATTTTAATTTCAGCTTCATGAGGATGACTGGTAGAAGAAACAAAAGATGAACAGTGGAAACAGAAGAGCCCTTACGGGTTCTATACATAAGATTAGAGAATTTGAACTAGAGAAAGTGAGGAAATTTATATGTTTCTATATTTACTACCACCTACGCAACTTCGTATGATTTAATGAGATTTATGTTTTAGGTATGTTTAGTTGAAGAATTCGATATACTACAAATAGTCGGTGAAGGATGGTTTGGAAAAATACTTTTAGTGGAACACAGAGCCTCGGACACAGAGATCGTTCTGAAAGCCCTTCCAAAACCCTACGTATCTATAAGAGATTTTTACAGAGAATTCCATTACAGCTTACATTTAAGTGCCAACAGAAACATCGTCACAACATTCGATGTTGCATTCGAGACTGCTGGATTTTATGTATTCTGCCAAGAGTACGCCCCTTTAGGTATTATTGGATTATTTATCTTATCATAGACTAATAACCAAAGTAAATTACTACTAAGCTATTATAATACGAGAATTTAACGCAGCTGCATACGTTTTATAATGTACACAAGCTTTGTGTTTATGGAATCATGCCAATATAGAATTTATTACCTTAATTCTTAAAACTAAATAGTTTATTTTATAGAATAACGATTTGTTTTCCATGATTTGATTACATCATTTCAAATTTTTAGGTGATTTAACATCAAACATGCTAGATACAGGGATTGGAGATATCCATACGAAACGAGTGGCGAAACAGTTAGCTGCCGCTTTAGAACATTTGCATCAAAGAGATCTTGTGCATAGAGATGTTAAATTGGACAATATATTAATATTCAAATCAGATTTTTCAAGAATAAAACTCTGTGATTTTGGTGAGACTAGAAAAGTACAATCTGTTGTAAGAAGACGAAATGAATGGCTTCCCTACTCGCCACCTGAAATATTACAGTTATCTATGGACAGTACTTACAAGTAATTTATATATTTTTTTATTTTATGCTACTTTCAAATTATTTACGTTCCACACCTAGTGGATGTTAACCTTAACTTGTTATCACTTATTATTTATTGTTTCCAAAGAAATTTAAAGTATTCAATTTGTTTCTTTCAGAGCGCTAATAAGCCATGATATATGGCAATTCGGTATTGTTATATTTATTTGTCTAACCGGTTGCTTGCCCTGGCAGAAGGCTGCTTTCGATGATCCCAGATATTTTAGGTAAACATGAAAACCTGATATAGTGAAAAATATCCAGATTACTGTTACATTGAATATAGATGCTAATTTTTATTCATTTGCAGCTATTACAATTGGTACAACAGTTCGAATCCACTTAAAAGACAACCAAAATTGTGGAAAATGGTATCCTCAAAAGCCCAAAAATTATTCAAAAAATTTATTGAACCGAGAGTAGAAAAAAGGGCTACTAATTTCGCTGAATTATCAAGGTATAATTGTGATAGGTGGGTGGCCAAAGCGTATTCGGATCGAGTTGGTAAGTTGTTGAATTTTTAAGTATATAGGTAATATAAGTAAAATATTCCAATTCTATTCTAATAATAATAATAACATATTTTTTAAGCTGGCGGAGATGTTGACGAACTCTGTCCTTCAATGTACAGTTTTCATAGTGATCCAAATGAAAAAAATATCCTACTGAAACATTTTAGAGATCACGGTATAGAAACCACAGTAGATCGTCAGGCAAAGAAACAAAGGATAAGAGAATGGATTCAGAACAGTGTTATAGAGGAAGCCGACGAAGACGTTAGTCAAAATTCTAAATAAAAAAATTTTAAACTTTTACTTTAACTACTTTATGACTATTAATATAATTGTTTTGTCTTTAGGTGGAAAGTTCACACGAACCTAGTGTTTGCGAAGACAGTGATGTAGAATTAGAAGACCGATCACGGCCCCATCCTATTGACGAAAGCCACAAGGTTACTCTTCGCTATGACACAGAGAAGCATATTAATCCCAGGACAGGAGAAATTATTGAAGGTGTTTCTCGGTCAAATAACAAAAATCAACTTTCTTATGACGTACAAAACATAGAGCCCGTGGCACCCGCAAACATTGTTAGAAAATATGGAACAAAAGAAGAATCATCTTCACATAGTTCTGCTAAAGACAGTGCTTATGGCTCTATAGAACAGAGCTATTCCAAGAATTCCGCTGTTAAATCTGAAACTAAACAGCTATCGCAAACCGATAAAATGTCTAACAGCTCTCCCAGTAGAAGCGTGTCATCTCTTCAACTAAGCAAAACTCCATTATCAACCCATGTCCAAAGGTTTCAAAAAAGTGAAGAAGTGTTTGCGGAAGAAATGAAAGGTATGATGGGTAGTACAACAACAATTAATTCTGGAGATAACTCGTCAAGGTCAAACAGTTTTCAAGTAACAAGAAATAGTTCGCTTGAGAGTGCTTCAAATATTAGCGATAGTCAAATTGAAAACGAAACTGAAAACATAGTAAAAAACAATAATCCTGTTTCAAGTCAGACAAATTCTTTTAATTGTGAAAATAATGAAGAAAGTAAAGGATCTGAACAAACTCAACCATATGTTTCTATGAAAAAATCAATTTATGAAACAGCTAATAATAGAAAGGAATCAAATAATGCCCGGAAATCAGAAAACAATGTGGATTACAGTCAAACAGAAAGTCCTTATACTTCAATGTTAAATATAGTACAAGGACAAATAAAAATAGCTCCATACGCCAAAGAAACAAATGAAAATGTTATAAAAGTTTCAGTTACTCAATATAGCCAACGTAAAACCCAAAAGTGATTGCTCAATATTGAAATGGATTAGTGATAAATAAGTTTTTTTATGTAATAAAATTGAATAACTACAATTCAATGATATCTATTTAATGTATGTAAATAAAAATCGTAAGAAAATCATTATTTATGTAATATTATAAACTGAATTATTAAAAATAAGGTGAAGTTATTAGTTATACTTAAGTTATAATAAATTCTATAGTAATAGATTTATTATTATATTATAGTAATATATTATACAGGGTGATTGGTGAATTACTATATATAAATATCACGTCCTCAAATATCGATAGTAATTCACCAGTCACCCTGTATAATAGGGAACAAGTCTTATTACAAGTATGTCGTCAAATTGCAAGCTTTTTTATTATTAAGGATGGTGTGAAACGATACCCTCCGACCGCTATGATATATAATAAAGACAAATTATTAGAAAATGAATGAATCTTTTATTATCCTTATAAATTAAAAACAATAAAAAAAATTGCTTCATAAATTCAGTAAATTTAATTTGATTGGAAAAAATTGAAGATAACAAATACTACTTTATCCGTTTTTATTTGTTAACATTAATTCAGTCATAAAAATGACATTAAATACTCAGATTTTGTATTACAAAATGCTCTGTTTTTATTGAAGTACAAAAATTTATAAAAATCGATTCCATACCACCCATAGACAAAGTTAAATTCAAATTGCTGTTGTTTTTACCGGCAACTACTCATGACAATGTCAAGATTTCAAGATATTGTCAGAAACTTCACTACCTATCTCGTTAACCGAATCTGTGAATATTCAAAATAATAATATAATCAATGGAAATTTTCTTTTTAATAAAAACGTTAATTTAAGGATACTCTTACCATATACTAGAACAAAAGTATAAGTTAATTGAATAATGCTACAAAAATAACATAACCTTTAATCATTTTCTAAGTCATTAAAACGTTTACCATGCAAAAGCTGCAAGAAAGTGTGTTTTCTATTATCAAAACTACAAATCTATCATCTGCTGTATTTAGTTTTCTGCAACCAACCGAAGAATATTCAGGTGCGTTATCATAACAATAATAAAATTGGACATTAAACGTGATTTGTAATACTCAATTATTATTTTAGACAAAACACCTCTTGGCGGAATTCTTCGGGATACTAAATATGGATGGCTCGCTCTTGGCCCTAAATTTTGTGTTGTCGATTTAAGGAGTGGATTGAAAATCGCTGCACGAACTTTTGGAAATGGTGTGAGGTAAATTACAAAATAAGCTTTAGATTTTAATCACTATATGTATATGATATTTTCGATTATTTCGTATAAATGAGTGTTCATTTTATTGGAATAAAGTTATGTATAAGAATCCAGTATGATTCTTGGTTATATGACATGTATAATTTGTTGTAGCAACAAGATAACTGTTACCAGTGTTGTGGAATTACCCACACCTCTCACTGATAACTCACAACAGCTCGTTATAAGCCTTGAGTGTGATGATGCTACTGGATTGATTTGCGTGTTCCACATTAACGGATCTCAGTTGCTCCGTTGCATTCAAACGGATGCTGTAATAACCGAACTGACAGTTTGTGATGCAATACCAAATGGACCACTTATGTGCTTTGATGGGGTCATCATGGCTGGCTCTCATAGAGGAGAGATATTTGTATTTGATCTCAATAAAGCCGCTTTGATCCAGGGTTTGTAATTTTAATATTGAAAACTATTTAAAAGTACATACAAGTTACCTTTATTTATTTTTTTATCACTGATTTTAGTTGTTCTTATTTAAGAGTCAATTCAAAATAAAGCCATTTATTAAGTTATTTTGATATCCATATTATACTATTATATTTATTTAGTAACTTTTATTACCTAAGCATAATAAATTAGTAAGAAAGAACTATTCTATAATATTGTTGTATTTTTAAAAATAATTATAGTTATGTATAGTCTTACAATATACAAAGTCCTAAATTATGTATTCAATGTTATTTACCATATTTTTAATAAAATTTCAGCACTCAAAGATTTATCTCAAGGCTATGAAGAGCAAGTGAGAGGTGAACAGAATGTGGCAAATTTGATATTTCTGCCTCTGAAAGCTGTACATAAGATTGAAAGCCAAAGAGATTTGGCTGTTGAGAACGATGATCATTTGGCTTTGTTACTGAATGAGAATTCATTCTATGATAATGAGTATATATTTTGCAACCCAGATGGCACTGTTAGAATGAAAGCTAAACAAAGTCACATAAGGACAACCGTTGTTCAATACATTCCGCAATTAGGTAACTTAGCTGTCGGTTTTAATTTTGGTGCATTCCAATTATGGAATGTTCTGAATTTGGAATTGGAATTCACATCTCAGGTCAATGTTGAATGTCTGCCAGTTACTCATTTTGGTTTCCAGGTAAAAATAAAACATATTTTTGGAACTAAAATTTTGTAATCACTATATTTTATTCATTTAAAATATAAATGTATTCTTTACAGGAACCCTGTGATGATCCGAGGGCTTTTTGTTATTTATGGGTAGTCTTTTCAGTGATAGATAGATTTGAAGAGGAAGAATTTCCTTTGGCTGTGATGTATTCTTTAACTTATCAGGGAAAGAGAATGTTGGCTGAGAGCAAATATTTATATCAGGTGACATTACCTTTTAAATATCTTTTTGATCTATTTTTCTGTTCATAATTTTATACATACTTGTTTTATTCAAGTATTAACTACTTATCAAACATTGACATATAAAATTAATTTATTATAATATATTATATATGTATAATATTAATTATTATGTATTATTGCAAGTATGCAGTAAGTCTATCTTTAGTATATAACAATAATACCTTATTCTTTCCTTTCCTATATTAAATGTTTATTCACTCATATAAATAAGTGAATGTATATGTAAAATTTATAGAGTTTTTATGTATACAGGAATTTTCCATGGCAACAATTCGTTTCCAAATAGAATTGGCGGCTATTGAAGATGTTTCAGTATATATTGGTGGTAGATGCATCTCCTGTCACACTTATTCGATCAGTTCTATATTGGGAGAAGAAGGGGAGGACAGTGAGTTATTTAATTATTATTTATTTAATTAATTATTCCACATAGAATTGATATATGCACAAAAGATGGGCTTAACATTAAAACAGCATTTTCTACCTGCCAACATGAAATGTGAAAGAAAGTAGTGAGAAACAAAAAAAAAATTGTGAAGTGCTTGTAGCTGAGCAATTTTTATAAGCCAACAAGAAATAATTTTATATTAATATATAAACATATAATATACAGGGTGACTGGTGAATTACTTTCAATATTTTAGGAGAATACTCGGTACATGATTCTCATTCGAATTATGTAAAAAAAATAGGTACTTAATTTTTGACCAAATTTCTGTATAAATAAATAAAGTGTGGACACGTTCCAAGTGTTCCAAGTGTGGACGCGTGCGGCGGCGTGCTGATACGACACCACGCCGCCGCATGCGTATGTGTGTGTGTGTGTGTGTATACCTAATCTGTAGGGTGTTCACACGATGCGTAATTAATTACATAACTTTTGGTTAACTTTACTTAGAAGTTTATTAATATTTATGTTATATTAATTTTTATTTTGTCATGTATGATCGTCAAATATCACGTCCTCAAGTATCGATAGTAATTCACCAGTCACCCTGTATAATTATATATTATATGTTTATATGAAGAAAAGTATTAATTACTGTAACTATTGAATAAAAATTAAGAGAAAAAATATAGAAAGAAAAATTTATTGTAAATATGTGTGAATTACAATATTGCCTTGTATTTGCTTTTTCAAGGACCATGAATTTATAATTAGATTTTTTCTACCTGAATTTAACAGTATATTTCTTTAATGTTAAAAAAATATATAATGATAATGCTATATTTTTTGTTTTTTGTTTCTTTTTATTTAATATTGAATGCTATTTTTCCAGCAATGCTCAACTTATGCCAGCTAGTGTGGGAATGTTGGGGTGATAACAACACAGTGAGTCAACACTGTATGTTGCTGTTTGATCTTGATCAGTGGTACAAAGACCAAATGCCTGGTAAATATGATTTTAATTATTATGATATAATTTTTTCGAGATTCAAAGGTACACATTCAATTAGAACTATATTTATCGACTTGTACTTACCTTTTTATTGTTTTACTATAAGTTTTGTCCAATATTTTTATATTTAGTTGAGTGATTACTTATAGAAACCTAGAGAAAAATAATAAATTCATAAGAAATTTGGATATGAAAAACTTAGTTTTATGTATAATTTTTGTATATCTACTTATATTATAATCTTTCAGCCACATATCGTCTGGAAAACAATGCGTTTATGAGTACCGCGAGATGTCCTGAGATAAGCCGCGGGTCGTGTCTCACGTTAGACTTGAGATTAGACTCAGATTCAGTCACTCCATACTCACACGCTACGAGACTTGAAGAACACTTCTTTCCTAATTCCTTGCAATACAGTACGTATTATTTATCATTTAATTTAGCTAAGGTATAAAAAAAAATCACTACTTATTCTCACTAGGTTAAAACATGTTTTTTATATATTAATTCTCAATGCTGCATACTACCCATCTATAACTAAATACAGCAAGGATTATTATTTATTGCTACCTTTATTTTACGTAGAATAAAAGAAAAACAATAAAACTTACTCTCATTAGTTTGTATTAATTGTGAATGCTATCAAATAGTATATAGTATATACTGCCTGTAGGACTCACTGGTCTTATATGTAAGAATAATTAGTCACTGTCTCACTACTACCCGCGCCTAGAGCGCACGTCATTCTGCTCCGCGCTAGTCGTGAGACTGCCGAGCGCATGCCGCCCCCTCTAGTGGGGTACGTGAGAGAAAGTATTATATCTATTATATAGATACAAACACTACACTTCAACAATACAATATACAACTATGTTCAGCTCAGTGTTGTAACTAGGCTTTTATGCACCCGGTGCGAGCTTTCAAAATTGCGCCCCTAAAAAATGCTCTAACCAGGCTCTAAAAACAAAATGGACAAATGTGCATACAAATAAATTTATCTAATTGTTGTTTACCAAAATATATAAGTATATAGCTACCATGCATGAGATAAAACTAGATACTAGTCTGGTCATTTCTGCGCCGTGCCTGGGCACTGCTGGCACCGCCGTAGTTACGGCACTGGTTTAGGTATCCCTATAAGTACATATATATGTTTCCAGACTGCGTGTGCCTCAGTCCGTGGTCGTCGGCGGTGGTCCAGACGGCGGGCGTGCAGCGTCAGTTGGTCCGCGGTATGAGTGCCGCGGGCCCCGCCTGTGTGCTGGCGCCCGCCCGCCTGTACGCCGCGTGTCGAGACGCCGGACTCACACCTCTGTATGCTCCTTCTGGAGACACACCGGTGAGTTTACTTGTTGTTATATATGTATGTGTGTGTGTGTGTGTGTGTGTGTGTGTGTGTGTGTGTGTGTGTGTGTGTGTGTGTGTGTGTGTGTGTGTGTGTGTGTGTGTGAATGAGTGTATTTAAATGTGTACACAAGATATAGTCCAGGATCCATGGCTGTTTTTTGCACTTGATTACTAACAAGCTAATTTTCCGTGAGTAGCTTCGTTTCATTGAGACGCCCAACTTTTTCCTTTGCGATATTTCTTGATAGTGGTTGCTAACTTAGCTAGTAGAGATAAAATATGTTGATTTGATAATTTTTCAAAATTTATTACTAACTGGATTTATTTATGTTAAATCTTATGATAATTATCTAAATTATTCGAAAAAAAAAATGTCCTACAAAATCAGTCGCGCGTACGCATTAGCCCGAGTCGGTCGCGAAATGTCAAATAAATAAAACAAAATGTCGAATACGCTAAAGTGTAATGTTTGTCACATCGTGATTGATGAACTTTTATCGTATATCCAGAACAAGGTTTCGATCGCGGATGAAGTGACCTTAGTGAAAATCTGTTCGTCTGCCTTCTCGAGCGAACAAATTGAGAAGGCTAATAACTTACTCCTGGAGTCATTAGCATCAGATATGCGTAAGACAGTACGTAAAGGAAAAGGCAAAGAAAATCGTGTGCTATATGATATCATTAATGTGTTTAAAATTACCGAACCCGATGCATTACCAATTTTCGTGGCACGAGATTTGGAGAAACTACCCCCAATTACCTTTGATCATTTGGATGTCTCAAAATTGTTAAAAGATCTGTTGTTAGTACAAGCTGAAATAAAAACAATCAAGTCATCCTATGCAACTGTGGAGCAGCTTGTGGATATTAAACGAGAATATCTTGGCAGAAAGATTACATCGCCCCCGTTCTCAGCGGCTAAAATTAATACGAAGAGGGGTGGCTACCGAGACAGTGGTTCGATTGGGTTGTCTTACTTGGACGATAATGTAATAAATTGTGAACAGTCTAGTAGTGGAATATTATCGCCAACTAATTACGACCCGAATTACAGAGATTTGAACTTGAATATAAATAATTTAGAGGGTAGTCAAACACAAACCCGACGCAAAATCTTACGTTATGCGCCCGGACGATACGATGTTAACGGAGACCGAAGTTTAAAACCGGTCGACGGGAATGAGTCATCCTCGATAAACAATGCGAGCGGTCAACATCCGAAGATAATAGAAAAACAAACTTATGCGTCACAGCTTAAGAGCGATAATACTAATGAGGGTTGGACTGTGGTACATAAAAAGTCACAGAAATCAAAAAACCGTTTTATAGGTAAAATGGGAAGCGTAATTGTAGAATCGGAAGAAAAGTTTAGAGCTGCCGATCGTAAAGTACCGTTATTTATAACTAATGTTCATAAAGACACATCGGAAATTGATATAATTACGTATATAAAAAATAAAACAAAGGAAGAAGTCAGCCTAGAAAAAATCGTAGTCAAACGTCATTGTCAATACGATGCATACAAACTGTTTGTATCTCAAAGTAAGCTGGCAATGTACCTAGATGAGAAGCTATGGCCGCGGGGAATTATTTTTCGAAAATTTGTACACTTTAAGCCAAAACAAGTTACTGAGACACCGATTACGGCTGAGATTACGAGAAGCAATCAATCTAATTAATAAATGGCTACGAATCTTATATGTAAACTAGTTTCCTTTAACTGTAAAAGTGTCAAACGTTCTGCACACTATATACAAGAGTTATGTAAAAGTTGTGATATAGTAGCTTTACAAGAAACGTGGCTTTTACCAGAAGAGTTGTCCTTTTTTGATACGTTAAGCGACGACTTCAGCTCCACGGGGGTGTCTGCAGTTGATACCTCTGCAGGTATTCTACGAGGAAGACCTTATGGTGGTGTCGCGCTGCTCTGGAGGCGTAGTGTGTTTCAGAATGTGTCTGTGGTTGAGTGTAACAACTCGCGCATATGTGCGATAAGCGTAGTGTTAAACAGTAAATCATTTTTAATTTTTAGTGTGTATATGCCTACGGATACAGTGAATAACTTAGCGGATTTTACAGACATACTAAGTTCGGTAAGTGCAATTGTAAACTCTTACGGAGAGACCTGTGTTTACGTCTTGGGTGACTATAACGCCCACCCGTCAGAACGGTTTTATAACGAACTTATTCAGTTTTGTACAGAACAGAAATGGTGTTGTATAGACGTGGATGTGCTCGGCCCTCAGTCGGATACATTTACATTTTTAAGTGAGGCTAACGGGTCAAAACGTTGGCTTGATCACTGTGTGGTCACTGAGGCTGCTAAGGAATCTGTTTGTAACGTTTTTGTTTTAAACGATGTGTTGTGGTCAGACCATTTTCCTTTAGTTTTGGAATGTAATTTAAATACACTATTGTTAACGAAATCGATCCCTAACACCTCTCCGAGTTTATTGCGTTGGGGAGAGAGAAGCGAAGATGAAATTAACACATACCGAGGGGAATGTCACAACCGGCTGACTTTGATCGACTTCCCGCATGAGCTTCGCGACTGCTATGGCCGTACATGTAACAACTCAAAGCACAGAGATGTCATTACACAAATGTATAGTAGTATAGTTCAAGCGTTGGGAGAGGCCGCCGCGGTGACTCGTAGAAATAATAATTGTGTTAGGAAAAGGAAAATTGTAGGATGGAACAAACACGTAGCTGAGGCACATGGGAGGGCGAGGAAAAAGTTTTTGTCATGGCTCGAGTCGGGTAAACCTGCCGTAGGTAAGGTTTATAATGAAATGTGTGAGGCCAGAAAAATTTTTAAGTCTCGTCTAAAATGGTGTCAAAACCACGAGGAGCAAATTAAAATGGACATTCTGGCCTCATGTCATTCTAAGAATAACTTCCGCGGATTTTGGAAGGCTACGAATAAGATGAACTTTCGGCCTTCCCTTCCCGTGAGCGTCAGTGGCGTGTGTGAACCGGAACAGATTTGTAATCTTTTTATGAAACATTTTTATATAAGATCGCCGCGGGGGCCTTCTCTATCGTTGGTTAATGTTGAGGCCGACAGGGATATGGGGATTGAGTTTAAACCACATGATGTCGCGAAGATTATATCACATATGACTAAAGGTAAATCCCCGGGACATGACGGCCTCAGCATTGAACATCTTAAGTATGCTGGCCCACTTCTGCCTCAGGTTCTTACAAAGTTTTATAACGTTTGCTTGAGTCACAGTTTTATGCCCGCCGAGATGATGCGGACGATCGTTGTGCCTATCGCGAAAAACAAAACCGGTGATCTAGCTGATAAGGCCAATTATCGACCAATCTCTCTGGCTACGATAGTTTCTAAGGTATTGGACAGCATGCTAAATAGCCAACTAAACAAATATATCAGCTTGCATGACAACCAATTTGGGTTTCGGCCTGGATTGTCCACGGAGAGTGCCGTCTTGGGCCTTAAGCATGCTGTCACATACTATACGAAACGAAGAACTCCTGTCTACGCCTGTTTCTTAGATCTCTCAAAGGCATTTGACTTGGTATCGTATGATGTATTGTGGCGGAAGATGGAGCGAGCCAATATGCCGCTTGAACTTATTAATATCTTTAAATACTGGTACGGTAGTCAGGTCAACTATGTTCGGTGGGCGGGAGTTTTGTCGGATCCGTACGGTTTGGAGTGCGGTGTGAGACAGGGAGGTTTAAGTTCGCCAACCCTCTTTAACTTGTACGTGAACGACTTGATTGACGAGCTTAGTGGCACTAGGGTAGGTTGTCATGTAGATGGAATTTGCGTTAATAACCTTAGTTATGCTGACGATATGGTTCTATTAAGTGCTTCAATTTGTGGCCTTAGGAAGCTGTTAGAAATATGTGAGGCTTATGCTGGAAAGCACGGTCTGATTTATAACGAAAAAAAGAGTGTAGTCATGGTCTTTGAGGCAGGGGGTAAAGCACCGAATATAACACCGCTAATTATGCTCAATGGAAATAAGCTTCAACGAGTGTATCATTTTAAATACCTTGGGCATGTGTTGACACCCGGCCTTAAAGACGATGCCGATATTGAGAAAGAAAGAAGGTCGTTGTCTGTGAGGGTGAATATGCTGGCTCGCAGGTTTTCACGTGCTTCGACGAGCGTGAAAATCACTTTGTTTAGAGCCTACTGCACAAGTTTCTATTTATCCAACCTGTGGGTCAGCTTTTCACAGAAATCTTACAACGACCTTCGAATTCAATACAATAATGCGTTTAGGGTGCTGCTGGGGCTGCCTCGGTTCTGTAGTGCGTCGGGAATGTTTGCAGCAGCGCGGGTTAATTGTTTCTTCGCGACTATGCGCATAAAGTGTGGCTCGTTACTACAGAGACTGCGGAGCAGCACCAACAGCATCCTAAATATGATATGTAATAGGCTAGATTGTTTATATGTAAACCATTGCTGCGCCATCTCTAGTGGGATGGTGAAGTAATGATAAATACTAACGTAGTTTTTAAGTTTTATATTGTTACTAACAAATTGAGTCTTTTGTTGCTCGAATTTTAAATTAAATAAATAAATAAATAAATAAATAAAATGTATGGTTTGATCGATGAATCCCCCTCCTTTCAACATGTATCGATAACGAGGTCATCACAAGTGATTACTAACCAGCTGATTTTTTTTTTATTTACTTAGTTAATATTTATATAATTTACCAGTAACGAAGTAAATGAAACGAAGCAACTCACGGAAAACTAGCTTGTTAGTAGTCAAGTGCAAAAAACAGACATGTATCCTGGACTAATATGCGCGTGTACTCATTTAAATGAAAGTAATATTTGCTGATACTACATACGTGTTTTTTCTTATTATTTTATATCCACATAATCCCTACGTTAAGTGTTACTTTTTTATGTTTGTATGTGTACATATAATGACATCTAAAATTTTTGCATGTACACATTTAAATGAAATTAATATTTTTGGATACTACACTTTATTTATTATTCTATATCTATATAACCCCGACTTTAAGTGTTCGTAACTTTCATCTCGTCTGCCCGTGATCACGGTTACTGTGCGAACCGAATACGAGATCACATGAATATAAAGTAATAAAATAAAACACGTGGCACCCTAAAGACTTAGTTTCTTTTTAATGTTTACATTGTAATGTTCGTCTATGATACTAACGTTTCTTCGTGGATAGGAATGTGTGTACATTTTAAATAAAATGGATGTACTGACGTATCTGTAAATTAGAAAGTAACTGAAATAAATTGTGAAGAATGTATTTGATATGTAAAGCTATAAGGTAAAGTCACTAATGCCAGACAGTGACCTAAAGGATGACACCTTCGAAGGAATGTTCTTGTATTAAGAACAATTTTAGTAAAATGATTCTTATTACAATATCGTAAGATGTCTAGACCTATCTTTGAATTAATCTCAAAACATCCCAACAATTTCTAAACGAAATTTCAAAAATATCGTTAGTTTCTCTCAAAGACGTAACGGAATGAGCGCTCGTTCCTTGATTTCTTATTTTTTTAGTTAAGGACGCCGAAATTTGAAGGTGTATTTTGAACCGATATTTAATAAAAAAATGCTTTTTATTCATTTGTCAAAGTATCAATGAGGTGTTAAGATAATGTTAAAAGTGCTTTTCTTGTGTTTGCTAATATTTATCTAACAAATTATGATGTCTACTATTAGTTCCAAAAAATAATGAAAATCTAATAGTTGACTGGCGTGTCATCTATTGGTGTTGCCCAATATCAAACTATTATGTTACGTTCGGCACGATTTTGGACTCTATTTCCAATGAAAAGATTACTGTAGAGATATCAGCTTTTTTGGATCACTGTAACTAAAGGTAGACATGGTGTCTATTATTGGGTATATGTGATGTCAATTATTGGTTCTAAGGTTCCAGACTGATAATTATGCCACCAATAATAAGATAGATGTTTCGTTACTCTGAGGCTGATATGGAAGCCGCTATTCAAGAATGCAGACGAGGAGTTCCGACATCAACTGCTACAAAAAATTCGTTGTACTGATGGTAACACTGCTGAATAAAGTAAAGGGAAAACACCAATAAAACGAAAAATGGCTAGAACATGCTACATCTCTGATGATAGAATAGCTTAGCTTGTAGAGTGGGCTAAAGCTATGGTGAACTTAGGAATAGTTAATAACTTCAATATTTGATATTAATGAATCACTTCAATAAAAAAATTACAAGATAGTGTGAAAAAAATTGTTGATGATTTGAATTTAGAAACTCCTCTTAAAAATGGTAGGCCTGGTAAAAGATAGTACAGCAGTTTTTTATAGTGGAACCCAGACGTAATCCATGGACAGCCTCAGAATTTAATTCCATCTAAATTTTAAGTCCATGTCAGGTATTAGTGCATTTGACTGTCTACTATTGGTAATTTTCGTTTTTGTGATGTCATCTATTAGTGGTTAAGACAATATATATTTTTTTATTGATAATAATTTAAAATAGTTAATTATTGAAAATTTTATTACTTAAGATAATTTTTTAAGACACACTGTGTTCCTATAAAAAAGCTGGAATTGTTTTCTTTAATAAATATATAATTATGGTTATTTAAACATAGTGTTTTCCTTAAAGTGTCGGGCATTAGTGACTTTACCTAGGTTAATTGAAGAAATTCTCTCTATTTCCAGGAGGATCAACGTCGATTTCTTCTATCCGTGGCGTTAGAAGCGAGGCTGTCAGCGTTTCTGAAACGATGTGCTCACGACTGGGCTACAGGGACCCATAGTGGGGTCGGATGTACATTGCCTTTTTTGGTAGGATATTATAGATAACTATAAAATAATAATGAACAATATTTTTTTGTTTATCTTGGTGCTTAAAGTATATTTTAATCGTAACTTATTTATGTGCTTGTGTTTAGGTGGATTGGTCGTGGAGTAGAGCTATTGAATTGAAAGAAAACGCTAAGGAACTGACTGCGCCGCTGTTTACTTCCTCTATGATGCCTGATAGGTATATAATTCAATTTATTATATAATGTAAAACTAGTTTTTGCCCGCGACTTCGCCTGGGTTCGTTTGAGAATTAGAAATATATGGCAGACCGGGTGAACTCGATTCCTCCTTTAAGATAGAAGATAAGAAGATTTTGGATTGGATCATCTTATTTTTTTTCTTTTTCAATCAGATAAAAGTATCTTAATTCCTATGCCCTTTCCATCATTCTAAGCTAACTCTCCACCAATTTTCAGTAAAACCCGTACAGCCGTTGTTGAGTTATAAATAGTGTAAATAACACGACTCTCTTTTATATAAGGTAATATTTAATTGCCTATCTCTTCATTTATAGGAATGTTATAAGATGTCTGGAGCATTGTGTGCAACAACTGAGTCAACTAACTGGTCTGTTAGACGCTATCCTTACTAAATGTTGTAATTTGGTTGTGCCAGATGGTAAGTTATATTAAAATATATTCCTTATTAAGAAATATATAGAAATAATGATATAGGATCTATCTTTACTATAGATCATTAATAAATTATCGTAAATATGTTATATTAACTTTTATTATTTTATTTTTAATTCCAGCATTAAGTGAAATGGAAGAAAAATATAAAGGTATAGGCACAGTGTCATTATACTTCCAAGTTGTACAATGGTTTGTCAGGGTCGGCTTGTTGCCTGAGAAGAGTTCGGACAGACATTCACACACACTACCCTACCCAGTGCATCAGTTGTGTGAGATATATAACAAGCGGTTAGTACATATATACTACATATTATATGAGATATTTCAATAACATACATATAAGAAACAATAGTCTATAATGTATGCAGTGGACAATGATTGAAGTTACAAACATAAATCTCTAATCCAATAATAACCATAATTGTATGTACTTTTGTAAACTTCTTATACTATAAAATCTCGTTTAATTACTCTGCCCTAGAAATAAATCTATGTATTAGATAGTGCTGTCATAAATTTATATTTATTGGTTAATAAAATCCTCTTCTGTCATTTCGAAAGATCTTGTTTGTTTATTTAATTACAAATTAATAAGAAAACGGTTTTGATTTTTTAAATATGTTATCTGGTATTGGGAATTTGGTTATTATTTATATTTGTAGGTAATCATTTTTTGTTTTTCTCAGTCGCATTAAGCTCAACCGTCTTCAAAACAAATCGGACGACGAGTCGAGCAACGAGTCGTGTTCACTTCTGTACATAGACCAACTCATTGAACACGAATTTGGTGGGGATAGAGTGCATCAGTGAGTATATACATTATTAACACATTTTTGTATGTATATATATATGATTCAAACAAAATCTGTAAAAAAATTAGTTTGCATATAAAGCCTTTACTTGTTAAGACATTAAAATATTTATTATGTCAAACCAAAACATTTTATATAACTTAAATTCAATTTACGAAGACAATCACAAATTGCTTCGATATATGCTTTTACGTGTGTACAAACCAAATGCTTCATCGCTTTAATGACACTTTGGGTGCGTTCCGGAGAATTTAAGGTTCGATTTATATGTGCGTTGCCTAAATATATATATATATATACATACATCTCAATAAATCATTTGTTATCATAACAAGATCATTTCGCTGTACACAAAATGTAACACAATATGATGGTGAACTATTTAATGATGAAACTAATATTTTCGGATTTTACTTCGCGTTTTATTTTTTGATTAGAAACTACATACTCCCGACATTTCGGTTACTTTTCAGCAAGTTGGTTGGTTTCAGTTGGTCCAACTGACAGACACTCACATCTCGTCTGCCCATGATCACGGTTGCTGAAAAGTATCCGAAACGTCGGGAGTATGTAGTTTCTAATCAAAAATAAAACGCGAAGTAAAATCCGAAAATATTAGTTTCATTTAAATGAGTACTCGCGAAAATCTTAGATCTCACTATTTAATAATTTTAACCTGGAATATACTCTTGTTCAAGAAATATTGTTCATTCCAGACTATGGATGGTGTGTGGTTCCAGCGGGGGTCTCTACCCTCCTCCGTCTCTATTCTCCCTCTTAAGACTCTACTTATTACCGGATGTTCCTGAAGAACACAAACACTCTCTCCTACTCTACTTACTCCTGGATTATTCTATGATCTATGACGACATGCGGTATATTATTTTATTATTTACAATTTGAGGAATTGTTTTATTTATACCTCTTACTTATTTTTCTTATTAACTAAGTAGTAACTTAGTAGTCCAAGTGGACTACTAGAATTTTTTATGATATCAAAAAAACCATTTTTGGTTTACAAAAACTAATTTGACTGATAATAAATAATGGTGTACTGCTATTAAAAAAATACGAGTTCTCTCCATAAATATATTTAATATACATATAATTAAACGGTAAATTTACCTATATGGATTCACAGTGGAATGTTTTATTGCATCTAAAATGATAGTAATGTGTTTATTTCCTTTCATGAAAAATAAAGATTTTCAGGTGACTTAATATAGTAACATATAATATAGATACTCTTTAATTGAACCTCATTATATGTTGCAGAATAAATTCTATTCCAATAATTTAATTTGTAAGCTACCTGCACTCATTCTATTATATATACTAATATTAAACAATATTTTTTTCCAGTCATGAGTCTGTGATACGTCGTTTGATGCAGTTCCCGACTATGTTCGGTCTCAGCAACACTGCTATTAAAGCCACACAAGCCTTCTGGCATCTCGACCACAGAGACTTTGATGTAAGAAATATTGATATTGAATAATTTAATTGACTGAACAATTTTTATCCTTATTTTTGCTTAATTAAAACTAATATTATTTAATGTAAAAAAAATTTTTTTTTTATCTCATCTGTCCGTGATCAAGGTTGCTGCAAAGTAACCGAAACGACAGTAATATGTAATTTAAAATAATAAAAACGCGTCATGATCTGAAAATATAAGTTTAAAACATCATTATCTAATCTACATAATAAATAAAAATCAATTATTTTTCAGTTCGCTCTCGACCAACTTCAATGTCTAACTGGCAACACTCTCTCCGACTGGCAACACCACGTGGTTCTGTCATCACTACTGGCGCAGAAGAAAACTCAATCAGCATTACAATACTTACACGTTAGAAAACCGGCTCCGATACATGTTAATGATAACAACGATTATGATAAACTAGACGACTGGCAAACATCTTGCAACCTGTACTTGGCGCGGGGACTAGTGTTTGAAGCTTTGGATGTTATAAGGATGTGCGTGGAAAATGCCGGCTCTATCGAAGATAAGACGCAGTTATTGAACTATTTCTATAAAGGTATGTGATGTATAAGGAACTTAATTATATACTTTATATAAGGTCAAAAAGCTCGTGGAATGGGGGGTAAAAAGTAACTAGTAAGAAACAAAATTCAGAATATTTTTTCCTTCTCGATGTATTCTTTATTTCTGATACATTAATAAGATCAATCAACTAATTAATAACTTCGAAAAAAAAAATGTTTTGTCTTTGTCGCCGAAATAGGCAGAAATAACGCTGATCACCTCTTCATAGCTGGAAAACTTCTTCTCTCGAAATTCTCTTTTCATTTTTGGGAATAAATAAGAATTACTTGGGGCTTAATCTAGACTGTAGGGATGATGTTCGAAGATTTCAAACCCCACCCACCTTTAAAATGCCAAGATGACTGTGTAAGATATTCAAAATGGTTGTAGCTGACACTCCTGTCATTTCTGCAAACTCTGCCTTTTGCTTGAAGAGGTTGTGTCTCTTACAAACCATTGTTTTGGCAGGTCAAGAGTCTGCGTAAACAAAAGACATATCTTCCAAAATAATTTGAATATTTTTTCTTGCTTTTTATGAAACTTGGTATTTATATCCGTTATGAATGTGACAAGTACAGGAAAAAAAGTGTCTTTTATCGCCTACCATATCTCCTATTTCGCGGTCTTTTTGATCTTTCTATGTACTGTATATATATATATATTTCTCATGTAAAATATTGTTTGTTGTTGTATTTAAAAGTTACATAATTATTTTGAAATTATTATATATCCATATATTTTGTTAGAAATGAAAATACGTTATGATTTTTAAAACCAACGTTCGCTGGCCAACGGCCGATTTATTAATATACAAAACAGACCAGACAGACCTTTCGCACTTGTCAATAGTTGAGAACAAAAAGTGTCAGATTATCAATAATGGCGCTCCTTATATAGGTGGCTTGAAGGTTGATACTTTAATAATAATTGATTCCCATATATATATAAGTTGTATATGTATAATATTTGTTGTCTATAGGCTGTAAGAACAGCGGCCAGCTGTGCAAGGTGCTGCAGGTAACGTTGCTGCCGTTCGAGGAGGAAGTGTTCATCAGATATCTGAAGGACTGTAACGAGTCCCACACATCAGACATACTCGTTATGTACTACTTGCAACAGGCGAGGTGTGTTTACAATATACTTATACAGGGTGACTGGTGAATTACTATCAATATTTAAGGAGAATACTCGGTACATGATTCTCATTAGAATTATGTAAAAAAAATAGGCACTTAATTTTTGACAAAATTTCCGTATAAATAAATAAAGTGTTGACACGTTCCAAATGTTCAAGTATGGACGCGCGCGGCGGCGTGCTGATACAACACAACGCCGCCAAACGCGTATGTGTGAGTGTGTGTGTATACCTAATCTGTAGGGTGTTCATAGGATGTGTAATTAATTACACAACTTTTGGTTAACTTTACTTAGAAGTTTATTAATATTTATGTTATATTAATTTTTATTTTGTCATATATGATCGTTAAATATCACGTCCTCAAATATCGATAGTAATTCACCAGTCACCCTGTATATTAGAAGATATTCACTTAACTCGGCGGGAAGCGCACCCCATATACCATCACTGACTGTGGCTATTGGGTAAAAAATACCACAATATATAATGTAAGAACTAAAGTTATTTTATGAATAATTAAATATAACTAATTTTTAAATTATATTGTGTTACATTTTCAATTAAACAAGACCGTTGGAAACTAATAAACGCTTGGTATAATATGTAATATTTGAGATTTTAAAACATAGCCCAAAAGTTCAGTCATTTTGAGCACAAAACGAAATATTTGCGAGTGTGGCTGGAGGGCTCTTTCCTGTTGTTTATTCGGAATATTATTATTTTGCTCGCCATTACCACCAAGTAAAAGTATTATTTTACTTTTCATAAATGTATGTAGGCAGGTTTAAGATGGTAGATTTACACTTAATTTGTGCAATACAAGAGACAACACCTTCAAGTAATCTCTTCTAGGTCTCTTTCGTCAGGATTTTCTTTATTAGTCGAACCGTCGAACATCCGTTGAAAGGTATCTAAAACGGCGCTGCACAAAATTACTTACAAAAATAAATATGTATTTTCGAAAGTATGCACTATGTGGTAAATTTTACCCGGTAGCGCCTCCCGCCGAGTTAAAATAGCTCACTTACTCTTTTCTTAACAATCGTTTTAAAATTGTCTTATTACTTTATTTCTTGCCATATAGTAGATTCCACATACAAAAAATATATATGTATTACTCGAACAATAATATTATCTTCAGCAATATCACATATACAAATTGTCATGTATAAACTCAGTATCCGTATCTATTTTCATTTATAAAATCAATTGCATGGAATAAATTAATTAACCCATAAATGAAATTCTTTTGCCAATTAAATTTGCTGTTTTGTTATGACTGATCAACTCTAGAATCTTAATTTCTTTTCTTTTTGTATGTATATATACTTAATGAATTTTAACTAACCTTAATTCATTGTAAATGAGCAAACTACTTACTATACGAATATAACGTTACTACAAACAAGCCTTAGATTTACAAAAGATACAAATAAAATTCTGAAAGCGACTTTAAATAATCTCAAACGTTTATCTATGAACAATTTTTTTACTACAGTTGAACCTGAATAAGCGAAAGTCCAAGGGAACACAATCTTTATTATCTTATAGAGATTTCAATCTAACTCGAGTTTCTCAATAACAAGTCACATTCGCATCACAAAATCAATGATCCTGGCTATTACTCTCACTTATAGAGTTTTCTCACTCATCCAGTTGTCACTTATCCAAGTTCGACTATATTTATCTCACTCATTAAACCCAGGTACCTCGAGGCGGAGCAATATAACAGTAAGCTGAAGACTCGTCCCGACCAGTCTGACCGCGGGTCGGCGCGGGACGCGCTGGTGGCGACTCTGTGTAGGGACCTGCCTGACGTCACGGGAGATGTACTGAGATGTGCCATGAATGAGGTGGAGCCGAGGAGTTAGTACTATATATTATATATTACATTGAGATACAGTGTTGCCTTACTATAGAGATACAGTGTTGCTATATAGAGAGTTTCTATACTATATTAAATATTACATTTACTAGCACCATTACTATCGTTTTGCATTGTTGAGCTATATAAAGTTTCATTAATTTTCACTTATAAACCGTTGTACAGATAGTTTAAAAAATTGGAAACCCTCCATGTTGAGTTTGACGATGAGAATTTATGGTAGGGGTTCTTACACTTAAAGTTAATGTTAAGTGAACACATTGTTATCTGAGATACCAATGAACGAAGACAATTTTGTTCAACGATAAAGGATTGTATAAAAGCTATTTTTGAGTTTCTACAAAGAGAATAAGTTTAAAAAAAACGAGTAAGATCACCTAAAATAAATGAAAAAAACTTTTTCATACTTTTTTATTTTCTATTGCGTATTACTTGTTTTTTTTTAATTTTTTAATTTTTTTTTGATAATTCAGTAATTCTTAACTCTGGGCTTCAAATTGATTTTTTTTATTCTGATATGATTTTAGTTAAAAATGCAACTGTTTCAAAAATCGTTGGCGTCATAGGATTATTTCTTGATGCCTTATCTTTTAAGTAGGTTAAGCTAAAACCTTATATAGTATATATTTTTATCTTATGTTGCTCTAATATTAAATACGTGTTTATATTTAAAAAGTGTTTTTAGTAACTGTATATAACTTAAAGCGAAATGATAACTTTGTGACATATAATCATTTTATTTTTCGTTACAGTTTTCAAACCGAAGCCTATGTCAGTATATGTTCAAGCAAATTCCCCGAAGAACACCTTCACATACAAGTCATCGTTTATACAAGTGAGTGAGAGTTGCATTTGAATAATATGAAAATCATATTATTATTTTCTTTATAAATAAGGCATAGTTAAATCTAAGGAAAGTATGAATGTCACAGAAGAGACGTAATTTGTTTTTAACTTAAAAAGAATATACATAAAAAAATTATAATGAATAGTAAAATATCATTATTAAATAAAAAAATATTTCGCAGGATACAATTGAAAACGCCAGTGAAACGTGGATAAATAAGCCCAAGACTAGGAAGGGCATTAAACGAGCCCTCAACATAGAAGAGACTCCGTTCATTTGTACTCCTAAGGCGTATAAAAGCAAGAGGTATTATTGGTTATATTTAATAATATTAACTGAGTGAATCTTGCTAACTCACCAAATATCGTACCAAATATTAGTTGGTACTTTTAAAAGATTAAAAATATGAATTTTGTGAACTATACTATAATCGTTTAATCTTTTTTTTTTTGTTTGCAATACAAACCAGTAGGTCATTAAAATTTTAAACCTGGTTAAGCCTCAACCTTAGTATAAATGACAAAAGTAAAACCAAAATAAAAAAAACCTACTAATTCACGCCTGTATATATACTATGTAAATTGCTTTTTTGTTATTTTTCTATATGCGGCAAGTAAATTATACAAACTTATTATTACAGCGTTCTACAAGAGAAAAGTGAGAGTACACCGGCGAAGCGAGCTAAATTGGATCTTAATAGCTCGGGAAGAACGCCCAAAATGGCTCACAGGGCCAACGACAGTGTTAGCTGCCAAGTGGCGCGCCTGCTACATATGCCGGACTTGGAAAGCCCTCACAACTACCCCACTAGGACAGATACACCACAAAGCATACTCAAGGTAAATTTATACACAATAAATTAATAAAACATTGCTTTTTAATAATTTTCTTCACTTAAAAAAAATCGTAACGCTACGTTACGGTTACTTTTGTAATAACAGTTTTCAAAGCAAGCAACGTTGGGTGTAAAATATAAAACATTAATTAAATAAGGAAAACATGTTTATATACACATAAGTTGTCTAGTCTTATATAATAATATTACCATGTAATTATGTACGTGTGTTGATCCTCAGTCCCGTCCGTCATCTCGCCGTGGCACCACGCCTTATGACCACGACCACAGCGACCACAGTGACCACGACGATCACGACCACGATGAACACAGGTCACATGACATTCATTTTTTATATTGACATATCCATATTTATTCATACATTCAAACAATTTCCTTTGAAGACAATTATATATCATCAAAATAACAAGTATAACCTAATTATATTACGATACACGAAACAATTAAGACCTAATTAAAATGTTGGATAGTAATATATACATATTTTAAAGAAAATTATTACGTACGGTACTTTTTGCGTTCACATTCAACACTTATAAATAACTACATCAGAATAAAATCGTTGCTGTATATGTAATTTAATAAACATGAACTTTATTTCCAGGCATTTAAGATTCACAATACCGACGTCGTCCGAGACAGGCTCTACGCCGTCACCTGTAGCATTGCCCTTGTACGCAGAGAGTGAAGCAGAAAATGTATGTATTGAGGAATAATGATATTATGAAAATACAGTACAACACTCCATAGTCTAGTCCTGGACGTGTAAGCCATTAATATAAACACCGTAAACAAATTTTCCATACTAAAATAAAAGTACAAACTCGATTAACCGGACTAATTATTGTCGATAGTCATTCGGATAGTCAACGTTGGCCTAATTGTTAGAGGGCCCGTCTCTTGTTGCCGAGGGCGCGGGTTCGATCCTGGCCCGGGCAAGTACCAATGTGATTTTTCCAAGTCATTTGTACTTTCTGAGAATATTTAGCCATCACTGATTCCCAAAAGAGGGTTGATGTCAGGCAAACGGTCGGTTGTAAAAACAATTAGCCAAAACTATTCACAACATGTAAGGCAGACCCTGGCTATAACCGGGAAATTGCCAGGTAGAAGTCATTCAGATAACCGAAAATCCGGATAATCGAATGTATGAAGAAAAGCCGGATTGGTGCATATGTAGTATTTAGTTAATTTAAAAAATTAATAAAGACATATCAACGAAAATCAATGTTTATGAATAAATAATTAAAGGATACATTTTCTTGGATTACATATACATACATACACATGTATGTACTAAAAACTGCAGATTTTAATCATGAAATAAAATAATAAGTTTAATTTGCTTTAAATATTTGGTAATTGTCATTTGACGTAGGTACGCCACTCTCAACAACACTACTCTCTTACGCTTTGACATATTTTCTTGTCCGGACTTGTCCGTAGTCCGGATAATCGCGAATCCGTATAACTGAGGGCCGGATAATCGAGTTTCTACTGTAATTGATATATATGTGTTTGGATAATATTTGGATATATTCATTCAATGGATTGTTGAATTAAAATTATTGGTAGACGTTTCTTACCTGAAAAAAGTGATTGGACTTTTTTTCAATCTATGAAGAATACCCAAGTATAAATATGTATGAAATATATTCATACTTATACACTTATTACATAGTCCAAGCAATTAGAATGAAACAATGAGACAATTTAAATATGTTATACATCAGTGTGCTTACATAAGATTGCATCTTCACACTACACACTTAGCGTTTCGAGTTTGTCATTCGAAAACAAAGCTGTTATCATAAGTTTATACTAAAAACATTACCTTATTACTATTTCCAATGATATTTATATTAAATAATTTTCCTTTAAGAACGCAACCCATCCTCTCGAGTCTCCGCCTAAGAAATTCGCGGCCGAAGATATATCTCCCAGGAAGTCTTACAAGGATAACGTTCGTGCGAGGTAAAACATATTCTTTTATATCATATGATAATTTTTTATATCTAATATGAATAATTCAATAAACTTTTTCACATTTATATCATTGTTGCCACTACTGGTTACCATTCAACTAAAAGTTCAGCAAAACGTTCCCTGTATAATTACTACTATTTTTTTCCTTATACATATTTTAAACTTAATATTGCTTAAATGTCATTCAATCTGTTGACTGATGGAAATGAAACTTTATATAGTGAACACATTACTTGAGTAACTGAAACATTTATATACAACCTCATGTTTCTTATAATTCTGAAACATGTATTTTTATCCAACCTTACATTTAATAATTCTCCTCTACTTTTATATAACTAATGAATAATAATGTATTATTTCCAGACGTTCCTTATCTATATCAGCGAACAGCAGTCTATCAGAAGATCCGAACACTTCCATAGAGAGTATAGCGGATATACCGGTGACACTCATCAACCCGAGATATACGGGAGAGAGATACACTCGGGATAGTGAGAGAGATAGAGATATGAAGAGCGAGAGAGATAGAGATACGAAGAACGAGAGAGATAGAGATACAAAGAACAAGATAGAAGATCACACCGAGACGAGAGATACGTCTTATGTACCGAATACACCTAAAGGAAGGCGAGCGATCAGGAGTGATACACCACTGAGCGGGTAAATAAAATATAAAATTCCTTCCTTCTTCCTTTCAATTTCCCAGCTTTAGCCAGGGTGTGCCTTACATGTTGTGAATAGTTTTGGCTAATTGTTTTTATGACCGGCCGCCTGCCTGTCATCAACCCTCTTTGGGAATGCATTAATCAGTGATGTCTAAATACTCTTATAAAGTACAAATGACTGGGAAAAATCACATTGGTAGTTGCACGGGCCAGGATTAAACCCGCACATGAGAGGCGGGGCTTTTAACCATTTGGCCATCACTGACTGTCCTATTATTCCATTAATAATGTAATAACTAGAATAAGCTAGTTTTCCTCCGTAGGCTATTTTAATAAAAATAAATAATTCTAAAATCAAATCAGTTCATGAAAGTCTCCTTGAATATAAAATCAGGATATCCATAACAGACAAATAATGTAGACAATATTTTGGTGTATGTATAGTGTATATGTGATTCATAGTACATAAATATTTATTTAGTAAAGAGCACTTATTTGAATATTAGTAACAGACATTATAATTTTATTTATATGTATATATCATTAAAACAAAATCGTTGATTTGCCTTTAACTCAAGTTATATTCAACATCAATTGAACTTCAAGTAACATACATAAATTATAAGCTATAGTAATCTTTATCTGTATCTCTATTCTTATAAATATATAAAAATCCATATAATTAATTTCAGAAGTCGTTCAAATACGCCGGAACGATGTGACTCGCCCATCATCACGCCGAAGCGAGTTACCAGAAGTACTAGGTAAATGAATTATACTATTGTATGGATGCTACCAATTATAATAATACCTAATAAGTAATAAAGCACCTAACTGTATGTATAAGCCTCTTTGAAGTCGTTTGACAGTATGTTGTATATATCTGTTTTAGAAGCCGATCTCGTACACCTGAAATAAGTCCAAAATCATCTCTCACGCCCATAGAGGAGCTGCCGAAACAGGAAACTTATACCGCGGCCTATAAATCTAAATATATACCCTCACCTAGGTAGGAAACTAAAACTGGAATTTACATATATGCAACAAAATATTAAAATAAATAAGGTGTGATTGAATGTGAAACAAAAATGTCACCCTTATGTAAAGATTACACCTATTTCGATTATAGATTGTTCCTCTTAATGAATAACTAGTTATTAATGTCAACATTTAGTCCCGTGCATATATTGCAATATAAATAAGAGATTATATTTATTTACGATAATATAATTTTTATATTATGTATTTTGGGTATTCCTTTAATAGAGCACATTTTAATATACTTATTTTACTTCATAGAAGGTCCCGTACGCCCGAGAGGATAGAAAAAGTAATAGAGCCTCCGCGTCTTGAAGCAATTAGTGAATCACCCACCAAGTCATCACAGCCGCCACAATCACCCACCAGGCGAAGTCTCAGGTAACATAAACAGTGTATCTTAAACAACTTGTTATGAAGACATGTGTGAAAGCCTTGCCTAAAGAAAAGTTTTCATAATATAAAGATAATATTTTCTTTCGTTTGTTGTAGGCAAATATTGAAATATTTTTGCTATCTATTTGGCATCTGTAACTTTGTTTCCATTAATTATAATTTATATATTTTTTAGAAGCCGTTCCCGTACGCCGGAAGTGGAAATTATAGTTGACCCGCCTGTTACAACAAGTCCTCGTAGCTTAAGGTAATAATAATAACTAAAATAATATCGGAATTATAAGATATTATTCAACATTAGTCAATGAAATAAAAATAAATGAGGAACTCAATAGTACTTTACTTTCTAGAAGCCGGTCGAAAACACCTGAAAAGTTGATGTCACCGAAAAAAGATCTCGGAACCAGGAAGAAATCACTCTCAAGAATAGTTCTAGAAGCTAACGCGTTCGCTAAAACTAAACAGATAGAGAAAATGGACGCCGAAGAAAAATCTGATACAACCGGCGCTATAGAGTGTACTCCTATGAAGACTTCCAAACACACCGACCCGCCACAGCCCTCTCTCATGGACGTTGAATTCTCACCAATAGTCAACAAATCAATTCTACACAGTTCAACCGAGAGCTTCTCTATCACAGAGAAAATATCGAAATCGAGCGAAGATCAGATAGAAATTAATGAACTACCCGCCTTCACTATCAACGAGATATACACAGAGAAGTCTGTCCTACACAGCTATCAGAGCAGCATTTGTGGTAGTGAATCAATACATGACACGCGAGAGAGTATTAAAGAAACGGTAGAAAACTCCAAACCTCTCCCAGCATTTACGAGCATTACTGAAGACTTCGGCAAATCGGTACTACATAGCTTCGAAAGTACTATCGACTCTAGTAATACGGAAAGAAAAGCTAAAACAAATACAACAGACTACGGAGTTTTGAGTACTGATAATAGTGTTAGTGTGAGTAAACAAAACGAAAGTCTCATGACTAGTGATAGTGAAATAGATGACAGAGAGTGGAGTCGACTCGACAATCAGAACGCGAGAGTTATACAGAAGGAGAAGGAGAGAATAGTTGAGATAGAGAGAGAGATAAATGAGATAGAAGAGATGTCGGATGAGTGTCGCGAGACTAGTGACAGTAGTGACTCTAATGACACTGAGGACAGCGAAGACGACGAAGAGGTAACAAATATATGGAGCTCATTAGAAATATTTTCATTTAATTCTATTTTTTACTCCTATAGAAGTTTATTCATTCATTATAAATTTAAAAGAAATCATATAACAATTACTTTCAAGTCTAGAATTTATTATAACCCTTAGAATTGTTTTATTATTGATATAAATAATTATCTTTAAAATTTTGTAAAATGTCGTAACTATTCCAATTCTTTCGTAATATGTCTTGGGAAATAACCGGAAAATAAGATTATTTGTTTGAAAGAATATTACATTGAGGAGAAAACGAAATTTATACCCTCATATACTAAATTATAGAATCTTATCAAGTCATATAAAATATTCTTAAAACAGGAAAGCATTTAGAATCATTAATTCTCGATATCATTTGCAGGCCTCCGAGTCAGATAATGACAATGAAGTTATTTCAATCGAAGATTCAGACGAATCATCAGATACATACAAGTTGGAAATTGAAGAAGATATTGTTATAGAACAAAACCAACAAGAACAGCTTGAACAGGCTGCTGTCCTGACAGCTAGAGATGAGGTCACTGAACCACAAGCATCCGTTTCTGGTGTCCAAGAAAATAAAGAAACAGATGCAGAATTATTCCAAGCATCGCAAGAAAAATCTACTGAATTATTCCAAGAATCGCAGGAAAAATCTGATGTACTCAACCAAGCGCGTGATATATCGATTCTAACAGACGATAACTCGGTCATAGAAACAGAAGGAAATGATAAACTACACTACTCCGATGAAATCAAAAATGATGATAGCGTTGCCATGGAAACAGGTAAAATGATTTATTTTGAATTTGATATGATAAGGATAATTTCCATAACATCATGTTTTTTTTCGTTCATGATAGACATAATGTTATTATTAATGCTGTAATTTTATATAATCATTTAAGAATTAAAGCTCAATATTTATAAAAATATTCTCAAGTTGTTACAAACGTAGTTAGCTATGGAACAATCACAATTAAAAGGCTATTTTTATCTCAAAAAATGTATATACATATATTCGTATTAGACTTTTAATTGTTCTGCTACAATTTCTACAACAAAATAAATATCTTTTCAGACCAGCCTGTGATGACAACAGTAACTGTAGAACAATTAACAACTATTGAGCAGAATAAAGAAAAAGAAATTCATTCCAAAGAAGTAGATATTATAGATTCTGGTCTGTCAACGAATGAAGATCACAAAGTAGAAGAAATTGAAACTGTCAAAACAACTGAGACACAAATGGAAAGTGAAGAAAAAGATATCCAAGATATAAAAGATAAAGATATACCTGAAGAAATAGAAAATACTATCGTGGCGCAAGAAGAAATAGCTAAGGATGAAATAACAACACAAACAGAGGATATAATGAAAACAGAAGAAACGAAGAAAGTTGCAAAAACAAGGAAACGCACGAAATCTACATCCTCGACCAAATCTAAAGACGGTTCAGAAGTTAGTGAGAAGGTGGAACCGAAAACACCTCGCACACGACGACAATCAGCGAACAAAACAGAAGTCGAAGGAACTCCCGATAATAATGAACACACACCGAGAACACGAGCCAAAACACCCAGCACGGAAGTGAGGAAGATATTAACACGACGCGCGTCCAAGGAATTGGAGAAAATGGACGAAAAACACGAAGAACTCGAACTAACACCGAGAAGATCGGCTCGGAAGAAAAAAGAAGACGATAATATTAGTGTTACCTCAGATTCCTCTGTCAAATCTAGCAGAAGTAGGACTAGCGAAGACGGTAAACCGGCGAGGAAAGGAAGGAAATCTGTGATGAACATTAAACCGGATCTGACGGTGATACCGGAAGTCGCTGCCGAGGAATCAAAGCCTTCAGATGATATTATCAAGGAATACTCGAGTGCTAGACGGTATGTATCATTTGAGTTACTAACTAATTTATCGTTTTAATTTTAGTGATCATAAGTTTCTATACTTGAAACTACATACGCAGATTTTCCTTAAGATTTTCATGAACCTATGTTGATTCTATTATATGAGACCGAATATAATATGACGATCCAAACTTGTGTATCTTTACACACTTCTTTTATTACATCCATACAGTAGCTATTTTTGAAATTTTTAATTATATTTCATAAATAATTCTATGTACTATATTAAGCCACTAAATATTAATATATGATTTCCAGGTTGACACGTAATCAGAAGGCTGTATTGGACTCGTGGTTGGAGCCAGCTGTGCCTCGGAAAAAGAATGACAACGATTCAGACTCTAGCCTTACAAGGACTGACTACGACGGTAAGAAATATAGAAATATAGATACATATATGTATGGAATACAATATAAGATTAATTTGATATGAAATCTCATACATATACCTATTTTAAACTGTAAGGTAAGGTCTTTGACAAAAGTGTTGTGACAAATATTTACAGTCCTATCCCTAAAATAGTACACAAAATAAATAGTGAGACATTCTTGTATATATTAAAAGTAAGATACAATGTTGAAAGAATTAATAGAACATATATTATGAGATTATTTTCATTGTTATTAATAAATAATCTCAAGGTTAATAAATATAATCGGAAAATCTGTTGTTTTGAAGTTTAATCATAAAATTAGTGTTAATTCACAAATATAGTAATATTTTTTTCTGGAATTTAATTTCTCAGTATTCATAGTTCTTCCAAATGTCAATGACATCAACAAAAATTTTCATTTTCCATATTGTACATTAAAATCTGTACAATTTTTTTTTCCAAGCCAAACACCGGTACCTTGCTAACGTTGGTTAAGTAAAAGCATCTGTATATAGTTTACATATTAAATATAAGCAAATGTATTTATTTCTGTCTGACTGTGCTTTTATTAATTATATGATTTTTAATATTTATTAAGTACGAAATACATTACATATCTGTGATTATATGCTTGGAAATTTTAATAGATACTACCAACTTAACCATTGATTTATGCAATACTAAGCAGTTTTACTACATATGTAGTATATCCACTTATATAAGTATTGAAGTGAAACTTCCAACAAGTTTGCTTTAAACGTTTAACGCTCCTGGGGAGGGGGAAAAGTAAGAGACGAAAGTAATTGGGTGGGTCAATTGTGAATTGTAAGCAATGTTTATAAAGTTAAATCATAAAGAAACAATATGACTTCACTAAAAATTGATTACTCTCACTTCGTGCACACACATTTTTTGTTTTATCTTAAATAATATTCCATTCTAAGTATAAAAACTATTAGTTTCTTCAAATATTATAATTTATTTTACTATATATGCTAGTAAATCTGTTATCACTATATATAATAACTTATATATACCTATACCATATAATGCTTGTCATATATCCGCATGTTAAAGCATCAATGTTCATGAATGTAACGCTAGTAAGTGTTATCCCAGGCTCTCCCGAACGAGATCAAGACTCGGACTTAGAAACCGCCGTCAGACCACGTGAGTAATGCTTAGCATATTAAGTAGTTGCATGGCTATGTTAAACATTAAGTATATTTATATTTTTGCATATATTTTTTATTCATATAACATTAATTCTCGCAGTGAAATAACGATACTTTTGACTATAACTCACAGTGCGTATGTAATTTGAGATAGGAATAACGTAGTATTCCAAGATTTATGATTATTAATTGTTCGAAACTTATTAATTCATTCAAATGATTTATAGTTCTATATAGTTTTTTTCTGTAGATTTTAAGTAATTCGTTACTTCGAAGTTATTAGTATAAATATAATCTTATGTTTCATATATCTTCAGAGCGTCTCACAAGAGCTGCCTCTGAGACGAAAACTACGCCTAAGGCTGCTAGGATCGGTAGAAGAGTTTCAGTTGATATCGGTAAGTTCCTAGCATGTAGTTAGTTATTATGGCTATTTATTGTACATATTCCAGTCATTTTAGGCCAAATTAGGAGCATATCTAGGAAAATCGACATACTCAGTATATTAAAACAGAAACTTGTATTATTATCGATATTATAGAGAAATTAATTCTCTACAATATTTATAATGAACACAAATAGCATTAAACCCATAAAAAACTAAGTATTTTGCAAAAAGTAGATTTTTGTGACTTTTCACCCCTTACTCTAAAATTTGCGACCATCCAATTATATGTGAATTTTGAGGACAGTTTTAGAATGACGACTGTAAGAATAAATGACGACTGTTAGAATAAACGAGAACTGTAACTTAAACATATATATAATTTTAACTTAAAGTAAAGTTAAAAAAGATTAAAGCTTTGAAAAGGCGTAGTCATAACACATAAAGTTAACCTATCTGGTTAATGTTTTATATTGAATAAATTATAGAATTGTACTGTGCTACTGATATTTAAGTAGTGGAATAAATGTACTAAACTGAATTTCTTAGTTAACATTTAATATTTAGATAAGATTCATACATGAAATTTACTCCAGTGTTATCAAATTTTATCTCGTTTCGTTGTCCACTGTAATAAAATATACCAGTATATCATGAATTGTCATATCTACAGGTGTAACTCCTGACGAGGGTTCTCCTGTTTCTGGTCTATCGCGCGGCCGTCGCGCTTCGTTTACGCGCGCTTGTGAAGCACTTCACACACCCAGAAGGGGTTCAACTGATGTTAAGGTACTATTTTTTATATTACTTTATATGTATATCTTCTTCTTCTACCTGGCAATTTAGCCAGGGTCTGCCTTACAAATTGTTAATAATTTTGGCTAATTGTTTTTACGACCGACCGACTGCCTGACATCAACCCACTATGAGAATGTTACTTTATATGTATATATGTATATACTTTCTAAAAAATTTATAATACAATATTTATGTATACTAAATTACTTTTTTCGCTAGCATTTCTATTTCACGTCATATAGCAGTTATCTGCGTTGTATTTTTTTAAATTATTCTTAAAATAAGGGTTCTCTATATAATCTATTTATTCTAAAAACAAGTTATATTTACAGGGTTCCCCTGTGTCAGAGGTTGAGGCGACTCCACGGAGAGGTCGACGACCTTCAGCTACAAGCGTCAAAGGAGATGTTAACACGCCCAGGTACAGCTAACGGAACAAGATAAATTTTGTAAACAACTTGACTAGTATTTATTATATATTTTTTTATCAGTTTAACTAATAATCAGCTAGGTTTTATCACAGTTCTTTAATGAAAATTATATTAATAATAGCAAGCTATTACAGTAATGTTATTGAGAAAAAATAACTAAAACAAAATAATAATTTCAAAAAAATATTTTCATATAAAATTAGGTTATATTTTTGGTTTCTATTATTAGACTTGTATTTTTATTTTCAGGTCGAAAAAGGCTGCGGAAAAAAATAAAGAAACAAACGAATAATAGTTATGATTAAATTGTGTTAGTGAGTTTTTCAATTTTTGTTAATAATACCAGTGGATGTTTTATAGGTTTTGCATTTATATTATTAAAAAATAAGAATAGCATTTATGTTTTTTTTTTTATTTCTGAAATGTTACAAATACGTTATAATTATTATTATTCAATGAAAATCTCGCCCAGTACAATAATTTTAAATTGTTTAAATCGCAAAATATTACATAAAGTGTGAGATCACAGACGGTAATATAATACTCGTATAACGTTAGCCATTAATTTAACTTAAACCTATGTTTTAGAATGTTGCGTTTTTCATATATAATTAAATATAAATACTTAAATGCAGTACATAATCTACATTGGGTGATTCAGAATAAAGGTAGGTATTAAATAATTGACGTTCACATATATCACAATAATTCAGACATATTTTATTAAAGACTGTCGTTTTTCACTTCATTTATACTTTTTAATGATCTAATATGTATGGGCAGACTATTCTGTAGATCGACTTCGCCTAAATTAACATTTTTTATATAAGAATCTTTATTTTCATCGTCCCTCTTGTTGAATTGATTCAAACATATCTGTCTACTTTCTGCTTTTAAAAGCATTTTTTCCGTACAATCCACAACTTCTCTCTTCTTTCTCGGTATTATATTACCGTTCGCTATATCTTTGAGTATATTTGTTTCTTTGTATATAAAACCGTTCTGCTCTTTATTACTGCCAGCTGTTTGTTGTATTTTATTTAAGTTATCTTTATTGTCTTTGGGTATATTTTCCTTGTTATTTATATTAGAAATTTTTTGTTTATCACTCTGTACATCCTCTCCTTGTTTGTATGATTGTGGTTCATCCGGCATATGTACATGTTCTTTAGGTTTATCACCAATAACTTGTGCATTTTGATTTTCCTTGGTTGAATCTTTTTCATTTATCTTAGGTTGGTTTTGGATATTTATAGGAACATTAGCATCGACATTTTTGCGCTCAGTCACTATTTTAACTGGTTTGTCTTCGATTTCTTGAGGTTTTTGTACTGGCTTTTGCTGGTCGAGTGATTTTCCTACGTTATCTTGTACAATTAATTTCTCTATAGGCTTATCTTCTTTGGCTTCATCTTTCTTTATAGCGTCCAAAGTTTCCTCAGCTTTCTTAGCGATATCGCTTACGGCTTTATTTATTATATTCGCTATTGGCTCTTCGGGTTTTGAATTTTTGTCTTCAATCTTATCTGTATCGCCGACTAAGCTCTTTATAGCAACGTCAGCTATTTTCTGTATGCTCTCAACGGCTATTTTTTTCGCATCTTTACTGTCAGATTCTTCTTTATTCTTCTTCATTTCATCTTTCGTCTTCTTTAACTCAACCAAGATTTCTTTCTGTTCTTTAATAAGTTCTCTCTGTTCTTCTCCGTGTTGTTTTATAGTTTCTATCAACTGTTGTTGCTTTATTATATCAATTTTTTCCTGATTCGACGCCGTCTTGATCTCTTTAACTTTTTCCTCGTCTTTTTTAATATTTTCTTCTTTTGTTAGTTTGATGCCATTAGCTACTTCTTCGCCATTTAATTTTATCTGTATGTTACTTGGTTTAGCTTCTGCTACTTTATCCAATTCCTTGCGTTCCTGTACAAGTTGTTTTAATTTACTGTCTACTATATTAAACGGTGGTGATTTCTTCTCATCGGAGTGTGATTCCGGCGGTACCGGGTTCGGTGGTTGCACTTCAGAGTCCTTGATGATTGAATTTTCCAAATTGTTCACTTCCACACGAGACGGGATCTGCATTTCAGGTTTCGCCATAACTTCTGAAATGTGATATATATTTTATAAACATACAAGAACTAATAAACTAATGAAAAAACGAAAATGCATAAAAAAATCACCATCAGATCTCTCCATTTTATGGAAAAAGTCTTCAACGATGCGATCAATACGTTCCCTCTCTATGCTATGATCGTAATGATCACGTGTATCAGGAGATTTTATATTAGCGTACGATCCCAAAACCAAAACCATTAGTCCAAGAGCCACCACCATACGCGCGGCTATTTTCTCGCCTTTTTCTCGTCGGCACAGATTTGAATATAAGGCGGCAGGAAAGACCAAACATACAAGAGATCCCGCGGACGATCCCAATAGACCAAGTACACGCTCCACCGCTGGTAATGCGACGCCACAACATAAAGAAGCTCCCACTATAAGGGCTGTCAGTACTCTGTGAGAACGAACCGACATCGCTGAACGGTCACCGGACATCGCCTGGGCATAAACAATACATAGATGAGTACCATAAACAATATATTTTATGTTAGGGAAACAAACAATAAGATAAACTTATGGGATATGAATACAAAATGACGTATATCAGCTAAGTTTCCACTGGTAATTAGACACACATATATATAGCATACTATATGGTTATCATAGACAAAGATTATAAAATTGAGGAATTACTGCTATCACAAGGTATTAGAATTATAACAAAATTCTGTAATTTTTTCCTATGTGAAGAATTAATATATTAAATTTAAGTACTTACCGTTCTATAGAAAAATGAGTACAGACTCTCTCTGCACGGGAATATTATGAGTGGGAAACTGAACGCCAAGGACATTACGAATCCCAACTTGATGACGTCACTCGCCATAGTAGGACTCAAGCTCACTAAAATATTCCCTGTAATACAAAATACTTATATATATTCTCATGTAAATGTTAAATTTCTTGACATTTATTATGGCTACCAGGTGATAAAACAATTCACTATTGAGTTTTATCAATATTACCGTAATAAAAGTTAAAAATACTTTTAAAAAGCAATAAATATACAATATAGATATTTTTTCAAAACTACTATGTTCTAAATCAAGGTCAAAAAAAACTGTTTTCATTTTTAATTCCTAAAAGTTTCCTAACATCAATAAGTAATATTATAGGATATTTTTATCGTATTCATTCATATAATATACTAGCTCTTGCTGCGACTTCGTCCGCGTGGAATAGTGATTTCCGGCAGATTTTTGGTTCTTCCCACATAGTTCCCGTTTTCGGAATTTTCGAGTTCAAGTAAAATTTTCAGGATAAAACCTATGTTTTTTTTATTCACAATGAAGTACTCTTAACCAATAACATATTTATTTGTTTATTTGAATAAAGATTAATATTATTATGTTGATACAACTTAAACAAATTTTTTCGACCAAATTAGGTAGCATAAAAACGGTTTTTGTGAGTTAATCTTAAAAGATAGACATATACTGTCGCCGACTGTTTTTTAGATCATTAAAAGAGCTATCATTCTTTAATACATATTTTTTGTGTATCTTGAACCGTTTTCACGGCGCACGCAACGGAAGGCTTCAAAGATGAAATAATTTCTCCCGTTTTTTACACATTTACCACTATATCTTTGCTCCTATCGGTCGTAGCGTGATGTTATATAGCCCTAAGCCCACAGCCTTCCTCGATAACTGGACTATCCAACACAAAAAGAATTATTTAATTCGAACCAGTAGTTTCGGAGATTAGCGCTTTCAAACAAACAAACAAACAAACTCTTCAGCTGTATAATACATATTGGTATAGATTATTTAATTAATTTATATATTTAAAATTATTTTACATCAATATTTTGTACCTGATATTTCTTTTGAGCCAAAAGCGATGTACCCGAAAACTCCAAGTGTGAAATATACAGCTGAGCAAATATTGATCGCATTTTTGGTAACCATACACATTTTATCCAATGAAGCCATCGGCCATGATTCAAAGATTTCAAACAGTTGGCTGGAAGTCATATAAAGAATGTTTAATTTGAATAAGTTTACTTAGTTTTATTATTAAATATGTATAGCTTACGTCTGACAGAACAATGCCATAGAGAATATCGGTACACATTGAAGCACACCAGATGGTTTCCATAACTCTATCCGACTTGTCCAATCAGATGAGATCATCTCGCTCCCAGCCTCAGCTATTACCTAATTAGTAAATTAATCATCTTATTTGCATCAATTCATTAAAAACATGTTTCTCTATATCTGGTCTTTACAGATAACTAGCTTTCCGCCCGCAGCTTCGCCCGCGTGGAGATCGGTTATATCGCGTTTCCAAGAGAACCAATCAAAAATCTGGTATAAAAACTATCCTATGTTCTATGTTCGTTATTGTTCTCTATGTTTAGCCGTGAAAGCGTAACAGACAGACAGACAGAGTTACTTTCGCATTTATAATATTAGTAGGGATTTAAAATTATTTCTATAAATAAATAATTAAACTTACCTTAATAACTAGACAAAAATAAAATGCTATAGTTGCAGCACTGACATTACTAAGACTATCCACATTTCGTAACAACCCTAAAGGAAGTACACAGACCAATGACACAATCACCATAATTGATGTTCTGGAAATAAAGATATATGCATAAAACATACAAAATTCTAGAAAAAAGAAAATATTTTAATCATGGTTTTGTCAACAAGTTTTATCACCTCAATGTATCACTTTGGTTTATATTGAAAATCTTTGCTATAATTTGAGGACCCAAATCTCCAACCACAACAAAGTAAGCAACACATGTGCCCATCAAAAATCCGATAATTCCTAATTCGATGGCTGTTTTACCGACTGATCCGAAAATGTGAAAAGCTGCAAATTGATAGAAGAATAATTAAGTAAATATGATTTTTAGAGTTTTTCATTAATTAGCTCTTACAATATTGAATGAATAAAAATACCTAAAAACTCATAGTTTCGTCTTCTGGTTATGATAGCTGATTTTAATAGAAAATAACAGCATAATCTGGATACTAGGCCCATTGATATTAAAATGAGGGTTGCGAGAATGATTCCACACTACAAATAAACAAAATTATTGTTAAAATTATTAAGCAATCTATTAGGGAAGGTACAGTCGTGTAATGCAGCTATATAATTTTTTTTAAACAAATACATGAATTGTAGATGTAACTTAAAATGTTAACAAAATAAAAGACTAAACCTTTTAAAAAATACATCGAAATCAGCGGAATTGAAACCAATACCATACGACGTTGTTCTAATCTATTTACCAATTATGTAAATGAGATATAGAATTTATTGTTTGATTATTAGATTTCTTCTGAGATTAATAAGTATTTATAAGCAGTGACTTACTTGTTGAAAACAAAATGGCATTGCAAGTATACCGACACCTATTATACTGTTTGCCAACGTTATAGATACTCCGGTGACCCTCATCTTGGAAATTATTTAATAATCCACTTTCAAACAATATTTTTCTTTGCCGAAAATAATATGAATTGCTATGACTACATGTCGATTTACTGTTATGACAGCTGACGTGACATACGTTGTCATATGTGTTGCAACATAGTCAAAATTATTGTAGTTTTTAGCTTATGCTGGTAGCGTGGTAACACCAGCTGTGTTAACAAACGTACGTTTTTAATATTTTTACTTCCATTATCTTTATTTAACAATTCATTGCTTATTTTATTTTCTATTTTACTATTCCTTGTTTATAGTTTCTATTTTACACTAACTATTACATCCGACTTTGTCGAAATATTGACCCCTTTCGAGGTTTCATTCTATTTCTCACAGACAATTTTATCATTTTCTTCCCAAGTGGCAATGGAACTTCCTCAGCCAAAAAATATCCTTCCGATTTATTTTTCTTCTTCTTTTTTGAAGTCTATAAAAAAATATAACGAAAAGAAACTTAGGTATAGTTATGGGCACGTATCTTAGCAGGATTTTGGCGTAGTGGGGATAAGTTTGCACGCAAAAGTACTACTTAATACAGCAAAATGAGACCAGTATTGATGCTTTTCGTTATCAAAATTTTGTAATAGTACCTACCATAAAATAATGGGCCGAATTTAAGTGCACCCAAATGTACTCGGGAACAAACATTCAACCACGGACGGTCCAGAAAATAACTTGAGGGTTGAAGTCGCTGTTTCCTTTATCAAGGATCTAATTTAGCCAATGAACTTTTTAGTTTCTATTTCTTATCTGCTTCCACATAAGAAAATGTGTTACGAACAAGCAAATTTTTTATTTTTCTCATTATTCATGTGTGTTTTAATAAACCCAATTTATTTTATATATATATTTAAAATCTTATATCACATAAATATATTTGCTGCATGATCAAGCTGAATTCATAAGGGACTTAATAGTTAATAGATCATGAAACAACTGTGGTTACTTTAGTTTCTATAAATTGTATTATGTCATATCTAGGCCTGATATATATATGTATTCCAGAGTAATAACTTAACATGTTTCCAGTTTTAGATTATTAAAATATGATATGGTAGACAGAGGAGCTTTGACGGTGGAGTTGAGCTTTTAACGCGCGTTAGGTAGGGGCCCCTTAAACCTACACCTGGGTCGCAAGTCCTAGGCAATGTTGAAGCCCATCTCCCCGTAACGCGATGGACCCGGTAATTAAATGGTCAGCTAGGCGTAACACAAACGTATTAAGACCAGAACTTAGATTTCTTCACTGACTTCAGTGGCTTAACAAACTTTTAACTTATAAATTTAAAAGCTATAGGAAAAAAATAGTTCATAATGTTTTCTCATATTAACTTTTAACTACTCAGTGAACTAATTTTCTAGTTACTTATTGAAAATCAACAAGTTAATATCGCTTAAGAAAAGGTAGTGAGCATTATGCTGGTTTTCCTATTTAAATAAGCTGAACACGTTTCTATACAAAAAAAAAATGTTCCATATTGAGGATAACCTTGCCCCACAAGTTTATGTTAATAAAACTACATCTGTAGATTTATTATTATTAATTATTATATTTTATTATTATTATTAGATTTATTATTATCAATTATTAATTATTATATTTTCGTTGATAATTAATCCATTTGTAAATGATGAAACTTCAAAGAAAACAACAATCACATTTAAAACATTTATTTAGTTCTACACACTTAGGTTTCCTCTTTGGTACTACAATCCAGTATACAGAAAACAATTTAAATAAACAAAATAAAAGTCAACTTAATCGAACTTATAGACGATAAAACAAATTTATAACACCGAATCTTTAGGTGGGTGTTTTTTTTTTTCTTTGGCTAATAACATTTTCATTTCTTGGCAAGATAGATTTGTAAATACATTTTAACTGAATAGCTAACAGAGTCACGACATCGGTAATAGTTTAATATTCCATGCATACATTATTTCCTTAAACAATTAAATGGCTATATGAATAAATATGACTTCGACTAAAATTAAAATGAAATTCAAATGCATACATACTACGGTCTACACAGTTATTCTGAAAGAACTAAGAAAAACCATTAACTAGTGCTACAATAACTGTGTATGTCATTTGAACAAATTCATTTGAAGTATTCCACATCAATCTTTACTAATACTAACCTTAGTCTCGCTTTACGATAGGACGGTCATCCTATTTTTTGATATTAATGAAATGTTTTTTACTTAATCTATGACATCTATTGACATTAAAATACACAAAGTAGGTTACACATCCAAATTATCGGTGTCCCTATTTTACGTTTCTACAAAACTTTCTATAACAAGATAACATTAAATCCACTTGAAGGTACGGTCACATGATTCATTCGAGAGCTATTTAAGGATATTTTTAGAGCGCACCCATCAAACAAAAACACATGCAGGGAGCAACGGAAATTGTATATTTAGAATATCGGCTGTCTATCGCCTTACAAGATCCCATATGGGCATATGATTTTTTAAAGAGGCCATGTGCATACACCTTTATGTGTATTCCAAGAAATGCTTACCCTAACATATTTTATTGGCAATACTCGGTTAAATATTTTCCACTACAGATAAGGTACAAACTTCAAAGATACATAGTTTCTCAAAAAATACTAAATGGTAAATTTCTTTTTCTAACTTCATAAAAATATAACTTTCGCTTCTTTTATCAAATACATACCTTAACTACAAAACAAACACTGAGATAAGCTGCTTAATGTATTAGTAAGAGTAATTCACACAAGGATACATCGGGTTTGACGATAGATTTAGTCACACTACGGTCATGAAATGTCTGCACTCTGATTCCAAAAAGACTTATATCTACAAATAGTAAAACAAAGGAATGGCACTGGTATAATTTTGAAGTTTAAAAACAATCTAACAATACAATATGAAAGATATAAAATAAAACTTAATAATAAAATAAAGAAAATAACAACTAATGGCACAAATGTATAGCTATAACTTTGTTAGGTCTAATTTATAAATAAATTAAATGTACATAATATATATTTTTTTAAACAATATCTTTCATCAATCAAATATATTTGGTTTGATAATGTGAACTACCAGAAATGCTATGCTACTCTTAAATAATTGACATAAATAATGAAATTCATCCTAATTAACTAAAATAAATAAAATGCAATAAATTATAAACTTTGGAATAATCACTTTCAGTTTTTCTATGGCAAGTCTTCGCTATTAAAATTTTCTAATTTTTATACTAAAATAAATTTATATTAAATTTTAAAACATTCAGCAAAACTATGCAATTTCAAGTTAAAAGTAAAAAATGTTTCAGTACAAATATACAATAATTTGATATAAAAATATGATTCAATGAGTGGAAAATAATTCTACTACATTAATAAGAAGTTACATGTCGCCTCAAAGCACTTAAAATGTTAAAGTTGTGTGAATTTTCAAATTTACATATTTTTTATAACACAACAAAATTTATAATCTTAACAATTCTACTTCAAAAGATTTACATATGAATGGAGATTTCTACACAAAGTTAATGTGTAATAAATATTTTCTCATGATTTTAGTTTTTAATGTAATTTCTGTTGATATAAATGAATTTATTTTTTATCATCAGTCAATAACACCAGGATGTCTTCCATGCTTTTGTTTTCGTGTTTAAATTTCTCCATCTTTTCCTTTGGGACTGTGCCGTTCAACAGGATCTGAATATTTGTCTTCAAACGCTTAAGAGCCGTCAGAGATGCATCTTTACAGGGTGTGTGGCCCATTGCTTCAAGAGATTCAACTAGTAGATCATCAATAAGACGTTTGTTGAACCCTGTCACAAAATTATCAGTTAAAAGAACTGAAATAAACTTGAACACTATTACTGTAATGTGAAAACATTAAAAAACCGTTGGAACCCTAAAAAAAAAATTTTGATAAATTCTATCTGCCACCACCTATTAAATCTCATAGAAACAATGAAAAACCAAGCATAACCATAAAAATCAGACAAGGAACATCTGCGAAACATATCAATGAAACCCATCACCAGCCAACACCATCAGTTTTAAAAACAAAATGAAAATGAACTCACACATTGTTGCTTGACGACTTATCTGCTTCAAATTGTAAGTTCTGCTATAATAAAACATAGACGAATCAATCTACAAAATGTATCATGCCAAACACTTTTTGTGGTCTTCACAAAAGCATACAGCACACAAAAAAAAACACTCATTTGCAACCCATGAAGAGATTCGGCAGTGACTTGTGTTTACCTACATCAATGAACATATTTTATGACAGTGCATTTATTTCATAATATATCTTGTTAAGTGTCTCGATGTCATGGATGTCTAATGAAAATCACACCAATGAAAATTTTTTGACATTTATCGACGGTTTGAATCCTATTTTGTATAACAATTTTTAGGATTATGTAATGAATGTTGTGATACATAGTGTTCTCATAATATTTATTTAGAGCGCACAAAAAGCGATATAGTTCACACTGGTTAAAAATATAAAAATCTGTGCATTTTTTGTATTATTATGTGATAATTATAAAGGGATATACGCACCTAAGAACTTCAATTTTTCTTTAGTAGCAATCATTGTCAAGAGGAGAGCCAATAAATATCTCATATGCGACAAAGTCATCGGAGATTCAACAACCTCTTCTTCTTTTAAAGACACAGAAGCCTGAATTTGCTCCTCAAATGACATTTCATTTTCGACGTCTTTGCACTTTTTGGTATGGTTTTCAAGGTCTACCTTGAGCTTGAAAAATAATTTGCATTTTTGGCACCTATATGGTTTTTCTTTACCATGAATTTTACGCATGTGTGACTTCATGTGTGGCAATTGTGAAAATGACAAAGGACACATGGCACATTCAAATGGTTTTTCACCAGTATGTCTCCGTATATGCAATCTGAGTGCATTTGAATGAGTGAATGGTCGGTCACAAATCCTGCAAGGGTATGGACGATCCCCTGTGTGTGAACGTCGATGGACAGTCAGCTGAGTAGATTGAGTGAAACTCAGACCACAGTCAGGGCATTTATGAGGACGCTTCTTCTCATGAGTACGCATGTGCTCAGTCAAATGTCCTCTAAGATACTTCTTACATATTGGACATTGTATTCTTACACCAACATGAGAGATTTGAACATGACGTCTCATTGAGTTACTCCTCAAAAACTCTTTACCGCAATGTTGACATATATAGTCCTTTACTTTTAAGTGACTTTTAAAATGTGATGTCAATTTGTTTCTGCAATCAAAGCTTTGTTCGCATATAATGCAATCATATGCTCCGCTCACCAAGTGAGTTTTTTCATGTTGCATTAGTTCAATTTGCTTTTTAAATTTCTCCTTGCAATAAATGCATTTGAACATTGGCACACGTTGAGTGTGGCTGGCTATGTGCAACACTAGGTTTTCCTTTAACAAGAACGTTCTATCGCACATGTTGCAAATAAAATGCTGCTCCCAATCTGGATGTTGTTTTGTTATATGAGCCGACAAGTATATGTTTTTGCTGAAAACTTTGTTGCAGTGCTTGCAAGGGTGGGATTTTAATTTCATATGTATATAGACATGTCTTCTTAGATTTGCTTTAGTAAGAAATGATTTTTTGCAATGATCACATACAAAGTTTCCTTTTTTTTGTTTCCTTGCAGGTGTGCGGACTTTAGGCTGATAATCTACAAAAAAGTCATCATCATTGGAATTGTTTTCCACATTTTGTGGTTCAGGTTGTGAGTCGATGTTCTTATTGTGATTAATAACAATATTGTTGTTATTTGAACTGTTAGATGGAGTGTCCTCTGTTGGTTTCTCATTCTTATTATCAATAAGCAACTCACTCATTAAAATGTTGTTACAAATTTTCAGATTGTTCTTATTTTTCAGCTTCAGATGCCCATGTTTGGTCAGCAACTTGTTTTTGGTTACTTGTATATCTTTTTTTTGTTTTCCATCTCTTATAAGCACACTGTCATTTAATTTTTCTTTCACATAACTACTTTTAGCACTTTTTGAACCTGAATTTTTATCATTATTTGTAGTTGATGATTTTTTTATTCTACCACTCCCACTTATTTTATTCGACGATGGCTTGGATGAGTTAATTCTTATCTTTACATTAGCCATGATGGGAAACTAATACAGGCCCATTAGTAAGCGTATACTTTATGAATTTTGTAATAGAAAATAAAGCGAAAGACCACCACCAGCTGAGAGTAGTACAAAATTAGTAATACGTTTACTTCGTTTAAATGATTTTTACAAGTGACGTGCTCTCGGAGTACTTACATGCACTGCTTTGTTACTTCATAATCATCTCTAACTAAACCAATCGGTTACGTGCATTGATAACGATGTTCTAATGTGTGAAGGACGAATCCTCTGCCTTTAGTCTTGAACAAATAAGACGATTACCTTGTCCGATCTTCTAACAATGAACTATCGATCCATAAAAACAACAACCTCGGTAACATTTAAACGTTGAAATCTACATTGTTTCTGCCTTCACGAAAATAAGAAAACGTTTGAGAAATTTTAAAAGAATCTATAAACACTGTTACACTATTTTTACATAAAATTCACTACACTGAGAATATCGCATTCACAAAACGAATGTCATACTTATTTGTCAAATTGCACAATTTTAACGTCAAGTACAGGGAGTCGCTAGTGCCATCTACTGTCTACCTGAATTACTAAATACAAAGTTCTTTTTATATAATTACAGGAAAATTATCCTGTATTTTGCATATTCCTTAGTCGTGTCTTTTAATATAATGTAACATTTCTTTACCTTAAATATAAATATCATTTTCACTACACAATAGATCAAGAATGGACAACGAATAATGTACACGTCTTACATTATATTCCGGGATGCAAAATAATATATGTATTTTTTATGACGATGTTACACTTCAATAAACATAATAAGTCAGTGTATAAGTATTAAGTATTATAACGACACAATTATAGTACTGTTTCGTAAATGAAATCAATAATAAACATTTAACAAACGGACGCACTCGGAATTAACATTAATGGAAATAAACGCAGCTGGATTTAATTTTAAATCGATCATCACGTGGCTGGTTACGTGTTGTCGAACACTTGGTAACAGATCTAATAACACGCTACTTAATTAAAAGGAACCTTGAATTACAATTAATAATTAGCTTTACACTAACCATTACAATATCTATAGATGCCTAAGAAATTATTCTAAGGAGTAAAGGTTCATAAAATGATTAAGTATTTCTCTAGGTTGTAACAATTTTTTAACAACGGGATACTGGGAAACGTTAAATAGTTCAGAATCATGTAAATAATTTGTTTACATTAAACATATATTCTCATTTAAAAAATACAGTAAATAAATTTATTAAATTACTTATATATATGGGCGTTGAACTCTTTATTACTAGATTAAAAACGTCTAGTATTAAAAAGACATCAACGAAGATACTTGTGGCATCAGTTTCTTACAATATATTTTATTTCATATGTACCTAGTTATATTTTATTAAATATATAATGCATACATGCACGAGAAGACAGTGCCATCAATACTATGCAATGTTAATTGTCTCACAAGTGCAGATTTATGGAGATTTCATATTTATCGATTTTTAACGTATTATATATAATTTATAACTAACAAAGTCTTAAACTAACGAACAATGCGACATATATGTCTGTAATTGACCTTCAAGATTAATATAAAGGTTATATTTATCAAAACTATTTTTCATTTTATTATATCGATGATAAACTTAAGATGGTTGACAGTGTTCAAAATAGTTTCAAAACTTCTTAGACGACGCATATAATGTTTGCTGATTATGTTCGACGAAATTACAGATAATATTTTTTCGATTGAACAATAGTCTGCTCATGGGACAATGACAAAGTTTAAAATGAACCACGTTTCTGTTTGGCCACGAGACAAGAAAGTGCTGAAGATTTTTTATAGATTTTAATTGTTTCTCATTATTTTTGTAATACCAAACTCCTATTAAAATGCCATTGCACCGTAATTCAGTCAAAAATTATTCACTTGCTTTCGTTGTGTCCGTTCTAGTTAGGTTTAGCAAATATTTTCAGACATGCTTGCTGCTTTAATACAAACATGGAAATTGAAATTATTCATTGGCTTTTTTTATTTTCGTTGTTTTATTTTAATTTGATTTTATTTAATATATACATGTATATATATATATAGTTCTCCTGGCTCCACATAGCCGGTTGTTATATTGTTTTGCTTTCCCTATTGTTCGTTCACAATGGCCGCCTTGCCACATCCATCTGCCGGGCCCTAATTCTAATGACATCATATTATTTATAGTTCTTATAACATTTACATAAAGATCAAAATCAAATTGACCCTTTTTGTATATTCTCTTCGGTGGCCTTTTTAATTTTTTAAAAAAATTATAATGTTATTTACTATATGATGGCATGCGACGTATTTAGTTACAACCTTTTTTGTGTCAATATGTCTGATATTTTTAATCTGTTCCATTTTTGTATCATGAAAATTAGCGCATGAAAAAGAAAAGATAGGACTTATTTAAACATAGGAATTTTAACATCTAACCCAGCCATTATGATAACTTATATCTACGCTTTCTCAACTAGTAAATTGGAATACTTTTTCTTCAACAGCTGTAATCAGTATATACACTTTGTACAAACCACAAATATCATAATAATGAATTTAATTATCTCCCGTAACAGAAATTTAATTACAGATAAGATAAGACGTAATGTACATAATATCGAGCGGGTTGAGCATACAATTGTATTTTTAAATTGTAATTGCCTTATTGTCTCGTATACGAATAACAATGTGGTTTGGTAATGTTTATACAGTTTTGTAACGCACGAATTCCCCTAAAATATTATCATAATAAATAATTTTGAACAATTCCGTCATTAGTGTGATGCAATTTTTTATGTATCTATATTGTTACCTTATTTTTATTTAAGTATAAATATTAACGAGGGAAAAGTTTTTATTACGAAATAAGTATCTGAAAAAAAATCAAAGTTTGGTTAAACAACTTTACATTTAACCCATAATAGAATATAGAGTATTTGTCTACGTGTGTAGATGGATTAAAGTACATAATTGTATATGATTTTTAATCTGTAAAAAAATATTTTAGTTTATTAACTAATTAAACTAAGCATTTTTTTAGTAATAGTTTACCCAATAAAATAACATCTCTGAAGACCAAAATTAACCGCAAGCATACTATGTACCCTTTATATCTAGACGACGTCTACTTACGCCGATAACAGTAATTACTCTTAATTATTTACTAACTTCTATTTATATATTAGTAATGATAAGTTGAAAGCGTGTAAATACATAATACACGAATAGGTAACCTCCATTTTTTTTTAAATTCTAACAAGCAAAACCTAAATAGTTTAATTTATTTGGAACGTTGAAGTACTTGTGTGTCGTATTTTAAGACGTGATAATAAAGTGACATCTTATCTCTCTTAACAGATAAATGATAACGAAATGAAATTATGAAAATACAGAATTATATAGCAGAGAAAATTATCACTCAATTATGAAATTATTTTTTATTATTATTTCCAATTAATGGATAATGGCGTACGTTTAAAAACTGTGTTTTTATATAAGTATGTTGTACATTCAAATAAAAAATAATGAAAAAAATAAAAGAATGCGCCATAAAATTATTACAGTTAATATATTTTGGTAAGAAACGAAGGAAAAGATATGTTTAACTTTTTAATTATGACCAACTAACCGATTTCTCGAAGCTGTTAATGTATGTTGTAAGACCAAGCCTTGCCAAAAGTTTACACTATACCTATACGATAGGTTTATGAATGAAGAACTGGGATCTCTCCACATCATAGTTTTAGCCGTGTATTAATTTTAATACTGATTATATACTAGGTACTCTAAGATGAATAAAACTGCTATTTTAGGATTACTACTTATTTTGCAGCAATCGAAACGTCGCGTCGGGAGTATGTAGTTTAAAAATAATAAAATAAAGCGTAGTAATCCAAAAATATCAGTTTCATTTAAACCTAAAGCTACATATCCAGATGAGCTAGAGATCTATAAACATATGCTGAGGTACTTCGATAAGCAAAAATTGTGTTCCTGTCTAGTAGAGAAACTTTATGTAAGTGAAAGCTAACAATGTATACCTAATCTAATATAATATACCTATGTACGTAATGTAAGTATTTTTTGAATATGTGTATAGGCCTTTTTAATGTTGTATAAATATGAATTAGTCATTACTCACACTACCTTATATGTGGAATTAATAAAGAATGCGTAAACAACACCCATGTTATCAGAGAGCTAATATTTTGGTACATTAACTCACAAAACCTTACGAGATCATTGAACTTTCTTTGTCACAAAGAAAATAAGTGTTAACCTAATTTCTTTAACGTCACAGTCTAGTTGGCGACAAGGTGAGATGTCGAGAAAAATTTGAGACGCCAAAGAAATTAAGGTAAGTGGATTAGATAGAAAAGGAATTTTAAATTATGTAAGATGTGATCTGTTTTTGATTTAAGCACATCCACAATATTTTAATGATGAGAATTATCTATTTAAGTAATAGACGATAAATACGCCAAAAGAAATAAAAGTAAAATTGTCGGAACTACTACGAGTTTTTAATTATTTTAAAACGACATGCTTCTCTACGTTTCGGTTACTTTACAGCAACCGTGATCACGGGCAGATCAGATGAAAATATCCGGCATTTCCTAAAACATTGTTCGGAATTATTTGTTTTCTTTAAATGAATACTCGCGAAAGTTGCAGCTCTATAATGTCCATATATGTAGTAGAGTTTTTAATTATTGTATTTTTGAGGTAGCTTTGGAGAACTTTATCTTTAATGTCATAATTAAAGCACAAAATATATTCGAAGCAATGATTATTATCTTACAATTTAGACATGTTTCAATTCAAAAGTTTTTAATCAAAAATATATATGTCATACGCAAAAATATTGTTAATAAACGTAAGTTTAATTCAAATTAATGACACAAAATGGTGTCATTTCAAAAAAAAAATGTTTTAGTTTACGTATAATTTGTTAGATTTATGATTCCGAGCAGTTATTAACTTCCATTATACTGATATCAAAGAATTAAGGCAAATGTATTTCTTAAAGAAATCAGTACTTTAGAAGTATAAATTATAATTAATGAATTAAAAAAGTGTACAATAGTACTTAGTACTTTTTGTATCTAAGAAGTTTTTGTGAATAAACGCTGAACATATTAGGAACATGTGAAACAAAGAGTTCGAGTTACCTAAGCAAAACAAAATCTAGCACATTTGTGACTAGCTTGTCTCCAAATGTCTGATAATTATCTCACATATCATTATCTTCGCTCTAATAACCTTCTAGTCATTCACCTCTTAGAGACATTATTGCGAAGTAATCCCCTATACACCATGTAGGTACCTACGGAGATTTGTTCATGGAAAATATGTAGAAGAAAATAAGTTTGAGCGGGGATAGTTTTCCATTGACTGCACTACTTGTGGTCCAACATCTTCCATCTTACTTGACGTCTTAGTTTCGTGGTGAGAGGAAGCCATTGTTTGGTTTCGAGCAAAATTTTGACGGTTGCTTTTTGGCAATCGGATAGTTTTATATTTCAAGTTGTTTTCATGTCAAATAGTCGTTGTGAGAATGGTGAAATTTTTGTGGTTGATTTTGTTGTTTGCGATGACGATTTTGGCTAGTGACAACGAATTACCCGTCTCTGATACTGAAAAGTGTAAGTCCCGTTTAACTAATTATTTTGCTACTATAATTATTCCTTACTGTAAACACTGATTTACTAAAACATTTTTTTTTGGAAAGTTACATAGAACGAATGATTTCGGGTTATAGCCTTATATATAATTTTCAGAAGACTATTAAAACAACGCATTTATATATAAACAAAAAGAGATAGACAGCAGTATTAAATTGTTTAAATGTTATATAATTTAATGTATATTTTTATGTCAATTTATTAACGACGAACCTATGGCTATATTTCTTTACTAATTTTGCTGCCCGCAATAATCGAACTTACTTATTTCCTTTAATATTTCTCTTTGAGATTTTAAAATAAAATTAAGTAAAAAATGCATTATATGTTTATGTCGTCTATATGCTTTACTAAATCATCGTTCATATTGTAATTAAGTCATGTAAGTGTGTTCTGAGACAGTAAGAATAAGGATTTTAGCAAAACAAATTAAAATCTTATACATATATATCTGTGCACTATGTTCTCAAGAAGTTGTTTCATTGTAAAAATAGAAATAAAAAAACTCTCCTCTCTATATTATTGACGGCTCAAATCCACCTAAGAAATAGCGACTTTTTATTTGATTACGTAAAAAATACCCACGTTTTCGTTAAAAATTCTCACGCTTTCTACTTTACAACTTAATTACCACCATTTTTGTAAAATTTTCATTGTTTTATTTAAATTACATGTATCTAATATGGGTACAGAATAAGCAAATTTTTTTTTCATTAACAAAAACATACATTATTTAACTTAAATAATAAATAAATAAAAGTGCTTACACCCCAGGGAAAACTAATTAGTACATACTTAAATATTAGTTAACACTTCAAAAAAATTAAACCATTTTCACCGATTGAAGTTGAATGAAAATTTTACTACTGATATCAATATCAAAGAAAATGTAAGAATTATCTGAAGTTGTAAGTAAATACATATTTTCTACACACACTTTTCACGGTTGATTAAAAACATAGTACCTAAATAGAAAATAGTTATTGTATAAGATGCTCATCTAATATTTTTAATGAGTAGGTATGTCTCCACATTAATTTATTTTATTTTGGTAAACAGCCATATTTCTTTCTTATGATTGCTGTAAGCACGTATAAATTTTTCGCAATACTACCCGGGAAAATTGAATTTTACTTAAGAATTTAGAACATTATCTACTAAAAAGAAATATTTATGAAATTTGAAACTAGTTTTGCTTATTTTTGAATTGTAAGCAATTCTAGGATATAAATTACGTTGTTGCAAATAAAGGAATTTTTATTTCACTAATAAAAATATTATTAAAAGCCCACAACTTGAGAGAAATACCTACAACAGGTGTTTTCTCGATATACCTATAACAAACAATTATATTAGTTGTTATGAAATCAATTTAAATTGTAAATGAATGTAATTGCTTATATTTTTTCATAGATATTTTTTCCTTATCGAAAAAATATATCGTTCAATAGTTTAATAAAATATAATACAGGGTGACTGGTGAATTACTATCAATATTTAAGGAGAATACTCGGTACATGATTCTCATTCCAATTATGTAAAAAAAATAGGTACTTAATTTTTGACAAAATTTCCGTATAAATAAATAAAGTGTTGACACGTTCCAAGTGTTCAAGTGTGGACGCGTGCGGCGGCGTGCTGATACAACACCACGTCACGACACGCGTATGTGTGAGTGTCAGTGTATACCTAATCTGTAGGGTGTTCACACGATGCGTAATTAATTACACAACTTTTGGTTAACTTTACTTAGAAGTTTATTAATATTTATGTTATATGAATTTTTATTTTGTCATATATGATCGTCAAATATCACGTCCTCAAATATCGATAGTAATTCACCAGTCACCCTGTATATGATATATGAATAGACATAAAATTAGTTTAAACTCACCATTTCACGGCAGTAAACACGAGACAATAGAAGTGAAAAGTTAGGATCGCTATGGAAAATAATTGCGACTAAACTTTCCTTTTTTATCTTGATATATTTATTTAGATCGACTTAGGTTTTATAATCTATAATTTGTAAAACTATTTAAAAACAGTAACCGGTAAACAATTGCTTTTTCTAGCGTTAAGATATCTTCCGTTATACGAAGTGAAGAGGTACGACAGGCCTATTGGAGGTGGTCTTCCTCCTTTAACATCTGTTCCCGTCGCTGGTGAGAGATGCTCCGCTCGCCTCGAGTCTGCTTTGGATCAGTTGAAACGACGAAAACGAAATCAACCAAAGAGTTTGGATATGCCAATGGTATGCCATAAATCTTATGCTTATATACCTTATAACATTTTATTCAGAATAGGTAGATATTTATTCCTATTTATTACAGAGCCAAAGTATTGATCTCAACGGTTACAGCCTGTACCAAGCTATGAGAAGCGCGCCAGTTGATATGTATGTAACAAGAATGCGTGTGCGGCTTCCGCAGAACAGCAATTGGGTAAGAGTCGAGAAGTGTTACTTCGATCCAAGGAACGTATCTTTAGACACCATGCTTCTATTCCACGATCTGACAATTAGCGGAAATGTCGATTTATATGAGGTCAATGAACTTGACAGAACTATACCACCTAGTCGGAGATTAAGAAGAAACCACGCTGATGTACAATATGATAACCCCTATGCCAAAGCAAGAGGATCAAATGGATGTAACATGATACTGAGATTAAGAAAAGCTGGAATCGGTTTCCACACGCGGCCTCTCAACCAACAGCCAGGAAAGTTCAACGTGAAAACTGATTCAGAATTCGTTGAACCTGGTTTCATTAGCGTGTATGCTTACGGTTGTGAGAAATATATTAACAAAAATGGTGTGAGAAATAAAGACAATCTGCCATTGAGACGAAGGAAAAGATCTGATGAATTCACCTTCGAACCGGGCTTAGAAACATCTTCAGAAGACGACAAAATGGATGCGAGATCATCTGATAATTGGGATATTGTTTACGAACCGAGCAATAATAGACTCAATTACGAAAGGAGCAAGTTATTCCGACCAGAGGACAATTTAGATGAAGTTGAAGATATTTCACGTGAAATGGAAGATATTTTTACGAAGGGTATCCGTACATTACTGACGACGTACATGAAGAAAGAACTACAACCAGCTATTAAAGACACTTTAATGAGAAACATGGGTTATGTTATATCATATGGTTAAATGCTCAGACAATACTCATTAGTGTAAATCCAGCTTAAATAATGTCAAAATAAATTTATACAGGTACTTTCCATTTTCATTTATTTGTCCTTATACTAAAGCTACATTTTTACATCATAATTTAACTACAATCTCAATGTTTTTAACAAATAAATATCTAGGTGTATAAAATTGAGGAATATAGCTAATATTAAAACACTAGTATACAGGCAGTAATAAGGTTGCATAGTCATAAGCAGATAGATTATAAAATTATATCGTTTTATATTTTATACATTTAAGAAACATTTAACTTTTAAGCATATGGAAAATTTCAATAGTTATTTTTTCATGATCAAAAACAAATAACAAACAAGAGCTACTATTTCTCATACATTAAATTTATTACATTATCAATTGACTAATGTTTTCTTTTTTAAATTATATATTAGATCAATAATATTATTATCCACTGAGAAATTTAGGTATATATAATAAAAACTAAAGTAAATTTTTCTATTTTTCAAATTAAGTAAAAGACCTATAATATTTATACACTAAGAATAAATAAAAGTAAATATTACACAGTCATAAGCCTATAGTTATTTATCACAGCAATCGCTAACAATGTAAGGCAGACCTTTAATTGATTTATATTCAAGATTCCTATGAATTAACATAATTACATTGATTTTATAATTCACATAACCTATCAACTCTGTATTCTTAATATAAAATATTTAATTTCATCATAAACAGCGAAATGTAAAGCCGACACAAATATAGCTTTCAATATGCTAGGTCCGTACCCTTTGTACAGTGCTAGAAAACCTTCATTAGTAATAGTCAATTTAATGCAATGGAGAGTTCCATTACAATACATTTGTCGTCCAAAAAATTCTCTATGCTGCTGAAAACCCTGTATTTGTAGTCTTTTCTTCACAACATCAAATGGATAAATTGCGGTTTTGGAAATCAGTCCAGCAATTCCCCCGGCTAATAAATTGGCTATCAGTGTAGATTCTATAACTGAACCAATGTTTTTTCTTCTTTGAAAGAATTCCAGTCCATTCAAAATATTCTCTGTAAACAATTTGTAAACTGTGAATTGTATTCCCGCGTGAGGTGCTATTTGTGCTAAAGTGGGTGCTAAACCTTTAAATAAAGCCGCAGATCCTTCAGTTTTAACAATATTTGTGAAAGCATTTATAAACCCCTTGTAAACTTTATTCGTTTTCTGTTCAGCTATTAATCTTGTTCTTACTGTGTCAAATGGAAATGAAAATAAAGTCGCAATGCTCGCAGCTATAGCCCCATTCGAAAAATTTATTGAATGTTTATAATTACTATAAAACTCTGAATCTACATGTCGATATATTTGAGTTAACTTTTCAAATGTTGCGAATTGAGCTATTCCATATGATATTGAAAGAAATTGAGCAGGTACATGCCCACTCCACAGAGTCAACACTCCTTCATCCTTCACGATTGATTTAACAGCTTGTTGTATTGAGCTATATTTAGATCCCTCCTGGATAGGTTCGAGCTGCAGTTGAAATCTTATCTTTAGAACGTCCAGCGGTTGTGCTATTGCTCTTGTTACCGCACTCGCTAGGCCACCGGCAACGGCACTTTGGGTTATACTTAGTTTAGACTCATTATGAATTAAATATACCATTTTATTTTATAGTTCATAAACACATCTTTTAACTTTTGCTCCCCGAACACTCAGCTGTTGAAATGTGAAACATTTACAAAAATAATAGAACTTATTTCTTTGCAATACAGTTGAAAGTTATTCTTAGGAGATTAATTTGGCAGTTGACACTTGACATTAAGTGTGAATTCCTTTTAGCTGGAATTTAATAAAGCGATATTACATATAATTTCTGAGTTAAATACTTTGAAAATGTAAATAAGCAGGAATAAATGATAAACAAATAATAATTTAAGTAATCATTTATTAAAATGATTTATTTAAAGGTTTTTATAGAGTGCAGTACATATTATATCATTTATGTTGACATAAATGATATATGTTCTGTATATGTACACAATGTCAAAAAGCCAATAAATGTCTTAGACTTAGCATTTAGTAACTTCAAACTTGTCAATCGTGATTCTATTCCACAACACAACTCTCAGTTCTCTCTCACCAAACATTAAAAAATATCTATTATTAAACAGCAATGTCTTCTCCACTTGAAAATCTCGAAACTCAACTAGAAATGTTTATTGAAAATGTTCGACAAATTCGTATAATCGTAAGCGATTTTCAACCACAGGGTCAAAGTGTACTTAATCAAAAAATGTAAGTGTAGACTGAGTCAAATTCTTTACTAAATCTTCTCTTAAACAATTAAGACACAAGAATATGTGAAGACAGTGTAGACAGTCATTAATATGATTCTTATTTTTTTTTGTCAGATAAAATACATTTTAGTATACAATAACGATAACAATTAATGATATCTAAAACTTTCGGGAGTATTCATTTAAATCAAAGTAATATTTACAGATGTACTATCTATTTCTTATTGTTTTAAACTACGTACTCCCGCCGTTTCGGTTTTTATTAGTTTTACTTACAATAATTATATTGCTACATTGAAAAGTAATATTATGAAATAAATTACATTTACAGTCAATCATTAGTTACTGGTCTGCAGGAAGTGGACAAATTGAAGGCTCAAGTACATGATATTCATGTGCCCACTGAGGTATTTGAGTAAGTATTGCTATACCAGCCAATGTAACTGATAGTTGGCAAAATAAAAATTTTCATTAATAAAAAATAATGACTACTTTGTACATAATAATGATTGATTTCAGCTACATTGACCAAGGCCGCAACCCTCAATTGTACACAAAAGATTGTATAGATAAAGCTTTGGCTAAAAACGAAGAAGTTAAGGGCAAGATTGACTCATACAAGAGATTCAAAAGCCATCTACTCTCCGAGTTGTCTAAAACCTTCCCTAATGAGATTGCCAAGTATAAAGCTATAAGGGGAGGTGAATAAATTAGGCTTTAGTATCTTATTACCTTATATTTTAGTATATGTTAGAATATATAGTGTTAGTATAAATGTGTAATTACTTCAATAGTTTTCGATTTATCAATGAGAAGCCATAGCAGTATGAAATTGTATCAAAATATATCACTTGTGATCTTGCAAAACAGACCTTCTATTCAAGTTAACAAAAAGTGACAATTAGTATTTCAAAACAATTAAAAAATAAAAATCTTTATGGTTCTTATTTATTTTGATGAATAATAAGCTAGAGAAAATATTTCATAATACAGATATTTATAAATCTTTGGTTGTTATAAGAAAAGTTACTGCCATGTTAAAATATTAAAAAAAACTGTTTGTACTGTTTTACCTATGTCTGAAAATGTACTTTTAAAAATTATTCGTTCAGCTTTTGTTAGTCTAAGGAGTTTTATAATACAAAAAATTATGAATGTAATCTTAATTGTAATTATTTAAGGATATTAAGGAATAAAAACTTGTGTTATTAAAAAAAATTGTTTATTTTAAAAAGTAGAAAATTTTTAGAACAAAACAATGAAAAAAGCTTAATGCAAAACAGCAATAGATAGAAATTAAAAAAGTAGATTTTATAGAATTTGGAAACACTTTCATTGCAAAAGTAGTTTCAATAGTGTTGAAAGTGAAAAATAAATTTGATTTAATTTTAAAAATAGATAACACGATTTTATATCATGGATAAACTAGAAAAAATCAATTTCAATTCAATTTTGAAAACAGTCTTTTTAATAAAATTTATAATTGATTTAAGAGTGCTTGTATTCACAACAAAACACGCGATATTAGATATTTCAAAATTGCTTATAAATAAAAAAAATTAATAAGAAGTAAAATTAATAAATCTATAATTTAAAAGCATTTAAGATTTCATATAATCAGATTAGCGATTTTTTATTAATTCATTGAATAAAATAGTTAAAATCTTTAATGTAAATCAAACTTCTAAAGAAGGATTATCAATCGTAAAGTTATTACACTTTTCTGATGTTTTGTTTTCTATAGGTAAAGTATTTACATCTTTGGAAACATCTTGAACTTCCGTTTCAGATTCTTCAGAACTACGTATTTCAAACGTCTCTGCGTCACTATCGCAATATATATCGAACACTGATTGTACATCCCTAGCTTGCTCCCATAATTGATAAAACTCCCTCTTCACCGGGTCAACCAATTGCTGCTTACTAGTGATGTAAACGTAATTCCAATGATCGAAAGAGCGATCGTTACCCCAGTTAAGTGTTCCCGTCATTAAAATCTTATCATCGACAAGGCAAAACTTATGTTGCATGGTAAACACTGGCTCTTTGGGCTTGCATTTTATTTCAGCGCCTGCAATTAGATTTAGTTAAAACATATTACCGTTAAAAAATAAAGAAAATAACAAATGACAGATTATTACACCTTACCGGCTTCGATTAGTTCTTTGAGAAAAAATTCAGTGGATTCATTGTAACCTGATCTATCTATTATAATTTGAACTTTTATTTTCTTGGTTTTTAGTAAGCTTACTAAACGTGCCTGTATGACAGGATTGTTTATGCCGGGCATACAAACGTTCACTGTGTATTTTGCGTCTTCAATAAAGCTGACTAGCTTATCAAATGAATTGTAAGCGTTAAACTGTAATTTGCAGAACACCATAACTTCATTTACCTCTTTGTTGCGACTTTTATAGTAAAATGCTGCCGCTGAGACAACACAAGTTATTGCAATTGCCGCAGCCGAAGATAAAACACGGGGATTTAATTTCATTTTAGGTAATATCGGACATTAAAAAATATTTATTTTCGGCACGTGTTATGACCGGTCTCTAATTTTATAGTTTACAATAAAACTAAGAGGTCATGTCGTGCAACTGCTACCTATCTCTTACAATTACATTGTTCTAGAACTACCTTCACACATATATCAAAGCTGTTAAGAAATTGCTTTCTTATAAATAAAAATAAATTTTTGTCTTATTTGTAGTAAGTTTATATCTAATTTATAATTATTTACTAGATGTGATTTTTTACTGATATTTCTTTAATTAATCTCAGATCTATATATTAGAATGTGATAAAATCACATCATATACACGTATATTTTTTAAATTTAAAAACGAGCAAAAATTATGCATTATTATATAGTCTATTATGTAGTCATTTATTTTATATAAAAATTTAAACCCCTTTTGATGAACTCCGTTTGACTTTACAACGGCATATTTCTTCTCCTTAAGGAAATAAAATAAAACCTTTTAAGAAAATATATATTCACTCTTAAAATATTATGTATTGACATTCATGTAAAATATATTTTGAGATTGACATACGTATTTGATTATTATTTTGACATATGAGAAACCATGGCGCGAATATTGACAAGAGAGAAAATATTACTGTTTTTATGAATGAAAAAGTTGAATAAATAGAAGATTATGATTATAAGTGTAATAGGTTAAGTGTTAATACAATATTATTAACAAAGTGTCTTAAGTTTCGATAATGGGTATTACTGGCCTGATACCCTTTTTGGACAAAGCCTCTAGAAGAGCAAATGTTAGCGAATTCAGTGGTTCATCGGTTGCAATTGATACTTATTGCTGGCTTCATAAAGGAGCTTTTGCTTGCGCTGATAAACTAGTTCGGGGAGAAGAAACCGATATGCAAGTATAATAACTTTAATATATGTGAAATCCATTACATTACAAATTTACATATTACTAACAAAATTAAAAATTATTATAAAATTTTCAATATCACATTGAAATAAGTTGTATAATATTTTCCTAAAAAATATTTCTTATAATTGGAATTACATATTAAATATAGAAATCAGACATTTTAACACTTGCAACTTGTTGCAGACATATAAAATATTGCTTGAAATATGTAACGATGTTGCAATCAAGGAACATAAAACCAATTTTAGTTTTTGACGGAAGACATTTACCTGCCAAGGCAATGACTGAGCTGAAAAGAAGAGAGTAAGTGGGGTACATTGCTTCTGTGAACAAAGTTTATTTAAAAAACTAGCTTTCCGCCCGCAGCTTCGCCCGCGTGGAGTTCGGTTATATCGCGTTTCCAAGAGAACCTTTCAAAAGTCTGGGATAAAAACTATCCTATGTTCTTTCTCGAGATCAACTGTATCTCTGTACCAAATTTCATAAAAATCAGTTCTGTGGTTAAGGCGTGAAAGCGTAACAGACAGACAGAGTTACTATCGCATTTATAATATTACTATGGATTGTAATGCTTTTAAAATATCACTAAAATAAATTTCTGGTATACTAAATATATATTCAATTTATTTCAGAACCAGAGATATATCTAAGAAAAGAGCTGCAGAATTGCTTACTTTAGGGAAGGTAATATCTACAATTGGTCTATATTTATGCATAGTCATTAAATTGTTATATGCAGTACAAAAATTAATTTGCAGTTAAACAGTGAGTAAAATAAGACCATTAATTTTCAGATTGATGAAGCGAGATCCTTCATGCGTCGCAGTGTGGACATAACACATGCAATGGCGTTAGCTTTGATAAAGGAATGTAGGAAACGTAATGTAGACTGTATAGTAGCTCCTTACGAAGCTGATTCACAATTAGCATACTTAAACATCAAGAACTATGCTCAACTAGTTATAACTGAAGATTCAGATTTAATACTTTTTGGTTGCACAAAGGTGAAAATATATTAATTTTAGGTTCATTGTTTATTAATAGTCATATTAAAAGTCTTTATATATATTTTTTGATAATGTAATTTTTTTTTAGGTCCTGTTCAAAATGGATTTAGAGGGTAATGGAACGTTGGTAGAAACAATCAAACTACCTCTAGTAATGAAATGTCCCATAGAACATTACACATTTGATAAATTCAGAAGAATGTGTATATTGTCAGGATGTGATTATTTGAACTCATTACCGGGTATCGGTTTGGCTAAAGCCCGTCAGTTTGTTAATGCTTCACAGGATACAAATTTTGCTAATGTAATTATATTATGTTAATCAAACAAAGGCTTAGTTTATCTTAATGCTAAATGTTGTAGTAATTCCAGTATAATTTGCCTTGAAAACAGAAAAAAACATCTGAAAAATATCAGAAACTAAAAAATCATTATAATATATTTCGACTACAATTTGTCTTGATTTTATACCAGAAACTAGTATTTTATATGAATTTAATCAAATGAATTTTCTTATTCCAGGCTCTAAAGAAGTTGCCAAGTTTTTTCAACAGATCGTTGCAAGTGAGTGATGATTATAGAGAGAATTTCCTCAAAGCCGAAGCAACATTCAAACACCAATATGTGTATGACCCTTCAGAGAGATGTATGACACGACTAACACCTGTTGATGATGAAGGTAGATTGATGAATTGAGAAATTCTTAATAACTGAGTCTTATAATGTTCAATTATTCATACCTAAACTATACAACTTATGTTCATGCTGAAATTTTAAGTTTTTCAGTCTTAACATGTTCAAAAATTCATTCCTAAGTTATTCAACTTATAAATATGCTGTTGGAGTAAAGAGTTTTATACAAAAATAATTTCTTTTATAGTTCCTGTTCTATTTAAAGAGTATAAAATTTGTATCTCGTGAATTTCATCTATTTGAATCTCTGAAGCATATTTATATTTGATTATGGACTGATAAATTATGTTACTGAATAAGAATTTAATATTCTACAATTACTACAATTTTGTTTGTATTTGCTTTGTATTTGAAACTAGCTTTCCGCCCGCAGCTTCGCCGGCGTGGAGTTCGGTTATATCGCGTTTCCAAGAGAACCTTTCAAAAGTCTGGGATAAAAACTATTCTATGTTCTTTCTCAAGGTCAACTCTATCTCTGTACCAAATTTCATTAAAATTAGTTCAATGGTTTAGGCGTGAAATCGTAACAGACAGACAGACAAAGCTACTTTCGCATTTATAATATTGGTAGGGATTAGTAATATCTTATGTTTTGAACTATAATTTACAGAAATTGAAGCAGCCTTGTGTTCTAATGCTGGAGAGCTTTTGGATCCTCAAACGGCTTTCCAACTAGCTTTGGGTAACTTAGACCCTTTCACATTGAAGAAAATGGATAATTGGGATCCAGATAATAGAAATGATGTGGTAAATTGTCTTATTTATATATAATATGAAACTAAGGTAAACAACATACAAATTAAGATCATTTTTTCTATTACAAATAAATACAAACTTATATGTTAAGTCTGTGGTGGCCTAGTAGTTAAAAGGCCCGCCTCTCATGCATGAGGGCGCGGGTTCGATCCTGGGAAGTACCAATGTGATTTTTCCAAGTCATATGTACTATCACTTTACACATCACTAATTAAAGAATGTCCAAAAAGGGTTAATGTCAGGCAGGCGGCCGGTCGTAAAAACAATTAGCCAAAACTATTCACAACATGTAAGGCAGGCCCTGACTAGAGCTGAGAAATTGCCAGGGAGAAGATAGATTTATATATATATATAAAAGAAAGTCGTGTTAGTCACACTATTTATAACTCAAGAACGGCTGTATGGATTTCGCTGAAAATTTGTAGGTATGTAGTTGAATCAGGAGATGGACATAGGATACTTTAGAATTAATTTAACCAAAAAAAATAGTCTGTAATATATTCCAAGATTTGTTTATTTACTGCTTCTATATCAAAACAGTGCACCTGGCCAGCTATACATTTCAAATTATGTAATTAACGCGGACAAATTCTCGGGCAATAGCTAGTATATACTCCTGTACGTACGTACTCTTGTACGCGGTAGAGGTAGGAGCGAGAGGTATAACAGCTAAATCTCTCTATAACCTACTAAAAGACTTGGGCCTGTCCAGAACTAACATTAATTCATTCTTTGAACGTACGTCGAAGGCAGCCCTAGTAGGTTCTTTTCAAATTTGGTTAGGTAGGGAGAGGAGCTTGGACAGTGGAGGCGAGCGTATAACGCGCGTTAGTTAAGGGGCCCCTTAAACCTACACCTGGGTCGCAATTCCCAGGCACTGTTGAAGCTCCTCTCCCTGCAACGATGGACCTGGCACCCACACGGTGAATCCATTGAATACTAAGAGGTTTCGTCTCTCTTAATATATTAATTGTTCTTTACACAGACAGATCATGTAAGGAGTTCAAATTGGAAGGATCCAGGTGTATCAAATAAGCCAAGTATATGGAGTGAGGCTTACAAGGAATATTTAGATGAAACTCAACCTTGGCTGAAGAAGATTCAGAAACAGGAACCAATAATATCAACACAGACACGAGCAAGGAAAAAAGTGGTCACTTTAACAACTAAATATGTACCAGAGACACAGGATGATAGGTAATAATTATATATATAGTGTAAATAATTATATATACAGTCAGTGGTGGCTCAGTGGTTAAAGGGTCCGCCTCTCGTTGCTGAGGGCGCGGGTTCAAACCTGGCAAGTACCAATGTGATTTTTCGGAGTCATATGTACTTTCTGAGAGTATTTAGACACCACTGACATACGGTGAAGGAAAACATCGTGAGGAAACCTGGACTTATAGTTTCACAATTATAAGTTTGAAATCACCAACCCGTCTTGAGCAAGCGTGGTGATTAATGCTCAAACCTTCTCCACGTGAGAAAGAGGCCTTGCTCAGCAGTGGGCGTTGATAGGCTGATGATGATGATGATAGTGTAAATCAGTCTAACTGATAATTAATATAATTATCCATAGTCTTTATATACTTTTTTTTACAAATAATGTGAATTCTGTAAACATATATACTGATATGTCTAAGATAATAACAATATCAAGGACATAATTATTCTATATAATAGTTCTTTATGATTTTCAAAAGTTGTATGTCTTTATGGAGTTAATTTTATCCACATTCTTTGTGTAAAATATTTTTTTATGTTTAGAGTTTATTTAAATTTGTAAAGAAAATATTTAGGATTTTGTGTTCCTAAGACTTTTCAATCAATATAAAGAATTTTTAATTTCTTGAGTCAAATGTTTTTGCAACATTTTTGTTTAGATTGATACTATAACAGTATTAAGCTTTCTTTTTTTATTTTAATTATATTTATTTGTTCTTGCTACAAGTAATGAAATTCATTTATCAAAATAAGAAAATCATTCCAAAGATTTTTCAATCCATAATTTTATTTTCAGTTTATCAATAGAGACACTCAGCAACATGTACTGTATGGAACCGGCTAGCAAGAAACAGAAAATTGAACAAAATAAAAATAATACTAATATAAATGATAACAGAAATAATTTAAATCTTAATCAAAAATCACCCATACTGGAGAACAAAGGCCGATCATTCAAGAAATCTCTAAGTTCGGGTAGTTTTTCTGTTTTGAAGAAATTGAGTGCTTTCCCAAGAACCATTCTAGATGACAAAATCATTGAAAGCAAATTCTTCACTTCAAACGAAAAAGAATCCAATGTTTCGTGTAATAGAGTTGAAAATCAGACGATAATACAGGAATCACCAGAAAAAGATTTAGATATTGCTATGATAGATACATGCACGGATTCAAGCTCACAGAAAGAGAATTCTCTTAGTCCGATAAAGAAAAGTCCTATATTAGAGAGCCCTAGAACAAGGAATCCGTTCAAGTTAAAAGACTCTCAATCATTAAAAGATTCTCAATCAACGAATGATACAGGGTTCAGTGAATCCGTCATAGAAAATACATGTCCTATTGACTTAGAGGTGAGGTTCTGTACGATATATATATATATATATATATATATATATATATATATAGTAGAAACTCGATTAACCGGACTAATTGTTGTCGATAGGCATTCGGATAATCGAATGTATGAAGAAAAGTCGGTTTTGTGCATATGTAGTACATAATATTATTTAATAATTTACAATATGTATTAGGTAATTTGCAATTGGTAACCATGAATTAAAATACATAATAAGTTCAATTTGCTTTAAATATTTGGTAATTGTCATTTGACGTACGCCACTCTCAACAACACCACTCTCTTACGCTTTGACATATTTTCTTGTCCCGACTTGTCCGTAGTCCGGATAATCGCGAATCCGTATAACTGAGGGCCGGATAATCGAGTTTCTACATATTATAATTATTATTTTTATTATTTTGGATCATTATAAATAAGGCGGCCAACTTTCCGAAAACTGAATGCGGGACTTAACATTTCGTGAATGGCGGGGGGGGGGGGGGGGGGGGGTTAGGGATTGGGAATGTCATGAAAATCTTCGCAACTGCCCATATTAAATTCAAGTACTCTCTTACGCGTCATGAGTTCAGAAGAAAGAAAGGAAACGAGATTATCGCGGGCGCGATACGCTTGTCCCTATTATAGGTAATCTGTGTTCCTGCACTGTTGACCGTGGTATGGGTGTTGTGTAGAAGTGTGGTAGAAAAATAGGGATGCGGGACATGCGGGACGCATACAACGTTTTGCGGGACTATTTTACTAATAATTTCAAAGCGGGACTTCGTCTAGAATTGCGGGACGGTCCCGCAGAATGCGGGACGGTTGGCCGCCTTAATTATAAATATGTACCAATATCAGGATTTTGAAACACACTAAACACAGTTTTGAGTCTTTCATTTCTTATTTAAGAAATAATTACTATATACAAATCTACAGTCGATCAATGTATATACTCAATAATTAATTATTATGTTAAATATATCTATAGATATATAGCTATAAAATAATAGATACATATATAATTAGTTACCATTTATTTTTTCAGCCACCCATATGTACGTCGCCCGTCAAGCCCGCTGTTCCTCTAGATAAGTTTAAGTTCAATCAAAATATAAAGAAGTCTAAAGCGCCCGCTAAGAAACTTCAAAGTTCTCAACCAACTATCTTGAGTATGTTCGGCTTTCAGAAGAAGTGAGTAGTGATATTGATTATTTTGTAAATTAACTATCCAACATATGTATAAAAGAGTTAGAAATAATGATATGAATACTGATGCAATCAAGATTCTATAAAATAATAGTGCTGTTTTAAAATATTTAATAAAGAAGTGAAACTTCTTAATGTGGAAATGAAAGTAAGAAAGAGTAGGAAGTTTATTTTGAAGAAATTTCTAGTGTTTTTTTAAAACAAAATTCTGTCGTTCTGTCTCTTTTTATCCCCCCTCCCCAGGAAACAATTTAACGCAACCTGATTGGAAGTCGCATAAGAAGTTTCATTTTAAAAATGCGCTGATGAATAGTTGTTATATATGTTGTAGCCAATTACCAAGAATGTAAACGCCTCATATAAACTATTAGCTATGACGCGAGAACGCGGGACTCGGTCAAGATCATCAGTGCGTAACGAAGCATTGAACGTGCAACATCCATATGTGTAATCTATATATAATAAACAGCATTAAGTCAGTCTTCGTTTACTTGTAACCTGCGCACTCATTTTGGTGACCCCGACGTGATCAACTTCGAATTGGAACGGACTCGCAGCCAAACTGTTGTTACGTCATCACGAAAATATCACGGGCGGAGCTATCCTTCGAGAATTCGCCAGCAGCCAGCTGCAGCCACTGTTTCCGAGGGAAGTGCATCCATCCTTTCTACTTATACATATATCCTTTTTGCTTCAACTCGCGTGAGTAAAATTTATATGATAAATTTATATGATAAATTTATTTTTCGCCCACCGTCAACTTTTTTATGATATCGGTACATAATATAAAATTCTTTGTTAATAAAATTATCCTTAAAATTGTTGTTTGTACAAATAGCTTGTGTTATATGGTGTTTCGCGGTTTATTTAATTCTTAACATCGTAGTTATTAACATCTGATTCGTTATATATACGTGAAGCGTTATAATATTTAAATATTGCACCGTCATTATGAGTGACGTAAAGGTACTTATCAAACAAAGGGGACATATTAAGGCTCGTGTAACATTGTTTGAAAAATATTTAAAACCTTTGTTAGAGTGTAAAGAAATTAGTTTAGTACAGGTGAATGAATTGCGCTTGCGCTTAAGCAAGATACGTGATTTATCATGCACTTTTGATGATATTCAATCGCAGATTGAAATGTTGGATGAAGATACGTCAAAACAAATGCAAGAACGCGAATTTAATGAAAATATATTTTTTCGTTTATCGGCCGAAGCTCAGTCATTAATCGATTTTTTCGAAAATAAAAATAAATTAGAATCTTCATCTAACAAAAGTCGTCCGGACTGTCATTTAAAATTGCCCCCAATTAAAATCACGCCCTTTAATGGTGAGGCGAACAAATGGTTGTCATTCAGGGATACATATGTGTCGTTAGTACATAACAATGAAACGATTCACGACGTTAACAAGTTTCACTACCTCAAGACGTACTTGGAAGGGCCGGCTAGCGCTGTCATAAACTCAGTCAGTGTCTCATCCGACAACTATAGCCTCGCATGGAAATTGTTATGCGAGAGATATGATAACAAACGTCTTTTGATAAATGAACACATAAAGTGCTTGTTTTCCATCGAATCTTTAACTAAGGAATCCCACAGTGGTTTACGTAACCTTATCGATACATTATCGAAAAACCTAAACGCCTTACATATTTTAGGTGAACCGACGGACAAATGGGATACGTTAATAATTTTTTTTGCTTCTGCCAAATTAGACAGTGTTACTTCTCGGAAGTGGGAAGAATATAGAAGTAATAAAGACGCGCCGACACTGGACGATTTTTATGATTTTCTTCGAAAGCGTTCTATGGTATTAGAAACAATGAATGTTAATAAACCCAGTAAAGTTGATAAACGCCTTAGTTTCTCCAACACAAAATCATTCCTTAGTTCTTCTATAGAATCACCTTCCCCCTCCGCGCAGTGCCTTCTCTGTAAACAGAATCATAAATTATACGAGTGTAACACATTCAAGTCACTACCAGTCTTTAATCGAATTAATAAACTAAAATTACTAAATGTATGCTCAAATTGTCTTCGCCAGGGGCATCAAGCCTATCAGTGCAGGATGGGTGGGTGTAGAATTTGTCACAAAAAACATAACACTTTAATACATAAACAAAATTCTATACAGCAATCATTTAAAATTCAAGAACAAAGTGATAATAATAGTAAAAACTTACCTACGCTATCACCTGCCGCCACGGTCGCTACCGATTCCGAAGTACCGAGTAGCTCTGCTTCGGTTTCCATGACTGCAATTTCTACCAATCAATCACTTCTCTCTACTGCTTTAGTCAAGGTGACGAGTAACGGTAAAACATGCATATTAAGAGCTTTACTAGATTGTGGCAGTCAGTCTTCTTTCGTGACTGTCAGGGCTCTAAGGGAAACAGGTTCGCAACATTTTGATTCTGATAACCATAGCGTATCAGGTATAGGAAGTAGTGTCTTCAATGTCACAAAACATTGCTATTTAGATATAGGGTCGTTAAACAGTTCGTTAGTTATGCGTGTTAAATGTTTTGTGTTACCTCACATCACTGATAGATTACCCAACGTTGCAGTAAACGTACAACATTTGGACATTCCGTGTCATGTCCAACTTGCCGATCCAAAGTTCTTTGAACCTTCCGATATTGATCTTTTATTGGGTGCTGATGTATTTTGGGACTTGTTGGAATCAAGCAGGATAAATTTAGGACCTCAAGGCCCAATCTTGCAAGAAACGAAGCTGGGATGGATAGTAGCGGGTCCAACTGCTATTCATAGTAACAGTAAGAATCGTAAATCATTTTGTCATTTTTCATTGGATATAAGCCAGCAGCTTCGTAAATTCTGGGAACTCGAAGAGGTGCCTTCTAATGTCGAATCTCTTACCAATGATTATTGCGAAAACTTATTTAAAAATACCACTTCTCGAGATGCTCACGGTAGATTTTGTGTTCAAATTCCTCTTAAAGAATCTACTCAGTGCTTGGGTGATTCTTACAATATAGCCGAAAAACGCTTGTTGCAATTAGAAAGGAAATTTAAGACTAAACCAGCTCTTAAACAAAAATATCTTGAATTCATTCACGAATATGAACAGTTAGGTCATATGACCGAAGTTCCTCGACCAGCATTTGGATGCTACTTGCCCCATCACGCTGTCATTCGAGAGTCTAGCGAGACTACTAAGCTTCGTGTCGTATTCGATGCCTCTTCAAAGACATCTTCTGGTGTCTCGTTCAATGATGTACAATATATCGGACCTGTAGTACAGGTTTTTGATTTACTTTCAATTCTTTTACGATATCGGCAGCATCGATATGTTGTATCAGCAGACGTCGAAAAGATGAATCGTCAAATACTAGTTGTTCCAAAGCAAAAACATTTACAATTAATTCTGTGGCGCGATGAACCCACACATAAAATTAAAATAGGTCATCATCAATATGACCATATGTCTCACTCGACAGTTTTGGGTCTGAATTGGGATCCATCGAGAGACGTATCGCAATTTTCAGCTAAGTTGCAACTTGATCAAGTTGCCACAAAACGGACAGTCTTGTCCAACTCAGCAAAGCTTTTGATCCGCTGGGATTACTCAGCCTATGCACCATCATCCCTAAAATAATTTTACAGAGGCTGTGGCTATCGAAAATGTACTTGGGATGATCCAGTGGATAAATCTATATTCAAACAATGGACAGACTTTGCGTCGAACTTAGCTTCAATATCCAATTTTCAAATACCTAGGTGCGTTCTTTTACCGCAAGCAATTCGAATTGAGCTTCAGGCTTTCTGATGCCTCTCAGCTAGCATATGCGTCTGCCGTTTATGTCCGATCATTTTCATTTAAAACCTTTATATTTTCATTTAAAACTTTTACAAAGTTGGGGACTTTTATTAAATGACATCAGAAATAATTTTGGCCTTTAAGAGGCAGAAACTTGCCGTCAAATAGAGTTATTCCAAATCAGCCATTTCACGCCATGGAGTCGACTTCAGTGGCCCATTTAATATCACTGACCGCAAAGGTCGCGGTTGCCGGATTACGAAGTGCTATATGTGTTTGTTTATTTGCTTTAGTACAAAGGCCGTGCATCTTGAGGTAGCTAGCGACTTGACGGCTGATTGTTTCATTTTGTGTCTGCGACGCTTTGTAGCTCGTCGCGGTAAACCATTAGAAATATATTGCGATAATGGTATCAATTTTGTTGGAGCAAATAACTTTCTAACCAACCTCTCAAAAAACAATGAAGATATTATAGGTTTTGCCGCTGAGCAAGGCATAAAATTTAACTTTTCTCCCCCCTTCTCCCCTCACTTTGGGGGTCTTTGGGAAGCAGGCATTAAGGCTGCAAAACACCACATAATACGTATATTAGGCGATAAATATTTCACATTTGAAGAACTATCGAATTTATTCTCGCAAGTTGAAGCAATCCTTAATTCCAGGCCCTTAACTCCTCTTTCATCGGATCCCACTGACCTAGATCCCTTGACTCCTGCGCACTTTCTGATCGGTAAACCATTAACAGCGCTGCCATCCGAAACCTTGATGAACTTCAATCCACATTGACTTAACCGATACCAACTTCTGGAAAGGATGCGACAACATTTTTGGGATCGCTGGCAGCACGAATATCTCTGCGAATTGCAGCAGAAGTCTAAGTGGAGAGTCGAGCGAAAAGGATTCCAGGAAGGCGATCTGGTCATCATAAAGGAAGCGAACCTACCACCTCTTAAGTGGCGAATGGCACGAATCCAAAAACTTTATCCAGGATCCGATGGAATTGCTAGAGTCGCCGATGTCCTCACCTCCAAGGGAGTCGTCCGTGGAGCTATACACAACCTCTGTTCTTTAGAAAATTCAAGGGACGTCACTCGAACATCGAAGGATTTCGAGGGGGGGGAAGATGTTGGAGCCAATTACCAAGAATGTAAACGCCTCATATAAACTATTAGCTATGACGCGAGAACGCGGGACTCGGTCAAGATCATCAGTGCGTAACGAAGCATTGAACGTGCAACATCCATATGTGTAATCTATATATAATAAATAGCATTAAGTCAGTCTTCGTTTACTTGTAACCTGCGCACTCAATATATTTTACATAAACAATATTGTTTTGTTCTAACTTGCTTTTGCATCATCTTTAGTTGGAAATTAAGTACATTAGTAAAAAATTGAAAAACGTATCCTATATGTATATCTCTTGCCTAGGAAGTTACAAAAACTATTTAGTTTTAGATTTCAATATAGGGAAAAGAATTTTAAACCCTGGCTGAGATGTATGAATAGAATTGTTTCGTAAGCTCGTATTGTTTAAACCGCAGTATTATTTTTAAATACGTCAATGAGATTTTTTTTTTTAAATTCTGTTTTCATGTGTGTTTGTTTGTTACAGGCCAGTATTAAAAAGGTGATCCGAGGAATAAAAATAAAAGTAGCATAAGTGACACAAGTATTATTTGACGCAGCGTTTTTTTTTTGACATTCTATTTTCAAACATTTTGTTGTAAAATTATTGATTATTTTATTTTCGGTTCGTGATCTGACTGGTTTATTGTTGATTTATAAGAAATGATTATGTTATAAGTACAATAAATATTTTCCAATTGATACATGTTTTTCATCTATACTCAATAGTGGATAAAATATAAATTAACATTAACAGCTTTTTAATATTCTGTCAGTGTGATTGTTTGGTAATCTCTACAAAGCCTGAAGCCGTTTTTAAGGTACTTTTAGTCGCAGGTAAGTAAAGTCATAAGAACTTAGCTCTTTAGCTAGAACCATTTTGGAAGGGAGGTAATTGATGATTCAAGTAAATCTTCATTACGCTATAACTCCTTAAATAAAAGTCTGATGTTCAAAATATTTTTAAACTAAAGGTCATTGCCCTGACGTAGTTCGATTATCACCAAGTAGCCTTCTGATGACAGACTGAGAAATTTATGAATTTTCATAAGCATGACTCGTATTTCAGAAGTCCTTTAATACGCGGGCAAAACCGCAGGCGACAAAATGTCTATTCTTAAAACTAAATAACATCGGTTGGAACAAAACTTCTTTTGAGTAAATGTAACATTTTATACATACACATACTTTTTTCATGCAATGGCTTCATTCGCACTAGATCGTGGAATATTTTGCCGATATTAATTTTTTTGTCGGACGAATTATAATCTTGAGTATTGAGTGGAGAAAACACGAATGAGTTTGTCGAATGGAATGAAGGTGTTAATTTTAATTATAACAATTTATTTTTAAAGAAGACCAGTTAAATTTTAACCTGCACATAGAACAACTAAAAATTTATAAATAATAATCCAAATACGTAGAATTATCATCATACATCCCTACTAATATTATAAATACGAAAGTAACTCTGTCTGTCTGTCTGTTACGCTTTTACCCTTAATCACTGAACTGACATTAATAAAATTTGGTATAGATATAGAGTTGACCTTGAGAAAGAACATAGGATAGTTTTTATCTCAGAGTTTTGAAAAGTTCTCTTGGAAATGCGATATAACCGAACTCCACGCGGGCAAAGCTGCGGGCGGAAAGCTAGTAGGCTTATAAATTTTTCTTCTACTTTAGTTAGTCGCGATTCCTTATATGTAGATTTCGCCAATATCGTGTGAAAATATTGTACTTGAACTATGTACAGAGGGATTTGTGAATGAAAAAGGTGACTTATAAATAAATGCCAAATTTATTATTATTAATAGAATGTGTCAGTTTGACAGTTTTTTTATGACAAAACAAAAAAGAGGTTCCCTTTTATTATTCGCTTCCGGACATTATGCGTACTTGTGACATTTGATGGATTAAGTATTTTATTACGCTTTAGAAGTAATATTTGTATGGGAGAGTTTATTGCGTATAATTGTTTTTTGTATCGAATACACAAGCATTATACGCGAAACCATATTGTCCGTTTCTATAATCAACCCTTTTCTGACCTACGATGTATGGATAACAAAGGCTATAGAAAATTAATCTGATAACGTCATGAGTATATCATAGCATTAACGAGGGTCCGCGTTGCATATTTATAGGGCGCGGGGAACTTAGCCATACAAAGATTTAGTGATACGATCTTTAATAATTATAATGAATTTCGGAATAGCCTCTGTGTAGCGGTCAGTAGAGTATAATAATCATATTGTAACGATAAGGTTGTTTTAAAAAGGTTTTATATCATTTAAATCTCATTAAAATATAATCTTTTTTTTGAGATTTAATATTTCAATATAAATGGAATGTTATTTATTACTGCTTACTAAATTATGAAACTCTCCGTGACGTACATAATATATGAAATGGTATTTGGCTAATGAGAAACGTAATAACAGACACATTTAGGAGCGATGAGTGACAAAACATATATTTGTATTTTTACATATAATTTTCTCTACAAGTGTTTCTCAATGTGAGAAAGAGGCCTTTGCTCAGCAGTGGACTCTGATAGGCTGAAGACGACGTTTCTTTTTTAATTTGAAATTTAGATCTCAATTTTGATTATTCCATTCCTTCTCATATTATTAATAAATAACGAAACATTAAAAGAGAAACAAAAACAATCTTAACAAGAATTTTTTTGCAGATTGCAATTTCATCAGCTAGCGATGCGCAACGTTTCTTTTTTTAGAAATTTGAGTTTTTGTTGACTTTCGAGCCAATTTTTTTTACTTTTCCATTACCTCGTTTGCCCCGAGCAGTAAAATTAAAAGTTCGGGATTAGTTCCACAGAAACTTTTGGTTTCAGTATCTGACCTTTCGAAATTTCATTAACTATGTTTCAAATAAGATTATAAGGTACAACACTATGTGAACATTCCACAAATTATTTGAATTTTTTTGATCCTTATGAGAAATGAATACTTTATAACTATTAAATTACCTACATTATTGATAAAATTAAGTTACGTGGCTACAATTTAATAAATAACTTAATACCTTTTCGATTTGTCACTTTTAACAATGTATTCCATCAATATCAAAACCACACTGAAATTGTAAGCCATTGTAAAGTGCTTTGGTTAATTTGAATATTTTCCACTTAGCGCGTAATTAAGTATTTCCACAGAATATAAAAAAACTAGTTTTAATACATTATGGTTTAATATTTTACGTTCGACACTTTTATTAATAATATTACTTTTATTAATTAGTTGTTACACTGAGTCTAAAATTGTTATTCGACCTGATTTTATTACCGTCTTGAGTCTTGTCGTAAATTATTTCGAGATTTTGCTAGTTGAAATGTTAATTTAATTATATCTTAAGCATATTAAGTCGGGGGTAAATTTTAATAAGGTATAATATATTAATGTAATTATATTAAAACACGTCAGCAATTTACTTCTACTGTTACAGAATTAAAACTTTGGTTGTCTGTAATAGACGTCAGGTTAAGTGTAAATGAAAACAGTATAACGTTTCAAGGTTAAAGGTCAAATTATTAAAAAGAAAAGTTATTTTCATTTGTCTTGCAGTTTTTGGTATACTAATTCAATTATCATAAGTAAACCTGCTTATTCCTAATGCCACTATGACCACAATTTTTGGTCTTCTTTCAAGTATACCCCTTTCAGTTTATAAAACTTACTTGAGAATTGCTACAATTGGACAAATTAAACATTTATAATAGGAAGTGTACAGAAAAAAGTTCTGATTTTTTATTACTCTGAATATTTAATTAGACAGCATTTCTCTTGGTTATAAAATGTTTTGTTTTTTCTTCGTTTTCTTTGTTGGGTGTGTAAACATTAGAGTACCTTTTACAACGTTAAATTCTAAGTAGTAGAACTTTTGATTTTTTTTTAATACGAGAAATATTTTTTAAGTTTCCATATTATAATAATTAAAGAAATTCTGTTAATCGTAACACGTCGCACAATACATAGTTTAAACGACTCTAAATAAACTTCGGTAGGTTATAGGAAATGAAGTAGGATATTTTCTAAATTACAATAAAAATAAAAATAACCAAGTAAAAATATGTTTTACATATAAAAATTTTAATATAAAAATATGTACGTGTCCTATAATATATGTCCGTGTTCTTCCTACTTACTGACTGACAAACATACATATCAAATTACATATTTCTTCTAAGATAAGATATATCAAATTACATATTTCTTCTAAGATAAGACATACTTTTCTTTATTTATTTCCAAAATCATATCAAATAATAAATCAGGGTTGACGAAACAACTTGGCAAATTTTTATTACTTTATTTTTTAAATATATTTAATGTTTCTTAACTTGAAGAGCCTTATTTCGGAACAGTAATTCTATTTCGTATTAAAGAAATCGTAGTTTAAACATAAGTACCTGATGTAATTTCTCATTTTATGATACATTTTAGTATTTTGTACATAAATTATAAAATAACCATTTTTTAATCAGAGAAAATGACTATGCTGTAATCTTTTATGTCGAAGCCATACTTACACTTAGCTTCAGGCAATCCTGAATTTATTATATGCAATGAATATATTATCAGCCGTCACGGGCTTGTATCGACAAAGTAGTCTTAGTACTATGTGAAGATATGTGGCACATACGATGTATGATGTACGAATACAGTTGAGTTTTACGGTTTCAACTTGTGGTGTAAGTATTACATTAGTTAAACATTCCCTTTTAATACAAAAGTATACGAGAATTTCTGGACTTACCTGTAAATACGTGTTAGTCTTTCTCATAAAAAATATTTAGAGGTATACTTCGAGATTATATTATTGCAACTTTTATAGAGTTGTAAAGAAATATCAGGTCTATTTTTTATTACAGAATCTGAGCCGCGAGTGTCATTGTAATTAGTATAAATCGTATCACGATGTACCTACGAGTACGTGTCGTGAACTTCCCGCCATCCTATAAATATGCAATACACTGACCCTCGTTCGATAACATATTATACTTGTGACGTTTTTATCACATAAATTTTGTATGGGCTTTTTTTGTTTTTGTTCTGTCATATATTAGGAAAGGAGAATACATATATATGTTGCCAGTTTAAAGGCAAATATGAAATATTAAATGTTATAGGACATAATTACCTACTTGTTTAGCTTAGAAGTATCTATAGACATAAGATGAAAACGTTTAATGTATATTAAACCTTACTGTTTAATTAAAATTATTATGTAATCACCATGTCTTTGTAACACTAATTTATTTTTAACCAAGCAGTTATTACCTGGAATAAAATATAAATATTTCTAGAATTGGTTTGCAAGAAATAGTTTATCGTACTATTTTAATCGGAAACAAAAGTACATAATCAATTTTTTCAAGATTTCTTCCTATCAATTTATACTACGGATTTCCTTTTTATGATCAATCCGCGTAATATCGGTGAGAAGGACTCTGCCTACTGTTAGTATGTGTATCTAACAAGGGGATATGAAGATTATGTCAAGTTCAACTATAAAGAAATCCACAATATATATCTGATAAATTTTGATGTTAAACTTTGTACTCCCACTCCTTTGGGATTAAACTTTTATTTTTTCGGTTAAATAGTAATATACTCATAGAACAATAAAGAAACTAAAAAACTAGTCAATTTGCATGCACGGTGAGGGATTTGTAGGAAAATATAATTATGAGAATTCAATTAAAAATTATATTTAATTAACAAAAGAACACTCAAGCTACCTGAAACAGTATAATATTAATTAATTTTTAGTTGTACGTTGGGTCACACCGTAGAGATTTTTCAATTGTTCATATAAATAAAGAAGTAGTCAGCGACATCTCTATGTTCATCTTGGATTTATAATACATATGCATATTTTCACGGTTTTCTTTTATAAATATTTGCACATTATAGTTAAAACTACTATTGTTATAGTATTTATTATATATATGTAATAAAGTGTGTTTAGTTAAATAAACGAAAAACATCCACAAATAAAAGTTATAATAAAAAGGCACTTGAAGTTTTTGTTGACATTGTAGCATATTTTTTTACTTTTCTTTTACCTCGTTTTCCTTGAGCAGTTAAATTAAAAGTTCGAGATTAGTTAAAGAGAATTTCCACTTCAGTATCAATATAACTTTCTGGTATTGCATTAACCTGTGTTTATATACTTATATTTATTAGGATAGGTCTTCGGAGACCTATATATATATACAACTCATAGTTTGGCTCTATGTTATTAAGAAAAATTTAAAATACGAAAGCGAAGAGCACGTAAAAATGTACCCAAAAAAGATTATAATAACTTATAATTAACATTTGAGTGTTAAAAGAAAAGTATTATAAAACACTGGATATATGTATTCTTCATATAACATTCAATTTAACTGCATATCAAGTACCTGAACGTTAGAGTGCAATTTTTATAAAGAAACTAGTTTTTGCCCGCGACTTCGTCCGCGTTAGTTTGGTCAAGAGTAATATATGTAGGTGTAGCTGACCAGGCGAACTCTATTCCGTCTTAGAGGCCATAAATAATCAGGTTTTTCCTGTTTCAATCAAACATAATGATTGACATATTAGTTAGTTGTCAAATCTAATGTCAAAAAAAGCGTTTGTATGGGAAATAGAAAAGGGCTGGTTTTAGGGTTGTCCCGGCAATTATTCCAATTTTTCTCACCTTTTATACCTTCCCTGAACCTCCACAAACATTTCAAGACTAAGATAAGACAAATCCGTTCAGCTGTTCTCGAGTTTTAGCGAGACTAAGGAACAGCAATCCATTTTTATATATATAGAAGATAGTATCACTTCACAGTATAGGTATGACGTATTAAGAACTTGATTGATTTTAATTTATGTCAGGTGTTCAATTTGAAAACGAATTATATTTCACCAAAGTATAATAGGAAGCTTCAAAAATAATTGCAAAGATACAGATAGTATCGTACCTGAGCCGCAGAAATTAAACTAAACGAACTCATTTACAAGCGCCATATTGTTTATTATAAACGGGCCATTAATCTGCCTCCCTCGGTCGGACCAACTCTATGATCCCACCAGATGAATTGTGCCACTTAATAAAGATCTTCGTCACCCCACACAGAGAGGAGCTACTAATAAATAATTAATGCTCAAAGTCGGGTTATTTTTGAGTTTTTGTGAGTAAAATTGCTAAGACGACAAGACGTCTTAGATGAGATATAGAGGCTGTTTGAATAAATAAACGGAATATAATACTTTTAATGTTTTTCGTTCAACCGGAGTAAGTCTCATTTCGTCTGATCTTAATATTATATAAGGAGTATTTATATCTTAATATTGTATATAGGAAGTTCAAAAGGGGATCGATTTAATAATTTTAACCAACGTTCAGTAATAAACTTTCAAGGGCTGAGGAGTTAATTAAGAACTCGAGAATTTTTAGTCAAAGAGAAAAGATCAAAGGCATCTTACATTATGATAGGTTATTGTTGTTCTAAAACACTACATTCAAACTTCATCATTTGTATCTACTAATTATTAGCACACCTCCGTACTAACTAGATTCATTGAATATAAAAACTTTTTAATGTACTTCGGTTCTTTTAAATGATCTCGTCGTTATGAATTTTTTTTTATATAAAAAAACATTATTTTCACAAAACCGACTTAAGGCTCCCTATTTTACCTTTTAAAAACTCTTATTATCGCCGCCTTTCATCGCTAAAGGCACTTTACGTATTTCTAAAGAAGGCTGTAATATGATTAATTACATTTCACATTTTACTAAATCGATGGGGCTGTATGTTTAAATCATCGGATTAGGCCACCCGGTGCCATATTGGCCACCGCGTCGAACTAATCTGGCCATAAATAACTGACTGACATTTGTCTGTGCTCCACAAAGAATACATTATATTGATAGTTCAAAAAAAGATCGCATTATTTGTAAAATTATGTTATTCATAAAATGTATGTCAAAAAAAAAATTCACTTGCGAGTATTAATTGTAAAATCTCTCCCTTTTCTGCAAATTAAAAACTATAAATAAAGTTGCTTTTCTACGTCAAAGTCTAAATAAAATATCTGACCCTTATTCGCGTCTTGAAAGAGAAATATGCAATTTGTCGGGCCACATAATTACAGGGCAGAATTCGCTCCTTAATTCTTAAATAAGAAAGGCAAACGATGTCACGCAAAATAAGGCTTAATTTGACTGAAGTAATGGATATTAAGGTAGGGGGGGGGGGGAGGCTGTTTTGTAAAATGTAGGTTGAAATACTTGAAGCTTCGTCTCTCGTGCGCCAACAACTGTTGAATAAAGACTGTCTATGAGATTTATTTGTCCAATATTTCTGAATTATTTTATATACATCGTGTTTTTCAGTTATGACATACTTTTATTCGAAAATATTGAGATACAATACAAATCCAATGTTCATGAAACGTACCTACTTACCTATATAAAAGATACGAAACTGTGTTCTGTTATTTTTATTGATACAACAAAAGGTCTAGTATTCCAGATATAGCTGTTTAGTCGTTCTCAATGAATCCATACAATGTCGATTCGAATTCTCCTTCCATAGATATTCAAGAGATATTTTCAAAGCCAATCTCCTGGTCATTGATATGCAAACACGATCTATTCAGAACACCATCGGCCGTTCTGACCTGGCTTAAGTTATCACGGAGAGATACTCACTGGATAAACTGATATTAGATACAATTTGTGAAGAAAACCTTTTTATTTGGTCCTAACTAACAAATTGTTATCTATCCTGTGATATGAATAAAGTACAAAATATATTATTTTTAATTTAACTTTCGCTTTTAAGAGTAGGTGTATAGTCCGTTGAATTAAGCGGAGCTTTGCATTTGTGTGAGTGAAAGTAAAAGTAGAGTTAGACAAAAAACTTTTACAATTAAATTTTATTATATTTTAAATAGAAACATAAGTGTGAGAGCTATTCTAGATTTAAAATAAAATAAGCAAAACTTGTAAAAGCACAGATGGAAAGATTATGAATATTATGGAAAAAAATATTAATTAATAAAAATGTTGAAAAAACTATACAAATTCTTCACTTGACATTGCGTTTTCAACATTAGACGCTGCTATCAGTACAAAGGGTGAAGTGAGGAAGGTGCGGGGCGGAGTAAAAGCAGTATAAACTGGTTCAAAACTAGAAAAGGCTTTCAAAAATTTGACATCACATCTACACTATCCGTGTGCACTCACACAAATGCAAAGCTCAGCTTAAATCAAACGCACTATACATATGTTTAGTCCGTGTGACACTCACAATATAATGCAGATATCATTGTTAGTTAATTTCTATGTATTCATCAGTACAATTAGCGTCGAGACAATACTTAATAATGAGATTGTTCCATAGCGAGAGGATCGATTAATAATACATTGGTCATTGTACTCAAATTATTTCTATATCAATAAATACGTTAAAACAGAAAATAAATAATATTTCCGAGTGTTATCTTTATATATATAATTCTTCTGTGAGTGTGTATGTCACTGAACTTCTCTCAAACGACTGGACCGATTCTGATGAAAGTTTTTGTGTGTGTTCAAGGAGATCTGGGAATGATTTAGATTCACAATTTTGTCCGCTGGACAATGTTTTTTAATTATTTTTTAATTTATTAGCAGTTGTTGATACAAACGTTTTTTTTTTTGACATTAGATTTGACAACTAAATAATATGTCAATCATTCTGTCGCACTTCAAATCACGGAGATTTATGGCTTTAATAGGTAGACTCCAAAAATATAAATAAAAAAAGTAACAGATATTTCTTGATTATAGGGCGATACGAAGTTCGCCGGATCTTCTAGTATACTTATACATTTGTAAACTTTCTTTTTGTATCTACTGAGAATATTTGATGTCAGTTTTATTAATAAGAAGTATTTTTCAATTATTTTTTTCATGCATATTATGTGTCATCTATTCCACGAACAGGTAATCCTGTAAGTCAATATCTAATATATAAAATTCTCGTGTCACAGTTTTCGTGCCCATACTCCTCCGAAACAACCTGACCGATTTTGATAAAATTTTTTGTGCTTATTCGGTAGCTATGAGAATCGGCCAACATCTATTTTTCATCCCCCTAAATGTTAGGGGTAGTCCACCCCTAAATTTTTTTTTTTTATTTTTTAGACAAAATTTTTAATTACTATTTTTTTATGATACAACGTACAAAAATACATAAAATCCTAAATTTTCACCCTTCTACGATCAACCCTTATTTTTTAATAGCTATTTTAGTAATTTAATCATTTTTCATCTCCGGTCGATAACTGATCAATCGTCATTTAATAAGTTATCCCCGCCAGATATCTACAGGTGTCACTTCTGACCCAGTAAACAGCACGGAGTAGGGATGAGAACGAAGCCGGTCTTCTGTTTCTCTCACACAATTAGACTTCTCTCACTCCCTACACAGTTGTCGGCCATCGTTATTGTTTGTGCATCAAGTGTAGTAGTAACGTTGACAATTATTATTTTGCTAGCTCAGTGTAACTCTCATATTAACTATTAATCATTCCTAATCACTTCAAAACACGGAGATTTATGGCTTTAATAGGTAAACTCCAAAAATATAAATAAAAAAACGTAACAGATATTTCTTGATTATAGGGCGAAACGAAGTTCGCCGGGTCTTCTAGTAATAAATAAAACTCTGTTGTATATCTTCTCACATAAATTTATTTCTTCATATACATTATGTATAATTTGCGTATCCATCATATCCCGAGACACAGCGCGGGTTATATTTCATTCATAAAATAATCGTCTACAAACTCCTACTAAATACATCCACACACATTCCCGCCGTATTGCGTCCGCCATTTTAATTGCATTAAAATATAAGCTATGGCAACACCACGGCACTTAGCAATTCAAAATATACAAAACGCAAGGCGGCTACTGGATTAACGATAGCTGCGACATTGGATACGTAAAAAAATAATTACGTAAATTATTTTACGTCAACAGATCGCGGGTAACCGAAATTATTATGATGGAAAAATAAATACTAACATTATATATTCATCTTTCGTGGCGTTACAAAAATATATAGCTCTTTACATATGGGACATTGACAATTTGGCAAAAAAATAAATATCTTATATTTTGTATAGAGTCAAAATTATTTCGGTTATCCGCGTCTTATTAGCTCGAACAAATGTTCCAAATAAATGACAATAATATAATATATATAAAAAAGCTGCACAGGTCGAAGGCGATAAAAAAAATTAATTAATTACGAACACATTGAAAAAATATTAAATCAGTCTTTTACATACAAAATAACAGACAATGATCATAAACAATATTAGATTGGGCTCACACGATATTTGTACTACACAATGGAATTATACAGCACCTTATATGGCAAATATTAATACAGAACCAATTGATGAAGACACATATATAAACTAAGTATATAAAATACACTGCCGATATCAAAGAAAATACATTTACAAATAAACGAAACAAGCGAATAGTTTCATTAAAACGGTATGTGCGTTAGATCTAATACAATACTAGAAACGATTCATTAAAAAAAAACCGTAAAGAATTTCAACATAAAAAATCGGATAAGACGGACCGCACCGTTACAGACATCACTAACGTGTAAGCAGAAAACCCGCCTAAATATGCGATACATTAACGAGTATTAAATTTTTACTATTCGATTTAACAATATCATTTATAACTACGTATTATTTTTATTTTTCTCGTTACATTAAGTCCACTAGCTAATAATGATTGGCAGTTGATGTTCACACGAACATGTCTCGGAATGTATCGCCGGTATATTTTATAACCACACGTCTATATATCGGTTATAATATTATCTAAGTTAAAAAGCTCAACTTTAACTTACACGTAGATACATGTTATAGTACAGTTTTGTATAAAAACATTCAAAAAACCTAACACGATATGTTACGCAAGGGGTACTGTAAAATATTAAACTCACTACACTTAGAGATAGCTTAATGTATGAAAAGGGATCATGGAGTATGAACACAAGCAACGAATGACAACCTAAAGAACGTACGCGGTGAACAAGCTTCGAAGATATCTAAATATTAGGAATCATTTATTTGTCTACTTCCGAAATTGAAGTTCAACTGAGTCATTTCCTTATTGCATTATAACACACAGACAAAACAATTTTCGTCTACCTAATATAGATATGTTAGCTGCCACTGGCTCGACAACGGCAGTGATATTAAAAATATTCTTAAATCTATAAAAATAAAAAGTATAAGGGAAATTCACATATGGCTCGAGGTTTTGAAGAATTGAACACAAAAATACAATAGGAAACACGATAACCGAGGCAAGAGAAACGAGACATTCTTTATTTACATAAAACTCTACTCACATTACGTTTTATAACACGACACACTACACGTCCGCGTCTGTAATATTGCAATAATGAAACCACACTATACACTAATCTAATAACACCATATTAAAAAATAAATATATTATTACAGCTGCGATAACTATTTATACAATATAAGTGACAGTTAGATTTTGCCGCGTTACGTCATTTACATTCGACCATAGACAATGCGATTTTTTTTTCTCAGCGGAGCGAACATCTTAAATATTCAGCCAATCTCAATTTTTATTTTTATTTCGAGGGATTTTAATATAATTAATTTAACCCTCTACTCACCATCATGTTAAAAATGGTCTCATGTTGTAAACGTCATAAGTATTTTTCTAGGCACATACAAGTTTAGCCTCATAGATCGAAGGTAACCTTCTTTAGATAGTTGTAACCCTGTCGTTAAGAACAGTCAGTTACCGCTACTATTAAATTTAAACGTGTCGTTTGGAATGTATGGCACCACAACTACTAACATAAAGCACTACTTGATACACTATTATTTATTGTAAGTATTGTAAAAATTATAAAATAGCACTATGTTTATTACAGAAATGGATGCACCATAATCTATCATATATAATAACATTAAAACATATCCAAGAACATAATAATGGCCATCCATACATTACCATAGACACTATACAATGTTATTAAGGTGATCTACACACTACGGTTGCCGTGGTTGTAAGGCGGCGTGCACACGACAGACACTCATCGTCAGTTTGCGTAGTGATCGAAGGAGCCGAGGTACTCCAGGGCCGCGCGGTAACAGAAGTCGTATTGATCCTGGACAATAATACATTAATATAAATATTAAATATCCCTTATAATTCAATATTAAAAAAATATTAAACATACACAATAACACATTAATATATATATTGTTACTCACTAATACATTTTTTTTTCTAATATCTACTGTGATACATATGTATAAAAAACATTGTATAAAATTTCAGAATGTTTATAAATTTTTTTGTAGCGGAGTGCTATATTTAATTTCTGTCATAAATTTTAAAAATTTTGATTATTATGAAATCATCATTTTAAACTACAGATAGAAAAAAATATTTGATTGTATAACCAATAGTAACACAAAAATAATAATTTATTACTCGCAAAATAAATACCATCACTACGTCGGTTATACAAAAATAGGTATTTTCAATTTAAAACATAATGATTTTACGTAAAAAAATATTTATCCTATTGTTACGATTGTGCTCTTTTATTGTACAAATAAAGTTTATTAGATCGGATTTCACAAGCAACATTAACGGTGTAAGCCAATTCCATTAAAATTAATTACTTAGCCGATACGCAAAATTTACAGCTCACAAAACCCTAGGGAGCGACGCATCCGTTATAAGTGAATTTAAATTGTATTCAAACATTGTTCAACTAACGTATGTATTCTACAACAATTTCTTTTTGTGTGTTCAGTAGTGATGTTTTGAAACCGATTAAAATAATTGAAGCGAAAATCTCTCACCGCGAAACAAAAACGTGTGAATTTAATTCAGCGGAGTCGTGAGTCATCGCTTAGTGAGTAAAATTTAATTAAAGCGCGGTCATTTCATGGAAGCACTCAAAAAATATATACTATGAAAAAGCACCATAGAAAACATTTGAGAACTTATTCAAATAGAATGTCGAATGTACGTTAATTTAAATTAATGAAACGTAGAGTCTGTTGGCGTTTTGATATTTTAATATTATAATTAGTATTCAACAACCACAATGTTTGAATTGACGTCTGTTTGTTTTGGTTTAGGTTATTAACACACTTTTAAATATTAATATTCTTATTTTTGATTCTATCAACATTTCCGAAATGTTTGTGTAAGCGAGCGTGTAGCCTCAGTATACATAGGGTTGCCAGAATTAATATTTTATGAATATAATTATTACATATTTTGTGTCACAGAACATGTGTTTCGCATTTAAAATTCAAGTACATATGTTACAAAAAAGCATTTCATATCCTACAACTTGGAAGCTGACAACCCTGGTATTATTCTGTTCCGGTATACACAAACTTAGATACTGAGTGCGTGAGATGTGTGTGTGTTTGTCACTATTGACATTATGACGTCATACTTATAACATTCTTGTGTGTGTGTGTAACTTATGTTTTGTTGTATTCACTGGGTTTGAGCGTGTGTGCGTTCTTATTAATGGCTCGTGTATGTGTGTGCGTAACTTATGTTGTATTCAGTTTGTTCGAGCGTGTGTGTGTGTGTATGTGTGTGTTACCTCAGTCTGGACCATGGCTGGTCTCTGTGTCCTTAACGTGCGGACCGTCTGGAACACGTCGACTACACCCTCGTACTGCATCCTCTCCAACACCGTAGATAGAGTTATGAACACACCCGTACGACCCACGCCCGCACTAACACACGAACAAAAAACACATATATATTATAACACATCATAGTATACTGTATAGGTGGATGTTGGTCACTAAATAACAATAACTACAGTTTGAAAGAAAACTACTACAGATAGTATATAGTAAATAAAATATAGAGGATTACAAAAAAAAAAAAACAGTATTCTGTAATTTACTTTTAGTTGATGATTGGATCTATAACAAAAAATAGGTATGAACAAGATAACAGTAAAAAAAAAACAATTAACTCAGAAATTAATCATCTCTTTTCAATATCAACAAAATACAAAAAAAAAAATATTAAAATAGCCCTAAAAGTGTGCAAAATAAAAAAAACTTCTTAAATAGTCCCAAAAGTGTATCTAATCGTAATAAAGTACCTGCAATGCACAGTAATGGGTCCGTCTTGTCCAAACTGTTCCTTCGTCTTGTGAACCTGTCCGAGGAAGTCTATGAAGCCCTCTCCGCTCTTGGGCACGCCCTGCTCCGGCCAGTCAGTGAACTGGAATTGACGCACGGTGCGGGAAGAACCATCGCGAGCATCTGTGAACTAAACATACTATACATTAGAACCATGTCACACTAATAAAACCGGTTGAAACTAGTTATAACCGGATAAAGCTAGTTTAAACCAGTTAAAAGACTTTAATACCATAGTAATCACCAGTTCAGGTCTGAAAACTAGATAAGTGAACTTTGTACGAAGGTTCTAATGGATGAAATTTTAACTTCTTTTCTTATGAAAGGAAGTAAACGAAGTACATATATATGTATGTTCCATAACTATTTTCAAATACCTCTTTCGATTTGTTTTCACTTAAATTTTAATGATATGCTTGTATCATTATATCATATTTATATAAGGTTATTATATACATAACTAGTTCTTGAACAACTTAACTGAATTGAGAGTAATAATTAACATCATATATAATACATCATCATATATAAAAAGGATAACATCATATATAAAATCATATTTTAAAAGGACCTATATTCATTTGTGTCCACAATTTAGGTAGATATATTAAGTAGTTTTAGTAGCACTACATAATTTTCAGGTGTATGCCGTTTCTTTGCAATAGATTACCAGAAACACGATTAATTTCTATTCTTTCTAGGAGTCACAAAAGTCCATATTAATTATTATTTTTACATGTATAATAAGATTACCTTGAATTCCCTCAAGATGTACTGAGGCATATTATACTCGGCGATAGGATCGACCACGAAGTACTGATAGCGTACTGAACGGTCAGATGGCCAATACTGATGACATTTCTCCTAAAAATATTACACATATTAAAATAGTTATTAAAAATAGCAATAAAATTTATTAAAATATATGCTTACTCTGCCCATCTCCTTCAATTTGGTTAACATAACAATGATCGTGGAGTTATGTTCCCACAACATTCGCCAGAAGTCGTCGGTGGTATCTGGCAAGGGTCCTTGTGTCGCGATGTAAGCCGCTCGGTACTTGTACCCGTCTACAAACGAAGCGTTGATGTAGTCCGAGCCGTCTCTAGGAGTGAGACACACGCGAGTGGACTCGTAAGGCAAGATGTGCACCAATCTGTTCTTATGTTTATTACACGGCAGGCTAGCTGACACAAAACGACTGGAATCAGCTTTCATGTTGGCAAGCTTCTTAAATTCGAACTCCATCCCGGTTATGTTCTCTATAGTGTCGATACGCATGAGCTTTTGGATGTGTGAGTGCAAGTTACGAGCCGGCACCTCCGTGTCGCCGCAGATAACCGCTTCGAGGAGAGCGTCGTGAATGAAGATGTATTGATCTTCGGTTTGCACCATATAGTTTCGTTGTGCCCGTAAACAGGTTACGTGTCCGTATATGTCTACGGTGCGTTCGTGTCTCGCTCTTTCGAGCATCGAATCGATGACGATGAAGCAGCCCGTCCGGCCGACACCCGCGGAGCAATGTACTACTAGAGGTCCGGCATCGGGTGGGTTGAGAGCACGAACACGACGTAAGAACTGTAAGAAGGGCGCCGGATGGTCTGGCACGCCGTGGTCCGGCCACGCGGTGAACTGTAACTGTTTGATCTCCCTCCTCTCACCACCTCCGTTTCTAGTCACTTGGAATGTTCGGATACAGTAGGTGGCAAGTTCCTGAACCTCTGCTATAGTGACCGTCATCATGCCATACGACTCGCTGCCTCGACTGGGCCAGTATTGATCGCACTTGATCCTCGTCCGCTCCTCCAACTTGGTCATCATCACTATAGTAGACGTCCTCAGTTCCCAGCACATTCGCCAGAAGTCTGTAAACGTTTCTTGTAACGGTCCCTGGGTAGCGACGTATGCGTTGTGTTTACGATATCCGTCACAGTAGTTGGCATTTATGTAATCACTTCCTAGTATTCCGTCTATGGGTTGTAGAATAACTCGGCTATGATCGTATGCGATGACGTTCGCGTAGCGGTTTTTAGGTTTGTTAACGTCCATGTTAGAATGATCCCACGTGAATTGTTGACCGGGTTCAATACTCTCATACTCCTGGGAGAATTTTAGGTTATCGTTGGTTTTTAACCTATCGATGTGTTCTGCGAGTTCGGATATCGGTATTGGAGGATGTGAAATCATAGCTGGCGTTTGGAAATTCAAGCGGCGCATTTCAACTGGGTCAGAGGGTGCTCCGAATCCTATATCAGCGGACATTAAAGGTCTAGTGACGGCAGCTTGGTCGGGTGTCTTACAAGGTTGCCTTCTTCGTTTCACTATGAAAAGCAGAACGAGACATAGCGACAGCATCAAGGCTGCTATTATTGGACCGATCACCCAAACCATTCCAGCCTCGGTCCTATTTTCCTCTATCCGTATCTCGGGGTCCCCATTAATATCTTTGGGGTCAGGTCTACTGGGCTCCTCTCCAGGGGGAGCCTCCCTCATATCTAATGATAAGTACTCAGAGAACGGACTAGACGTATACAAATGTTTTTGTGGAGTATCGACAACTGCTCTTACAAAAACTCTGTATTTCTTATTTAAATTCAATTTTCTATTCAAAAATCCTTCATACATATCATCGTTTCCTAGATGGAACGTGTATAGAATGTTTCTTTGTAAAAACTTTGCTGCTATGTATGGCGCGTTTTCGTCGTCCGTCCGAGCATTATTCTTTATTAAATCATCTGTTAAAAACTGATCTGGATTCTTATGATTATGTGATTTATCATCGGGCACTACAACTAGATAATAATGAGATATCGGTCCGTATTCTTCAGACGCTTGAGGTAGTATAACGAGTATTTCATTTTCAACAACACCGTAAAAATCAGGTTTCACCATTGGTTTGGGGGCAGCCATCTGTGTAGTTACGGTAATTGTCGTCGGCGGCCTATAAGAGTTATCATTAGGTATGGCACTTATGTTTACATTGTACGTAGTGAAAGGCGATAAATCGTTAATCGAGTATGAGGTTCTATCGTGCTTAACAACTATTTCTCTCTTCGGAATTTCTTGTGTTTGCGTCATTCCTAGTGAGTCAACAAATTCTTTGATGGCGTTATAGGAAATCTTATAACTAACTGGATTTAAACGTAATGGAGGGGACCACGATAGTGTCATGGAATGAGTTGATACGTCCTGTGCTCTAAGATGTAAAGGCACTTCTTCGGGTCTTACTTTTACAGTAACCTTTTCAGATAACCTTCCTAGTCCTTCTGCAGTTTTAGCTGCTACTGCGATTGCGTATTCAGCAAACTTCTCCAAGTTCCCCAACTCGGCAGAGTGTGTTACATGAACAGTTTTGTGCTGCCAGTCATCCAAATCCTCGACAGGGGTCATCGTATAGAATATAACATATCCAATTATCTTCTTCCTCGAAGGCACTGGCTCCCACCAGACCTCGACACTTGATTCAGAGGTCGCAACGGCTTTAACTGACATCGGAGCTCTACCGATGTCCCTCTCAGTGTGAGCCGTGACATCTTTACTATAAGGACCCGCACCTTGATCCGTGTAAGCACGAACTTTGAACACGTAATGAGCATCTTCTTCTAATCCGGTAAACACAGCTTTCGTTAACTCCGTCGTCTTTTCAACTAACGAAGACTGATCTCCCCTTTTATAGAATTGGACGTCATATTTTTTTATTTGACCGCTTCTATCGGCTCTTGTTGGTGGATCCCAAGTAATACTAATTACATCTGGTGTTTGGAAATGATACGTGACGTTAGCGGGAGGCCCTTTCGGCGCACCTTCGGGTGTAAGCCAATACTTGATTGTTTCCTGTCCAATTCCTATTTGATTTCTGCCCGCCACTCTGAACTCATACTGCACCCCACGTTCCAAATCGTTAATCCTATGTGAGTTAACCTTTGTTCCAGGAAAGTTAATTTCTTCAAGTAGTTGATCTTTAATACCATATCTAAGTCTATATCCTAGCAGGTCACCGTATGTCTGTGTTGGTTTCGCCCACTCAATCTCGATGGATACAATAGGGTCTCTTTCCAATATTCTAGAACAAAATGTTCGATTAGTTACTTGTATCAATGAGCTCATTGTTGCAATTATTTTATACTCACTTTAAATTAACTGTCGGTCTGTTTGGAACACCGCCGGGTGTTTTGACGGTAACAGGCGGACTTCGATCACCATCACCTTTCCTCGTGAGAGCGGCTACCTGTACACTGTACCGCGTGTCCGGCTGTAGTCCTGATATATTCAACTCGAGTGTCGTATCGTCCATCACATTGAAACGCATTGGATCGTTCAGGAGGCCCTTGCCCTATTAGATTTTTCTTGCATTAATACTATTGTAAAAACCCATTCATATAAGTAATTTTCAAACGAATCTTACCTCTTCTCTTAATTCTTGGACGTGTACATGATACCCTCTTATGATTCCATTCTTTTCTTTTTCTTGTGGCGGCTTCCACGTTACGTGTATGGATGTAGAGTTGATTGCGGTCACTTTAACTTCTTGAGGCTCTCCGGGCACTGTGAGTATACAACGAGATATTAGTCGAAATCTGAGCCGAACTTTTTGCACAGACCTAAATGCCCTATCAGCATCTAAGGGAGCGTGCTAGAAATACTACCTTAAAGCTCAAAGTTTAAGGGTCTAAATTGGAATAAAGCACTGTAGTCTTATCATAAAAGTAAGCGTTGCCAAATGTTTATTAAAAAAATGAACGTCATTAAAGTGCGGTCGGCTTCCCGTCGGTCATGCTGATAGAGTATTTTGGTCGCGACGATGTTCGCCGCTCAGCATCACGATCGGGCATTTGAATACCAACACACACTGACAAAAAAAACTTTTACGCCCTCTCACATCATCATAACCAATTAAAATCCATTACCTTCCAATCCACATCGTTAAGATCAACTAAAATTGTTAAGCGTTACAAGGAGATAAACATTTAGTAAGTCATCTATAATTAGTACAAGTTAGTTTCAAAGCTGCGCTTCTATATCTAAACAATTGTTCGTGTTACATTCTGCAAGGGAAAACACTTAAAACAAAAGGAATAATACACCACATCAATATCAATAAACAGTCGATCAAGAACACGCGTTCATCGTAATATTACCGCTTGCAGTTTGTCTTTTATATTTTTTAGATATTTAGTCTAGGAAGAACGAACTACGTAAGCTTAGGCACAAGCACAACGCACATAAATACAAGCTCTATAGTAATTTATACTCACTCTTTATAGCTGTACGGGTTACCAGCGGCCCATATAAAGTCAGTGACGAGAGAAAAAAGAGAAAAACGCATTCAAATACATTTAAGACAAATTGTGCAAACATTGCAGGGCGAACGGAACTACTAAGTGAGAGATTACGAGTAGAACGCTTGTCGGCAAATAGGGGATATTCTTATTGTACTTCCTCGTGTATTTTGAACTTTTTAGGGAGGCGCATTCGGGTTAAGCCGCTTGGGACTTCGACATCGGTTCACATTCTAGTGCTTTGCCTTTTTCTGCTCACATATAGCGCGGAACAAATGTGAACAAACCTGAATTTATTTATCACGTGGGACATGAATGTCTCGAATACGAATTTCACGATTATACAGATTTTGTTCTGTGCCCGAACTGTAGAATATAAAGGATTATTAGATTTCATTTTGCGAACAGTAAAAGGCTAGGCACATGGTCGACCATAGTATTCCCGATGGCGCCGGTCTTTCACTCACACGCACATGTATTGATTAAGGCGACGGCGCCGGTCTGTGTGTGTGTGCTTCATCAGTGTAGTCTTGTTGTTTCTCTGCCACTTGCTGACATGTGTGTGGTCCTTAAACTCTGTGTTGTTATCCACAGTGATGTTAGTGATGGTGTCAGTGTCTTTGTCCGAAGTCTTATATCTTCAGTGAACTGTTCAGTATAAAATTATACATTAAATATCTTTGGATATATGCCCGGGCTGAAGTTTAGCGTTCCTTTGTTACCGTTCATTCCTCGTATATGGCAGTAGCGTACGTAATGCGGTACAGTATTGTATGTAACAATATATCTAGTGTGCATGCACGACGATAGTTTTATAGAGTATACAGAAGATAGAGGAAAAGAAACGTCTACTGGCGAGAAGTTGTAGCTTTACAGTAGGTGAGATAGATAGAGACAGAGGGAAAGAAGTAGAAATAGCGCGTAGAAGTAATCTAGACCGAGCTGAGCATTGGGATAGTAGGCACAGAGCGTTGCGGAGCCGATCCATTGGATACTCATTTAGAATGATCATATCTTCAGGATCGATGTCAGTTTTATCCGCTGCCTTCCCGCTAAGAGTACAGTGAGACAGTATTGAGTATAGGATAGTTGTGAGTAGTAAGTATAGTAGCATGCGCGCGTGTTGTGTGAGACGGTATTGGTATTCAAATGCGGCGCTCGGGCCGTTGTGCGTGTTAGGACCTAGGACCCTGAGCGATATACTCCATACCATTGCCATGTAAAAGCTGTTATAGTCACCCTCACAAGTGAAGACAAGTTAACTAATTTGATTGTTCCATTGAATTGCATGAGTTCACTTTGAAAACCAAATTGGGAGACGGTAGAGTGTTGCAAAATGTATCTTAATTTCAGTACTATAGGTCTATAACAGCTTGAACATGCCAACGTTATTTGACTGGTCCACAAGGTCATCTCTTGTTATGCCACGCACTCGCTCTCTCACCTTGTGTCGTCGCTAGTGCTGAGTGCTCCTAAAAGTGCTATACTTGTTTCACACAAACGATATCAATAATATAAAGTGCTCCACAAGATAAACCTAACGGGTGCCCAGTGAAATAACCGAACGTAAAAGGTGCTGTGTCGTTAAAGAAAGCATGCAAAATTGTGTATATCGCTAAATACTTAACAACTGTGCGTCAAAATTAATATTATTAACGGTGCCGTCGACACTATATCAGGTGCTATGTAACTTTGCATTTCAGTGAGTGCCATCATAACACGATTGACAGTTAGCGTATCCGTGAGACAATTACAAAGAAATCATTACATGTGACCAGTGAGTGGAAAATATTAGTGTCCTCTGTTAAATACTAATGTGCACAAATAAAATTACTGACGTGATTAACTTTATAAATAATATATAGATTTAAATTCATCGGCAAGCATATTAATACTTGGTTACGAATTAACCTCCTTTTTAGAATCCCGCTATGTGCTTATAAAGAAGGACAAAAGAAAAAAAATACATTAGTAAACTTGATAATAATATCTGTAATATATTGTATACGTAAATGTTAATGATAATATGTTAATGGAACAAGAACATTTTTATTACAAGGTTCCCCGCCACCAATTTAGAATGAACAAACATTTGCATATCAAAGTTATAGCGACGAGCGTGGAAATAATTTAAAACTTATTGATGTGCGAAATTGCTTACAAGTAAATTGATTAACACCCAAAATTATATCCATTCTCGCCGTTCGTCGATACCATTATTACTACAAAATCATCCATATTGAATAAAAAGGTAATAAATTAACTCAATGATAATAGTTCGTATAAATTCGCTATGGATGCCTTCGTAGAATTTATTTCCCCGTCCATAGCCTTAGCAATTCATTAATATGAAAATAAATCGTTATTAATTGTCAATATATTGGAATGTCAGTGGATTAAAACTTCGGATGGTTTAAAATGGTTATCATTATTCAATCCGCTGGCAGTTCCATGGTTATTAATGTGTACCCTCATTATATATAATGTATGAATGTATGAAACGTACCGTCTTCATGCGTGCGTATAGTGACGGGGTAGGAGGGGGGTCCGTCTCCTACGCTGGTGCCGGCCATCACCCAGATGCGGTATTCAGTCCATCTTCTGAGTTCATCTAACACGAAGCTGGTCTGATTCAGCCTCACGACAGTCGCTTCGGAATCCCCTCTCCCCGATTCCACACAAAGCAGCTTGTAATACGCGATTCTTCCGTTGGCCCTTTCAGCCGGCGGCGGCTGCCAGGACACTCGGACCGCGGTCGGAGAGACCGCCGTGGCTGTCACGTTCATCGGAGGTGCTCCAGGAACTGAACAAGCTAATACGTAAACAAAGAACCCACCCAATGACCCAACCCAATGATACCTATCGATGCAATCACTGAATGCTCTGTTAACGACAAAAATGTACCCAAAATATATATATATATACATTCCCATCAAAAAAATGTCGTGCATGCACTGTGTTAATACCGATCGCCCGTACGTCTTTATCGTCCACAATCTAGCCTGTTGAAAGAGAATTGTTTTTATTATGTTCTATGACGACTCGAACAGCATATCGGGTGTTGTTTTAGTTTTGTTTTAGTGTACACATTCTGATGGATATGTTTCTGGAACGTTCGATGTTGTTCGTGTCGTGGTTGTCGAAAAAGTAGAAAACGAACGTCACCCGAGGCAGCGTCCGTCTGATATAAAACATACGAACAACATAAAAGCTACTATTGTCAGTACAGTGGACGCATTCGACTTCGATAAAACGAAAAATATATGTAACCGCTACAACGATGCGTTCACCTTACCGATTACAGACGATTTTACAATTACAAAAACACATATCGTGATATAAAACTTGGTGCTTGTGCTGTATATTACTGGCAGCGTGCCGGGCAGGTGCTTATGTGAAATATATTAATTACCTGTCAAACTTTATTAGTTTTATGGGACTTTATTATTCATAATATTTGAGATGTAAGCGAGAATAACAAAGTCCCAAAGTGGTGCCAACATACCGTATTGTTTGGTTCGGACTCCGATGGCTGGTGTAGTAGCGCCCTCGCCTCGCTGAGACCTTGCGGCTAGCCAGATGTAGTATAAAGTGTTCGGGTATAGTCCGGTCAGTGTGTACGTCTCTGTTATAGGTATCCGTCTGTAGGAAATTAGTTTTTACATCATATGGACACATGAAAATCCGCAAGGAAGATTTTCTTATTTTTCACCTCTATTTTAAGCTACCTCAACAACGAGTTGTATATACGTTAAAGAGAATCAGAATTAGTTTTAAACTTGCGAGTACCACTATCTATAGCTATAATATCGATCGTGAAAATTTAAGACGAAAAGCAATGCCGTATTTTTTTACTCTGAAATTACTGTATGTTTATGTGGCCAGTTTGATCTTCGGTCTTAACACAACTTACTTCCTGTGGTGTTGCTTGGCATACGTATCGTTCCAATATAGTTCGTATGACACTATATTATCACCGGCATGAGCTGGTCTCTTCCATGATAATGTGACTGATGTCTCCCCTGCCTCCACTGCTACCAAGTTTGAAGGTTGGGAAGGAACGCCTGATCGGATGCATTATAAAATATATTATATTCTTAAAGGATCCTTTTATTTATAATCAATTGCCATCTTTTGTGAAAAGAGATTTAAAAGACTAAGTTTTAAGAAGGGAAAAACATGATGGGCAAATTAATTTAAATTCTAATTAAATAAAAAATGGGTTTAAGTGTTAGGACGTAAAGCTTGCAAGATCATTATTGAATGAAAAAGGACCTTTCCAGTGTTGATTATCATATAAATTATCTATTTTTACGTAACAAATTGTGATGCGTATTCTTTCATGATCGTTGAAACTTCTTTTACAGGAAAATTTATACCTAAATCTAAATGAAAAAAGCAATGTAAGTTTATTTTTAAGAGAATATTGATAAATTATTAAGATTAAAAGCTTTTTGTTACGGAACCTAAAAGGTATGTAGTGAGGAATATTTGGTTGTATATAAGATATATTGCTAGCGTTGAATGCCTATTGTGTGTTTATTTAACTATTCCAATTCATTCTCATGTAATATTCTTGGTACATTATTGCTTGAAACATTTATATATTCTGGCATAGTCCAAGTTATTATTATATTGTATGAGACGAACTCATAAAGGTCTCTTATGAGGAAAAACTATCATGTTTATTTTTATGAGACAAATATTATCTTAGATTATAACTATTATTGTATTAAATCCGATTGTTTTTATTACTTTTATTAAATCTAATTAATATACTCTAAGTGTCAAGAACCTATAGTATATAAGAATATTAGCATTTAAATGTAGAATTAAACCGAATCTTGGCAACAATTTCAAGAGAATTAAGCTTAGTTCTATTTATTTCCTTGAGTTCTAAGCATTAGGTCTTTTGAAACCAGCTATTTATTCTCTCGAATAAGTTTTGAATAAAATCCGCGCAACTGCTTAAAGTTTTCGCCTACGTCTGTCTATACGAAGAATTCTGTATGTAGGACTAAAAAGAATAGAATATAGAAGTTTCAACGACCATTTTTAATGTCGATAGTGATATTGGGGAGAAAAAGATGTTTAATAGTGTTGTTCATACCTTGTTGTGTTTTAACCTGTACTGGTGCGGATATAGGTCCCGGGCCTACTGATGTGAAGGCCTGAACTCTTATGGTATACACAGTATGCGGAGTCAGCTCACTGATAGTTGTTAAATGGTTATTGTCCACCTAGTTAGAAATACGGAAAAGCAGTCATAAGTCTCACATTAAAGAGTTTTGTATTAGGTTTAAGAAGCTTTAATCTTTATGTTATTTAATATATCGGTAAATTGCTAGCGTCTATAGATTTATGGTAAATAAAGGAGGATAAATTAAATTGTTTTATAGGTAACACAAAGGAAGATTTGAAGGTCTTAGCGATTTTAATTTTAACGTTATAATTTCATTAGAGTGCTTTTTTCTATCGGAGTGTGTTTATACCCGAGAGATAAAAAATATACTATCTGAAAATTGGATTTACTTAAGTTTCGCATATTATGTAGTTACGAGACTATCCTAAAAGTATCTAATGACTTAAAGGTGTGTCGTAAAATTATAAAGAGTGTAGAATTTTATTGCGTATTCTTTAAAGTTTGCTACCCCATTAAAAAGAGTGAAAAAAGGTGGTGGATATTGTAAATTATATTGAGTTTTTTTTTAAACTGAAATATTTTATTTCCCATAATTAAGTATAAAGCATTTCCTTTTAAAATTTTTAGATAACAGTGATTAATTAGTGAAGAGTATTTTTCAAAGTATCATCTTCCAGTGTTCGGTTCGCCGTTATTAAATAAAAGGAGAACAATAGAAATTACTTGTTTAACTGAATTAAAAGTATTGTTTCAGGAAGTATTAGAGAATATCAGATGTTTCACTTTGAAACGTTGTTATTAATAACATACAACATAATGTTCATTTTATTCTTCCTCATAATCTTGTATTTTATTTCATATTTTAGGTGAGATAATGAAGTTTTAAACAAAACATACATCCAGTGATTTTGATAATGTTCATAAAAAAGTAATTACACACTTGAGCGAAACACCAAAACGTGGGGATTAAAAGATAATTAAAAATCCTTCCGTGTTTTCAAACAACATATCTGAACTGATTCTGGTAACGGTTTTACTTAATTAGATTTTAAAATCAATTATTTTGAAATATTCCAATAAATGTGTACATTTTTTAATATATGTAAAACAATTCTAATATATTTAATCACTTACCATTTGTGAATGCCACGACTGTAATGACTGCGATGAATCGGACGTGTAATATATTTTGTAGCCCTACAAATAAGAAATATATAAAATGAGAGCATATACAATGATCGAAGTACAAAAATATAAATAAGCAAGTACATATTCAGTATTAATTTTACGCAGAATTAAATAGGGATAGAGAGGAAATAATCTTTATATGGTAATACATACTATGTGTTGTTATATATAATCAATATGTTACATAAATATAAAAATAATATAAATAACTAAGTACATATTTACTCGCAATTTTACGCTGTATTATATAGGGATAGAGTGAAATGAATCTTTATATGGTAAAACATATTAATGTACATACAGAATCAATATGTTATCACAAATATAATAATAATAAACGGTTTGTAAAGGATAGAGTTTATTAACTTACCGTGACTTGACCGTTTGGCGTTTCAGGTTCGTCCCATTGTATAACCATTGTACTGGAGCTCAACGGACGCACTTGTACATTACGAGGGGCTGAACCGGGTTCTTAAAACGTTAAAATATAATTAATTACATTCATATCCCATACATATTAAAAAAAATTACATTCTTAATATTCCATACAAATAAAAACCGTTAATTAATTAATCAACGTCGAAACAAAACAATAATACGAGCTAGTTCACTAATTGATATGTAAATATAGATGACGCTATAATAAAACACAACTGATATTCAATATTTGCACGAGCAATCAACAGAATTATTTGAAATTCAACGAGCGACTACGTCATCAATTGTAATACATTGTCGAAATGGAAAAAAATATATATAAAACAATATACAAGCACGCACTGAGATCTGTATCATAATTGAAATGGGACAGAAAAAAATAAAATAAGCGTCACTTCACAGTTGGCACATTTGATACGGAATTTAAAATAGATTCACAGGAATCGTAATAACAATGTTCAAACGGCGGAATATCGAATTAAGTCGGCTCCTTTTCATCTCAATTAAATACGAAAACACAATAACGAGAAACGGGACAATAAACGAACACAAAGATCCTAACATTATACGTAATCGTCGGGGCACGGGACGTCGCTCAAAAGAAAACTCCGATGTTTATGACAATAAAAGTTTGGAGGCGTCGTTATATTAAAAAGCCATAATCTCGTTAAGATCACAAGTCGCTCGCTTACATTTATTTTTTATTAGAAAAATCACAAAAATGTTAACGTTAAAAATATTAATACAATTTTATACGTCCTTAGCGACGTTTTCATTACCACGCGTACATTATGTTTATAACAACAAATTTTACATATTAAAAGTAATAGTATTTGGTTGCATTTATTGGAAAGTATATGCTGTTTTAATAGGTTCAAAGGGTTAGTTTGGTAGGGGCATGCATTTCAATCTGAGAACATGAATTGGGAATCAGAAAGTCAATCATGCGTTAGTACGGAAATATTAGAGAGGCAACCAACTAATGGCCAGTCTGGACTATAGTGTTCGGTTAAAGTGAACGTTATAGGATGTAATGGTAAGATATTCTGAGATAATAATCGTCATTTTATAGTTAGAGCCACAAATAGTCTGTGTAAATCACAGCATTATTATATGAAAATGTGTTAACTTAGCGCGTAAATAATTTTTGATACATAAAAGGTACCATTCATCCAAAGAAATAAAAAATAACACACTGATGCTGCTACGATATTAGAGAGGTTGAACGCTAATGTTACATAAAATATATAATCATTTATATAGAAAAAAATACCATTCAAAATATAATTTCTAAGGCAATAAATTATAAATGTAGTTTATAATTTATCATAGAACATAAAAGATAAGAAACACTTTCATTAAATGAATGAGTTTCGTAATAAAAATATTAATAGCAACGACGCCAGATAAGCCGGAGTCGTAATGAATGTTACCAATTTACTAAACACTACTCAAACTTGTATAACTCATAATTAATTCAATGGTAATAATATAAAAGGGACGCTTTACATAATAAATTTGTGAGAACGGGTTAAGCTTGGACTGGTCATTGCTACGAATTTGCTAATGGATTCTGTAAATCTAGTGTCCATAGAACAAACATGAGGTATTATGTAAATTCGGACAGCACAACTTACACTGTATAATCGATAAGTGATCGAATTATAATGAGCTCCCTGTTAATTTATCGCTACAATGTGGAATACAAGCTACATAGAAGTAAACAATACTTACTGGCGCCTCCATATAAAGAATCCACTGTAAGCACAAAACAAGAAAACCATTAGTATGAAGGATTCATATCGGATAAACATTCACACGGTGCTAGAGCGAAACGGTTAGAAACGTGGAAATTGTAGGTCACATTCAGACAAAGGAATGGTGCATGAATAGAGAAATAATAATGCGAACTACGTCTAAAACCTACTTAAAACAAAGGTATGTGCAAAAGAAATTAACAATAACAAAGGACATCAAAACATAAAATCATCCAGAAGCAAAACTTACACGAAGCGGCGGCGATTTTCGTTTGGTCGCGTTTAATGCGTTCGCATGAAAAGACGATCAAAATAACCTTAGAAATGAATCAGCGTAAAACAAAACCGATTTATAGTAACGTAAGCAATAAAACAATTGTATAGATGACTCTGTTTTAAGCGATAATAGAATTAAATGGAAACAAGCAAATGATTAATGTTATTATGAATTTATTTGTTCATTCATTTATTTATGTTTATATTAGATTTATTTAATCAACACTAGGAAGAAACAGTTTTCATTACAAAAGTTACTTAATAAAATAGAAATTTTCAGTTAATATTTTCATAGATACATTCAAGATAATAAGTAAAAATGTAAATGGATAAAATACATAAACATTATAAATAAAATTTAAAGAACTTGATCATTCGAGACTGAAAGAAAGTACAGTTAGTGTGTAGTTGAAGTAAAAAAAACAAAAAACATATTTGTAAGTTTCTTTCTCTTAGAAAACGTGTGAACTAACAAAGTTGACAACTATTCTGCCGTACAAAATTAAAGAAAAAAAATTAAATAAGTTTAACCGATTCAAACGACTATCATTCAAACAAGTAAGAATATTAAAAAAATTGTATGAGTACATTTTTATGTACGTCCTGTTATAGAACGTTAATTTTATAACAAACTTTAGACGCATAGAAAAATATACGATTGATTAAGTCCTGCTTTATAGACATATGAGCAATGATAAAGATGAATCTTATTAAGTCAAACTTTACAGAATAAGCGGTCACGATAAAGATTTATAAACCAAGCTTTATAGACCAATTAGTTAAGATAACGATAATTCTTATCAAGTCAAGCTTTAAAGACCGATATAGAAAGATAAAGATTTTAAACAGTCAAGCTTCATAGACCAATTCGTATTGATAGAGATGATTTTTATCAAACTATCATTAGTGATGTTAATGATATTAATGTTATATTAGTGATAGTCCTACCTGTTTCTCCCGTAGTAATAACCGCTGGAGTGCTAGGTGGTCCACGGCCTATGTTATTTACCGCTATCACATACATTTCGTATTCAGTGTACGGCGATAGATTCGTCACAGCGTAGAACTGTGTCACAACACCTGATATCTCGCTGAATGCCTAAGAAGAGAGGAGATAGCATCACTTACAAAAGCACTGTCATTGACCACGACTTGACGAGTATAAGGATGTGATAGGTTTGAAATTTATGAGTACACTGTATAGTTTTAGTTACACTAATGGACTTTTATATCGAAATATACATATCGTCGGGGATAGTGCAAAATTATTTAGAGTTTAATTGATTACTAATTGTGTAAAAAATTACTTTTAAAGTTTAGATTTAGAAAATATTTCAGCTTAAGCTTTCTTCTGACAATTTGCATCCAATGCAGATACGCGGAATTATCCAATGCTGGTTACGCGGTTTTGCACTATCCCCGACAATATGTTACAATAAGTATGCAAATTTATCTGTATATTGTTTTAGTATTATTTGTGTGGTACAAACCTGATTAGCGTATTTTGGTTTGTATTGTATGACGTAGTACTGTGGTTCTTCGGGGCCGGTGTAGGTCCACGCGAGTCTTACTGTAGTAGCAGTTATTTCGGATGCTCTCACATCAGCTGGAGGTCCCGGTAGAGCTACAATAATAAATAATTATATTGATGTTGTAAATATAGATTAATTTTGTATAGTAGTTCATCTTAAAACCCAGAGTTAAAACACCTTTAAAGTGGTATGCGATAAAAGTGTTGCGTGACGTAATTTAAATATAATTCGATAGATAGTTAAGTATTTATGTAGAATATGTAATATCTCAAAGGGACGCTATGTATGTAATTTATTTAATTCTAAAAATATCAATAAATTATTTAAAATATGACATACTTTATTTTAATTCTAAGACCGTTATTGCTTCATGAGTTCGTTCTTTATTCTACAATAATATTAAATGATCTTTATACTTTGAGAAACTTCTATTAATTTAAAAGTTTAAATCTTTTATATTATAGTATTACTAGCTGCCAGAACATCAGTATATAACTCAAATAAAAGTAAAATAACAATCGACCAAATATTTTAGTATTTTGTCAAGTAAAACAAACATCTAACATTTTAAATACTTCTAAAGATTATTGTTTCATAACATTTATTTTACAAAAAAATATTTTTATTTCATAATGAAATAAAACTGATTTAGTAATGTGTTGGTCATACTTAAAGCACAAGTTAATATAACTGGTTGTGAATAAGGAAAATTTTTCTTTATGGTCCTATAAATAAAAGTGCAACTAAAAGTCAAGGATTATTTTTAAACACAATAAGACGTTGAAGCTATTGATAACTTGATCTTCAACAAAAATTATTATTGTACCGTGTGATATATTGAATAATTCGTATATTTTCCACAGACGTGTGCGAGTCAAAAACTTATCAAGAAAACAGGTTTCATTTATAAAAGCCATTACTCAGCTCGCTATAATTTCATTTCACATTGTGTCTCATAAGCCCTAAGAAAGCCTCGGTTCATAATTCTTTCTAATGGAATAAAATATCTACTTAGGTAAGACGTCAGAAGCTCACATTTAACTCACAAAATCACGTTTTACTCATGGAATTAGATAAACATAAAGGACTATCTTGTTTATAACACTAGTTACTTCTTACATTTATACGTACATAACAGTCTTTGTCCTCTGATATACATAAATTGTTCAAATAATGTTCTCAAACAGTATAAAATATGGTAGTAGAGTTTTAAGTTAGTATTTAATCCTTAAATTTAGAAGGGCCGTGGTTTCTAGGAATCGGTTGGGGACAATAATTAATCAAGATGACATCCGTTTGTCTCTGGGGTTCAGTAGAAGTTTGGGTATTCAATTATGAATTATATCGAGTCATAATGGATGTTTGCGAATTGCAATTTATCAAATTGATTTCAACGAACCCACGCAGATATTTAGGATCGATACGTATTTTATAACAAGAAAAATTATATACTCTTTCTTTGTATGTTTTTGTAAGACGCTGTATTAACCTGGTAAGAATTGAAGATTAGGTAAAATATCTGATACGTCTTTTTTTGCGGCGTCTGGAAAATAAAACTACCCTCTAAGGGGTGTGCATATTTTTAAAAATGTTTTAGATTGCTTAACGAGGCAGGCTTTCGAAATTTAAATAATAAAATCAGAATCTATTTTCCGCGGTCGACTTAGATCTTTGTTCCTTACTCATTTACGTTAATTTACATTTCAATATTTGTAGAAGAAAAGATTTTTATTTTATTCGCAATAATTTGACTAATTTAAGCGAATAGAATCATCCCAAATCAAATCTCCGATAGAAATATACTTAATATTTTTGTTATTTATTTATAATATAATCTTATTCAATTTACGTATCCAATATTGTATGGACTTATAAAACAAATTAATTAGTGGTTAAGTGGAAATCAATAGCATATTAATAAGTAGGGAGGTCTGAAATATCAATATAATTCTGTAATTTGAAATCATTCTTAATGGAGATTATATGTATAATATTAAAAATACTTTACTTGTAGGATATTCGTAAGTTAAGTTATACATATGTATAAGAATGGTGGCGTTAAGGCCAATCGCAACATTTTCATCTATTAACACTAATTGTACGATCTACGCAAGTTAGAATATAAATTAAGACACGTGACAAAATGTATACTTTTATCAATAAAGTGATTTGTTCTTGCCTTTTCAAACATTTTCACGAAGATCCTTAATCTTGTTACATAATACTGACATTATCCATATCACAGATATTTATTGAAGAACGTGTTATGTTACAACGACTGAAAACAATATTTACAAACTACAAAATGAAATTTGTAAGCTTGTTCACGTGTGTTCAAATAAAAAGATATCCTACGGAGATTACTGGACTGTGGAAAAACATATTTTTTTTGATATCCAATGACACAGGATTTGAATGTCAAAGTGACATTATTTTCTCTGTGCACCACTAACAATGCTGTACAAATAAACGTCCGTCATTTTTATTTCATTCCAAAAAAACTTGTTAAAAACTACCATAACAATGTGCTGCGGATAACTCTATATACTTTTGAGTGTTTTCTTTATTAGATTAATATTTGGTGGCTACTTACATTGTACTTTCACTTCAGCCGTTGTTTCTATAACACCCAAGACGCTGGCTGCCTCGCAAGTGTAATTCGCTGACTCCCTTATGTCTTCTAACTGCAGCGTATTTAGGCCCAATGGAGGATTATCTTCTGGTGTGAGCCATTTTGTCAAACCTATAATGAAAAGTTTTATCATTACACGATTCGTTTATGAGAAATGTCCTTGAACAAATCATTAAAATATACAAACAATTTTTGGTTTAAGAGAAGTATATGTATAGAAACCTGATAAACTAAAAAGTAAACATAAAATGAGGTTTAAGATTTTCGTGAGTTTATTCACTTAAATGAAACTTTATTTTTCGGATATTCTACTTGACTTTATTTTTGTTAAAAAACCACATAGTCCCGACGTTTCTGTTACTTTTCAGCAACCGTGATTACGGACATCTCGTCTGACGGTAATTAGTAAGCATATCTTGTTTATCATTTTGCTAATATTTGATTACTTATTACCTTTTCTCCACTTGACGGTTGGCATCGGTGATCCGAAGGCCACGCACTTGAGCGTGAGGTTCCCTCCCAGCATCACCTCTGTCCTCGGGGGTGGCGGGATAGAGAACTGGGGCGCCACTCGACGAACTGAACAATCGAGTGTTTGATCCATCAAAAACGTCTCGCGCATTCATAACTCTAATGGTATTTGCATGGATTTTATCATAATTTAAAAATACTTTTCTCAATTTTTTTTTGTTCAATGTTAGGTAATACGTACATGTTAATATTCATGTAGATATATTTTCGCTAAACTAATTGTTTGGAAACGGTACGTGGAAGGCGTAAACTCTATAAATCCCAGGACCCCCCACAAAATCTCATTTATATGTCGATGTTAAAGCTGTGACTACAAAGCCTCTAAAATGTATCAACGTTTTACAGTAAACAGTTACATTGTCTGTCTAAACACGTGTACAGTATTTTAACACCTGAATCTCCTGTGCTGGGTTGTAAATTTTGTTATTCTATAGACGTGTTTGGAATAATCGTGCAAAATTCTCTTTGTGTAAACTAGAAAAGTGTGAACACAACTTTATTTTTGAAGCGGTTGACCTCGCCGGTATAATAGTGTTCCATTTTTAACAAACTTCAAATGAAGCTGTTTCTTAATTGAGATGTTCTATTTTTAGTCATGTCGCATGTTTAATGATGGTCGCTAGTTAGTGAAGCCTCCGATATTCCGCTGCATTAAATATGTTTATTATAAATATTCAATATCATTAAAATTAAGCTTCAGGAAACTGTTCAAAAATGCGGACCTAATTACCATTTATTACTTCGTAACCGGTGCACCTAGCCTACTTTGTACACGCCACAATAAGAAAAGATAAAGGTGGAAAAACATTTACTCGCCACCCATTATGTTAATTACAGTCAAGAGCCCTCATTGTGCTGGCGTGCAAACAATTTAAGCACCTAGCAAAATGGAAATAGAACTAAATTGGTTTGCAGATAAACAGGTTTCGTGAAAGCCTTAAAAATGTAGGTATTTTAGAGACCCCGTCCGTGAAACAAAATAGCATGTTAGGTGTTCCTGTTGCGAAGATAATGGAAGTAAGTGAAAGATTTTATTGAGGTCATGGTCAATGGGCCGTATTTTATTTCTTCAGACATTACGTTATTCTAAATAAAACTGTATTTGTGAATAACATCTTATATTTTTATTTTTCTGTTTATATAAAATTGATGTTCCAAGTATGTACGACAAACGCCGTATAAAATAATTAAGCGGAGTTAATGATTTCATCATGAATAAATAATTATTAATTACATTGCATTATTGGTTTTATTATAAATATACAAATAGAATATAATTAAATAATATCTGATGATATTCCGAATAAATATATTATTGTACGGCTGTCAAATATTTATGAGAGTACTTGCTACGAAAAATATAGGATTCAAGGTAGATGGAAGCAAGGGAGCGTAGTGTTTTCATTTTATTAAAATTAGTTCTTTAATTCCATCAAAAATCGCTTCTATATTTACATCATCGTTTTGAGGAAAATTATTCTTTTGTAGGGATGTTCGTGGAGCGTGCCGCTACTTTGTTTTCGCTTTTAATTAAAACGAGTCCAGACGAGAAATGCTCTGAGGTGCCATTTTAAAAGCAGAATAATTAGAGCCGGTACAATTGTTATGTTTTTAAACATTATACTATTTAAACTATGACAAATCATAGACTACGTCAAATAATACATTTTAATTTTAATGAAACAAAAAATAATCTTAAATATACAGTTACAGACATGGGGTATAAATTTTAAATATAGTATATTCATAGATTCTGTAAGAGTACCCTTTACTGAAACTTTCAAATTTTCTAAGTGCCTTTATCCCTATTCTGGGTATTGGCAAACCTTTTAATGTATAACGAATAATTCTAAGTGAAAAACTTAAAAAACTGCAGTACCTTTGAATGATTATAATACTAATGATAAAATTACAGACAGGGTTACTTTTGGTGCACAAACAGTTTTAAATCCTACCGACTTCCCTGGACGAGTATAATATTAGCTTCGTGATATTTCTGGACATAGATCTAGCTTTATTTCATAAAATATTAGAAAATTTCACAGACAATCATAATATATCGTCGATATTGATATCCAAGCGTTTGGAAAACAAATTCTTCACGAAAGATACAATTTCTAGGGTAGGTATAAACGTCGATGTTAAAACTAGAACTCTTTTGAACATTCTCTAGAATAAACTGTGAAGCTTTAAAGACAGATTTGCGTGTTATTAAAACGAGAATTCTTGCTACCTGTTGGGACCGATATAAACTAGGTTTTAGTAGAGTTCAGTTCATATTGATTTTTTTCATTCTATTTTTTTAGTCATAACTTTTCTCATAACATCAAAACCTCCATAAATATTAATGTAAGTAATAAATCGCGCTGACAACTCAATACCTAAAGCTCATTATAAGCAACGGAATCATTTACTCTGTAACAACAATGCCTAAACCCTTTCCCTTTTGTTGCTCTGCTGAAAAAAATTTAATATAAAACATTTTCCCGGAGTTTATTTTTTCCATCTTTATTATCATTTTCTTTCGTTTCATAAATCTGAATATATCTTTTTATATTCGCACGCGTAACGTATCTTATTCATGTTTTAGTAACAATAAGGAGAAAGCTGTTCCCATGCTTTAAATGTTAATATTTGAGCTAACAAATATACGTGGAATTTAGTTAATAGCTTCTATAAACATGTTAATATAAATAAAATATACGTTAAAGATTTGCTGGTGTGTTATATTTCTGTTTTTGAATGTAGATGTGTAAAAATTTATAGTATTTAATTATTTTGAAAATAAATTAAAGTGTGGTAAAGCTTTTGACTTTCGAATTATACGTTTAGTACAAAATGTACATAAGAATTACAAATTTAAAATAAATAAAAATCACAATCAATCATCATACATGATGTTCTATGAGGAGATATAAAGAATAGTCATAAAATAAATAAATAATTACGACTTAGAAATATGAAATATGCATATACAATTTTTGTAAACCGATTTTGTTAATATAAATTTTAGATTCTGCAATAAAAATATTATTTTAACTTAACACAATACCACCCTCTGTGTTAACAGCCACTACTGAAACTGTAATAAATTTATAAGGGCATTTGTTATTGCGGCGATTTAGCGAAGTTGCTCACGTCAAAGCCGGCTTAGAATCTGTGTATTCAGGCCGCAGTTGTCAAACTCGGTAACGTCAATAGCCATCAATAATAACACTGAGCAATGTTTTGGCAACAGACCAAACTGGCTTCCAAGACAAACGAACGTTCACTGTTTACATCAGTCTTTCATTAGAACCGGACCGAGACCTTTCAAACCATTATTGAATATATGAGGACATGTTTAAGGACATCAGACAATTGATATTTTTCTGATAGGTTTAATTATGTTATTGAAAATATCAAATTCCATAGAGAATTTTGTTATGGAAGACATCAAACCATCTTCCTCATAGTTACAAAACAAAAGTATATTATCCTTATATGTATTACAATAATTCTAGAAAATTCAACGTATTTTGCTAGCACATTAAAGGTGTTTTTTGCTTGCTTTATCAAAAACAAAATATTAAAAGCAACGTTTCCGTTATGTTTAATGTACGTCGATGATATGAAAGCGCATATTCAGTTACACAAACGACCGAACTTATCAGTTGATTTAGTTAGGGGCCTGTTCAGTGGAACGCATATACCGTGTCACTCGTCAGCAGAACAAAACCATCGAGGCAATGAACAATTAAGTCGGAATCGCTCCGTCCGGGTGTTAATGTTGCTTAAAAACATCGAAAAATATTGTCTCGTTGAAAGCAAAACAATAAAAAGGTAAGGACAAAGACGAAGGACTTGCAAAATACTCAACGGAAAATCCTCTTACAGCAAATATTAAGCTTTCTTATGGGCTTTCAGAATTACCTGTTGACTAGCCGTTTTCTAATTTAAATATTATTTCTGTGAAATGGGGACTCACAGGATGTTATTATTTCTTGAAAAGAGGAAAGAACAACTCATTAAAATAAGAAAAAATATAAATGCAATTATATATGGAACTTCGTACTAAATGAAAAAATAATTTCATCCTAACCGTTTGTTATAAGTGAAATAATCCACTAAGTAATATTGTTTTCCTTAACATTATGACAATTAACATTTGATTTAATTTTCAAACTACATATGTATTTAAGTCCTTTAATTTGACAATCATTATAGAACTGAAGTAATAAAACTAGTCACACACTTAAAAAAATAGAATTACTTGTGTGTGAGTTATTCTATTTATAAAACATATAAATAAAATTTACGTATAAGTTAGTATATTAAAAGTCAAAACATATAAACGAAGCCAGTCCACGTATCTGTCGTCCTCAATCACGACTATCTGAAGCGAGATAGTTAACGTAGGCGCTATCTCGTGTTAATATATTGCGAAATTCTCACCGCAGCCTACTTTCTGTCCGATAATAAAGCGCTGCAGCGAAATAACGACACCCATATGTAATTTTGAACAGCGCTGTTTCGCTAACACATGAGTGTTGTGGCCAACTGCGTGACCCTGTTACGGATTATGCAGACTAAGGATTATATATTTTAAACTATTATTTATAGTGTGATGATATATTATATGTAATTATAAGCTAAATCTATTATGTGTAATTAGTGTCGGATACAAATTAAGTAGTTTAAATTACAGCGAAACTATTATTATAGGTTTGGAGATTATTAGATACAGTTACTAATTGAAGACTGTTAGTGGTCAGATATGATGTATATTATAATGATTATCTCACCTTTAACGTACAAGGAGGTCGGTTTGGAGAACTCAGTCCCAATGGCATTTTCGGCGACACATTCAAACTTGCCCTGATCCTCTTCCTCGCTCTTGACTATTTGTAGAGTACCTGAAAAATAACAAAACGTAGTAAAATAATGAGATACAAGATTTTCGCGAGTATTCATTTATGTGAAGTAAAATATTCTTACAATGTCGTATATTAAAACAGATAAAGTTTTAGTTTATTGTCATAACTAAAGTTTTAAATTCTATACAAAATATAATAATAGATTACAATTTAAAATTTTCATTACTATCAAGATGTGAATAACTTGTAACTGTGACGAATTTAATTAGTTGTTTTAAAAAGGGAAGTAAATTTTCGCGGCTGCACTTCAACAAGGAAATTCACGAATTCATTATTACATGGACTTTTGATAACTTTTCAGTTACCTTGATTACGGACAAACGAAATGAGAGTTTCGGCTTAAAGATAAGTACAAAAAATCGCGAAGAAAATCCTAAAAGCTATTATTTTTTAATGATTTTTTTTATTGTAAGAAATTTTTAAATAGTTATAATTCGAACCTATGTGCATTAAATATTATTATGAAATTACTTCAATATATCGATTACATTAAAAATTCAACTTATCGTAGTGATCAAAGAGAAAATAAAATGTACATAACCATTTTTCATGATCGTGTATCGTATATTAATCGTAACCAGTACTCGATATGGTTTTTATTCGAATATATTTATGTGATATTTTTGCATCATAAATAATAATCACATTTGTGTTATAAAATGTATGAATTTATTGATATGGATATCAGATGTCGTGTAATTAATGTAACAGTTTATTCTCATAGTCTAGGTAATTTTACTACAGTGTGGTAATATTGTATTTAAATTCTATAATTTATTTGTTTTAAGAATATTGGACTTAGAAAAATTCAGCAAAAATTATGAGTTTATTTCCTTCATTAGAGAAATAATAATAAAGTTGTGTATTTTAAATACGCAAAGATAATTTTTATGATCTTAAATTCGTGCAAAGAAAAAAGTAAATTAAATTACGAATTTGACGTTGTAAAGTCATCGATCATCTGGTTGATTTAAAAGAAGTGTTTTTAAATTCAAAAAGTTAAACGACAATGGTCAATATCAAAGCAAAACAAATCAATAAATGGTCAATATCAAATGCAAATATTAAAAAAAAAGTATCCAGTGTGTTCACATTTCTATTTTTTATACTAATTTAGATTATTGTGTTGGTTTAATTATTTTTATTTCATATCATAGGTAACCTTCATATATTAGAACAGGCGAAAGTACTGGGAAAGTGATTCAGTAAATGTCCTGATATACTAACTTTCTTTATCAATTCCCAAAGCTAGGTCCCATTTAAATTGAATAAATGTTTGTAACACGTAAAGTGAGTATTCTATTTGGCATTCATCGAATAACCCTCCATCCAGTACAACTTGAGGACTGTCAAAGAGGAATTGAAACAATGTTACTACAAGACAGTGGACAAAACAATACAGTTCTTCCACCTAGAATCAATTTACAAAAGAATATACTTTAGAAACAGTATAAAAATGTTACTGCCACCAACTACTAGATGGCACTAGTAGTTGTTTAATGTTTATATCGCGGTATCAATTTGTTTTTCCGATAAGGACGCATATTAAGGCGTTTTTGCTTCTACGCATTACGCATAGGTATCTTAGAAATTCAATATTTTTTAGAGTCGGACACTTACATACATAAGTGTGACCACTAGTATGTTATAATAAAAATCTTCTTTTGTTTAGATATATAAGGACTTTTAACAAGGAATAATACATTATATGATTAAACACTAAAAATGCAACTTTCTCTACATATGTATAATCAATTGACATTCTTCTATAAACAAAGCTTACAAGTTACATTTGTATAAGGCATATTGAACCTTATCCTTAACTTGTAAAGTAAACTTTAAATTAAATTAGTGTTTGTAACACGTATAGCGAACATTCTATTTAGTATTCGTTTATCGATGCTGGGTACGTGAGAGCAGAAGTTGAACAAGTCGTAAACAACGACGCGGGCACACATACATTAATATTTATAGGGAAAATTCTAACTATAACTAAAGTTCAACTAACAAATTATACTAGATAAAATAATCGAGCATAATTAATTGATTCTATATTCCAATAGTAGAAAAGAAATGTCTTTGTTTGAAATTTTGTGATAATACACACCGATAACTTAATCTCTACTAATATTATAAAGCTGAAGAGTTTGTTTGTTTGTTTGAAAGCGCTAATCTCTGAAACTACTGGTTCGAATTGAATAATTCTTTTTGTGTTGGATAGTCCAGTTACCGAGGAAGGCTGTGGGCTATATAACATCACGCTACGACCAATAGGAGCAAAGATATAGTGGTAAATGTGTAAAAAACGGGAGAAATTATTTCATCTTTGAAGCCTTCCGTTGCGTGCGCCGTGAAAACGGTTCAAGATACACAAAAAATATGTATTAAAGAATAATAGCTCTTTTAATGATTTAAAAAACAGTCGGCGACAGTATATGTCTATCTTTTAAGATTAACTCACAAAAACCATTTTTATGGTACCTAATTTTGTCGAAATAATTTTTTTAAGTTGTATCAACATAATAATATTAATCTTTATTCACATAAACAAATAAATATGTTGTTGGTTAAGAGTACTTCATTATTAATAAAAAAAAAACATAGGTTTTATCCTGAAAATTCTACGGGAACTCGACCATTCCGAAAACCCCGCAAGAACGGGAACTATGTGGGAAAAACCAAAAATCTGTCGGAAGTCACTATTCCACGCGGACGAAGCCGCGGCAAAAGCTAGTGTTATAATATGTAGTGTCACTAATAGAAATGTAAGATTTATATCGAACAATTTACGTATTTATAATAAATTATACATAAAAGAAACATCTTCGTGCCTTGCTAAATATAAAGTTTGACTATTTAATGTCAAGTTCATTCATTCGAACAAAATTTTAAATAAGGATACCAATTTTTCCATCACGTATTAATGTGGAAATTTTCAAAGAAAACTGGAACAGTGAGTTGTGTCATTCAAAATCAAATTAAGGTCGCAACAGTGATCTAGGAATCTAAGTATAATTTAGAATTAAGGTAGCGATGTAAGCAGTCCCTGGTACAGATATATATCACACATGATATCTTGATAATAATGTTACATTATGGGTATTCTGTTATGGGTTTATACATTAATTTGTGCTTCATGATGGTAGTTAATAATAAGGAATATATTAAATTGACAGGATTATAATAATTTGGAATTAATATTAACTGACATGATATTTGTATGATAAACACAATTTAAAACTATATTTGATTCATCAGTTCGGAAAATACTAACCTAATGGTATAGGAACTAGTTTTTGAAAGTATTTTAGAACTTGAAGAGCAAAGCTTTGTTTATTTTTAAATGTCAACATCATTTCATATTTTCAGTAAGGTAAAAAAAAAAATTACATACATACATCTGAAAATAAATGAACTATTTTTATATGGAGATGATATAAAAGTTCTTTCATTCTGTGACATTCAGAGACAAATATTTGTGTGATGAATACATCATAGAGAAACAGAAAACCAGGGACGTGAATATTAGTTTGATCATTAATATAAGTTAGTTAATAATTACAATAAATGCTCGTACATAGTTTATCTTGACGGATGACGTTCCGACGTAGGGGCTTCATAAATCAACACACACAACAATCAGTCACATCGTTCATTACAAGTTAGTTGGTCATAAGTGTCCTTCGTTGGATCATTGTAACCACTTAATCAACTGACTTGGCGTAAACTAAACCTTACCTCCCTAACCGACCTAAGAGCTAGATTAAACGCGGAGCTGTGATAAAGCATCTTTAACCACACAAATCTGACCCCCAAGACGTACTCAGCTGGGTATTATAGCGACTGGCCGTGTTTACATTGCGGATCAAGACTAACTGGTTGTGTATAATACCGCTACGAGCCGGCCATTCCGTTGGACGTTTATGAATAGCGCTTATTTTTCTTTTAATTACGCCGCCACCGCTGTCTGTGGGAGCATTCCGTTGACACGGCCTCGGCATAAAACACTTTCATGATGATATATTCACTAATACAGAACGTACACATTCATTAATTTAACACGTACAGGAACCAAACAAAGAGAACGTCACAAAATAACCATGGTCACACTAATGCTTACGAAAATATTTTGTACTATAACACAAACATGCACCGTGTTTTAATTAAACTTCAACATTTTGGCCATAAAGAAGAAAACATATCTTACTTTGCTGTTTTAAATAGAAGAAATATAATAAGAGATGAAAATATTCTTAAACCAATTAACATTTTAATCACAACAAAGCAGGGATCCTTGAGAGTATATAAATCGTGTCGGTTCAAATGTCAGAACACACTTCATAATATTAATCAGTCATACCAGTCAACAATGTATAGTATATAAGTGTGTACAACAAACAGAGAACATACTATATTATATACATGTCGTATGCTATGATGTAGACAACTTAATTAAATAGCATACAACATTGCAAATATATGGCTAACGTTTTGTATTGCGTTCGAGTTGTGTACACTTATGCTCTATATAATTACGTGTCCCACATAAACTAACATATGATATTACAAAATACAGTACATATATAGATATATGTTTGTAAGTGATTAAATTTTGATATTACGATGTACTGAGATGTTCATTAAATACTAAATATTAGAGTGGATAGTACATAGCTGCTACTAAATTCTTATGTCTTCTTTGTAAGGAATAAAATTAAAAACAAATAAAAATGTTTGCGTTAAAACGTCCACCTACTTAAAGATCATCTTCAAACATATATAAACTGTGTGTATGATCGACATTTGTTTATTTTTTAATTGTAATAAAGTCACGACTTTAGTAATGTACCTATAAACGTGTCAAAGGAACCGATGTTGTGACAGTATTGACTCTCCTGGATACGTTCAAACAAAGAGGAACTGCCAATCTAAACAAATGAGGATCCGAATGACTTGCTGCCCTCATCAACATTACGTCACTATATAATACTGCTTTTTTTGGAAGTATTCTTACATAAAATTAAGATAAATAGCGTTTTCTTTACATTCATTGTTTCCTTGATATTGTTTCACTTGTCATGTATGAATATTTAAACAGCAGGTAGTATTTCATCTCAACTTAATATAGAATAGGTGTTACAAAAATATGCGAAACGTCTGTCCGCGCAAGATTTATAACTATCAATTCAGAAGGGATGATAAATTGAAAAGTAATTCGAGAATTATATCCATTCGAACAAAAGAACAAAGAATAGTTAGCATAGATAGGTGTTATGAAAGTTGTAGAAGATAATTTCATTTCTTTACTATTTGTTCACATTTTCTTTACTAAAAATGAAAAAAAAAAATATTTCTCTTTCAAATAAAAAAAAACACTTCTAGAAATTAAAATCGAAGTACACTGCAAACAGAAAGACCTTAGGAAATTCGCTACAACCGCAGCGACGTTAAATAATTCGAAGAGGCCAACAGGAACGTTTGTGAATTTGACAAATTGCGAAACAGTGGAAGCTATTTTAGCATTAACGATAAATAAAATACAGGCTATAATGGCGCGCTTTTATTTTAGTTTTCTACATCCGGCGTCTTAGTGTAATCCCCGGGTCCCTACACGTAGACGTCACTCTTTTATTTGATTACCGGGAAAGCCTCGGGGCCTTGCGATTTCGTCCCTGACATGTTTGCGATTATGGTGCTCATTTTTTCCGCAGGAAACTGTCATCTGTCTTTGCCAAGGATCTTAGGTCGGCTGAATGTCTGAACACAGGCTAGCATAGCCTTATCTGTAAGCAGTGATTCTACTTTTACAGTTATTTTATTTTACTTGTACGTAGCCTTTAAGTGAAAAAAAGTATTATTTTTATCATTACAATTTACAGAACTTAAAACTATTATCTTTTTACTATTACGTCGTTAACTAATAGTAACTTTATATGAACAAAATTAAAGAGAGACGTATAAAAAGCTCGTGGAAGCGACACGGGGCGTGGCTGGTTCAGAACATACGACCTCAATCAAGACGAAGACCGCCCAGCAGTGTTATTGTTGCTGGAATTAAGACCCGCTTTTTGTTAGAACAACAGACGACCATACCGTCTCATTGAGACTCGGGACCGGCATTTGTATGCAAATGAATCGTAATCTCGCCCCGTAGGCCGCAATCACGTCTATATCTACCTAGACGGAAGGATTCAACAAGATTTGATAACGCTCAAATATTTACTACCAATTCCTACCATGTATAACAAGATGTATCAATCGATAGAACAAAATTATATGTATTAAAAAATTCTTGTAGAAAGAAATTAAATACCATATCCAAACATTAGTCATCCGTGTCGTATCTGTCCAAGTTAAGTATTTAATAAAGCGGACATCGTAAACCCTATCTTTGTTGCGTATAATTTATAAGCTTAATAAGAGACGGTCAAATAACAATTCTCTATAAAAGTCATACCTTAGTTGGGATTAATTCGGGTCGTTACGTTAATAATTTAATGGACCAAAACAAAGAAAGCTGTTAGATCCTTCCATTCATCATGATATAATATAATCGTATTTGATACATTTTAATATTTATCGCAACATGATACCATAAAGACACATCTGTAATTCCATTTAGCAAGATGTTATTCATTAATATATAAGTATAATAAATTATTATAGTAGGAGAGACGCTCGATTGATACGAAACGCGACTGAACCATCAATCCTTGTAATTCGACAATCCAAAGTTTTACGTTTATAATTTACTTTATCATTGGCACAAATTCGTCTCGTCGGATGATCCGAAACGACAACAGACGTTCAGTTCAAAATGCTCACGATCCCCTCCATTTAATACAAGTCATTAATATACCTTATAAAATATTGGACCGCGAAATAATCCTCTCGAATAAATTAAAATAATGAGATTAAAGCTCAAGGAAGTCTTGTTCTAACTGAATTTAAATTAGTTCTACCTCTTCTAGGGTGCATAATAATATTAAAATTAAATTTATTAACGTTCATAATACGCTCGGATGAATTTTTGGCTTTCGCGTGAAGCTACTTAAGTAAATTGATGGTTTGGTTTAGCATTTTAAAAATATATGAAAGTATTCGAGCACGGCACGAGCCGGCTCTCGTAACATATATGTAGTAAAAGTATTAAGATACAAACGATAACTGACTAGCAAAATAAAGCATAAGATTCAATGTAATTCAGGAAGTATTTAAAGACAGAAAACTAAAATAAGCCATAAATAACACATCTAACAGAAGAAATTATCGAAGGCATTATAAATATTAAATAACTTTTATATAATTTAATAACAATAATAAATTAACCATAATATTTTTTCACTCCGACTAAAAGCTAATTAATTAAAGGCGTTCATCAAAGAGGGTAAAAAAAATCAAATTTAATAAGGAAAATTTTTGTGACGTTTAATTCATGTAACTAGGTTGTAAGGTGTCATATTTCTGTGTCATAATTAATTTTATTGTTGCTATGATCGCTTTTGTTCTTAATTAAAACATTTTTATTTTGTTTTTTATTATAATTAAAATTGCTAAACTGTAATGACATTCTTATGGTTGCGGTGAAAAAATAAGTGTTCCTTAAATATCAATGTCGTTCATAATTACGAGAGAAGAATTGAAAATAGTATTAGTTTTCTAATAAGAGGAAAGGGATAAACTTACCGTGCATTTTATCATTCAATAGCGCGTATCTGGGATTGGAGGCTACATCCAGTGGGAGAGAATTCCATAGCCATCTCACTCGCGGTGATGGGCTGCCGTTAGCCTGACACGGCAAGGTGGCCGTGTGACCGACTTCTACTACCATGGTTGTAGGGGGTGGCGTGATACTAGGAAACCCTGGTGGCACCTTGTCAGCTGCAACAAAAAATATATCATTGTTTTATCATTATCATATCATCACATACATTCACGCGATATAATATATTAAACCGCAATGTAAATAAAAATACAATTGATAATCAAAATTATTCCAATCAACGAAACATAACAAGGGAACGGAAACAGATTCAGTCCCGCCGAGTTTTGAACATTGTCCGGAAATATCTTGCGAAATCTTAAAACGCCAGTAAAATGTGAGATAGTGAAATGTTAATTCCCAGAATGAAATTTCATGCTCGAGTCCCGACCGAACTTAACGAAATTTGATTAAGTAACAAAACTGACGTTATTCCTTGTTGCGAGTAAGTATTGTGCGGGGGATTGTGAATATAGAATGATGTTTATAAAACATGAAGTGGCTGTTACCTTAAAACTTTAATCAATTTACGTAAACTATGAAAAAAATAAAAAGAGATATAGTTATTTTTATATACATAATGATAACAAATTATATGTTTTAAGTGTTAGAACGTGTTACTTCATTAGCTAAATGCCACAGTCTGAATTTAAAAAAATGTATGTATAATCAAAACACAATTACATCCATAGTAAATAGCAGGTTACCATGCAGTACATTTTTATTATATTAATAAAATTAATTATAATTGCTTATAACAATACATCTTCGGTTTTTGTTAACAAACAGGGCAATTTGATCTCCCATATATATATTATTACTCCAAACATAAAAGCATAATACCTAATCGACTTAAACATACAAGAATATTTAACATAAATAATAACAGACCTTAATGTATTACAATGTGGTCTATATTCCAATGTTGTAAGCATTTTAATTGGGTAATAACACATGTAGGTTTCATTGTAGACTATTGTTGGGCTCAATGGCTATCGTAAACATAAGCACGAGTGCAGACTGTACCAATTAAATTAAGATATTATGAATGAGTTTCTTCTACAATTATGATTCAGTCTTACAATATATTCAAGAAAAGCATCTTGTATTACCACATGCATAGTTAAGAAAGAGTATAAAAAAATTAAAATCTTGTACAAAATAATATATAATAATCTCTTAAGAGAATTATAAAACGAATTATATATAATTAATATATTTAAATATAATTATTTATGTCTATGCCTTACTGTTTGTTAGTGGGACGTGCTGACTACTAGTGACTTGTAGTGTATTAGCATGAAACTAGATTAACCTACCAATCTGTATCGGATGTCATTGAGATTGTGAAAATGATAAGTGTCCTGTTTGTGATCTTCAAACAGATTTTTTTCTCTCAAACTATATTTGTCACGTAGAGAAATCGTGAAGTAGGTATTGTACATATATTTATTTTTAATAAAATTTTTTTTTGTCTGTAATGAAAACAAAACGTATGTATTAAAGTTGATAGATATTATTTATTTTAATATAAAACTGAAATTAATATTAAATCAGTTAAAGTTCATTGCATTTATAACTGATAATTTTTATGTCATATGTACCATAAACATCACCTCCCATGCCTTTAGTATTAAACGAATATTAGTAAAGTTATTAGATTATTAAGTTTAAAGAGATTGTATTATATTTAATTAAAACATATTTTTTGTCAATATATTTTGCTACAATGGTCCAAAACAACGACGGCAACAATTTATATGTCCAAACATATTTTTTCAGAGAATCAATAATTAAAGCGTTGAAAATTAATAAATTAGTTTTTCAATTTAATATAAAACAATAACAAGGAAAATTGCATCGCCTGTTATATATAGGTCTAAAAGCCTTTTACTTCATAAAAAATATATAATATTAAAATTCTTTCATAATAATTTATTTAACAATATGACGTCATCCCCGTCACGTCAAGTCAGCTCGTCTGTTGATAACAAACTTTTATGATGATAATTAAATTTATTATTTCGGCTACGGTTCACTTTATATTTTTATAAATATAATAAAAAGTATTCAATGGTAAAGTTTAATAGAATAAATTGTTTTATGGAGGTCACAATACTTAATGTTTATAATCAGAAGTATAAAAGGGAGATATTATAATTATTATCCTAATTATTGTACGTAATATTAGAGACCAACTGTAATTATTGACGTCTGATATGAAGCATTTTCTAGAAGCTTCTTGAAAAACTAAACAAGAACATCCTTTACTTCATATAAGTTAAAATACACTGCTTTCCTCGCAATATCAATTACTGAAGGATAATTGGATACTTTCTCCTCTTGATTTCAGAGTGCTTTAACAAGATTACGAGCTTTTTATAGTGTACTATCTTATCAAGCTTTAAAAGAATTTCGAGATCCAGAGGAAATTCAACGAAAATGATGATGGAATCCCTTATATATCTAATTCGGTTCATACATTTATACTCTAAGCATATTTTCCATAATGTATTTCGGAATAGCAAGTGTCCTATGAAGTGAACTAACTACATTTCGTTCAAGACGATCACGTCGCCGGGACGGTCCGTCTCAATGCGACCATACATTAATTTATATGGGCAGTTAATGTAATGACTGCTTCAATAAATTACAATTTGCGGTGAGTCTGGGTGCAGGCTGCGTAATTAATATCAAGTTGATGTAAAATTTATCACCATCACATCACAATTTATGATAATAAACCTTATTACCTAATAATAAAGCTGATATTTTATTTTACTCTAATATACGGAATCTATTTATCGTCTGAATAATTTTGAACCCCATTTACACAGGCTTAAAGTACATATTGAATGCGTTCCTTCCCTAGAGCTTTTTAAATGTTGAAACTGGGACTAGTGAATTTTATCGCGATGGCTGGATCATATAATTTTTCTTTGTATTTTATACGTCAGAAATATTAATGTATTGGACTATCATGATGGATACGTATGAGAAACAATACAAAATCCCCGAGGATATTTGTGCGTCGGCCTCCAGACCAGACATATTTCTATATTCGCGTATTTTAAAGCGCGTTGTCATGATAGAGCTTACGGTGCCTTGGGAAACCAACATCCCCAAAGACCATGCCATCAAGGTCAATAAGTATTACGAGCTCACTAACGAACTAACTCGAAATAGGTTCGTCGTTGATTTGTACGCGGTAGAGGTGGGAGCGAGAGGTATAACAGCTAAATCTCTCTATAACCTACTAAAAGACTTGGGCCTGTCCAGAACTAACATTAATTCATTCTTAGAACGTACGTCGAAGGCAGCCCTAGTAGGTTCTTTTCAAATTTGGTTAGGTAGGGAGAGGAACTTGGACAGTGGAGGTGAGCGTATAACGCGCGTTAGTTAAGGGGCCCCTTAAACCTACACCTGGGTCGCAAGTCCCAGGCACTGTTGAAGCTCCTCTCCCTGCAACGCGATGGACCCGGCACCCGCACGGTGAATCCATCGAATGCTAAGAGGTTTCTTCTCATGGATTTCTAATTTAGACCCGTGTTTGGGAAACTTAACGATTCTGTTATCCCAAAACTTTTCATACGGATAGCCATTTGTTTTGTATTGAGGTTATACTAAGTTACGAAGAATTCTTAAGTTATATTACTGTTGGGTACCATTAATATTTATTATAATTTGACAAACTGATAGAATTTTATTAAGTAGATTTTTCTTTTGTAAATTCACTGTTAGTTAAACGTGTTGTTTAAGTAAGAATAATACTGTATTTCCATTAGAAAGCGAATAGAAGGGCCGAAACGTTGAATAGGGTTGGAGGTAGCGCCAGTTTACTGAATAAGACGTCTGAACAATACGATCCTGGCGTTATCTTAACGACGGATACTTACATTATGTTGTTATCAATGAACAATTTACATAGCAAAGTAACTGACGATAGGCTTTCTAGTCTTGACCGCCTGTAAAAACACACCGTTATAATTAATTCGGTCAATGCGTATGTATTATATATTTTCATGACGTAAAATGTTTAACCATGCAACTCTCGCGTTTTATGTTTACCAGAATACATGAAAGATTCATTTTATTCATGAATATATCAAAAGGTTTAAAAATGTTAAGCAAAATAAAGCTCGATATGGTTTTTTATGTCGTTACTTGCTTTTGTTGTTAAAGATAAAAGAAAACCCACTATGTGAATACTTGATTTACATTGAAGTATTCTTTTAAAGGACATTGGGTGTCATATGATTAGAGGGTCAACAAAAATTCGATACTAGAAGACGATATCCATTGTTATAACAAAATTATATGAATTAAGTATCAATTAGTTCAAAGGAAAATATATTTTAAATATATATGTTAAGTGGGGTAAATAAAATTGTTCAAAATTTATTAGCCTAATAAAATAAAGGGTAGGAATAAATTAAAGCTTTAACAAAACAAGTTCAATATAATAAACAGTTATTTCGTGGAGACGTAATACTAAGAATTAATAAAATGTGTGGTATAGTTTTTAGGCACATTATAATTATATTGTTTCTACACTTTTCATGTTAATTTTTTTGAGTGATGTAATATAAAAGCAAACAATAATGACAAAACTGATATTTGTTACAATTATATCGTAGACTTTCGCGAGTATTCATTTAAATGATACTAATATTTTTCGGATTTGATACCGAAACTGTGATCACGGTTGCTGAAAAGTAACCGAAACGTCGGGAGTATGTATGTAGTTTAAAAAAATAAATACGCGTAGTATAATCCGAAAAAATATTAGTATCATTTCACTGATAATAGTTATATTTATGTAATGTCAAACTGTGTTTTTTTTCTCCATCTCATGTGAGCGATGTCTTTGATTCTTTACTAAGGAAAGTTCGAATCCATTGAAGAAAAAGGAACCCAATTTAATATCGTTACATACGTAGCGTGGGTTTGTTGTAATATACATTGAGGCAGAAAAGGGAAACGGCCATTTGATATTTCTTTCCAAATGATAGATAAAATGTCAAGGTCGCATTCACTGAGCTGTGTAACGAGCTACAAAATACAAAGTTACTCTTTAACATTTAATATTTTCATCTCGTTTCATGTAACCCATACAGTTGTGTGTTACAGCGCTTGTTTCATTAATATGTACGGATTGTGCGTATATCTTTTAAGATTATTTTACGATTGGACAATTTTGTTTCTTCTTGCCATAAATCGCTCGCAGTTTTCGATCAGAGCATAAAGATATGATAACGTGCTATTACTAGGTATGATAAATGTATTACTAGGGAACTAGGAATATTTAAAAAAAATTGTGTCATTTCTTTTTTACATGAGAACTGCCCATCTTAAATAACTCTCGATTTTATTTTGCATATAAACCTTGGTCACATTTTATATAACATGAACATGTATACCATATGTTTTTAGGAAAAATATTAGGATGGAAAGTATTTTAGTTCCATACATCAAACGAGCTGGAATTATGCTTTTCATAGTAATGATATTCATCAGAGATTATAACTTGATTATCGCAGGGAATAAACCTTTTATAGCATGGAGGATGACCAAAATTAAAGATTTATATACTCGTAGCATAAATACATAGTTTATATTGAACTGTAATAAAACAAAAAATGTGTAAGGACATTACTTAGTAAAATAATAATAATTTATATTAAGGACTGATAAAATGAAAATGGATCTTAATCTAAATAGAAGAAAAAATTAAACTTCGTAGAATTTATTAATTAACAGGATTTTTTTTGTTATTTCTAAACTTTTTAGAAAGGTCCTTTTTGTTAGAAAAGTTAAAGGTATTTAGTTCAGACTAAATATAAAAAAATAATAGTATTGAAATTGGATTGTTTTATAAAATAATAGTTCATTTATTGTTTTAGTATAGCTCTTCTTAAATTATTTTTTATTTAGGTAAGTAAAATAAAATATGTCATAGTAAATCTGGAACTTTACGAGACACCATTGTTTCCTTACACTGTAAATTATCAGAAAATTTAACTCGAAATATGATTGATAGGTAAAAGGATAAAATGAGACGGGCTCAATGAAATAATATCTGTTAGGACGATCTAGAAAAGATTCAAAAAGGTGATTTTGCTCTCAATTATAGAGTTAAAATATTTTGAAGTTAATATATATGTATATGAAGTTATGACCAACGAATTAACGAAGAGAACATACTCGTAGTTCGTAATCTTCATCTGTATTATATATACATTTCAGTAAAGTTGCTGAGTAAAATTATCATGACCTTTGACTTACGTTTAAATTCAATGTTTTCTCTGTAAGATAAATAAAATGATCCTTCATTCTTTTGTTAAAATCTAGATTTTATACTATGTAAGTTAGTCGGTATTTTTGCTCATATGACGCTACTCGACATAATAATGGAAGTAGTTTTTTCGGCTTGTTTTCTTTCATCAATATTCTACATTTATGCCCCTCGATGTACTTTAGATATATGTATGAAAATATTTAGGAATTTGACAAATGGATCTGATTGTTATTAAAGTTTTTCTCTATTTACATAGAGATAATAAAAATTGAGCAAAAACTGATATATGTATGTAAACAAAATTTAAAGTGGACTTTTATTTGAGACGATATGTTGTAATAACTTAGTCTGCAATATGAATGACTTAAAACGTTAGGCATTATGTAAATGAATGTACAGAGAGAGAGGAAAAATAAATGACAAAATATATGGTTCTTTCGGATTTGCTGCCATATAGGTTACATCGCGTATACGGCCTATACTTTTAAGATATCAGTTCAATATGAAGATACTAGATTTGAACTTAAAAATGTTACGTAATACAAATTTTTCATTATACCTAAAAAAATATATAGAAAAGGTAAACTTTCCGTAGGCTCAGTTTGTGGAAACATGATATTAAATTTTAATTTCTTACTTGGATAGTATTTTTTCTTAAGAGAAACCCCAAAACGTCTTTTAAGACAAAATTAATTTTCATTAAAGAAACCGACGCACTTTTGATGGAGAGGCCCTTGAGAAAAGCTCTTTATTGTTTTATGTACTTAATGACATGAAATATGAATTCTTATTATAAAAATACATTATATATGTATATAGTAAAAGGAAATTTACGTCATGTTATATATATTAAAACGCCAGTTAGTTTTAGTTATCTTTTTTGTAGAAACACAAGCTTAACGGGAATTTTAATGTGATTTAGTATGAATTCCATTGACGCATATTGAATCTCGGCCATGAGAGTTATAGCTAGACAAGGGTAGGGTGGAATAAATTTAAGATGGTTTTAATAAGGCAGTCCCTCTGGATCTATCAAAATAACTTAAAATCAATTCGTTTCAAAACGAACAAGTAGCCAGCATTATTATTGTAAGTATAGATATAATTGTAAAACTATGTAGTATAGAATTATTGTTATTTTCGTTATGTTTAAATAATTCCCTAGTCATTTTTATTAAGGCATCGTGTATTCGTGACTAATCACAGTGAAACATTATCATAAGACATCTACAAGTAATAAAAAGTTGAAATTAATTAAGCGTTCTAATCGAAAATCTGTGTCGTTTTATAAATTACACGTAATTATGATATTGAAATTTTGCTTTCCCTTTAAATAATTTTTCTGTTCAAATATTCAGGTTTTGAAGTAATTGTTATAAAATAATTGGACACTGTGTCAAATGATTTCAAATCTTGTAAAAAGATTTTTTTCATATATTTATATAAAAAAACATGATTTTTTTACTCTCATGGTTATGTCCTCATTATTAGATATATTGTCCAAATTGTGTTATCATTAGATTAAATTAAAAAATCTGGTTTGAAATTTAAAAGATTTTTTTTGTAAAGAAATTACTACTATTTTCCCTAAATATTACAATGGTAAGACCATTCAGATATACAATGCATACAAGTCTTCTTAGTATATTTAGTATATAAATCCGTTAAACCCACGGAACCGTTGAACTTATCTGTGTAATATGATAACGTTATCAGTAGGTACACTTTAACGAGATGCTGATAGCATGAATTGTAAGCGTCGACTACAGAAGGTAGCGAGCACACGGCTTTATCCCAAAACACAATCTAGTTAGGCTCATGTTTTTATATACGTAAACAGTCGACAAAATCTTTTAAAACGACGTAACAAAAAAAATCTTAATATGAGAAGAAATGAGAATGTTTAAAGGAAGGACGTGAACGAGAGAATTCTGATAAAATAAGTAATTTCAACAGCACTTACAACAGTAATTAAATGTTAGGAAGGAAGGGGAACAAAGAGCTGAAATACTAAGAAAGCTGCAAGCTTCAGATAGTGGTGAGAAAAAAAGGAAATGGCGGACGTCTTTGCGGCGCACAAAAGAACGTTTTAGGTTTAAATTTAAAATTCGTACAAGATTTTCTATTATTCATAAAGATTAATAATGTGCATTGCATGGAAGAACTCACTGTGGTATACTGTTACTGTGCAACTATTGCAAATTATATTTCATAAAATATTATATATATATATATATATATATATATATATATATATATATATATATATATATATATATATATATATATATATACTTTTGTAATATATATTGCTTAATTAGTAAAATGAATATAAAATAACTATAAATGAACACTTCATAGACTATAAAACTCGAAAATATATATAATTTTACCCTTTTCAAATATACAAACAATGCGAGTCCAAGTGGTGAAAATTAGTTTGAAAATTTTAATTAAAAAGCAAAGCATTCCCCTATGCGGAGTATTTAATTGCGAGTAATCGGAGGCAGCTTGATAACAATCCACACCATATACGGATTATTAACATTTCAACCTTTATCAATATTAACTTAAAGTTCAAAATCTTAGGTTCATATGATTTTCTTGAAAGAGGTTTTGTTCCCGAAATTAAATAGTAGATTAAATTCATAATTTGAAAAAGTTATCACATTTTCAAATTTTTATACGGCTGTAATGTTTAGTTCTTTAAGAATAAGAGATAACTATTTGGTATTATCTTGAATATATACATATATAGAAATATTTTTACAGCCTACATTACTTCGAAAAATATTTTAGATCAGAATATTGAACATACCAAGCCTATCCTTTTAATATTGTTCGAGTCATATTTCAAAATTACACGTTTTCTTGGCTTTATCAAACCGTTGACTCGATTTACTTCATTCTCATAAAGGCTTCAAAGGTTTACGAGTCAGGTATCGAGAATTTCGAAGAAAGTAATTCGTCTTTCAATAACGTAACCCGATTCGACAGCATTAAAATCTCTGGGGACAAATTTGCTGGTTTCGTATTTATAGAGATTAATAAATTAGTTTCGATTCGTAATTCGATTCCCATACAGATTCCTTTTTTGTTTTGTACAGCAAATCATTTTTAATTTCAATTGATGTATGCAAGCCCAGCTTCCATTTTTAAATAGTAATATGTGTATCTTTACGTCGAATTTACGTAAAACGTTGACGTGTGTGAAAACAAGCAACAAGTTATTTTTGACTCTCCATACGGAGTCGAAAAAAGATATGTCCATTATAATAAGAGTGTGTTAAGATTTGAACGTCATGTCCCATCGTAAATAGTCGCATGAAATGTGAGCAATAATATAAAAAAATATGTTAAACCTTACTTAGAACGTATTTAAAATAACTAAATAATAACTCATAAGGATATACTTTTTAAAATTCATCTTACAACCTTAGAAACTAGGTGCATTCGAGCATACACTATTTTTTATAATACCATTGACTATAAACCCAAATCGTGAGCCGGCGTCGTGACTTACAGTAATTTAAACATAGCAACGCTCGAGTATTAGGGGTCCTTTGAAGGGGTCATTCCGCCAGCAAATTTCCAACAATAACTGAAACTGGAGCAATTTTAGGGCTCTCGTCATCCGAGGATTACATTATGATGACACGTAGTCAAGTGACACTAGGAATAGTGTTACACTTAAGGCGGGGTACGTGACAATACTTTACATTTTTGTGATACTAACAAGACACATGTCTTTCTAAGAAATTCCTCTTGCATGAAGTGTTCTATATTTATCATCTATTTACGTATTTCTGAAGAAATTGTGAACTTATTCAATTCAATGAAAAATCAAATGGATTACTATAATTGCAGTGTGTTTTATAAATGAATGAATCCAGAATCACACATACGAATAAAGTTAATTATGGTTTTCGCTTATAATACGCTTTCTCGCTCGAAATCCGCGAGATTGCCGTTTGGCCCGGGAATGCATGAATTTAAGCATGAGACGCGAATATTCTTTGTTCCAACGTAATTTATTATTTAAATGCAAACTGAGAACCGCTATGCTGCATTATATTTGTTAGTTTTTTTTTTGTAAATCTGTTAATTAACTCGTAGGGGCCCGTAGGAGAAGCAATTGTTATTGATTCGACCTACGTCTTCTTTATTCTATTGGCAAACTGTAATCTAAAATAGAACAGAAATAAAACATCCCGGCTTAACATTTAAATAAATAAAGATGTGACATTAGTTTCTCATATGTGAGTCACATTTAGTCTGAAGATCAAACCAACCAACCGAACATAATCGCGTTTCATTTCTTCATGTCATTTGTGGTCGGATGTTATTATAACAAATTTGATAACAAAAGATATTCGTGTAAACAGCCCTAATGTGTCCTATTGTTTATGATATAGGGTCTGTATTGCGGTAATGTATTATGTTCCATTTGGCCCACCGTACAACAAAGATTCTACATTATCCAATTTCTAGGAGATGTACAAAGACAATGAGCAGCGATATTGATGCCGTTCTGTCGAATTGAGTTATGTCCCTTACAACAAAAATGGCGGAATGACAATGTCAATGTTATTTCCGTTGTGAAATCACAAAATAAATATATCTTATTTGCAAAAAATATAGAAGACGTTACGGATTTAATTGATGAAATAAATATACCTTCTTCTGGTTATATTTACTTAGGTTTTATTATTGTTTGTTATAGTAAACAATAGTTTCACCCAAAAGATTTATTGACGACAATTATAGTCGTTGACATTGTTTTACAATAATTTGTATCTCTTCAAACACAACAGTAACGGAGCCGTGCCCGGGGGGTTTGTGTTATCTGGTATGGAAATGAATATGTGCTTATGTCCCGAGGTAAGCGTACTTTTGATAAGGATACAGAATATGCCTTAGAAACGTCGCCTTATCAGTGATTTTGGTTTTTCCTAAAATGTTGGATGAAAAAATAGAATATATGCTTTTTAAATTGTTTCTGCATTTTTATATATAATAAAAAAGTAATATTTATACGCACTGGTATACGAAAACAAAAATTATTTAAAGTATATAAGGAACTTATGTTTAATGTTTTCATTTACAAAATGTTTTGACGAATCTATAAATAATTTTTTTTAAATAAAATTTATTATCAACACATATCATTTGTTATTGAACGTAACAGGAACTTCTCTCCTTATTAACTTCCTCGTATTTAACACATATACATGAATGTAAATACAAATAACTGACGAGTATCATTATTGACACTCCTGTCTTTAAAAGGAACGAAGACGAAGTTATATACGGAAACGAACATCCAAAGGAGATACGAGAACTCAAATAAAAATATTTACTTAATTATGATGATCAAACAAAAAAGCTAATAAATTGCTTACACGTCATGAACGAGACGTCTTTCCGTTATAAATCAAACAGAATGAACTAAAACACATGTAACTCGAACGAAACAGCGAAACTCACTTGTTTATATTTGATTTAGAGATAAGAGGGGTTTGAATTCAAAGCTCGGATATTGAGACCTCGTTGAGAGCGTTGGTGTGTCGGTAAACAGGCTTACCATTACCTTCCATTACTGACGTGAACACAGAAAAACATTAATAAAAAATTCAAAGTAAAACAGCAACTCCATCTTTTTTCAGCGGCTCCTTTGTTTTTATAATTATAAAATTGAGTGAGAAGCTTATGTCGGTAAAAATTGAAAAATAAACATCACGAATGAACATAATTTTTTCAATCTCTAATAAAAAGTCAAAAATTTTCTTTTCGTATTTAAACGAGAGAATACTTTTATAAAATGCTAGCATTTCAGTGAAGAGAATGCATTCTGTGATACCCATAGGATTTTGTCGTGCAAGCAAGTATAATGAAGAATGAAAGTGTTTTGGATGAAATAGCTCGTGGATTATAAAACATTACTAAGTTGAGGAGTATGAGTCTTTTTATTTATATATTGGATATAAAAATAAATTCTTCATTTCAGTAATTACGTATTCTTTGTCCATTCATTCTGTGATATCATCAATACCTACGTAGCCTTCATTATATCCATTGGTTATATTAAAAGAAACTCTTTGATTTTTAAAGTGAAATCTATATAATAATATGAAGCGATAATTAATAACATACTTTGTTTTTAATTAGTTCTGTATTAATACGATATATTATTCATATAGTAAAGTACATGTTTACTTTGTTTAATTAATTTTATAGTTGTCGATATCATAAGCTTATTAACGTTATTAATTAATGAGTGAGAGGGAAACCATTTATTGTTGGGGCTTATATATATCAATAAAACCTCCAATGTTATTATTTTATCGTTCTCTGAAAATACTTTTTCTCACACAGTCTTTATTAAGTTGAAATATATTTTGCGGTTTGCAGCATATTTGAGAAATTAATACGTTTAGAGATAAGTCAATGCAATAGGGATGTGGGAATTTATATTGATTTATACTATAGACATTTATACAAAAAGTAACATACAAGCCCCTATAGACGAAAATAACGAGCAAATATGTGTTATTGTGATATAATGTGAACTACATAGTTCTGTGTCAACTATGTTTCGTACTGTACAAAATAAAGTCTGCTTGCAAGTGGAATTATTGCATGGTGCAATACAAATATTGTGACAGTCCGTACATACACTGTAACATACAAATAGAAGAAGCTTTATTTGTGTCATTTAAACGTTTAATGTGTTGTGTTGTCGAGTGTACACGTCTTTTTCCCTTGAGACAGTGCTAACTAGCTCTGTCGGCGGACATTTTGTTAAACGCAATTGCAGGCGACTGTACGGTGAACAAAAGAGCTAATTTAAAATGTTTTAATTCTATAAAAGAAACCATTCAAACTGTTTGGTATAGATAAAATTCTATTTCGAAATCGATATTTTCTTATTATTACATTTTCATAAAATTCTGAATACTTTTATAAGTTTTTAATTATTATGCTTAAAATTATTATTCGTTATTTCATAAATCCAAATCACTCTCTTATATTAACAATTACATAGCACTGAATATTAAGACGGATAATAATGATTGAGATGGCGTTTCAAACTGAAAATTCTGATGTATCCAACACTTTACTTTTATTTGTACGTACCAATATATAATATACTTTGAAGTACCTTCAAGATAAAACAGTATTAAGAATTAAGACTGATAATGACAATTGTATCCTGATAGTATAGAAACAATGTATAGTTTATGCCTTACATATCACAACAATGATTTTAAATTCTTCGATTATATCAATAAAGTAATATTATTAAATTGTAATTAAAATAAAAACACGATAAAAATATCAGTGGTGTTGTATTAGTCTTGAAATTATGACATTTCGGATTTCAGGTCATTTAAATGGACGGACTAGTGTGCCTTTTACATTTTATTCTACAATTAAATTTTGTGCTTACTTACATATGAAGATGTCGACTGTTTAAATTTTAAACACATAAATATTAGGATTTAAAAAATTTAAATTTGGCCACATATATGTAGTATACGCATATTATTTCTCATATAAATATGTAATTTCCATTCTTCTAAGTCCATACAGTGATGACTATAAAAGTTGTCTTTCCCTTGAATAGAAATATAGATTTTTTTCCGAAATAGTTTCGGATAGAAACCTGTAACTTGATTTTGTGGAAGTTGAAGGTTTTAATTCATATCATGTCGATGGAGTCTTCATTGTATGTAATCTATTTGAATTTTATATCTAGTAAGAAGCCTAGATGTTTTTATAATAAACTACTTCAGCGTCTTGTCAGAGATTGCCCAAAATATACATAAATTTATATATGAACTACAATTAAGACGATTCCCTTTTAGGTAATTTATGTTCGATCACATTAATTCGGAAAGGCATTAACGTATTACAACAATTACAACTTATGTGCAAATGTTATATGAAAGGAATATTATAGATCTTTATTTATATTTTTCTTAGATGAGTATATAACACTATCAAACCAAAACGCTATCGTCCAGATAAAATTGACTCTTTATGTCTTGGATGTAGCTAGCTTCTAAACCCTAACGACAATATTTTTGTATTCCATACATTTTTAGTTCTTGTCAAACGAATATTTTATGTTAAACTGTAAATTCAATAGGAAATGTCCAGTAAGAATATAAAGAGTCCCAACTTAATAAAAGATTCGAGTTATCACACAGAACAATTCAACAGACGATAGTTATTCAATAAACGAAAATTTCGTACGTTAAATGACAATAAATATAATAATTAATTATAATAAATAACAAAGCATTGGAATCGCTTTGTATTTCAGCCTCAAAGCAGAATTCAGTGCGGGTTTAATTTAGCAAAATGTATTTCATTTTCAGTCACAGATGATTTCAATATATTTTTTTGCGATGTTACTCTAATGATACGTGTAATAAACATAACAAATATTATACCTTATAATTGTTCAGTCTATTCTAAAGCTCAAATTCTGGATATAACTTTAGATGTATCAACAATCTTATCAAACAACAAATCAAACAATAACCAGTTTATCCCACGAGAGTCCGCGAGTGTATGGCGTTTATTTATTCATAAATCCGCCTAACTGAGATTAATCTGGTCTGCGGCAAGCTTATATTGCAGCTAACAACAAACAAAAACTAAAGCTGAACCAACAAACCGAGCGACCCGTCACTGTGACCAACAATAAACTCATAGCTATATAAAATTTGATAATTACTTATGTACACATTAGTGTAAAGATTAAAGACCTGTTACTTATTTGTATACACAAACAAAATATGTATGATTACTACTATTAAATGTTTAATATGTTTATTTATACAAAACCGAGAAAGATTTTTTAAATTTTTTTGTCTGTCTTTCTTATACATCCTGAGCAATTTACGGAAATGTGCAGAGTATTCTTATGTGTATTCTGTTGAAAGACTGAATATATACCTATATTTTAAAGAGTATCTTATAAATACAATTAAATTCACAAAAATGATATAAATTTTATAGGAAAAAACTTCAAAGAGAAAAATAAAAAGTAAAAAATAAATTTATCACCACATCATAAGCATATGTTGATTTTTAATTAGATTTTTTTTTATAATAATTTTATTCGATTTGAGTCGGTGTCAAGTAAGACTTTGTATAGATGTTAGTTTTATAAAGCTAGTATTGGAAGGTTTTTATCAACGAGAATTTGTTCTTATATTCCCTTGTATTATTTCACTCACAAATTTTACTTTCCTTCATTATGAATAAGGCGTAAGTGTAAACATGCATTTTAATTTCAGTCTTTTTGATATATTTTTCTTACACTATTGTGGTAAAAAAAATATTATGGTCTTTTTATTTACCTGGTTGAAGTTTTTTTTTGTGGTTCTAAATTATGCTATTTTACGATGTTATTTTTGAGAAAGTAAACCTTTTAAGTTTATAGGTAGCGGATTTATTTGCATGAAATTAAAATCCTAGAAAGGAGAACTGCACTGGTAAAACCGAAAAGGGCAAATTGTACTATTATACGACTTCCGAATTAGAATACAAGTTTCAGAGGTTCTCCTATATAGTTTTGTTATGCCATCATAAGATCTTGGTTTCCTTATCTTGGGACTAGCGTTCGGATATCTTCTCTCCAACAAAGACATAAAAAACAAAATCATTTCCTAAAAACCCGAATTATATACGAGACCACTTAAAAAAAACCATGTAGGGTCAGATTTAAAAACCTCTCATTTCCGTTCAAATGCCGCCTTTTTATGAAAGCTATTTTTCATGTACCATTATTGTTTTAGGTGTGTTCCAGTAGCTTGATTTTTTAACTAATTAATGTAAATTGTATTAGATGGCTTGACTTATTTAGTAGAATTGAGTTTTATTCTGGACAGATTTGGATTGAATGAGAAAGTTATAGTATCGTATTGATAAAGATTTGTATTTTCATTTGTGGGGATAACATTTTATTTCCACTGTTTTAGTATAACTCAATCGCAGCCAGTCTATTACACGGTAAGATTGATAGCATATCTGTATATATGTATAAAAGAAAATCATAATAGTTACAAGTTCTATAACTTAAGAACGGCTGTACGGATTTTTATTGAAATTTGTGGGGTGGCAGGTTGGAATCAGGAGACGGACATAGAATATTTTTGAATTCGATCGACCAAAAAAAATTGCTAATAAAGTCCAAAATCTGTTCCTTTACTGTCTTTTAATCAAAACAGTTCGCTTGATCAGCTATAAATTTCTTATTATAAAACAAACGCAGACAAAGACACGGGCAAAAGGTAGTAAGCAATAAAAGAACAAAAATTATATTGTAAAAATTGGTCAAATAGAAAATTAATAGTTATAAAAATAATATTTTACTCAATCTGTTCTTAGTACCGCAAAATGGTATCCACAAATTTATATGTTTAGCCTTTTATAAATCTGTATGCGGCTATGGGCTAGCGGTCTTATAAATATTAAGTACTATTTTCTAATTACAATAGGGGGAAAAGTTTTACTAAGTGCTAGTACCGCAGCCTATCCGCATTGTACAAGTTTTATACTTCATTGGCTAATGAGAAATCCCTTTGTGCATTAATTAGAATTGGATCTCACGCTGTGTACACAGGAACAACGTGTTTCGCTATCGTTAAATCTGTGCGAGCGTTTTACGACCTAAATGTAGTTGGATATGTGTGAAATTCGCTTGAACTATAAGTGATATTACGACAAATCTTGATGGGTTAATTATGCAAACAGCGAAGTGCAAATACTATTGTTATCGTCATATGAAATCAGTTTCAATTCTAGTTCGCCAATTAATATCACAAACTTGAAACGAAATTACGATCTTGAATGTTGTAAAATACGTTTGATTGGATTCTGTATTTAGTCTACGCTTTTGTATGATATGAATTAAGAAAATTAATGTTATGTTAATTTCAAGAAAATTTCGTTTTGTTTTCTATATAATATATTAAATTCAAAATGTCAAGTACGACAGTACTATATATATAGTGTGAATTACACATATATATATGTGTGGTTAAACATAGGGTGTTTTTAATTACAATGGTATTTCTTTTTAAATTTATCTTGTGGTTATGATAGTTTTCTCATTAAGGAATGCTGGATAGTGAATCTTTAGAAGTCTGGATGTGGAAGTAGACGGTCTGAACGTCTGAAGTGGATTCCTACAAGTTTCCTCAGTGATGGGTCTCAAGATTTTCAAACACAACATCCTTACAATCGACGAAACTTTATCTTTAATTTACAAATACTAAGTTTGTTAAAATCAAAACGGTACTTAATTTAAATAAATTTATATGAGAGAGAAATATAAAAAAAATAACGTAACACAAACAAAAAAAAAAACTATACAGCTATATGAATTTGCTACACAAGTTTGAGTATGTCAAGATAATCTGTACATACGTGAGAAAATACCTGTTGCTTGTTAGCCATAGTTTGTCAACAGACTCGTTACCTACTCGGTCAACCTATATTTGTGTAACATACCTTATAACTTTGTTCATAATGAAACAAAATATTGTTAGAATTAAACAATTATTTACTTTTAATAAATTTTGTAAATAAAATGTTATATCTACATTACCTAAGCTCTATCAAAACAAAGAGAATTTTAAAACCATTGTAAGGTAACATAAGCTATTCATTAATATTGTCTTAAGACCGTTTCGTCGTTTGAGATATGGATATTAAATTTTTCTTTGGTCCAGCTTATAAAAATTAAATTTATTTATGAAATTTATTCATATTTTCAATACTTTCCAAGAAATATGAATCTAGTCATATCTTTTGAAATATAGCCGCTTGGGATCAAGTGTCTGCATTTTAGATGTTATAGTTTCAGGTATTACAGTTGGCATTTTCTTCAGTAAAAAGTTAAAATATTTTTTAATAAAAAGAATAACAAACAGTCATATTTATTAATATAGATTTTAGATCATAATAATGACTTTGACATTGGTTCTGGTTCTTTACATAATCACGTATCCTGTAGTGGTTTTAAAAGGGTAATAGCAAATAAAATGAAGAATGAGCATCATAAATGAGTGATTTATAAAATATATTTAACAAATACATGAAATATGAAAAGGTTTTACCGTACTTTATAACAATGGCAGACGTGCAATTTATTATAAATGTAGATTATAACACTCCTGAAAATGTTTAATGTACCCAAAGTTACTGCGATGTCGGTCGAATACAACAAAAAGTAAAAAAAAAAAATGAATAAAATCCTTCCAAAAGATAAAAGTTCACTATTATAATTCGGTTTTAAAACTAAATTTTAACATTTTGCATCGACTTCGTCGCAAAATATGTTAAGAGATGCAACTTTAAAAGTTTCGCTAGCTGGATCGATAACTTGTAGGTACACTTAGCTACAAAAGGCTTTGAGCTTCAAGTGTTACAGTATTGTTGACTTGATCTTTTATATGGAAATCGCTTCAGCGTTTTGCTAGACGCGAGCGTTTCTAAATATTTGCCAGCATGTTTTTTTGACGCGTCTATGTATAACAAGTATTTCGTTTAACACAGTACCTTTGTTTTTTATTAATTTACAACTTTGAGCGCAGTTTACGTTTACAAAGAATGAACTATTTCCTTTTCTTTAAAACTGTTCGTCTGTAGATAGTTATGAACGAGTACAAATATAATTCGTCTACCCAATTTTGTGAGGAAAAATGGTCTCGATTATTACAAGTGAAATTATTCCATTAAATTGGAGCTCAGATTGTAACACTATCTCATAGCTCCCGACGGCTTACAACGCCAAATTTAGTACCATTACTTGCAAAAGCTTCCCGAAAAAATATGGTGCCGTTTGAGCTCGCGTTACAAGGGCCTGCTTAGAAATGATTGGTGCAATTTGAGAGAGATAGCGTTTTGAGTAATAAGAGAATTACAACTTATAACAAATCTACATATTTAAAGACGTGTATATATGAGTAATATTTACAATGTTTCAATTTTATGTTACAAACATTACGGCTAAATAAGGCGGACTTTGTTATATGCTGCGTGCATTTATTTTTATATTTCAATTATCCATCTTATGTTACCATTATTTTTTAGCAACTGTGACCACCAGAAGACGAGATAAAAGTATCTATCTACATTAAGCAATATATTTATAAATTGTTATAATTATTTTATAACCAACAACCAAGTACATAATATGTATACATAGTTAGCCAAAATACAAAGATGCGTAATGGTAATTAATTTATACTCTTTAAGTTACCTCTAAACTTGATTTTTTTAATCTTTAATATATGTAGTAATGAATCTATAATAGATAAAATTATCAATCGGAATTATGTCCAGTCGTTCGTCACTTGTTCCATTACAGTCAGCTTTGTTTGAAGTGGTCACATTTATTCCGCCGGTGTCCGAGTCTCTTTAATTATGTATAATTTATATTCAGATTAAAACCAGGTGGCCGTCTCTAGCTCTGTAACACCGCTCGTGACTTCAATATGCAGTTATTGGAATTTATGGAAGGATCATGGGGTGTAGTTTCGGATAATTATTGTGATTTCGTTTGATTTATATTCATATTTATCATGAATACATTTATAGTTTAATATTAATAATACTTTGAAACTAAAAGGAAATATTCATGAGATACCTGATATTCATGAACTACGGCGAAGAATAAACAATAGCTATATGCTATGTAGTATGTTTCTATGTAGTATTACATATTTACATACATTGGTTAATATAATTCAGGCTAGCCTTTAATCGTACCGTAACCTTAATTTAGTGGAAATCTGTAACAACACTATTTCAATTAAAGTTAGCGGGACTGAGCAAAATATATATTATTTTCTTTTCTTAAAAAAAACCTTTAAAAATGCTTTAAAATAAGTAAACATTACGAACACTAGTTCTAGTTACATTAAAGTATAATTCAATCATGGAGCAAATATACAAATGTTATTGCAAAACAGCAAACATAATGTGAAATTTCAAATGTATTTTGCTCTCTTTACATTTACTTAAATTACTTAAAAATATTGAAATACAAAGAATCAATGTACTCATTTACTTTGGTTATAAAAATGATTCAAAAAGTGATATTCAAAGATACGTATTCATGATTATGGTATTATATTTCACACCAGCGTAGTCAAATGCGTATATAATTTTATATATTGTAAAACCAGCTTGATCAAACTCCAGCGAAAATATGTGAGTCGGGCGAGCCGGTCGTGCATTAAAAGTTTGTAGAGTTGAGATATAGTTTTTAATTCATTATGTACAAGGAAAAAGAGGGACTGGGAAACTTTATCTTTAGAATATTAACTGGTATTCACGTACTAAGTCTTTCATCTTTATAAACTTTTAGATGGATTGTGTGTGCTTTATTGAATTTCTTTTACAATTTGCTTATTGTGTGTTTATAAACTCGTAGTTTCACTTCGGATGGTCTACATACTCCAAGTTTGTTTCTTGGAAAGCTATTGATATAGAAATCGAACAACAAGAATATCTTCTCAACTGTTAGATGTTAAAAAATATTGTTTTAAAAGATATGATATTTTCTTTAAATATAAACAGACCATGCACGAGGGAGAAAATATATTTTCTTGATGGTAGGTATTCAAAAATGTATTATTTCCTCTATTCAATGATATATTAAGTTAGTCAATTAATGAGAGTGTAAAGTCAATAACGCTATTAGTGATAGAAGTTACATATTATATGAGTAATTCCTTTCAATCATAATAAAACGTTAGACAGATATTCTATGTATATAATATAAATTTGAATAAATGAACGGTAAAGGAAAGGTTGAGTTTTCTTAATACAAGTCAAAGTATCCTCCGGTATATGACCACGCCAATTCAACTTGTAAAACTTATCAAAACTTGCCCTTTAGTTCGCTGAGGGTTGTGTAGTTAAGAATATTATTGCCTGTATCGCCGGGTTGATACTGGATTGCCAGGTATTGATTTTTATTTCCGCTAACATTGTATTTGAGTTAACTAACTTGTTTATAGCTGGCTATCGGTGAGCGAAACTCGCACGACCACTACAACGTACTTGATGGCACTTCATAGCACTTCAATATTATAATAAAACCACGAGTGTACACAACATTGTTAACGCCTCTACAACTACATATATTGAAAATAATATTATTAATATTGGAACAATATCAAAAGCCAAATAGGTACCTTATCTAGTATATTCTTCTTATACCTGGCAATTTCCCAGCTTTAGCCAGGGTCTGCCTTACATGTTGTGAATAGTTTTGGCTAATTGTTTTTACGAACGGCCGTCTGCCTGACATCAAACCTCTTTGGGAATGCATTAATCAGTGATGTCTAAATACTCTTAGAAAGTAAATATGACTCGGAAAAATCACTTGGTACAGAGGAAGGCCTTTTAACCAATAGGCCACCACTCAAACCTCAAATAACTTTATTCAATATAGAAGAATTACACTTTCTTATTGATGGTCATTTGAGACACTACCGCTGACAATTTAAACCTTATCTAGTATATTATCTTTTTTAAACTACATATTTACGTGAATCGGTATCGTTAATGTATTTAAATATTTCAGTTCACTTTATATACAATAAACTAGACGTTATGGATATTTCAAAGTCAAAAGTTCGCGCTAACTCTGTTAGACATCTCATTGGCAGACAACAAGTCACCATCGGGTTTGGTTATCTGAATTTTCAGTAAGATATTATGAAATATTGGTACTATATAAAAAGAAACGTAACTAGTATTCCGTTTAATTTAATTATTGAATATTCAAATGTATCATTAATTTAAATATGGTTCTAAATAAATCCAACAAAAGCCTCGGCTCTAACAAAAACATAAACAAGAAACAAGGCAATTAACCTTAAATTTCTTGCGGCCCCGGACAAACCGCAGTTGTAATTCGAGGCAAATGTATGCAGGAGTGTGTCGCCAACAGTTGAGTTATGACATAATTATCGCGATTTATTCAATTACCGTACGACTCATAACCATCTAGCTGTAATAGCTCATTTGAACCACACTTAACAGTATTAATGTTAAGATACAGCTTTTTTATTAGATCTCCAATTTAATCTACTATAATGTTCTAAACATTTTAGTTTTAAAATATCGTAAAGAAATGTTACAAAAGATAGTATGAGTATCGGTGTATAAAAGCAAGTGTGAGTGGAAGATGGAATCATTACAATAATTAGAAGACAATTACTATGTTCCAATTAAAGTAGCGAAATGAACCGATAAATACCTCGGTCATTTCTAGCAGGCTCGAGCCAGGAGTCGTTTATCGCAACGTCGTGGAGATTGGTTTTAATGCTTATTTATAGAAAGGCCCTGTGTTCAGTAACTGCGGGGATCATAGTGTCACCGCTGGCATGTTTTATGTGGCCAATAGTTACCGGTGACCTGGAGGTCTTACACCTTTTGTCCAATTCAGAATCATGTGGTTTATTTGAAAGGACCGTAGTAAAATATAATTTTATTCATGGAGAATTAGAAGCAAATATGAAACCAGTCTTATAGTTAGTAGTCTCCAATTAAATTCTTTTGTAACAGAACAATTAGCGTGTTTTTATTTAAAATTTGCGCTCCCAACCTACAGTAAAGCTGGGAGTGTAATTGATGCGACGTATAATTTTAAGAGACAAGATTTTGATAGAGAACATGCAATCAAATTCGAGATGAATCAAAGCTAACGACATCTGTATGACGAATTAGGAATTAACAAGGATATTCACATTACGAAGCCTTTGATAATAGACCTGACTTGTTTGTAACACCATATTTTCATACAACTTCCTGCTATATTAATGTAAAAAATACATAAACAAATTCATTAGTATTCTTACACTATTTATAAACTACAGCGTAAACTTACATTTCGAAACATTCGAGCGTTTCAGGAGTGGAATAAAAGTTTTAAAGTAGAATTTTTATTTTTTTGAATTTGTATATATATTTTTTTATTCGTAAAAGTTATAATAAGTTTTTGTTATGCAATTCCGTAACTTTTTATGCAATATATTTGAACAAATTTTTATTTTTTGTTAATTTACGATGACATTTCATGTTAGTTGCAAAAAATTTTCGAGGCGCTCTCATAGGTAGAAGCAATTTATTCAATACACAATACATATGATAATAATCTTTTGATTTCCAACGATATTACGTACCTTCAAAGACGGTGAGTGTCGCCACAGCGGTCACAGCATCCCCTACTCCATTCTCCGCGACACACTCGTATGTAGCATCATCTCGTTGAGCCCTCACTGGTTCAATACGTAGTACAGCACCGTTAGCATTAGGACCGGCTGCTGTCTCCATCCCAGACACCAAGTAACGGGATTGCATGCCTGGAGAAATAAAAATATGCAAAATATATGTATATACCTCAAAACCGAACCTATATTTCTTATTGGTTTGCCTTTAAACCATTAAAAATTGCTATGAAAATATTTTTACAAAACATTTCATTTTATATGTATAGTTTTACTTATTATGATGTTGCCGTAATTAATGGTAAATGTTATATATAACAGTGTGGTTTACTTAAAGATGAGAGTAATATTTCGAGTTCAGACAAGTTTACAAGTTTTCAGTAGATAGGCAACTTGTTAAACATTATAATTTATATGTTAACCTAACTATAGCTACATGTAGGTTAGTTTTGATATTAACTGGTGATAATGATATAATATAAATTGATATTGATACTTTTCTATATATATACATATAAAGTCGAATAATTTGTTGTAGACAAGACTAGGTAGACATATTATGAATTTTGAATGAAATAAAACAACAGTTAAATAAAATAATCGACATACAAACATTAGAAATTGGATAGAAAGAGTCGACTCAATATATGTACTTTGAACTTAAGTGTATTAGAGTGTAACCAAAGGTTTGCTTTTAAAGAATTGAATACAATCAAAGCAGTAGAGCTATCTTTTACAATATAGAACATAAATAAAATGCAAAACTAAACTCCGAGACTATAATTTACATCTAATGTTTATTGAAAATCTTATAACGTCAGATGAAATGTCCGCGATTCATTACACGGCGACGTTTGCATTTGCAACTGGAGACGGCAAAAAATATGTAGATACAAAACCATAACATCGTGATGCCGCCTTTATATATTATAAGGCGTTAGAATAGAGTTTAAATCTCTATGTTTCGTCTGTTGTAAAGTTTGCTGAAATCGGATACTAGACGGTGAGGGCGACAGAGTTAAATCGCCAGTCGTAATCACAGTAACTGCCACGGAAATGTATTTTCACAACAAGTAAGAATAACCGTTAGGGTACAATATTGTTTAAAAACTTCACAATTTGCGATTAGTCTTACACATAAGAGATCTTGGATAAATTTACAGTATGGGTTCAACGTTGAAAATAATATTGTTGTTAAATAAATCAAAAAAAACTATAATCACAGTGGTTATAACTTATAACGGTAATATTTATCATGAGATATAATTTATGAGCGATGCTAACCGCTGATTGAAATACTTGAAGTACCAAAATAATTTATTATCTGTTTCGCTTAAAGTATTACGGTGATTAATAGAGGTTTTTGTTATCTTCTATAAAGATAATGTGGAATAAAATTATTGAATAAATCCCTATCTTCAAATATATTAACATGAAATTTTCAGGGAAACCTATACGAGAATTTGAATTTAATGAACATTATGTTTAGGAAAAAAATATGAATAAAATTTCATGCTTTAAAACAATCTGAAAATGTTTTTAAATACATTTGTAACTCTATCCGGGAGCTTAAGCCTATTCATTTAAAACTATTCTCATATTTTTGGTGAAAACCTGAATTTTATCTAGGAAAGATTGCATAAATAAAATTATTGACTATATTTTCTATTCATGATTGTCGATGGTATTTATTCGGTTAGGCTACATATTTGTTTCAAACATTTTTTTGGAAAATCATTTAAAGTAATAGTGCATGAAATAAAAAGAACCTATTACATTTTTTTATATATAAATATTTTTTTATTAGTAAAGTGAGTATTGCCGTTGTGCATTGAAGGAAAAACTATCATTTCTATGGAACGTATTAATTGATCCTATTATATTTCTATTTATACTAAAATCATAATCTGTATAGTTCACCGTATTTAAAATACGAATAACTATGTAAACGTTTTAAATCATTGACTGAAACATTAAAAAAATGTTTATGAAGACTTTAAAATTATTATGAGTTGCATAATTAGTTTGTAGCAAAACTAGAGAAGCATATAGATTTACCTTACCTCGTGATCCAATTTTAATGTTTGCCTAGAAAAACTTTAAGGATATACTGTTTTTTGGTATTAAAGGAATTATTTTATAATAAGACAGTTATAAGTTGTAGACAATCATTTACTTTCACATTTAAAGCATTAGAACAGATTTCAAAAATGTTCTTTTAACACTGATAGCTATAAATGTTTTTTTTTAAATATATAAATATCGAAAATGAGCTAGTAATATATCATTAATAATAAGGGGGTAATTTTTCGTGTGACTGTTGAATGTGTAAAACACATAATTATTTTGTTTTTAGTAGGAGTCATTTGTCACAATTATATTTATATTAAGCTGGTATGAAATAACATATTAACTTATTACGAGCCTCCCACAAAGTTATGACAAGATGAAATCCAATAAGCCTCGAGCAGTTTTTGTCAATTTACTTTGGTTTGGATTAAGTTATGAAAAAACCCTTGAGTAGTCGACTAAGTAATTTATATTGAAATGTTCACTGTTAAATAAACTTGAAGTACATTATGACGATTATCTGTTAATTGTGCTGAAAATGTAGGTATTAATAAAAATGGATAATGTAGTCGCGTTTAAAGTACTTTCTCAAAATACGTCTCAATGTTTTAACTAATAAAAAAACTCTTTACGTGTTTAAAATCTTTTAGGTGATAATTTTAATATAAAATTTCAATTTCATCTAAGAAACACAAACTAAATATAAATTATAAGATATGAGTAAATAATTAATACATAGATTCCGAGTGTAGCGCGGTATAAATCTTCGTCCCATCCGTATTCAATGATTGGCCGTCACACTTATGGGAGATACATTCTGATAGATGTTCCTGACGACGGACAGACAAATCGAGAATAAAGTTTGATAAAGCAGATGCGAAACGAGAGCTGTGATCGTGGGCCTCGTTCCTTTATATTTTCTCCTCACTCTATGATTGATAGCATTATATTTTTCATAGCAGGCGATGAAACTATTTAGGGGGCATGAATGGTTTTATGGGAGGGCTTTTCGCGTGCGTGGCCGCGACGATACGTTTTTCCAGCTCATTGCTTCGGGCTTATAGACGTCATTACCGGTCTCACATATTTATGGTCTAAAAAAGTCGTTTTTTACATTTCAATCACGAACAGAATTCCCGATTCAATGGTCTGTGTTTTTTATGTAGCACGTTTGTCATGCTGTGCCTTTCTGGTTTGGGTATAAAAGCTATCAATATGTTAAGTCGTGTGAAGTGACACCTTGATTTGTGATTAGAACGGTAACATATTTATATTTAATTTGTGATAATTTTTAACATTCTTACTTGACTAAGACTTGAGTACGGTCTACAATTATTATCAGTATATTTATAATTATACTTTCGTACAATACTTACTCGATACTTTTTTTCCGTTCTTTCGCCACAATATGTTGGGTACGGGGTCACCTCGGGCGGCGCAGTAGAATGCGGCAATTCCGTTTGCGCGCACTTGAAGGTTGCGTGGCCGAATCGTAATCTCGGGAGGATCTAAATCAAAAAAATATAATATTAATACACTTGTACTTGTAATTTTTACAGTCAAATTAAAGATATGTAATAAACAAAATGAATTTTGTTATATTCTTTTTATTATCTAACTAACCTTAATAGAAGTGAATGTTTTTCATAGCTTAAAATGTTACATAGTTCCAAAAACCTTGAGTGGAGTTTAAACTTTTGGTCATGGCCGCGCATTACTAAGTCCATTTGGATTCAATTTTCGACTATGAATAAATTAAGAGCATCTCAAAACCCTCCATAATAAAGTTATGGATGATAATGGAGTCTCATACACATTCATTTAGATAATATAAAATCCTCGGCCAGCGGATTCCCTGCCGTGAGATGCATCAAACTTTAATGAACTACCAACGACGGACCAACATTTCGGCGTATAATACTTTCTCTGTATTATAAACTTATATTCATTACCCCGAGGGAGAGTCATATTGAATTATCTTTTAGTAACAGGCGCAAAGAATTATAGTCAGGGAGACCATGTGAATATTCCATTCCTCTTCCAAAACCCAACATTAAACGAAGCAGAACAAAAACGCCCAAAGGGACTACAGAAAGGACATAGGATAGCGTTTGATTCCTGAACTAGAGAACGAAATCCCATTTTAGTGTTCTATATGTATCCGAGGCCTGTCCCCCGGGTAGCGATCCGGCAATCATTGTGACATTAATAAACGAACCGACCTAATGTATTTTCGGCGTCAAACAAAAAGCTAAAATATTCATAGAGCGACCACGGCGGAGATTAGATTTAGAGACATCAAAGACGGATCCGCTTATATTCCAGGGCACGGAACAATCATAAATGAGTGATCGCATACATAATTGCAGGTCACTCACCTCGGAACAGTGACCATTTGTTTGTTGCGACGTAACAGCGCGGACTTAATAACAGCCGCTCGACGTTCGAATAGCTGCTTTTTGCCAATCTCGCTAACTATCTCTATTGTATTCGCATATTGGTTTTTAAATTACGTCAGGGAAGAAGGAAAACTGTGTGACAGATTATGTTTATTCCACGACGGACGAGGACGTGAATGGTCACGTTTTATATGTACGAGGGATTGAAACGGGCATCAGGACGTGCCAACGCACGAATACAAATAAAAGGCGGCCATTTTTTGTCACCATAGCGCCAACCAAGCTGGATTAAATTACGCGATGCCTAGACGTCGCTATGTGCGAAATTAAATTGCTTCATGGATGCTACGTCGCGTTTATCACGTCACTCTTTGAGAAGGAGAACAGTTTTTCTTAGAGTGCTGTTATCTCACAAGTGTTTTATAATCTATTTGTGTGTAGTGTTCAAATACAAATATGATACTGTCGGAAGTGTTGTCATGTTGTAAACGGTAATGACACACCACATAGCACGACAGTTTGCCATGCGATATACAATGCAATATACAATTACTGTTGTGAGGCAAACATTCCATCCAACTACTACAAGGTAGGTTACTGGGTCAGTTTGTGACCATTATCTAACCACTTTTTACTTCAAGTCAAATAAGTCAGTAATTGCCTTGGCGATTATTGCATATAGCAAGTTTCGTCTTACTGTTATGTATTAAAAATATAAAATTGAGAAAGGTCTATGAAAACTTTATATGAATAAACATAAGCTTCTCTGTTATGTTTGCTTTACACTTAACGTAAATAAATAAATTTAAAATGATTTTGAGAAAACTACAAAAATATTGTTAATTATTAATTCTAAATTACAGATAATCCAAATCATTTGTACGTTTTTTAATTTTATATTGATCACATTTAATATTGAGTAATTCATGAACGTACATACGTGAAGGTTTGTCTAATAAATTATGTAGCCTTAACGAGTAGGTGAACTATATTGAAGTAAATACAGATGATATTTGAAGCCTATTTCATTGTATTAGCAATGTTTGATTATATTTGATTTGAAAATTTGATTATTCTAATGTTGGGCATATAAATCTTTAACAGGGTATTAAGATCAAAACTTAAATTTAAATTAAGTCCTCATATATATTTTCCATTAACTTTCATTATGTGAAAGGGAGGAAAAGGACGTATTATGAAAATAAAGTCCACCTTCTAACTTTCACGATACAAATTAATAGCACCTGAAATTGGAGTAATTCATGTGTGATTATCATTTTCAACACTAAACAGGGCTGTTGGTATTGGCTATAATAAATGATAAATCGATTCAATACATATCAAACATTACCATAGCGATATTCGAGATTTATGACAATAGTGTTGGCCGTAGGGTTACGTGAGGGTCAAATAGAAATTTACCCGAAATTTATTATATGGGCAGGTATTAAATTGACGCTGCATTTGCATATTTCAAACGGAAAACGCCATCTGGCGCCTAATCGTCGCATTTATCACTATTTTGTGTTAACGATGCATATTGATATAATTTTAGATTCACTCATCTGACAATATCAAAGTATGATTTTTATAAATAAAATCAATTTGACTGAGAAGTAAAGTGTTTTTTATATAGGATCATATAATTTTAAGTCCATTTCTTTATTTTATTTGATATTCGACACTCCAAACTGAAATCGATGGGTTGTTATAAAAGTTCATAGGAAACGTATTGCTAGTTTTACTGAAAATATTTTAGAGCATTTGATGAAGCAGAACACGTATAAAATATTGGGTTGATGGTGAGCATTTTGATAAAACGGAACCAAATAATTCATCGTTTATAATATGGGCCATAAAACATACATTTTATGGAAAGCAGAAGCGTTACTTTAATTGGTGTGAAATTAATAGAAACTTTAAGCTATGAAAAATATTACTTTCATTAATCAATTAAACACAATACGAAATTCAGGGCATCAAATAGTCGGCGATCAAACAAACAGCGACCGGTGTAACCTGCAAGAAAATCGTTTCAAACTTACGTGTGAGATATCTTATGAAAATGTTCCCAGTATCGTTGATAGGTGGTATCCCGTTCAATGGTTCTTCTGTCACAAAATCCAAGGGCGGCAAAGTTTCTTCTGACACTTCTATTTCGTCTAATTAAAAATTTTATACGATTGATATAAAGCGGTTGTCGTATTTAATGTTTATCTTAATATAACTTACGCATAAGATTACATAATGACAGTGTTTGCTTAGACTATCGTTACATTGTGTACATTTATTATCTATAAATATAATATACAATAGATAAAAGTATATTTAGATAAAGATTCACATCAGAATTCTCATCCTTAAATATTTGATAAAGATACATGGACGCTGCAGTGTTATAAATCAGTCCATTGTTATTCAGAAAAACTAAATTCTCTATAGAGTATCGCAATAAATAAATATCCGGGAGGAGATTATTGAAAGATTTATAATCTCAACGTCTTTAGAGATGGGTGAGATCATTATTCACATTGCTATTGTGGATAGAACGGGTAGCCGGTGTTGGTAACATAATAAACTGTTATACTCTCCGATTTAATATTACTATATAAATAAACATACAAAAAATTCCAGTTCGAAATAAAACTGCAAGTGTAGTATTCATTAACTTATTCACAATATCTATGCATTATAATTGGTACGGAATGAATCGGGAGGCATGAGTGATAGCAATTAAGTTTTTAACCAACTATAAATTCTTTCATTATAAAATGCTCGAGTGTTTGTAACTAAAATTTCCTTCTTTTTAACGCTCATTTGCATTCAAATGTCGGAACTCGGGGTGTTAAACATTTTGTGGAATCATGTTTTGGTGCCAACACTATGGAACAGCATAATGAGGATAACAAGGAACACTGGTGGCTTAATATTTATGACGTGAGAGAGCTTTTGTAAATATTTACAGGGAGCTCTTGTTAAATAACTAATCAAGTTTTATACAAATTTTTACTAAACATAAATTGTCTTAAAATAAGAAGTTGCATTTAAGGATATTTATGTTGGTTGTTCAGTAACTTTAATGGGAACTGAAACTATTATAAATATAATACCTATTATAAATGAATAGAATGAATTCAATGAAAGGTCAGAAATCAAAATATTTTTTCTTTATACTTTGAACAACATCAAACCTTAGAAGTTCTAAAGGTATTATGTTTAATTTAGTCATTGACATGTAATAACTCATTTATATATGAAAACATTGATTGCATTTGTCAACAAAAAATTTACAGTGCCTCAATGATAAATAAAAATATATAAACAATCCTTCTTGAGTAATAAATATTTTATAGAAAGAATAAGTATTGTAGTTATTAAGCCAATAAATTTCATTAATTACAATATTCAGTCTCAAAGAACTGAAGATATATCTATGTTTATTGATTTCCACAAACGATTTGATTTTGGTCACATAGTAGCGCCGATAAAAATAAACAAAATTATGACCGTACAATGTCTAGTTTATAGGATGTTTGAGAAAATAAGACACTTTACTGTGGTAATATTATTTAAATTTAATAAATAAAAAGCACATTATATATTGGTATAAAAATGTAACTATAGTTGATAATTCTTGGAATATATAAAACTCTTCTTTAAAAAGAAATATAATTGTATTGCTGGACATTTTTGCTTTTAATAATGTACATATAATATATGGCATTTTCAATAGACTTGTAAAAGTTTAACGTAAATTATTATAACACAAGTGCAATTTCGTTGAAAACTTGTAAAGGGGAGTGCTATCAATAAAATAGCAACGCTTTTACTAAAATGTATTTCTACTTTTATTTCTACTAATATTTCGTAACATTATCGATTTTTCTAACTGAAATTTTATAAGCAGGAACGAGTAAGCGATTTTCTATTCGCGTACTCGGCTTTCTGTTTTTGATGTTAAAAAGGTTCTTTGAAATGTAATTTGTTCAATTATTTTTTATCATTGTTACAATTAAAATCTTTTATACACATTACTTTATTATAATTCCAACATCCAAATAAATGTTTATATTACGTTAAACTGTCACAAGCCAAAATATCTTTTACGATGCCAGGGTAAACGTGTTTTATTTTGTATATTGTCACTCGAATGCTAAAGTTTTTATGTTATCGTATGCGCAAATGGAGAACAAAGTTATCTTTAAGGTATGTGAGAACGCTATGCATATATTTAAATTGTAGCGTTGAAACTTAACAATGCTTTTACAGGAAAAACTTCACTGTCTTTATACGGAAGCACGCCATTACCACCCGATGGGTGGTAAAAATTCGAATAACTGAAGTCTACAGGGAAATTTCATAATTAAATTTTAAAAATTATTTACAAAAATGCACTTACCTATGAATATTGTAAATAATGATAATGTCTATCTAAATATACCTTTTTCACAACACAAATTGTTCTTAATAGCTAAATCTTAAATTCTAATACAGTTTGTTTTCTTATCAGAACTCAATTGACTAAAGGCTGGCACTATTAATGATATTATAATGTTTGTCACAGTTAATATCTAAATGAAAATAAAATTATCTATTATTTTAAAATAAAAACATACGAGAATAACGGTTACATGATTTTCTGCTTATCATAAACAATAATACTCTAGAGCACTTCGAAGTACACTCGCCGTCGAAATTACTTTGGCCCATTTATTTTATGTCAACATGCATTGCATATGTTGCGCCAAATATGCAGTATTAAAAATGTGAGAATTTCATAAATTTAATTAAAACAAAGATATGATTTATCATTGTATATATTAAACTATGTTATATTTCACATAAATATTTTATGTTTAGTAGACACATTGTATGCATTCGTTTAATAATCGTATGATATACAAAGTGTGTAAAATGTTGTAAAAGATGTTAGTATTTTGTATTTTTCCGTTACCCCATTTGGCTGTTTCCCCATAATACTATTATGGAACACACTGCATGAGATGGTCACGTACCTCAAAATGTCGTGTTGATTTTAGAAGGGTAACAAAACAGGGAATGTTATTGTGTCATTTGTATTGTGATTTTGGTAAACAAAGTCGGGGCGCTGTTGCTTTGCATATAACTTTAGAGAGCTCTCGTTTTGATTATTACTTTGTCGTTGATAAATCACAAGTCCTTTTGTTACAAAAATATTTTCTTTCTTATGATTTTAATTACGATTTTATTATTGTTTTTGTTTTTCACATATCAGATATATTTAACTGTATATAAATTACTTTCGGAACGTAAATTACTATTAAATGTCAGTGGGTGTGTGTTTCAATCTACCCACGCGAGTCAATGGGAAAGTTATCGTGTTGTCCATAACGACGAATACAGAGTTAATTAGAATAAATAATAAATATCATGACCTTGTTAACTTATAATTATATAAAAGATATTAAAGGCAATGATAAACATCTCTTTTTCTCTCAATAATAATCGTTCTCAACTGGGTTATTATTAATTAATTGGTTAATTTTTCAGGTTTTATTAATTAAAATATTTTTATATATTTCGTTATAACGAAAACAATTGGATTATTGTAATTTTTAGACGAGATTGAATAGAAACACATTTATTTTGAGAAAATCTTTATAATAGCAGTAAATAATTATGATTTATTTCCTATGTGTACAGTATAATTTGATAATAAAACACTACATGTACGCTAAGATCTCCGGGAAGTGCATTATCTCGTTATTTGAAAATGCCACCTGCTGCTGAGTTGCCCGTAATTACGGAACGGGGCCATACATCAAACACTCGCTTCTAATAATATTTTGTTATACCAACTATAAGTGTATATAAAATATAGAAATACTATTTCGTTTTCACATCAATGTATGTTAAAAACACAGACATTAAACTCATATTTATATCTTAATAAGAAAGGTAAAGCTTAATATATATTATTATTTGGTTCCTATACAAATAAAGTAATCGTGATAAATATATTGTCAGTATGGTATTCATTTTCAGTACTACAAGAAATTTTAATTACAATGTTTTGTTTAACAAGTGAAAAAAAATATTGTTAATATTTAGAAGCAAAAGCTTCCGCCTCCCTAATTAATATTCAGAGACCAGTTAACGTCTAATGAAATAACCACAACAAAGCGTCCGCAGCGTTTAAAAGAGTTTCTGCTTAAACATTAATAAAAAAACAAACCGGAGAGTATTTGGGAATTATTATCGTTAAAAAAAAAACTATAAATCGATCAATTCGCATGACTAACTTTAAAAGACTCCAATTGCATAACAATCCGTGCGAGAGAGTACGAAGCTAGGTTGACATTCGCCGTGTCGCCGTGTTACCGTCAATTAATATTCAGCGGCCAGCGACCGTCTAATGAAATTACCACAACAAAGAGCGCCGCTGAGGGAGATTGTTGTGCAAATACAAACATCGAATTCACCGATAAAGGCGGCGCAAGGAAACAACAAAAAAATATAGGAAGCTGTTGCTTGTTGTTTGTTATTATCGTTACTGAGACCCGCTAGCAATGAGATCTGTTTGTTAGACTTTTTTATTTCTCCCTAATATGTCTCTGCTTACATTTAATTAAAATAGCTAATAGATTTTTCAATTTTATCGATTTCTTAGGAAGAGTATTTTATAATATATGGGATTGCTGTTAAAACTAGTCATGCAAAATTTCGGTTAAAAATATAAATATGTATTCAGCATATGACAAAATTATATTGTTAGAAATAAACAATAGCAGATTTAATATTTAAATATATAAAATGTTAGAAAGATTTGCTTGTTACATATCTTAGAATATATTCCAGGGACATTTCCGAGGAAAGATATCTTTGATATGTAATACAATGTCTTTCATTGGTTTCCCTTAATACTGTCTAATTCTACAAATTAACCAACCATCTCATCGTAGAAAAACAATTATATAGTTTTCGATATTACAAACGTTTATTTTTTATACATTACCCATATTTTTGTTACCAGCATAGGAGTAACATAAATTATGTCATACTATTTATAATATGTAGTAGTGTATTGCTTTGTAATTTGAAATTATATAATTAATAAATTTACTTTGATTTATTGACTCTACTGATATCGATTGTTGCTATCATACCTTGTTGATCTTTAACCCCTTTAGGTCTATGATGTCTTGGTTTTGTATCTAAGACAAATGAAAATTCACAACAATTTAAACTCAATATTACAAACTAGGGGTAAGAAAAACTTTCTAGTGTAGGTGTACTGTTCGACTTCTAACTGAAGTTTCTTAGTAGTGTAACAGTTAGGACTTTGTACTATGTACTCCTACCGATTTCATATTAACTCAGATGGGGGCTCCTCTTATTTTTATTTCTTAAACACATTTGTTGGGGACAGAACCTTTTAATCTGAATCACTCTGTATAAAGTTCGATTTTTTCAGAAAAACAGAATACATCTAAAAATATTCCTTCTAAATGCTATAGTAATTAACGACTGCCTAAAACGACAACTCAAAGGGACCATTTATATTTCATAGATTTTTCACAAGTAACTGATTCATTAAATGACGTTAAAACTTTTTATAATAAAAGACGAAAAAACGTTAAATTTTTGACAAACCATATGATACTGAGGATTGTGTGTTCGCTACATAAAATAAACATAATATTTTGTACATTTTTCGTAATATATTTTTTTATTTTGTGTTCCATTTGGTTACATTGTTGTTTGATCAATTTAATTTATAATTTTTGAAACATCTATCAAACATAATGTTGTTTTATTATTACGGGCTGATTCCAAGAACCGTGAAAAAAAGGCACATATGTCTATTCTATAAAAGAAAAATAGCATGAATAGTATATGAACCGGTGAATAGGACATTAGAAACAAATATATCTTAATGTTGGCTAAATAATAAAAAAATGTTATTTTAATCGAATAAAGTTGGAAGTAATAAGGAAACATTATAAATTCGATCGTCTGAGATCATTCAACACAGAAATTGAATAAAGAAATGAGTTAAGACAGTCGACTTTATCACAGGAGACTTATAGCCAATTTGCAAAATATGCCTTAGAGCCGGGGATGCGCTGAAAATATACCGGAACGGACCGAGTCGAATATACAATTGAATTTCAAGTGAGATCCTAAGAAACCTTCGAATAATAACAGTCTAGGAGCCGGTGTCTTCAATCAACGATAAAAATAAAGTATCGAAATAAAACTGGCATCGCATTCGAATCACGTGCGGTTTTAATTCAAGTAAGTAAATTAAAATGCGGCTGGTCGGGTGGTCCGTTTGAATACAAATGGTTTATTTGGGAACCGGTTTCAATTTTGCCTCACTAACTCATTTCACTACGCCCTGAGCTCTAAACTTATTTATGATCATTTTTTATTTATTAAATGGGGTGACCGTTTGGATATCAACCATTTATTCATTCGAAAAGTTAAGACCATTGATTTTGATTTTTAACATTGTATTTGATTTTTATAAACTTTGATGGTACTTTATAAAATATTACAATTACCTCTTTTGTATCAAATACTGAAATAGGAAATGTTCTATAACATTTCCTCCACTATGTACTAATAAATATATTATAACTCAATACGATTAAGGCAAGCCAACCATATTGTATCATATAAATAATACCGTCTGTATGTAAAATTATATGCGAACTGAATATCTCTTTTATAATATTGACATTGAAAGCGGCGCGGGCGGTATAGTGCCCATTCCCGCTAGAGTAAATAAAACTGACACGGTTAGACTTATTTACAACCTATCTGCCCCTGGTGTAGCCTGAAATTTCTCTGTCAAGCCCTTATGTGCGCGCTTAAGTGCGTTGAAAAACAATTTATTGTTAGAATGTAGCGAAATGTTTTGTAACAAAAACAAAACAACAAAACAGTGTGCCCAAAAAACACACCAAATTAAGACTTAATGTAATGTTTATGTTTAGCTAGATTTCAGGGAATATCTTTATTTATGAAATAAGATTAATAAAAAGTACAATACTTTATAGCAACTTTAATTTATTCCAATCGAAAATGAGACCAGCGTAACGACATAATTGTCGCATCACGTGATGTCATTGCGTGAGACATCGTCACGTTGGTAATATTGAGGCGTACAAATTGATAATGGCAGCGTCTTTATGGAAACTAGAATAAAAACTATTTATTTTATTATCATCTCGCACGCATTAATTAAAAAAAGCGTATGTATTCTCCTGCAATATGTCCGAATACTTGCGATTGTTAATACATTACAATAGGATTCCGTTAAAATTGTACATTTTTCACTCAACCTGCCGTAGTTTAGATAGAAAATGTTGAAGAGATCCTACAACTTTTAGAATAAACAAGATTAAGAACAAACACTAACGGATCTTAAGCTTTGTACCAAACATCATATTTTTCGAAACTACTCGCATTACTATAAATTAAAATCATAAATAAATTGTTATGAATCTAACAATGAAACATTAATAGAACATAAATAAAAAAATATATATTTTATGGTACATTAAAAAGGTACGGACGTCTATAATACTATTTAAGTTTTAGCATCATTTTAATTACCGCCTAAGTAAAAGCAAGGCATTCACTTGATTAATCGTATCGTTCAACCGCAATTTAACCCATAAAAGGCAAGCTGTTAGGGGTAACTTTAGTGAAGTCCACTATCTGAATGAAAAACACGCTGCTGGAAGCACATTATACAGAATAACCGTTTTTATTGGAAGGGTACGAGTATTTTAATGGGTTTTTAGTATAGAAACCTCTTTGTGACTCATTTCTACGAAATTATTTAATAAAGAGGCAGCTTTTCATATAATGAAACAATATTGAGCCCAATCAAAGCGAGACATCGCTGGGATTTGGGAACGACAATAACGCTCTTAATACATGTATTTCATAAGAAAATCTGATATTGTGTTTTTATATCAAAATACATATACACATTTTTAATATGAAAGTATTAATTATTAAAAGTATAAAAACTATGTAAGTCTCAGTTTAAACAGATACAGATATATTTGTAATTCAGAATGCGTGCTAACATTCCAAATATGTATAAGACACGGTTTAATTGGAGTACAACGAAAACCACTAATTTTCAAACGAACGTTTATTTTCATCAGGATTGAATCCGGTGTAATATCGACTGAGCCGAATCTGCAGAGGGGATGGCGATAACATAACTCAAACGGGATTTCGGTATGGCCGAAACATCGCATGAAACTTTTATAGTGAATATTATGAAATTAACTTATTATTTATGATTAAATAATATCATCAAAAAACTTTCATTGAAATAAAACAACAAGAACCATGGTTATAAAGTAGTGCTCGGTAATAAACAATTAGTTACAGAGCATTCATGAACTAGCTCAGCATGTTTAGAATAACCCTCAATATCAATTATTCTATAAGTCATTAATAAATAATTGTACATGTTTATGTGAATCGTGAAAGCAGCGAGGTATACTTACAGAAAATAAAACTAAATCAAGTTCGGTGCTTATGTTGAGGGCTTTAACGTATGTTGAAAATAAGTAGTGCCCGATATAAGAGCACTTTGCATGCCACCTGCGTCGAACTGTTTACTTTATGAGCTCCTTTGTTCATTCGTAGTTTTGTGTTCGCATCTGGGACCCCCGGTGGGAACGGCTGCTTTACGATTTTTTTTATCGGCTGTCTATCGGATGCATCGCATTACAGCGACAGCGGATAGTTGTTTCGGTACAAAATTAAAATTGTGAAAGCTACTGTAACAATAACACGGAATATATTTTTGCAGATATTATTTATAAATTCAATTATTTGGAATTAGTTATTTTTCATGGAAAATTTACTTGAAAGTGTTTATTAAAAATTTAAAAGAACTGTAAGTGTACTACAATGTGTGTATTACAATGGGATTATGCCAAAAAGCTAATATTTCCCGTGGGTGTGTGACATAGTAGTTTAATTTTATGAAGTCATGTGACACAGTTATCACTTTTGCATACAAGATGTGTATATGTACGTAACATTATTAATTTCTCTCCGACCCTATTCATAGCTCCACGGAAGCAAAGTTACGGAAAAATCTAGTTAAAACGTAGAAATCATTGTCTCACTAATCAGATATAGTTTTGTAGAGACTATAAATTAGATTGGAATTTACGAAAACACTAATATTTTCTAGATGACAGTATTTAATTACTATTAAACACATGAAGATATTAAAAATAAACTTTAACATCAAACACGAGTCTTGATATCTAACAGCAATTTTTAGTCCATTGTTTATTCCTGTATTGTAGTGAAAATCATGATTAAAAACAGCACTCTTTTCAATTCTTATTTATTCTGAACATGATACATACATATGAGCTACCTGAACGAGACTCATAAGAAAGATTTATTTTTAATATTCGTAAAATATTTGATTATAAAGTAACAATAGTCATTGTAATATTCAATAAGGTAGCAATATAAATATATGAATAACAAATATAAAGAAAATTGGCTGAAGTCCCAATTATAAAGGCATAAACCCAACATAATCTTTGAAGATTTACAAAGTCAGTATAAGAATCAATAACCTTAGCTGTATGTGATATTAAACCAGTTCGCTGTAATGAAGTATGTTCGAAATTTACGCTTCAATGGTTCCCTTTAGCCGCCCCATTCCTTACACCGTCTACGTTTTCACTTGGAAATATTCGCAAATATAGCACCGTTTGTTTTGATATAAAGCTTTTGCGCATCTTTTTATCTGATGATATTTGCACGGAGTTTCGTTGAAATGATGTAGCGTCTGCATTAATACACTTAGGATGTTGTTTTATTTATGCATCGCCTATGAGGAATCTTATATGGAAAATAATATTAGACATCCATTTATTGTTCCCGATGAATCTAGTTCATATATTTTGGATAAGCTAACAATTATATATATGAATAAACTGTATTTTAAAATAAAATTAATGTAGTCGCCTTAGAACTCGATGAATAATAATTTATTACAGAAATGAAATCATGAATCTTCTTACAAGCCGTACAATAATTTAAAACAGAAATTTCAGCTTACGCAAGTGAAAAATGAGGTCCAACAGTACGCATAGCTGCGATGTTCACGATAAAAGCAATTTAAATTAGGGCATAAAACATGTCAAGGGATTGTCAACTGAGAAGCAAGTTGTGCGGACAATTCATTTAAGTCTTAAGATGCCGCAGTATTCTGAAATGGAAGTCAAAAAGATTTGAATTGAAAAGAATTGCTGACTTATTGCTGAGTTGTGACTCAGCTTGTGGGCAATGTGATTTTCTTTGGAACTTAATTTGAAATGTTTGTTTGCCATTAATTTACATAACTTAAAGAAATGCTAAACATATTCAAACAAAAAAGAAGTACAAGAAAAGGAATTACCAATTTAATAAAGGTATTTGAAATAAAATATAGTTTGTATGTTGGTTTAAAAATCATCTGTGACGGTACTGACACGATTGATCGTTAAGTTAATTTAAGTGCTAACGAGCAAGATTAATTACAGAAGCACAAGTTCTAGCGGACTCTTCAAAAAAGTTTCACGAGCCATTTAAGGAATGATGACAGTCAGACAAACTGTTACGAAGATTATTAAACTCTGAATTGATGAGTTTCACGCCAAGTAAAAACTAATAAAGGTTACCGTTGTATGATCGAATGAAAGGCAGGATATTTTAATCAACTTCTACAGCTTATATGAATGAATCTATACAGTTAAAGAGTGAAAATAAATGAAGGTTGTTCCTTTCATTACAACATGCATTGTCATTTGTATGTTAAAGCTCCGGGGAAGTAGAGTTTGGTTTAATTTATTAAATAAAAAATACTTAAAATAAAACGTACACAAAGCAGCCTTGTAACCAAAATGAATGAACTTTCTTTTTACTTCACATAAGTAAACATAACATTGGTATAGATCTATTGTACTCGTAACCTTCTTATGCATACATATAGCATTGTGCTGTATCCGAGCGAACCATACTTTTAGTTATAAAACCAGACGGTAAGACAGGTATGATTAATAATAATGTTCGAGTTAGGAACTTTTTAAAAAGGCAAATAAGTATTCCCTCCACACTCAAGAAAGACGGCCGATGCTTTCATATACATTAAAAGTTGCAAACAAACTTGTTTGAGGGTCTTTTATAGGAAAATAAAGAAATAACTTTCATAAATGCGCACACAAGTGTTTTGAATAATTTCTTATGAAAAAAAGGTACATTTTTTGACAATAGCCGGAGTATAGCTTGAGAGATGTTTAAACAGCAGCAAAAAAATACAATGTCATCACTTACCTGGAGGGCCTTGGAGATATAATGAGACTTTTAATTAATAATTTTATGTTCGTTAAATTCTCGCTATTAAAGAGGTTGAATTAATGTCAAATGCCACATACAGGTCTTTTATGTACTTCATAATATCATTTAAAAGTATTGTATGAAATAATTAAATGGTAATATTATTTTACATCGACGAAATACTTTGAACCCATTATTTTTACTTTACCATTCCTCTTAAAAATATTGTACGTCTTGCCCTTTGCAAAACGCTTAGCAACGAATATCAGATCGTTATCGTCTTTAAATTCCCTAACGAAAGATATTTCCTGAAATTTGAGTTTTCGTTTGAGCGGTTACCTTATGCTTGTATACCATATATCACAAATCAATTTGTGTGATGCCGCATAGACTTGTTAAAACTGCATTTGATGGTATTTTATCATGCTTTTTTGGATTCCTGTGTTCAAATAATGTTTTGTTTTTTTTTAATATTATTCATTATCCCAAAAACTGATGCTGCAACTTCTTCCACAAAATTGTGCAAATTAACATCACTCTGTGTTGTTAAAAATTAGATAATAACAGACCTCAAATTCATTGACTAATTCAAGATTAAAACTGTCACTTCTTTTTAATAAATAAATTAATAACAAGCACGATTATTATAAAATTAAAATTTATTTACTTTTAAATTTATCTTTTTTCACATTATCTTTTTCTATTCTATTTCTCGGGTTATTATGAAAGGTAGGCTATCGATTTTCAGCTGTTCAATTTGCTGCACGGTCCAGTCTTGTTCGTCCAGAATACAACTGTTTCCATTAATGATTCCACTAAATTGTTATGTACATCTTTGATATCTATTTCATTCAAAGAAAAGTACTTAATCACAGCTTTAATTTTGTTTTTCTTTTTCATTTTAATGTTCTCTTTGCCGGTTCGTATTCAAATGAATGTATCTTCTGAAAGCCGACCTACTTATATTTATATTTTTTGTTGACCTACTGGTTAGGTATATAAGTAAATCAAAATATTTCTTAGTTTTTTTGAAATGTCTTAAGATTTTTTTTTTTCAAATTATCCTTTGTCTTATCGTATATGTCGGCACTAGCGCGCCAACTAAACATAACTATAACCAACACGTGCACCGATCACGCCACCGAGCGCGTGATTCGATGCCCCACTCTCCCCACTACTAGCTGTATAAAAGACGTGCGCGATTATTCTACAGGAGTCTTGGCTCTGACGTGGCGCGGTGCACTAGTTGTACTTAGCCTGTTAACCTTGACTCTTTGGATAATTAATTTGTGAAAACGAATTAATTATTATTCTGGTGTTGTAATTTGGTCCTTGGACTAATTATGTCCGATTTCAACTATTATTCAGTCTAAAAGAACTTCATGCCTTGAATTATGGCCCATCCATCTATCTATTTCTATCTCGTATTCCTACATATACAATATACATAAAATATTTTATATGAAAGTTGGTTCATCATGTAAGTTTATGCGGGTCTTTAAAATTACAAGGCAAAGAGGCAGGGCAACGACCATAATAAATATGTTCCAAGTACTCTGATATTCAGGACCTAATCTAATAAAGGAGTCTCTAAATAGACTAGCCGAATATTTTGAAGGGAACATAAACTTTTAAAGCATTGTGATCGTACATTTTTGATAGAAAAATGTGCGCAACGCCGCGGTCCACAATTAGCGTAATGAACAACTTCACTTGAGAGTTAACAGTAATTGGAGTCAAAAACTTAAATTGTTACCACTGTGGCACTTGTAATTACTAAGTAGGAACCGAGTTTACTTTCTTTAATGGTTTCGACGTTGGGAAAATAATGGTTTTAGAACTTATAGATTTCTCATTAAGTCTTTGGCGGTTAGATCCATTTAAATCATTTTGAACATCACATACAGTTAGTTTAATTTGAGACCAATATAATCACGTTGTTATTAATGTTTTTATACTTTGTATTTTTGTACAGGCAAGATTGAGTTTAAGTAGCAGGTTCGTTAAATATTTGCTATATTGTACTAAAGGAGTAATGAATATTGGTCTAAATAAACTGAAATTATGAGGAAAGATATATTGGAACTTAGAAAATGAGAATGACTTTAAATAAATTTTATATAATTTTATCCAAAACGGTGACTTTTTTCGTTCTTACAAACCTGTTAAAATATACATCTTTTTTTAATCTTATCTGTATTGAAAAGCCATTAGACGTCCCTATGGAAATCTATGCGATTCCAGATTAATCTAGCAATAGAAAAGCCTCCGAGGACAGATTTCTTGGATCCATTTTCGGTATATTCATACTAACGTATAATTTAACAATATATTATTCAATGGCATTAGACTTATATGTATAAAAATAGAACACCGTTTTATAGAACAAATATCGATAAATTAAATTTTTAGTACTGTTACAAGCAATACAGGAGGAGCAATGAACTATTTAATTCTTTGGTTAAACAAGTTTTTAAAGAGTTTATTTCATTAAAGGTAAACAAAAGCTCGTTCGCATTTAGGACATCGATGTAAATTACTCGATTACAATCCAATCTCGATTGCATGAGAACAACCCCTTGGCGAGCACTTGAAATCTCAATTCGATTTACGGGGAAATGAAAAATTTGTCGGCAACGTCAAAGTAAATACTTCCATGTTGTTTATTCGATTATTGATCGAGATTCAATATTTATAGCTACATACACACATAAATCATAAATTATTTTCATACAATTTAAAGTTATATAAGAATGTGTAAGGTATGGCGCAAAGAATCAGTTCTAGTAAAACTTATCCATAATAACCACTTTGACGCTTTACTTAAGCCTATTGAGATACATTAAATATTCTAGCTTTAACAAACAGAAAGCAAATTTATTAATTAAACTCGACGCTATCTCGGGTCCTTTCGCTCACGCTTCCATTTGCGAATTAGTTTACCTTTAATTTGGCTAAGCGACAATGCTCCCAATAAAAGCAGCGGACGTAGCGTCGCTTCTCCAAATTAAATCTATAATCTATATTAAGATTTATTAAAGTCTCACAAAGTAAATATGCTTAAATTTAATCCTCCAAAAATGTGAGATGATGTAGAATGTTACATAGCGAAAACTAATATAAATCTTGGGAGGTAATATGCGTTTTATTTTAATACTTGTTAATTAATTATTATTATTGTGTAAATATTTAGTAATTTTATGATATACATAGTTGATACTAACTTGTGCGCAATAGTTTTTATTCCAACGAAATTGAGTTGATGTTACAACGATTTTAAACGATTTTTTTTCATTTTCTATTCAAGGCTGATGTGTAGCTTTCATACATAGGTAAAATGTATTGATAATTAAGTGTATTTCGATTAATTTACGAGAAAGACAGCATAAAAATAGTATTGTTTGGAGTATTGGGTAAAAACTTTTTCCATTACTATACATTTTTAATTGGGTGTCACTATTAATGTAAAACATTTGAGAAGTTTATTTTTATTACTTATAAAATCAAATAACACCCGTCACATCTTTACAGCCCTATTGACATTACTGTCAAATAAAAGACTATGAGATTCAAGAAACAATAAAGTTTATGACGTCATTCTTAAATCAATTAAACACGATGGCCCTTCACACAATATAGAATGAATTTACATACAACGACGAATAATTAGCAGCACTATATTTGATTGGGCATTGATTATATATCATAGAAAGGTTTTCATTTATATAAAAGCTAAACATTGCGTTAGTTTAATCAGAACTACAAATAATTGTAAACACAGTAATTATCATTCATTGTAAACGCACAGAAAGCTTAGAGTTGAAAACCGCGGCGCTTGTCAGCGAGCGAACTAATCTGATGATTACTGCAGCCGTTATTGGAATTTAGATTTTATCAAATTTGTTCAATGATTGTGACCTGCGACTGGACGTTTAATGTACGCTATTGAACCATACATATAAAAGGTCACAGGGACCGAGACGAGCCATCATAAGATCAATGAGTGAGTTCTGAGATCTTTTTGTTCAAAATGCCCTGAATCTTATTATAATGGATACAAAGGAACACAAAAGGTAGGAAGTGTAAGTCCGCTAAAATAAAAATACACATCAGAAAGGAAGATGGAGCTATCTCCATAATTGGACACCATTCAGGATGTTTGTTTCGAAACAGCGAATTTATGATGGCAATTTATGCGTAGCCGCGTGTTATATATATTTTTTGTGGAAGCTAATATTTTTGGGCGGACCTGCTATTACGCTTTTAGTGAGTTGGAGTATTTTTATATCACTTACGTTTGTTTCGGCACATTATTTATGTAATTCTCTTAAGTCATTGGATAACCTATAATCCTAGCCTTTGTCTATACTTTAGTGGAATTGAGGAACTCTTCATGTATAAATAATGATACTCTCTTATTTTTCATTTTTCTTTCAAGACACTACAAAGTAAATTCTAAACCCTAGTAAAAATTATGTTGGCAGGTGGATCTTTCATAGTAAGGAAGGGAGAAAGAAGAAGAAAAAGTAGTGAATATTTAACAAGACTAAGATGGACCACAATTTAGTTAACTAATAAAAAGTCGTATGTTAGAGTCATAAATTAAACTATAAAAAGTAGTGTATTATAAAAGGTACTCTATTTAATTTGTAGTTACAAGAGGTGGAATAATATAGTTGTTTTCAGGAATAACGGAATACGATAATTATAACTTAAAAAGATTTTTCGATGTTAATGAACTGGTTTGTGGAACTTAACTTGATTCCGAAAAGCAAGTAATTAAAAGTGAAAGAACGAAAAAGGAAAATTATTATGAAGAATATTTATTTATTTTTAATATTCTTGAAATCGGCAAATGTCGTCGGTCAGTAGATTCGTATCTTAATAAAGTAAGAAAAATGTTACATTGAATAATTTTTAAGTCATCCTTATAGCCATTGTTAGATGTTAACTAAAAATTATCACTCAGATCCCTTTGAACGGTTAAGTTCTTTGAAGTGAATTTTATTTCATTCACTATAAGAGCTGGTTCAATTCGTATAACGCCGTTTACTTAATCTGCGTTTTCTTTCCACGTAATCCGATTTAAAACGATCTGTGGACGATCAGCCTATTGAAACTGTTAAATCTGGATGTATACCGATCTCGGTAACAAAAAACTCTTTGATGTAAATATATTTTAAAAATATAAAGTTTTATAACATACCTCAATTTTAAGAATGGAACCGAGATTCATTACAAGATTCTCGATTTCATCCATAGAGTTTTATTTCTCTGAAGTAAACCATATAAATTTTTTGATTTTATTTAAAAATTCATCAAATATGCAGTGGTTTTTTCCGAAATAAGAAAAAAAAAGCATCATTATATAGGTAAATGTACAGAGATTGGTACGTGTTTTCGTAAAAAATATATATAAGATTTCTCTGCAAAATAATTATTATCAAGATCAGATTATTCTAAAGATTTACTGACTATCTGCCGTATTTCATTATGTGATTTTAAACAACCACAGACAAAGATAAATATTAGTTTTGAGTAATTTTGAATTAAACCTACTAGTCAGGGAACTAATTTGTTTGAATAACCCGACTACTCATCGAAGCGATATTTATTAAATGTTAGGAAATGATGCCACTGACGAATGAAAGGAATTATAATATAAAGATACAACAAGGAAGAAACGAAACGTAATTAGTGACATCGTCCTATATTTATTTATATACATAAAGTTTTGATATATTATAAAAGTAGTGTAACTAAATAATGTTGTAGTTACTGAATTTTTATGCAAAATATTTTAGATCCTCGTTGTTTCGATGGCCACTTCGAAACTACTCTTTGTAATATACCAATTAAAAACATCCACAATAGCACGGAATACCACAGCCCTCTTAACGGATAACGGTACCCGTACATGCCAATACTTGAGAATAATACATTTAAAAACAGACATAGAACAGAATGAAATACTTCATCAAACGCAGTACCAATTAAAACAAATACAAATCAAAACAAACTTGTAAACGGGACACAATCCATGTCTTGATCATAACTCTAAATTTACAAATGAAGTAAGTAAGAACTTCTAAAATTCACCGCAAACAAAGCTGGCAAATTACCCAAGTTTCGACCGAAGCATGTAAGGGTTGAGTAATTAAGTAATAAATCTGCCAAAGTATCGCCTCCAATTAGCATCCACCATGACTGTTTACACTTTTATTTAAGGCTCACACAACATTAACGTCTCTTTATCTTAACGGGTCTCTTCCGATTAATTAATAAAAGTGCCCAAACCGACAATTACAATTTAATTCACATGTATAACTTCCTACTTCAATTAAGTGATTCATTGAATTGGTTTGAAATGAAACATGTTTAATATTTTTATTAATTACGGGGGAAAATTTATCAAAAGGGAAGACAAGTTACTTGGTTAATTTATGTGTATGTATATAATATCTTAAACATATTTTATAACGGACTATTTATTATCTATAAATGAAAAAATAAATAAAATCTATAATTTTATCGTTTAAGATTTAGTTTATAAATGATATCTAAGAATTTAACGAGCACTGATTGAAATAGTCCATAAAAAAGGAAAAATTTCATATGTTAAAAAGGATATTGTGGAATTATCTGAATATTTAAATATTATAAAAGAAGATAAATTATTATTCATGGAAAATAAGCCGAAACAGAATTCTTCAGTCTAGCAAAGCAATTAACTTTGGAACATTTGACTTTACGTATGTTTATTGTTAAAACCAAATATGTATATTGTGTTTATCTGTTGCAGAACAAATTTAACAAGGTTGTTAAAATTAGGTAAGAAACGCGATATTCCCTATTAGTATTATAAATGCATGATAACTCTGGCTGTCCGCCCGTCTCTTGTATTTCACGCCTAAATCACGAAACCGGTTTTGATAAATTTTGGTATGGAGATAGATGGAATCCTTGAGAAGCACATAGGCTACCTTTTATCCCGATGTCGAAACACGAACCCGATATTAAAACTGAACGAGTGCAATCATAAAATGTAGTTCGGATTCAGTGGCGATACTGACAAAGAACAACTACATATTATGTTCGAGCGGACTGAGTAGCGTCCAAAAGCTAATACAATATAATTAGAAACAAAACAAAATTATTTGTCACGGGTTTCATAAGCAATCTAGTTTTAGTATTGTTTCATTAATTTGATTAAACACAATATCTATGATTGACCAGGCGACGGCATCAAATTTCGGATCGATACTACATATAATGAACTCCATAAATTTCGGTTATAAATTTTGTTAATATATATATTTTTATTTTTTTTAAAATGACAGACTGTATATAAAACCGCTTTTAATTTAAGGATCAGGTTTAGTAATAAGTAATCACATTATTGAACATGGCAGAGTTCTTGAAGACCTCATGTATTGGTGATCAGGTTATGTGATAGCAAAAATTTGACTTTTAATATAACTTAGTATATTCACTACCAAAACATTTTAAATAAAATATAAATTTCTCTTAAAATAACGATTCATGTTAAAGTACTATTCAAGCACATAGCGCTGGTCAAACATCAAATAAAATCCGCAGCAATTAAATCAAGTACAGGACATCAAAATAACCCCAGCTCCGAACTAGAAGCAGCGCTGCAAATGTGTCGTACATCAAGAGTTAAGGGATAAACACCCTTCATGATCAGTGTAGGCTATTAAATTTCAATCCGTGTATGAAGTGGGATATTAATTAGTTTGTCCGACGATTACGCGGAATTAATTGGGTAATCCAATATAAATTTAACGACGGGCACGCTTCAGAGTGATTTTGTATTACGCAACCGTGAAAATGGTTTCTGAAATTGCGTTTGTCTTTGTTTCGTTGCATTAGGCTTTACATTATCTCATTATAAACATCCGATGTTTATTATTTTCTTTTACCAAAGTTCACAAATAATAATCGTTGCTTTTTATTTTTCAGCTGTTAGCGAATTCAAGCTAATGAAACATTGAATCGCCCGATCAACCAAGGACTACGGACATTATGAAATTTGGAGACTAATGGTTTTGCAAATTTAAAGGTCCTTATTTGCCCCGTTCCGCGTATCAATATCACTTCCTCGAACTCCGTTCTCTTGACTAGCTGCGGTAATATGAATTTCGTTGTTAATACGAGTATCACTGCGGTCTGTTCCCTAAATGTCGTTCTAGAACACATTTTATGTCAAAGAACAGATGTCATGTCATGTCTGCAAATTTCGACATAAGTATGATAAATCCCACCTCAGTATTTTTGACAGTAGGCCAGAATTTACAAAAAACTTTACCATGTCTGTTTTTAAGAAAACTGCCTTTAACCTGTGCCGCCCATGTTAAACACTTAAGGATTTACAGAGACCAATCCCTCTTGTGGGATGGCCAATTGCGAGTATCATCACGCACATTTTGTTATATGTCACATCTTCTGCTTGTACTCAAAAAAGAACCAACCCTCCTTAAGCTAAACTTCATATTATAAATTCCTTATAACTCCCTATAATTGAGTATGCTGTTCATTTTTTTAACATAAATAATTTCCATCTCAATAAAGTCTATCGCTAACTTAACAATTGTATCAGATTTATATTTGGGTTACGAAAATTTGATCATGTCTCTGGGTTCAGATTCCTACTATAGGTACTGATACGGGACCGCAGAAATCTTAAAGTTCTTTGTCAGCTACATTCAATTTTATTCAATCCTTGTACACCTGCATATATCAAATGTAGATTTTTTTACTGATATTCATGATAGATATGATATTCTCCGTTCTTCGAAGAATTTTGCTGCTTCATGTTTCTAACCATTTTGCTAATTTTTCTTCTTTTGCATTCATTAGGAGCAGTTTCATTTTGGAATGACCTCTCTTTTGAGTCCATTGCAAAAACTTCTTCAAGTTATTCCTTTAAACGTGCTTAAAAAATATTACCAAGTTGAACTGAGCACGTTTTTTAATATTATATTCCCGTTTTATAACATGGTTTAATATTTTTTTCTAGAAAAAATAATTGTTAAAGTTTTTATTTTCAAGACGTCTGTTTTTAGTACTTTTTAATTTACTTACTATTACAATAGCGTTTTATATTTGCACAGCCCAAAACTTTCTATTCTATAGTTATTATTTTAAATATAAGCTGGTAGAGTATTTTATGCATTTTGACAATAAGGTTCCTTTTGTGCATAACATTGATATATTTGTGCAATGAAAGTAAATAAATATATATTACGGTATGCAAGTTAAATTATAGATAAACGAGCATATTTTAATAAATTAACATATATTTTATGCCGATAACTGTGTACTGGTAAATAATTTTCCATGACTATTTGTTTAACGTCATGTAACTTCATTTGCTTTAACATTAAATATTGATACATTATACAAATGATATGAAAACTTATTAAAAAAAGTAAAGCTTTTAAAAAAATGTATATTAAAAATATTCTTGAAAATCTAAAGTTGGAATTTAAAACAAACCCTACATAACGTTTGTAAAGACAATATGTATTCTGGTTATTTGTTCAGAGAAATGAGTAGATATGAAAGAATCGCGAACAAATACACGACGGTTTATTTAAAACTAAAGTTACATCAAACTTTTCAGAATTCTTTTAATATTCTGAAGTCACAATAGACCTGGTTTTGCGAGCCTTTGTAATAATAGTTATTAGAATGCGAACATTGACAGAGAAATGTCACTTTAGAAGTTATGATTACTATAGCTGTAGTGTACTTTTTAATCAGTGTCTTTTCTGTTCATCAATAACTGTTACGTACTGATTTTTAAGTATATAAAAAAGTGATAAATTCAAATAGCCATTCATTTGGACGGAACAATGTAAAATTAAGTGAAATGCATGTAAATGACGGAATAATTTAGTTACTTGCATACGCTTTCGTTTCCGTCTACTTTGGGGAATGTATAAAGGAGTCGTCTTCAAATTCCCGGGAGTTGGGACTCAATATTCAACAGTGGTATATAAGAAGTTTTAAATATGAAAACACTCTAAAATATACTTAAACTATGAGCATGTAGAGACGAGTTTGAAACGTGCACGTTATAACATGTAAAGAACATGTGCACATTCGAATTTAAAATGTCACTTGAATTGATACGGAATCTGCCGAGACTTGATCTTGAAATGTGCAGTCTTAACATTTTGTTTCTCAATACGAATACAGACTAGTAGACAAACAGGATAGTATATTAAAACTATTATTATTGTAACATTGTAAATAAAGTATAAGATTTTTGTACATAAATGTAACAGTTTATCCAAACACTTCCTGTAAAATATTTGCAGCGAAATATCTGATACATTATACTTACGCCATTCACCGATAAAGAAGGAGTGGAATTGGAAAATAGGGAGAAATAAGTACAAATTTCGGCAAAGTGGTGAAGCGTGTCAAAACACGTTTTCAATCTCCTCGAGAGTCTACCTGAAGAGGGTCGTAGACGGCGATGTTAAAATTTATTACAATTTATTTTATTTCATATTGTTTAAGACAATATAAAGCCACATTATATAAATCATAACAATGCTATAGAGGAAATTGATTTTTAAACTTTAATTAAAAATATGAGTAAAGTAACAGAATGAGCAGATTTTGTCCGGGGTCAATAACGCAGCTGCTAAGCTTAGTGAAACAAATCCTGACCCTCAAGGGCTTAAACTCTAACGATGAGGAACCGTAAGGGGCTTATGAGACCATCCCTTAAATAAAATTTGATTTTAAATTCTATCCTAAAACGTTCAAGTAAAATTTTTACCTACATATTTATAGCATTGGATATGATGTCGTTTTAACTTATAAAATCTTTTTGGCTATATTAACATATTCAACATAGCAGTATATGTTTTCGAATTGTTTTTATAACGATACATGGAAACAAGTCATCCCGACAGTGACAAAATAAACATGTTCATTCAAATACTGTAACAACAGTTCATTGAAAGTTATATTAAGATAGTAACGGGGAGACAATTATTTTGTTTCAGATGAGATGGAAACAACAAAGGAGACTTCGTGGATATTCATTATTTCTGTATTCATAGTTAGTGTTAGTATTCTAATGCGTTATTACCATCAAAGGTATATTAGAGTTTATTCGAGCGACCATAAGTTGTCTTCGAAAACACAATTTCATTCGACATTTTAGGTTTATATATAGATATTTAATTGTGGCAAACTAGATAGTCAAAAGGATTTTGGTTTAAAGTCGTTCTAGAAAGTAAATACTGAATAAATAGACATTATTTAGATCCAGTCCAGTAAGCCCTGGTATCGAGTTTGCTTGTGGCCAAGTTATGAATTATTTAAAAGAATGCACATGTTTGATATTTACGAAATGTTTAACTGCTTTATAATGGACTCGAATGCGTTCATATAAAAAATCTCTTTTATAATATTTTATATACGTTTTTAGTAAAATATATTTTTTTGAGAACATCTTTTGAAAAATTTTATGACTCATATTATCAATTTACTTAGAACCACAACTGAACTATTGGTTGCATTTGACACATTATGAATACTAATTATATTACCGTCCAGTTTATTAATATACCAAAATTAATTGATTGTTCGGATTCGGTTAGCGAAGGTCCGAGCTGTGTAATAATTTGTAATATTTTAGACATTTCGTATCTGATATCAATTAACGATGTTTATCTCAAACATTTTAATGATAATGAGCAAGTTTGAGAAAATATTTGTTAAGCGCTTGAATAACAAAGTACCTTTTAGATGATTAGAAGTGCTGGTAATTTATTTATTAATGCAGTAGGAGCAGAAGAATATACATACATATAGTATACTTTAAGTTATTGTTTTGTATTAATAATAAATAAGACTATAAAAGTTATATATAGTAATCTATTATAAAAAACAACACGGTTTAACTTTTGTTTATCGTTAGATTAATGTATTTATTTCTTTAGATATACTGTTGTCTTTTTATTCTTTTACATAAGGGTTAATAGATTATCAATTCTTGCAAATTGTATAGGCTCGAGTGGAAATCTCAGTCCCCTCGCCGCACCGACTTCGTGACTGTATTGTTGAGTGCTGATGTACATCATTTGTTTTAGTGAAAAACTCGTAAATTTGTATATATTACGTAGATCATATATCACACCGGTACGTGTAAGTATTTCGTGATTTTGGAAATCAAATAGAAAATCTACATATAAAAAACCCCTTCAGAGCATCATTAATTATGTGAATTTATGTGTTTTATAAACATTTTCAATGACAATATAAAAAGTGAAGCGTATTTCTTCGTTACATTTCTTGTGTTTTTAATAATGTATGTCATTTGTACAGTTCTTCAAACTACAGTTTTTATCTTATCTATGTAGTAATAGTAATTCTAACTAGAAAGTTCCAATTCGTTAAATATTCTTAATACAACCCTATTTTTAAAGTATATGGCTAAATAATTTTAGCATATGCTCAACAAATTCAATGGATAATATAAGAAATGTACCCTACCCACTTATTTAAAAGAAACTTGAAGGTCTGCCTCCTTATATGATTTTACATCACGTGAGTAATTGTTACATTTTGATTCTAATAATATATTACCAAAAAATACATTCAGCTTTTAGTTTGGTATAAAGCATTACATTTCTTGTTAGGAGTAATGTCAGGAAAGACAAAGGAAATATATAGACTAAAATAATACACGAAGCTCGCGTAAGTGGAGACAATTTTCCGCGTTATTTATTATCATAGGCTGTGTATTGGGACCGTTTTTGTGGCATCTGTAGCTTTATGGACGTCCCCCGACCTCCCGATATCAATAACAGAAACTGGTTCAAAAGTTGGACGATCCCAACGTCGGTCACTTCAAACTTTGTTACGGCCGGGATTCGTTCAGTTTGACAATATAAGTCAAAAAGTAATTTCACCTTGGGACTGTCTCTTCATAAAGTGGTGGGGAACAAGGTTTTATTGTATGTATTTGTTTACAGAGTGTGCTATATGTAAAGTGATGATGTTGCATGCTGTGAGCAGGCATCGGTCTATACTGTATATCGATTAACTGAACCACACGAAACGTGAATAGTCAATGCTGGTAGCCACTCGCAAATGATAACTAACGCTAGGCTATATCCAATATGCAACTGTTGCTCGTTCAAAAATATGGTTCGCACTAAGCTCGGACTGTGCAACAAAGTATATCGGGAATTTAGAGCATTCTCGTGGGATTAGTGTATAAAAAGTTTTGACTTTCCTCCGGCAAAGTTTTCATCTCGTGCTCATGTTGGAAAATAAAATAATAGGGAGCCATAATCCTTGTTGTACTTTGGATAAGGGAAGAGGCCAGATTAGTAGCAAAAGTTTCATAGAAACTCAAAGAAACAGACGGAAAACTATTTAGTTACATTGTTTTTAAAATATCTTGTTCCGTTTCTCTTCTTTTTTTGTAGAAATTCTAATTTTTTTTGTTTATTTTCTCAAGACACCAAATCCCATTTGGAATAAAATTTAAAGCTGTATTTTATAATGAATCCGACAGTGCAAAGTAAATCATTTATCCCAGTGTCAAAACTAGACAAAGGCGTGAAGTTTCGGTCTTCATGCAATTTATTCAGTGTTGCATTACATTTTAAGGAACTATCCAACAATATTTGTTTAAGCGCAATGTAAATTTCAAAAACAAGCGGGAAATACTACAGAAACACTATTATCTGTGATTCACCCAAGATAATAACGTGTTAACAACGTTACTTACAGTAATAAACAATCTATATACAAAATCGTAATAGGTTTATTGAAAAGAAGATCGTGTTTATTGTCCTTTAAAACGTGTAAAATAAAACCAAATGTTTCAAATTGTATGTTATAGAATTGTTTCTGGTACTCTAATTAAATATGCAACGTCCTCCCACTACGGCTATACAGTTCCAATTGAATTTTAACGTGTTCTACACGGGACCTACATTACATATAAGCCCGTAACTAAGAAACCACATCGGGAATGTGATTTATTCTTGGCAGCGTGTCAAGTAGCATATTTCCTACTCAGATGTAGAATATCGGCGAAATGATAAAGCCTTATTTGGCGCATATTGAGCGTAAAACCAACGCTCCATTACTCCATCGGATGTGAACTTGAGGAAGTAATACGAAGTCGTTTCCTTTAGTACCCCCCTCATTAGTAATCTGAGATTTCGTGTACATTTAAACCAGAATAGATCTGTACTATTAAATCGGTACATGCCCATGTGTACTTTAAAATAACTCATTGAATTTAACAGAAACTGGAAGAGATTTCTTTGAAAGTAATTCATGATGCTCCAATAAAATATTCTAATTTATTTATTTATATACTCTTTATTGCACACCAATATAGACAAAAATAAAAGAAGTAAAACAAAGAAAAGAAAAATGTACAATAGGAGATTTTAATTTAACGATATTTATATTTTTGTTCCAATTTATTAATTATTATTTTATATGAGAAAAAGTTTGTTATGAGTAAAATAAAAATATAATCTTGAAACTGAGCAATTTTTAATCACGTAAATACTTAAAGTTTGTGCGTATGTACATTTTTTCATTCGTAAGTTTATTTCCTCATTTGATAAAACTATTTTGATCTGAGTACTATCACGTACGAAGCCTCAAAATTCATTCACATTTACATTGTTACACCAACACTATGCAGGGTTATAGTCTTCTAGGGCCTTAGAGGCTAAACATTTGTATTCTTTTATTCATGCATATAACATACATCATCACAAAGAGAAAGTTCTAAATGTCATCAAAATATCAAACTTAAAACAAATATGTACATATACGGACGTAGTAAAGTTGGGAAAAGCCTCCGGAGAGTTGTTCTTCAATTTATGGACTTTTGTAACTAATGTATCACATAAATATTTTAAGAGTCCGTTTCCCGGAAATTGCTACACGTTCAAATTGAAATAACTTGTATAAAGGACTTCATAAAAGAGATACACTGCCTCGAATATTTACTCATTCGGCCCCAAATCGCTGTATTATGACATGCGTAATGTTCTAAAGAATGACCCCACAAAATTAAACACGGCTCATCGCGAACGTTTGCAGCCGGCAATTTACACGCTTTTACATCGATGAAAGCCAAATTTTAACATTACAACGTTCTTGTTATATTTTTTAGACTGCCCATAAAACAACTTCGGTCATTATATTGGGATGCTTTTTCGAGTCATATTTCACGGCTTATTGGCATTTTAGGAAATACTCTTAGTGAAACTCAAATATAACGACTTTATAAAACAATATAAATGTTATTTATTTATAAGTTACGTCGACCCGCAAGACTTTGTCCTGTGATCTCAAAAATATCTTTTAGACCAGGGAACTGGGTAAGGGATATAGTTGGTTTTTGAAACCATAGATCGTGGATTTCTATAACAAAGTCTATATTATAATCTAATGTAACTCTAATTAAAGCAACGTTACTCTATGTACAATTATAAGATCTTAATAAACGATATTGTGTAAGCTATCTACGATATTGTCTACGCTGTGTAAGCTATCGACAGACAGAAAATTATCAAAAAACTGACAGTTACCTATCTAAAATATACTTAGCCAAAAGCGTGTCAAAAAAACATTATAATAAATTTAATTATTTTTTTTTCTTAAATTTTATGTTTTCTTTCTACTTTTATTATATTATTAAACAATGAGAACATCAAATCCAAAGTATGATATCATTGTTAGACGTTGTGCAAGTCATATTGACATACAGAGAAATATAAGGGAATATTTTCAAGAATCTCTATTTTCCACGCCACTTCGAAATTCATAAGTCGTACTGACGTATCAAGCTCACATCTTCGCAGCAATACTCATATTATGATGTCACCATAACTCTTTTATATGCCATAAGTCAACTTTCTCGTGTAGTAAGCTTAAATAAGATAATAATTTACTTTCCTTCTTTTATAAAAGTATAATAGGTATACTAAACAAGTTATTTTACCTGTGTACTTGATTAAGACACGACATGGATATAGTGATAAACATTTTATGAGGTAGAAAGTGGAGGCCCACGGGAGAATGAAACGAATTTTTTTATCGTGGTACCCAATTTTAGTTCAGATTTTATGTTCCATCGTGTGGGTCACTAGGAGCCTGAACAGATTCGCTGCCCCGCAAACAGTCGTAAATCCCCGAACATTGGCCTGATCCATTCTACGGCTTAATAAAAAAACGGATACAAGTGAACGAGATCGGCATTGTTCACTGTGGACGTGATTTATTTCAATAAACGTGTCCTATTGAATCTCATGTCGCAAGAAGGATAATCCCAAGAACGGATTACTTTTGTATACGAATAATTTCAGATTACATGATATCTCCAAATTTTATTGATTTGTAATTGAAGTATCCTAAAATTCCGATACGTATATTTTCGAGTTCCAGATATTCAATATTGCAATCTATAACAATTTTTTAATTGACTTAGAAATACAGATTTATGGTTAGGCGATCCCCAGCGATATATTAAAAAATGAAATACGAGAAATACGATTTGGGCCGGATTTGATTTATGATACATTAAATGTTTTATATAGAACAATAATGGATATAAAGTCCAAGCGTGTAACGGATTTTAAGATCACAATTTTGATCCGATTAATCCAAAAAGGGTCCGCATGAATCCCTTTTTTATGTAAAAACATTTACGCTGAATTATCGTTAAATAATCTCGCATAACGTCGATTCTTGTCACATCGGGTTTTGTAAAACAAAGACGCGAATTAATGGTTCTCATTCCGAAAGGTCTATTGTGAAAGCCTGTCCCCGGGGTATGTCTTTCCATTTCGTGGAATTGGACATGTATCGGCACCAACGTAAGTAGACCCGCCGCGTACCCTCGGATACATTTTGATGGACGCTAACGAACAGTAAATAGATGTTACCCAAAAGATCTCGCTATTGTGGATCTGTCGGTTCAAACGGAATGGATACTGGACCTGTTTATTAGATTCGACGATTCCATTCTTTATTTTTGACTAAGGTCTAGTGTTGTCTTTGAGACGGCAGATGGATTTGATAGCTATCTGGGATATTGGAAGATAAAATGTGTGATATTAGTGTAATTTTGCTTACTTTTACACAAAAGGAGAGGTTTTGAAATGTGTCAATTACACAAAATATCTAATAGACATTTTGGAGGCATAATACTATGAAAACAGAAATATAATCATAATTTAGCCATTAAATTTATCGAGTTATGAAAAAATTTATAAATTTATGAAATTATGTATGGAAAAAATATTTTACGTTTCTGATTTTGTCGTAAGATGAATGAAAACCTTATAAGAAATGAGTCCAACAAGAGAATTACTAACAATACATGGAGAAAACTCAATTAACAACTCCGAGACATTCTAACGATGTTTCAGTCAGTTTTACGCCTGTCTATAAAACCTAACACGCGAGAACCTAATCAAAACTACTTTGAAGAAACAAAATATCGATACAATATTCACAGAAAAAGGCGCTAGCAATTAAAGATATGCCTTAATGTAAATAAAACATTCTTCATTTCATTTGTAACAATAGTTTTATATTTCAAAAACCAAATTTATATTTGTTTTAAATTATTAAAATCGATAACCCAACAATAACAATAAACACAAACCGATGCGCATAAAGAGAATGAAAATAAAAGTGAAATTAATTTTACAAAACATTAATGTAAACCACACCGTATGTATCCGCTCATTAGGGTAAATTGGAAGTAAAACGCAAGCAATATTAACTGACTTTCAAAAGTATTATTATGTTTACAATCAATAATCAGCACTCGTATATTGTTTGTGAAAACAGCGCCCGTCGTACATACATATATGTATATGTACGTACATAAGTCGTAAATTGTACGCAGTTTATATCACTTCTATAATGCGGACATAAAAATCAGATGGAAACCATTAGCTAAGAAGTTATGTACCGTAAAACACCATTAAAGGATTCTGGAGTTCGGAGACGGCTTTTGTGTATTCAGATGATGGACGGATACGTTTTATATATGTAAATAGTTATAAATTTAATATTTGAGACACGAATAGCGTGATCTCAATGTAATTGTTCATTCACAGCAATCGTGTGCAGGCGTTGAAGGTAGATGAACCTCATAATTATGCAAGCTCAATCAAGACTTGCTTAGATTTGTTGTTCTAATAATTACATCGCAATGCTAATTACACCTTTTGGGTGGCGGAGCTTTAGTTATGCTCATTACCACAATAAACACGTCAATAAACTGTAATAATAGCGTTTGAATGAATATAATTACAGTAGTTCATTTAACGAGCATATAAAATCATTCAATGTATTATAAATGTAACATGATATGACAAACCACGTCTAGACTATGTGGGAATGTCGTTACATTCGGGCACAGCGCCAAAAGTTTTCCTTTAAATTGAATAAAGCTATGAAGCGCCAGACCATGTATGCAACTTTCACAAATTTTTGTTTATGACGTTCTGTCAGATCTTTTTATAAGCTTCCTGTAGTCTGTTGAATTGAATCGAACGACGTCACTTGGCTTCACAAGGCTTACTTTACGACATTCATATAGGTATGTGTGTTAAAACTGTTTTCAGTTTTTATTAATACGTGCATGTATGTATGTTCTTGTTATATTGAAAAGCGAATTAAGCTAATACCTATAACAAAGGTAAACCCAACATTTAAATATTTGTATAAACAAATAAACTATTCGGAACATTTGAGAGTAAACTGAAACTACAAACCTCCAAAATTAGCCCTTATAATAGGACCTTTTATCTTTGTAATGGATGATCTTTCAAAAGACAAGGGATGTGGGATCATGTTTAGAACTGGCCTGTATAGTACAAAGTGGGTAATGGATTCCGTCGGGTCCCTTGGGTGAATCCATCTCTCTTTTTTTCCAATTGATTAGGTGGCAACTGGACGCTATGAATTGTCGTTAGACCATAAAGCGCCTGATAGAGATGTATCGCATTAACGATAATTTAGGATACAACAAATTGGGAACGAAGTCTCCGCAATTACGTTACAAATTACGATAATACAATCAGGATAGATATTGATAAAATTTTATATATAATATAATTGATAGTTGATTTCACATGACAGATTAATTATTGTATAATAATGATAATTTTATAACATGTTCAAGTAAAGTAAAATTAAATGATAACTCTAATGTAACACAGCATTGCACTCACGTATCTTAAAGGTTCTATACTTGATATTAATATTTTAAGTGGCTTTCACGCCGAGCTGTCTATCCCCCTTCTGAAAACGAAAAAGGCGGAACGATTGGGTTCATCGAAAGTCCGTAAGGCAACTTCAACCGGCCATTTCTGTGGCCATTCCATTTATGGGCTCTCGTAACGGTCACTACGAGGAGCAAAAAGTACGTTACTGAAGCGAAATGAATCGTAATGGCAGATCGCATTGTTTCATTAAAAGGGAACGTTGCTTCTGCTGGTGATTTAATCTTATTTTTCCCTCTGGAAGCACCAAAAAAAAATCTTTGTTAAAGTCACGTAAAGAGTTTATTTCATTATTATCAAGTTTGCTGAGATAATAATCCAAAAATATACTGTGATAAAACTTTACACTTATTTATTATTCATACTTTGTACCAATTTTTTTTTACAAGATTATAATACTCATATATATATTATGTAGTAAAATAACTCAAATTTGTGAATCTAAATATCGTGAATAACATTAAACTTTTTACACAAATATGCACTGAAAACAATACAGTGTTTGCTGTAATGGCTAAAGAGATAACAAAGCGAAATGCGAATACTCACGACCGGTTTGTAGAGCAAAATTCGCATTCGCCAACAAAAACTAGAATCTGGCCAACACTTGCCATTTTCCAGTAGAAACTGAAAACTCGCGGCTCGGACTAGTTACTATTGACCGTTCTCTTTTATTGTCGATCGTAAAGGGAGGATCGATTCACGAAAAAAAGATCCACTTGAAAACATCGGAGTTGTACAGAGGAGGTATTTTAATTTAATTAGCCATTGGACATTTCGAGAGACAAATTGACATTTCGTACACAATTCGTCCCTCTTTCAACTATTAAGGATAAGTGGGAATGTAACATAAAGGTGATTTATTAAAATTAAATTTATTTACTGCATTTTATTGATACATATTAAAACAGTTCCATTGAAAACAGTCCATTTCGCTATACAAATTTTGAATTGTTTATAAATCGCTAGAACTTTCATGTGTATTACGAAGAAGAGGTGAATCACTGGTTGTGCAAATAAAATTACATAAATTGCTTATAAAACAGGTAACCGTACAGGCGTACATCCATTTCCCTTTATTGTATCTGTAATGGTCGTATTGCTATTAGTGTTGAATGGGTTTGTGATGTGATGTTACAGCATATTGTGAATATTTAAATTCTGCATTTTGTAAAATCTTAAATAGATTTACATTTTTCCTTAAGTGTCAAATAACTTAGAATCCATTCAAGATTCTTTAAAATATTTTATAGAACATTTAATTGTTTCAAATCAGTTTCGGATAAAAACAATCATGAATCTTACTTAAAGATAATTTTAAATATAAATAATATAATATGTATAAGTAGTCAAAATACAAATATCAGATAAATGATAATATAAGAGTTTATTTACTATAACCGTAACCATAAAACTGATAGTAATCGCAGAACAGGGCATAAAAATCTACAAGCCCATTGAATTGAAGCGATAGCGTTAAAATTACTCTCAACAATAACCAAGCGATATCATTAAATAATAAACATGAAATCTATTCATAACTTTTGTCGGAAGCATTATCATTGTAGGGAACTTTACTGAAAAATCAGAAGAGATGTAAACTTTAAGAAAGTACTTAGGAGATGAAGAGGTTTCATTTCATATACATGATAATGGAATTCTATGAATTTCGAATACAGAACCACAATGATACCTAACATTTCGAGAATATCTATTTGTTTAAATAAATAGAATATTTTTTTATATATTAGGCGTATTTATTAAGTAACATTTTAACCGACATTTCGATAACCTACATTACAGCAGCCGTAAACAGCGACAGACATAAAGTTGTCGACAAAAACTATCAATATGCGTTTTGTATTCTTAAATCATATTTAAAAAAAGACATTAAAGGTTCGTATGAAATTTTGTTCAAATGTACTAAATGTTTCTAACCCGCGACTAAAACCAACAGACACGTGAAAGAAGCTAATGACATTTGAGGTACATCAGTAACATAAAGTCACCAGTTCGTGGGAGCACTCAGCGAAATTGTTTGAGCGAGTAACGTGGCAAAGCTCGCAGATACAAACAGATGAGACGATAGCGATTCAACTGATGTAGGTACTATACCGATTTTAAAAACAACAATTTTGTTATTTTATACGATCATCTTCATATGAGTAAACATTATCTGTTAGTCTATAAGTATAAAATGAAATTTCAAGTCGGGCATCCCAATAAAGTTATTCGAACGACTACAGGAATTTCCACGTATGTATAAAGTACAAAAGTTCTCCCCCTAAACAGTACTGATAGCATCAAAATATTCGAAAGCCGCGCGTTTCAATGACATCGTTTAGTTAGCTTATGTTAAAGTTACCAAGCCAAATAGAAACTTAGGAAATTCAGAGCCAAATAGACTTTCTCGTAGTGTATGACTTAGATTGAGACGGGGAGGTAGCATTGTTGGAATATATTAAAAACAAATCATGCGAAGAGATTTCTCGTTCCCGATATGTTGAATGAAACAGGGGATGGTATAAGAGTAAACATAAAGACTCAATTGGTTCTAAGCAAAGTAATAAGTAAATATACATATAAAATGTAAAGTACTCCGAAACGTTCTGTGGACTATAATGAGCTTGAAAGCATTTATATTCGTCGACATTTGAATAGCGCCCGACCGTTTCCAATTTATAATAATACATACGTTGAATTTCAGTGTATTGCTTATTTCCATAAAATTTGGCAGAAACGGGTAAAGTTGAAGTCGAAGAATGTTACCTCTAAAAAGCCAATTGGACAATTGAATCAATTTGTATGGTTATTTATTAGGTATCTTGATTTTCACAATTTTCTGGGATACAAATCAAATTTTCTTTAACCATAAATGGAATTTGTCATTTATAATTTGAAAGTTTTCATATTTCTTTTTATAATTGACATGTACACAACAAAAGATATTTTACAATATATAAAGATGTCTATAAAATGTTTTAGTTTTAGAAACGGCCCAGTAACTAGTTCGAAATAATGAAATTGAAATGAAACACTTTATTTATAAACAAAGAATATATCTGTAGTAAATTTTAAAATATTGAAAAGAATAAAGGATAGAAAAAATCTCTACCTATTGAGATCAAGACTGTTGAAAGACCATTAAAGACCTAAAAGATACTGCAGTCCATTTACATTCCTATCGAAATAAAAGTGTATTTAAGTACCAATAACAAATAGTATATGAAAAGTATTAATGAACTCAACAGAACTCGGTAATCTCTTGAGACTAAACGAACAGAATGGAAGGTAATAAATATTGTGAAAGATCGAATACGATATTAAGATTTTCAACTCAATGTAAATAAAGGTATTATATGTGCTTGTTATATAATATACTTTGTAATTCATTAGATAAAAAATATAATCTATTTCTTTGACTTGTTATACTTAGATGAATCTCCGTCGGGAGCGGTGAAACGTTTTCGTATTCAGAATCAATCAAGAAAACAATTATCCTCCCTTGTTACATTTCCAGGCGGTGTTTTTAAAATTACCATCTTCTTTATTTTCAACTTTGTCTACTTTTTGTAATCTGAGTTGTTCATTGCTTTAATTCTATATAGACTTTGTAATATAAAAAGATGATAGGAAAAATAAATGAACAACAGAATGTTCTTCGCAATCCTAAACGAGGTATAGATTATACTTTTAAAATATAAATAAATTTATTACTTTTTTTTATTACAAACAATTATTCGTATTAAACATGCTATATATAGCAATAATTAATATATATGACAAATATTATATTATTATAGTTATTCCATATACAGGGTGACTGGTGAATTACTATCAATATTTAAGGAGAATACTCGGTACATGATTCTCATTCGAATTATGTAAAAAAAAATAGGCACTTAATTTTTGACCAAATTTCCGTATAAATAAATAAAGTGTTGACACGTTCCAAGTGTTCAAGTGTGGACGCGTGCGGGGGCGTGCTGATACAACACCACGTCACGACACGCGTATGTGTGAGTGTCAGTGTATACCTAATCTGTAGGGTGTTCACACGATGCGTAATTAATTACATAACTTTTGGTTAACTTTACTCAGAAGTTTATTAATATTTATGTTATATTAATTTTTATTTTGTCATATATGATCGTCAAATATCACGTCCTCAAATATCGATAGTAATTCACCAGTCACCCTGTATATAGAAGCAATTAATTTACAATATTTACAGAGCATGTTGATATAACACAATCTAAAATTTGTAACATAATGTTAAGAAATGTATTAAAGTCTTTTACTTTTCCCGCTCAATTTAAAAGGTATATTATATTATTTAAAGCAAGAGCTCATAATAAAGGGAATAATCAACATCCCACTGAAGTAGTTACTATTCTTAAGCCATCTTCGGATGCGCAAACGATTCAATTAATGCTTTGCGGGGATAAAATGAAATCGATTGCCACCTAATTGGAAGACTGGGGAATATTTACTTTCCCCTTAATAGCTGGCAGTAGAACTGTTATTGGTAATGTATTTGTCGAAACAATTGAAAGCATAAAATATGAAAAGAAAGAGAAAATGGATTTCTTTCAGTATTGACGCGTCAGATATGATGGCGTATACAAAATTTCATTAAGCTTTTAGTTTTATTACAAAGAAAAGTTAAATTAATAAACATTGATATTTTATCATAGTACAATATAAATTTCAGCAAATTTATGTTACGTAACTTCTCTATAAGTGAAATAGATATTTTATGTTTCCAATATTCAAAAGCCGTGCAAAAAGTGCTGTTTTGCTATAATATGTAGTTAGGGAATGCACTCACACAAACCTAGTTTCAGTGTAAAAGGAGTTTTAAATGCTTCTTGCTAGCCTAAACTATGTGCAGTACAGATAATAATGTTTACGAGTTGAAGCTTGTTGAATAACTAAGTTTATAGATGAAACCACAAGCCAAAGCCGCGGAAGTGCGGAAACATCATATTTTACACGTTACCTCAGTTACACATGATCAAACTATTATATACTATACTAGTTACGGATTCGTTATTAAATTTTATATTTCAATAAACTGTTGATGCTAATTGAGACTGTACTTAACGTTATCCGGTTAAGGATTGACAGTTAATTCTTTGTCTTATAAATTGATACGTCAAGGAGGGCCGCAATCTCGTCCCGAGCTACATCCATCAGCCCTCAATATAATGATTGATGAGATCCTACGGCTGACCAGTTATCTTCGATTTGCCAAGGAAAATGTATCCCCACTATCAATTTTCTGCCCTTGAACGAAATATTGAAAGCATTCCTAAGTGATGAAATAAAACTTTTATTGATTTATTATATTATTACATATATCTAAGTAACGATTATAAATCTAAATGAATTTTTATGTCGTGTATGTCGGATTTCAGCATCTAAAAATTAATTAAAAACAACCAAAAGTTACAAAATTCTCAATAAGGTCAAAAAAGAAATGCTCAGATGCAAATTGGACGAAATTTATTATTTTCTTGTGGTTCAAAAAAGCGAAGCAGGACGTGATTAATAAGAGTCAAGTTATGTTTCTTTAGAAGTGTCGAAATACTGGAGAGTTCTTAATAACAGGGTCAGGCCGACCTTAAGGAGAAGGAACGAATAAAAATATATTTAACTTTGTTAAGGAAAGCTATAAGAATTTCGGGGATAGGATATTTTCAAAACACTTTATAATTCATAAATTTTAGACCACAAAAATAATAATGAATAAAATTAAAAATAATTTTTACTTAGAACATTTAATTAGATTAGATTAGGTGATCACATAAATCTTTAGTCATTTTTTTACGTGTGTCACATAGGACCATATCTTTAAACGTATTACTTACTTCAATGCCAAGCTAAAATTCGACCATTAATAAGAGCTGCCTGCTGGCTTCTGTCCAAGCGTCCCGCCATTTCACCGTCTAATATTGAATACTTGAATAACGAATTCGGAATATTCCATTCGAATGACACGCTTGAAAGAGTACAATTGAATAAGAAAAATATCATTTGATACTAGCGAGCGTGGCTCTTTAAAAGCATTGAGAGTTGAAACAAAAAGTGGACTAGTTGAAAATTTACACTCAAATATGACGAACTATACCGAAGTGTTCATTTTAACATGTGACCATATACGTTATATGTTTAATTTTAGAATTAAATATACTTATCTTGAATGAAACGAAACTTGCGAAACGAAATATGATTTAAAATATATGTTATAGATAACCAAAATGAAATTAAATGTTAAAAACTGATTACAGAAATGAAAAATGCGCATACAATACGCTAATGAGCAAAGCATTTTATTATACATACAACTTAAAGGCATAATTCAAATCTAGATTATTTTCATGTGATATAAAACTCAAGAGTGAAAACGAAGTTTGCTTAAGTGACTCGGTTTCCTTTCACTTGAGTAGGAACAAGCTTCAGCAATGCAGCGTGAATGAGCACTTAGGTTTTAAAATAACGTACTATATATTATCTAAAGTAAATCATGGTTTACGAGAGTTAAAGATCGATTAAAATGTATCATCTTTAAATACGAACGATACATATTACTTCATAAAACTATAAATAAAAATATCTGTAATCTTAAACATTGAATAATATTTAAATCACAGAAATAATAAAGGCGTATACATATTGCAAAAGTTACGAAGTCTCTCAATCAATCATTACTTGTTATATTGAGGCGCTGATAGTTCTCTATATAAAGAGTGGGTACGATTTACAAATGTACGAGAAAACATGTAAGTTGTTGACAAAGCCAGTGTAAATTCAGCTGTTTCGCTTTTCGTTTGACATCTTGACGCGTCAGCTTTCCCATTGGTCGACGTTACTTTATCGATGCTGGTACTAAGCAGCGCCAACTTACGTTTTATTATGAGAAATATACAAGAAATAATATAAAATTTTCAGAATTATAGCGAGTTTTTTCATCAAAAGTATGACTTTAAAATAAACTATTACTCATCTAAAGTTTATAAAAAAATATCAAAATATTGAGTCTAAGGTAATATTTCCTAACAACAAAAAATTACGTAAAAACAAATTATATATGAAACAAAACTAATGTTTTATATAAAATATATATGTAAAAACAGCATTCCGTCGTATAGATTTCAATTCAAACCTTTCAAATAACGTTTTAAGGAGGTCCATTTTATCAGTAGGGTAGTACTTTTATATGAGTGCGGCAGGAGGTCGGGGGCAGCGGTTATGTCAATAGATACAAGAAGTAATCCAACTGAAGCCGATACTCGACTTGATTGAACTGATGGGATACTTTTAAAGTTGATCTTAAAGAGCTCCAATCCTAATACTCAGACTTAATGCTTTTATCAATCATTTCCTACTTTAGTGACAAATCATTGATTATAATTAATCAATATATATACAAGGAAATTATTGAAATATATAATGTGGATTGAAAAATAAGTGATAATAGAATCCCTCATCTCACTTCATAACGTTTCATTTAAAGTTAATGCTATCATTAATATTTTTCTATATAATGTTTTTAGATCCTTGTAATTTTCTCCTCCATAGAGTTTATGTGGCCCTTAACGCTGTTACTTCTATGTGGTTATCCGGCTATATACCGTTAAATTACCGGTCGACCTCGCTTCCGATAACCTAATATTTAACCTTGGCTTATTACGGAACATCGAAACTTTATCGACAATATTACACAGAAATTATTTAAAAATTGACAACATCTATTACGTAAGTTGTTCATAATAAGATGAGTTTTAATAAATTATACTTTTCATATACTTTAATAACATAAAAACAAGAAGTGTGTTTGGAATATCAAAACAACAAATGTAAGAGTCAAAAGTAATTACAACATTGCGTCAAGTTTAAGTTAGTCCGAATATCTCATAATTACAGCACATTGCTGCATAAGCTGACAATACGAACAAAACTTTTAGTCATGCGATTTTTCAGACGTCACCCTGTCGCGAACTAACGACGTAGTAGAAACAAAACATTTTAAAAAATTTATGCAAGAAATAAGACTATATTTTCAGTCTTAATAAACTGCCTAAAGTATAGCGTGCCTTGTAAATTTTCAGGTACTTTGTCACACAACGAACATTATTATTTCTGCATAAGTAAATTTTTATTGAAACTATTTGCGAATCGAATAAAATGAAGTATTTAAATTTAATAAAATACAAGAATAGAATAGTTCTTTTCAATTGAGTCGCATTTGTATTTATAGTTGAGATCTAATCAGACATATGAAATGACAGTGTGAACATTACTCGCATTAAGAAAACCAAAATACAATTAGGCCTATCAAAAGTTTCGTTCCTATATTTTAATTTACATATAGTAATTGGTACAGGAACTTAAAACTAAAGATTCAATATATTTTATGTAATATTTATGAGCGATAAATTTTGTACTTAGTTTTTAGTAATCAGTCCTTTCCATTTCTAATCATTAGTTATAGACTCAAGAGAAGTACATCTCTTAATATTTTGAAGATAAATCAAGCTTTCAAAACCATTGATATAAAGATATAAAAATAGGTATCACTAAAGTAATATTCACATATAATGAGATCCTTTTGAAGATCAATGGTATTAAAAAGTATTGTACGTTCAAGGCTACACTTTGCATTTTATAAGGTACATATGTAGTAATAGGATGAGATGAAAGATGTAGTCCAATTTACAAGATGATTTTCGCACCTGTTGTGAACTTTTATGGTTATGGAGTGAACCTTCGTCTAGAGTATTCATGACATAATGCAGCAAAATTTATGAACAAGTTTCAGTAATAAACGGAACGCTTATTAAACTATACATATATAATTATATTAATCTGAAAGCAGTTAATAAAAAATTACAATCATGAATAGAATAGTACCACAAGTGTTTATTGCGTCATATAAAACTTTACTGCTATATAAATCTTGAGATAAATGATCCGTAAGCCTCATAATAAGTGGTGATAAAGTGCAATGCTCCATCATTCTAGAGCTTAATGCAATGCCAGATGCTACTCATAAATGTATATACGTACTAGTTATTTAAGTTTATTTTGTAACAAAAGTCGACGTCACTCACAAAAAAAAAACGATTTTATTAGTTCCTTATTTAGTAATCCGTCTTTTGTGTATCGATTTACTAACCATAAAATATGCTTAAACGTCTTTTAACTAATTTATCCAATACAATTGATGTATTATGTTAATAACGATTCAAATTTAAAATGAGTCAAAGTTTACGTTTACTCAAGATCAACGATGGAGCCAATGTCATTGATAGTTTAATTGTTCGTTATTGAATACAGACAATCGTCAAAGTATCAAAACAATGTCGAGACGCCGACTAACAATCACGTATTTTGACAAAGCGGGTGTTAAATTGTCGAATCTCTCCCCATACAGTTTTCAGTTGAAGCTGTGCTATTTGAAAAAAGCTGATTTTGTGAGAATCGAAGGAATAACCCCAAGGGAAATGTAGTTTCTTTGCCACTGCTCCTCCATTGAAAGTGATATGCGACACTGTTTTATACATATATATAGATTTGCTGTGGTTAGTTTATTTTGGAAATTCAATAATAATGATTTAAAATATATTTGTGTATAATATTTTATAATAATTCTAAATTAAATGTTTCTGTAATAAAATATAATGTGGTGTTTTTTTCGATTTATCTGAAACAATATACGGACTATGTGTATGTAACCATTTTAAATTAATCAGATAGTCTAGCTATAAAATACATAAATTGTTTAATAACCTCCCGCCTCATAGTCTCAAAATATATTGTAACGTTATTATGATAGTCTTAATATACAACGATCTAATAAATACACCTAACTTTTCCCATAGATCAGGTCTCATCACTCAATATATAGTTAAGTTACTTAGACTTTACAAATTAAGAAATAATATTACATGTTTAAATTATTCGTTACGTTCACTACTAGCGTGCTGTATACGAGTATATTTTTTTGTGTATTAGATATACATAGTTTCATGGGATACTTAAAAATTGTGGCTAGTTTGTTATACGTTTTAAGTATAGAGAAGCTGTGAAAAGGCTCGGATGGTATTGAAGCCCCAAATTGTTATTGGATAGTAAACGCTATTCAGAAGAAGACGGGCTATTATGTTTTCAATATGATTCCGTCGTCTAAAGGTTCAAAAGTAACTGAAACGTGATACTATACTATACTAGTCGTTGCAGGTTTAATTCCTGGTAGTGTCGATGAAGCTTTAGATCTACATTTTCTATTCCAATTTCATTTTTAGTATTCCGCCTACTTTTCTTTACTGTTGACAAGAGTTGTGAAAACTACGATAGTTTGAAAACAAGGTCATTCACAGGCCATTGGCATAAACACTGCGGTAAAGACCTAACCTATGAGGTAGGACACTAATAAGATGTCAACATACTGATACGATACATACCTTGCCGAAGTTAATAAGGCGAAGGATAAAAAGTTAAAATTATGAGGAATAAACTGTTTAGAATATCAAAGAATTATGATTTAGAGTTCATGAAAAGAAAACTTTAATAAAGAAATAAATTATAAAAAATCTCTTTAAAAAACAATTATTTATGTAATTTGATGCCGAATTAAAAAACCTTTAACGAAGGTTATTACATCATTTATATTATTATATGACTCGTCGCGATACTAATTGTTCTGAACAAGCAAAACTTTTATTTTCTTTGATTTTTAAGTTATTATAACAAGCCATTTAATCTCCGTTTTATAGAAGTGAATCAAAATAAGGATAAATATTTATTACTTCAATAATACGACAGCACCCAAACATCTTCACTTGCTTATAAGGTAAAATACTTTGGTAGTTGAAGCGTTAACTTTAGGTATGCGGGCGCACGGCGCACGCTTTGTTTGCGAGCTTCCTTATATCGTGATATTCATAAACAACTCTATAGTATACTGCGGCTAGCCGAGAGGGAATTTTAGGATTTGTGAGGAAAACGCAAAGAGAATACATAAGTGTCTCGAACATTATATTGTCACACCAATTTTATCGAAGTTATCTCACAATTTAAGAGGAGAATAAACTGTCTTATCTTTCAACTTCCGAAAAGCGAACAAAATTTGTGGTGTAATTATTCTCGTCAACAATTTTGTATTCAATATTTTAATACTCAATTTTCTAAATTTCAAACGTTATCTGATTTCAGTTTATTGTTTTATAATTAGATTAATCTTTATAATCTCACGCTATGGCATAATTTGTGAAGCAATTACGATGCTAAAAGAATTTAATATATCATACAAGTTATATCAGAATAATAACATAGCTACATCAACTCACACCTTTATCTCATGTCACCGGTAACACCAAAGGGTAATTTTGTAGTCCAAATATATCCCGACCAAAGCCACCAGTGTAACATTATCATAGACAGTTCAAGCTACAACATTACAGACCAGTAAATTACTCAACTTCGGTCACTATAACAAAGTAAATGATTTACAATTACACTTCATTATTAAACAGCAGTTAAACTCAAGTATTCTCAATTGTACATTAAAGTCGAATTATTTTCTAGTTATCAATTATTATGTAGTGGAAAACTTTATCCATTTGGTGGTTTAAGTACAAAATTATTGACCGGTTGAATCAGAAAGTTTGAAATATAGCCTCGCTTTGTCTCTGGATGTAGCTTATAAAGGCTTAAAGCTGATGATGTATATTTCTGCTTTAAGTGTGTCGTCACCCTCGGACGGTTTACCTAAGGGTAAGCCGTGACGTAAATAATTACACGCATCGTGAGCACGGAGCGAGTTATAAGCTACATCGAAACACCGTTTTTGTTATATGTTTTGTGAGCTTTGAATCTAACTTAATTTTGATGAGATTTACAACTGGTGTTTGGAATTTCGCATTCTCAGTTTGGTTCAAGTGTAATTGATTTTTATTCACATGTTTTATAATAACAGATATATTTGTTATCGTATATTTTTATATTTCTTAATATTAATAGCGTACAAGAAATTTAATCGTAATTCAATCTAATTGTTATATAATGACTTAAAACAACTCCTTAATTTCCTTCAAACGAAAGCCTTATGTAAAGCATAGTTTGTGGAGTCATTTGAAAGGCGGTCACGGAAACGTCACACGCGATGCCCGTCGATTCATCTGACCTTCCTGTCTCGTAACACTATCGACATCTACAATGTAAATGACCGTCTCAGTATTCACTGAACGAACTAATTCAATAAAGACATTATTCTATTACTTTTATTCCTTTTGAATATACTGTCTAGATTATATTAGAATAGAACCATCTGTTATTATAAAAATCAAATATTTCAATAAAGTATTCTAAAAGAACGTATAAGAAACGATTTCGACCAAACGAATGTTGTAACACAAAACTGAGAGTTCATAAAAGAGTGATATCTTAACACGGTAACATGAGTATCGACATAAAAATATAGTGGATGGTCACAAAACACGTTCGGGTTCCGAAAATTGAGCCGCAACTGTACCAGAGCCGAAAGCAATAACGTCGGAGTGTGACTTAATAAAAACATGCCACATCGAAACAGTTGTTCCTATTAGGAATAACACTGATTTGTGATAATATTACGGTATAGTTATAAAGATATTATTAATGATATTATACTCGGGTTTGTATGACGCAAATTATATTCATATTTAAACAGAAATCGAATCTCAAAAATATGATACTTTAAAGTAATAATCAAAATACTCTTGTTAAAACGTAATGCGCCTCTTAATCTTTATACGAAGAAAGATTAATACGGCCAAGATAGGCTAGTGTGAACAGAACATTTTTAAAATATTAATATTTGAGCTAAGCGAGTGCAATTTTTGTAATTTAGTGGTGAAGCGTGTCGGCCTCGTTCATGTGGCCCTATTGTAATAAGGTGCTATAAACTATCAAGATAATAATAATATTTAAAAATACTCCATACTTCCATTTACCTGTAATTGTACTGAAACCTTCACAGTAAACATACAACCAGTTAGATGAATATCATAAGTCATAACCTATGATTTTTTTAAATACATTTTAGCGCAGTCATCTTTTCATCACTAAACAAAAACAACTTCAGCGGCTCTTTAGAGGAACAGATAAGGCAGACTCTTTTATACATGCCACAACCAAGCCCATTAACTTCGGTAAAGTAAAGATAGGAAACTATGCATGTATCTTGTTTGCATCTCTTTTCATGCTCACACTAGCTCAAGAAATTCAAAAGAAACCATCTACCATCGGAGAAGCGTCAATTCGATCTTGCTCGCTATCGTCTTTTCATCTCTGGTTTTGGTCAAGCTGAACACTTTAAACTCATATTGTTTAAATAGTGTTTGCAAGACCTTAATTTATCTTTGGTCTTAATAAAACAGGCTTTAAAAATCGTTAAAATGGAGAAATCATCACACAACTAATCAGTTTTATGACACCTAAATCGTATTTTACACATAACGCAGACAAATATTTGTGTTACAAATTGTGTTCAAACGTCCGACCAAACACGGAGATTACCACCAATGAAATACTGTTCATTTGAATATATCAAATACAAACCAATATAATAAATATAAAAACATTGTAGTGACTAATTGGATCGATATTTTTACACAACTATATAGGGTTAGTGGTGATGAAATTTAAATTTAAAAATGGACTGATTCTATGAAAAAACAGGTAGAAGCTGAGAGGCGAAATTAGCATTTAGAATTTAACCCTATCGGTGTTCATTAGGGGCGGGTTAATAAGATTCTTTGTGTGGCGCCCTCGCCGCGTTTACAATCTGCCCGTGAATGCATCGTATCTTCCTTCTGTTTATTCTGTGTCGGGTCTTTTAGGCCCTTTTATTTGACATGAGAATTTTTTTCTAACGTCGTTGACAACATCGTTTATGCAAAGAAAAGTAGAATATACGAACACAGAGCGGTAGTTATTTTTTTATACAAATAAACCGCTTGCTCCGCAATATTTTGATAACATTAAAAGTTCTAATTCCTCTCATCAGTATAAATTCCTTCATATAAACGTTAAAAGATAAACAAGTTATCTAGTTGATCTTGTCGCTCAAAACCCCAGCAAGCGGTCTCACTCCAGAACAAAATGAAAAGTTAATCGTTTGGAAGTAATGTCGTAACGATGAACGTAATGCAATCAATTCTAATAGCATTCAAGATACTCGGTTTGGCTAAAGAATGATACAGTAACATTACTAATATTAATACACTTCACATATTTTATTAATACCGAAGTTTATTAAGTGGCTAACTAATTCATTATGGTCCAACTCGATCGATAGTCATGAAATATAGACGAAGTAAAAGTCGGGTATAGGTTTGAATTGAAAAAGAAAAGGTTTCCTGCATTTTACTGAATTAAAAATACAGACTAATTTAATGAAGTAGTAACGTAGTGATATAATCGCAACGTTTATATGAAAGCAATAACTCAAAAGAGTTTTTTTAATGCACGGGATAATCGAGCTGAAACTTTCTATTACCGGGGATAGAAAAGAAATCTCTTATCAGAAGCGATTATTGGGCTAGGATTAATATCAAGCCGTTGAGAAAAGCACTAGATGGAATTTTTCAAGGAGTTTTGCTATCTTGTTTTTAATTGTGATATTGAAACGATAAAATTTCACACAAATTAAATTCTGAGGTGAATTTTTAAAAGTTTGTACTACATATGTATGTTGAGAAATTGGTATGTATATAGTTTTGTAGACGTAAAATCTATTTTATTTTACATTGTCATATTATAATAATAAAGCTTGAGTGTTTAATAAAGCTTTCAAATACCTTAATAATCGTAAATAAAATTATGAAACACTTGCATATTATAAATGTGTCACACAATATACATAGCCGGGAGCGAGCCGATACTCCGATACGAATTGTACGCAAAACAATAACACTTATACAAAAGTACCTTTGAATTACCGTTCATACATATTCATGGATCGCTCGGGGCGGTGAGGCGAAATGTTATATTTGAGGGTCTCATTAGAATTCCATGTTTGATATAAAATGGTGATTACTTACGTCGAGCGAAGGATCACTTGAAAAGGCAAGGTCTATGGCAATTGGCATGTTATGTTATGTTTGTTAGGCTCATATGCTTACGAATATTGGTCTTGTGATTTATTGAATCCAAACGAAAAGCGGCCATGATTATTGAAAAGATTGGGGGCTAATATGAATAACGGTGCAATAAGCAATTGTGTCAAGAAATAAGGAATGAACATTATGTATTTCATTGAAACATCAGTTAACAGAACACTGTCATCTAAACGAAAATGGCTCTCAAATCCCTGATACGAGGTGAAGCTTTATTAGCATTTAGATTATCTTCAGCGCACGTTGTTTCTCTGAATGTGGTTTATTTACTTATGAAATATATCTTCGAGGGGTTCGAGTAACGTTCCATTTTAAATAATTTATATGATTTCCCCCGATTGAGGTCACTTTTGATTTGAAATGCGTGCTTTGATTTAATGATATTTCGTATCACAAAAACGATATATGTTTGATATAACAAGTTGATACGTACCTGAAACACGTGAAGTAGGTATGGGTTTTAATTGTTTCTTTACTATAGGTATATAGAATAAATCTGTTATTAATGTGAAAACAGAGAGTTTATTAAGGAGCTTGTATGGAGGCGGCTCACCGAGGCATCACTCTAGTACAATCTGACAGGTTCATTTCGCCTTATCCCCTTGCGCATATTAAAATGCAAATCAAACTCGTCGGCTGCGTAATTTTTTCGACGAATCGATTCGACGGGCGTTATCGAGACCGACGAACATAGTCACGTTTGTAATATATTTCCTTCGCCGTCGTAAAGATCTAATACGAAATCTTTTTTACTTGAACCAACAGGCGCACGCTGGCCATTTCTCTTTGGCGCTTTACGATCGCAATAAAGTTCTTAATCGAAACTTAATGTTGAAGTCATAATGCAATTTGTATAGGGTTCTATAAAAAGGGTGATTCCGTCTGGGTTGTTGTATCATTCCGTTCATTAATTGCGTTCATAAGTTGGGTTTGGGTCGTTTTATCGTCGACGCAGCCGCGCTCCATTCGCTTATGCAAATGATCCGCCGCGTGTCTCTAACGATGATATTATAACAATTTAAGAAATATAATAACAATAAACTCACCTCCTCGCACACAGGTCAATATCTGGCTGCACCTCTTGTTACAGACTGTTGCTTGTACTGGGTACTTGTTGGAGATGACAAAATCTATTTTCAGACTTTAGATCAATGTTGTAAACGTTAAGTAGCATAATAATATATTCATAAACGAAGAGTCGTGTTAAGAATAAAAATAAATTTCATCTGATAACATCGCTTGAATAAATAAGTACATGATTACCTTATTTTGCATAATATTTATGAATGTCAAGAGCTCTTGTCGAAGTAGCAAAATGTAAGTGTTTTTATCGTAACAATTTCCAATTACGGCTTTGTGGAGAATATAAAATTGTCATTTAGCCACAGTTTAACGTGTAATTGGCATGTTATACGTAAATGGGTGCATTATTATTTTTATCTGTAACATTGTACGTTTGTTACGAAAGCTGAACATTTAATATAGACGCGTGAAGCCATTTTAATATATCATTTTCATAAAGCAGTGAGAGATAATTATTCAGGGAAGGGTACGGCGTACGGTAGCCCTGAGGAACGGATGCGATTTTTGGTTGGACTTTTATGTTAATATAACGTACCCTGTATGCTAATGATGGAACAGGAGACGTGTTCATACGGAACCACTATTTAACCCTTCGTACGCTTGTGTTATGATCCCACATAAGCATCATTAGGGCGTTTAGTGAAAGGGCATTATGGTAATTTAGTTCATACAGGTTTAAAGTAAAAGTGATTGTTATAAAATAATCTCTTTCACTATTATATAGAACATAGATGCGAGCGAGACTTGTTTAGTATTGCTCAGTTTATAAATGTATGTTTCCATTTAATTTCTAACTCCTCTCTATTTCTAAGTCACGCGTGTTATTACCCAACAAGATTGTCTACTAGTCTTGTTATTATAGAACAAAGTTTGTAAACGTTTTCACATGAGATCTTATTATAAAGACATTTCGAATTAATCACTCTGTTATCTAATTCCCTTCAAAAGGAACGAATAATTTCTGAGTATTTTCATTCCAAATTGGTTTATTCATTTTATAAAAACTGCTTGACAACTTGTAAATTGAATTCATATATATTCCAGTGACATGAAAGTGGATTTGTATATTTTTTTTACAGCCACTTTCCAATAGGACTATACAGTACAACGGCAAATAACAGTTTGTATTCAAAGATAAATTAAATTCAGACAAAAAATATATACATATATTGAGTACACCAATTCTAACATACGAATACAATATTAAATATGTATTTTATATTGTGTTGACTGTAATTACAATAAAACATTGTCGTGCCAGTATTCAGTCAATTCGTTCTTCACATACCAAAATAATTATAACAATTATACTATATAGCATGCGAGGTCCAGACTCCTATTCATTTTTATTCGACTCATTATATGACTTATGCCACTTTAATAAAGATTATAGTCGAGCCTATATCTGATATGAAACAAATAGGAATCTGCGAAGATATAATAAGTATAGAACTTACCAGCGGCGTGGGCTTGAACGAGGAAGAGGCAGGCTATGAGTAGAGCGGCGGTGCGGTGGTTTAAGAGTCGCCGCTCTATCATCTTAGTGGCGCCGGGGTGCGCCTGCGCCTGGAGCGAACAATACTTGACAGGAGACCGTACTATACATCACATAACCCACCAGCTAGCATTACCTTACACTAAACACATCACAACCCAGTTTAACCACTTAATATAAGAACGACAGACAATTAATTTTTATTTAAATACTAACAATAATTTATCACAAAAAATACGACAACCGCTTCGATGATTCAAAATATTCAAAATATTAGGCTAAGAGAGCATTGTGAAGGACAAGTTTTAGTAACTATATATTTTATTTACATCTAAATATATATATTATGTTTGTTTGTGTACGATCAGTTCGTTCAGATCAGTCCGCTATGATGTTTCACTGCGCATTATAATTAATGGGAAGCACAGTTAGTTCGCGATGATGTGTTCTATTCAACCATATTCCATCGTTATATTGTTTCCTTATCTCAACTCGATGCTAGGTACACTCTAACACTCTGGCACTTGTACGTTCGTCTGGCGACACTACAACCAAACTTTCTTTTCATCAAACACATCTTTTTATTATTGACAGTAGAGTTATAGGCCTCGTTTCACTTGGTTCGCACCTGAAATTAGATTGAAACGAATTCAAACATCGACATACAGATATAAATCCGTAGGTCGATGTCGAACATTGTACGGCACGGAATTGGAAAGCGCAGAATAACTATTATTATTTAATATATTTATTCGTGTATTGGATTTTATTCTTGATATTTGAAAAGTTTTAATATATAGCAGAGAGGTTTGATTTGTAGTGTTACAGCAATTTCGAACACATTTATTGAATAATACATTCATTGTTGTATCAACGTGTAGCGTGTATAAGTCGATCGTAGCACCTCGTAGCTGTTCGTAGCAAGCGGATACATTGTAGCCGCGTGCGTAGCTCCGTAGCGTATGATTATAATATGATACAGTGCATTGGGCCACGAATATAAATTGGTATTGAATTTCATAACAAGACCTAGTATTAAATCACATCACATAAAGAACAAAGCAATCTACACAGTTGAATTATATGCAACTAGTAGAAAAAGTGATATATTAGCTCTTAATAATAAAAAAATCTTCCCTTCTTATAATCAACTAAGTACAGTCGTCAACTAAATACATAAAATAATTCGTATATAAAACATATACTAAACGTATATAAAGTTATATTAGTGACGTCAATATTGTTTTATATAATGAACAAGACTATATCGAAACACTAAAATTATACGAGAAATATAAATTCACAATGGAATAAAAATAATTAGGCTTTCAAAAGTCTATGTGACAATAAATTCATGTTACGTATATCAACCAGCAATAATGATTCCTATTTGTATTGAAATTGAGTTCCTATTTATTTGTGACAAATCTTTGATTAAATATACATATGTATATTAGTATACTAATGACTTATAAATGTATATATAATATCTGCGTGGGAATCGGCTGCGGTAACTAAATATATACTTTATTATGTTCCCGGGTTATTTGAAATACTTGCGAATTTCTTCAAAGCAGGTCAGCAATTCGGTTAAGATAAAGTTTCAGACAAACATTAAGTTATTTAGAGTTAACATATTAATTTGAAGTCGTACAAAAATACATATAAATGAATAATTCCTAATACTATATAATATTTTAAGGTAATATTTAATATGGTAAGTTCCATGCGACACCCCAACCTTGCTCCACTCTAAGTAGGCCAGTGTAAAGCGACTATTGGGTTATTTCGCTATAATGAGTTAAGTTTGTTTAATCGAAATGTTGCACTTTTAATTAAATTTCAACTCGTAAGTTTCTTAAAAATTATAAAGTTTTTAATTTATTTTTATATTTTACGTTCCTCTCTAAGTAGAAAATACTGTTAGTACCGAAGCTTCTGGTTCTTATCGTGTTTTTATTAAAAATTCTTAATGACCGTTAAGTATTGGAAGGTGGGTGTTAAATATGTTTATATAGAAACAATGTATCTTCATCGTTTGCTCTTAATAAAAATACTTTATTATAAAGTATAGTAAAATAAGACAGTAGTTTAAAACAATAAATTCATTTCTACCCTCAGGTTCATAGGTGCGAGAAAATTCAATGAAAAAATGAAACTGCAGATAAAAATTTCAACGACACTATCATTTATGAAAACTGAAGTTTGACTTGGAATAACTTTCTTACTTCATCTGAATGCTTTGAAAATTCAATAAAGAATTCTCTGTTTCACTGTTAGAGAGGGACGAATATATTACACTGAGTACGTGCGAGTGGGACGTGTATAGTATAGTTTGTAGGAGTTATAACATTCAATAAGAATGGAAGCAGGTGTGACCGGCCAACTCAGGGTATTTGCATAGTGGAAGTTGACTTAATTTAAAAGATACTCCAACTTCCAAATTATTGAAGCTATTACTTCACTGACCTGACACAGTCACGACTCTGTATAACACCTGCGGGAACTTAGGAGTTGAATGTTTCAATTACATTTAAACAACTCTCAACGTTTGATATTGTATGAAATAAACTGAACACGATATTAACTTAGAGTATTAAGAAAATTTATTTATTGATATAATAATTCGAGATAATAAAGACATGGAAACGAAATTAAACCAATGTTCGTTGATCTATGATAAATAAGATTAACGTTCAATGACTCGTTTTTAATCTGCTGGTTTTCAATAACTTGATTTTGCGCTATTGGTTTTGATTGTTGAACTTTTAAAATAACCACTCTATAAATTCAGTTTTTCTGTATAGAAACATATTGTCTCGTCTATCAGCAGGTTATACGAGCGTTTTGTGCGTGTTAGCCAATTATCTTACAGTACGAAATTATAGTTGACGATCTATAAATTTTAAGAGTAACACATTGCATACAATATTTGTATGTTTAAAAAAAATCACGTCACATTAATTATGTCTATAGTAATATGTAATATATATTAAACAGTAATAAATATGAAGTGGAAATCCAACCAAAAATCGACACAGTATAATCCGTGCCACGTGTGCGAAGACCGCTCAAAGCTTCAATATGCATCTTAATAGAGCATGGTAATAAGCTATTAGCGACTTCGTCGTTTAGTTTAATGGCTGTTCTGGCGGTCATTTTATGCACCATTAGACCTGCGTGCTCATTTAGACAGTGGTCACGTGACCGCGGATAATGTTCTGCGAAGCTAAATGAGGTGTGACGTCACTAATAGGCCAATGTCATAAATGAATTGTCTTCGATGATGATTGTTTTAGTTCACAATAATAAACAGACGTTACGAGGCTACAGCTGCAGAGAGATAAGAGCATACATGACACAGAAATTTATATCGCACTCTGAAGTAACAAGGCAGATTGAGTTCGGCACTAAAACTCTAAGAGCGCAACAAATTTTGCACAACAAAAATTGTCACTCACTTTTTATTGTAACCGCGAATGACACAGTAACTGTAGTTGGAAAACGCAGTGTGTACGGTAAACGGGAATCCGTTTCGCTACATTGCCACGTCAGCGGTGTGTTTGTATGTATATACATATTTATCAGAATTTAGAACAGTGTTTGCAATAGATGCCCACCGTACTATGGACAACTGTTATTGTTTGTCAAACAAAACAAAACATCGTAAAACTCGTGCGTCGATCACAGCTGTTTTTATATTTTTCGTTTGTCAAAATTGTGCCCGAACGTTTTGACAGAACTGTATATTATTTTGTTTTTAGCTTTAATATTACTTTATCATTAAGAGATTGATATTTTTACTATGTTGACAATATGCGACATTGAATAGTAAGAGCTGTATCTTTAAAATTAAAATACGGCGATAGAAATTCAAATACCGAGAAAAATTTACTTGCTTAAAGAATTTATAAAGCTTTGTTAAATGCATCACAAATCAACAAAAATTTGTAACTTAATAAATCATACAATTCAACGTTTAAAATAATTGTAAGTAATATTAATAAGTTCTCACAATAAATTCAACTATTAAAAACGTCCCAGCTTCTAACACCAATAGATATAAACATTATTTTAAAAGTAAAAGCTTCATGTTTCATACAATACAATACCGATGCTTTGAACTAAACAGCACCACAAAATTCTACAAAACAAATGGCGACGTACGATAATACAAATTGAATCAGCCGACGCATTAATTTCCTGTCAACAGTCGCCGGATAAAGTGTTCGAATAAATAAAAAAGGCTCCAATAACAAACGATCTATATGAAAATTCAATATCCGTAAGAATGCAGTTATTACAATGCAGTGGACTCGGAATCGGGAATACGAAAACGGGAAATGTGTTGTGTGAATAACTTGTGGGGTAAGTACTTATTACAAGGAAATAAACATATTTAGATACAATGAAATGGTTTCGTGTGTGAGAAAATTTTAATAATATTAACAAATTATCAACAACAACATCACATTTTTTTTACGAACACAAATCATCTGGTGTCTTAAATTTCGTCTAAAGAATAAAATTTCTACTTTTTATTATTATATTCAAGTATTCAAAACGCAAAGGTCAAAAGAAAATCAGAAGATAATTTGTTTTCGAGGAACAATTGAAAAAACACTTCAAACTAAAAAAAAAAATACAAAGTTCTGAGCGAACGCGGCCCGCGAACTTAGATGACAAAGAACAACTAAGATATTCCATCTGGATGTAAATCCTTTAACAAGATAAGTTATTTGAATGTGAATGTTAATCAGTATACACAATGATTAATTAAGTCTGTCGGAGACGTGATCTTTGTCATTTTAATGAGTTTTGGTATTCATATGCTAACATCTCTGAACGACTGCTGTCCCGGAGGATTAACTCAACTAGACGCTCTTAATTATATACTTGGGATCTCCTCGAATGCATTGCTACATATAATAATACACTACTTTAATGAGAACGATACAGAACTTTCTTATACCGCCGAGTCTAGTAATACTTTATAAATAAATAATAAGTCTGGAAGAGGAAAAAACAAACGCTATCATGACGTACGTCGAGTTAAGTTCAGCGGCAATAATATTCCTTGACACAATCTACAATGTTATTACACTCTCGAAACTTACGCGATTCAAACACGTAATTACGATTGTTTTGGGGCATATGATGATAATATTTTGCCTAATGGTGCTCGAAATTTATTCTCATATCATATTCCCTGTGATATTACGAACCCTGACGAAAATATCAATTTGCTGATCTTATCTGAGAGATACTTTAAGTTAATTTTCTACATAGTTGTGAATTATCGCCGGTATGCTTTTATTTGATTAGATTAGTAAATTTACTTATGCATTATTGATTGTTTTTTAACTATGGATTTTGTATATGTATGTAATGTTGAAGATACATACATAGATTTCAATTTCTTTCATCCATCCGACACAGAAAAACCTTAATTTCAGAATTTTTAATACATATATTTAGATACATTTTACTATTCATAGTTGGCTAATGTGTTTCATAATTCTTAACTTTCCAGCGACACTAAAATAGAAGCATATGCCACATTGATGTGCATTTATATTTAATTTTAAAAATCTTATCGTCAACTTGGAATATAAGTTTGGTAAACAATTTTAAATGAATGTAATATACTTCATCATCACGTGAGATTCTTTTATTTTAGAATTACTAATCTCAACACTACTGTATACTAAATACGTTATACATATTATAAAAATATTGTCATTCTTTGTAGAAGCTATGCGACAGATTCCCACATTATACATATAAAGCAGTATACATATATATAAATCATATACCAGTAAAGGAATTTCCAATAAATAAATAGCGGAAAAATTTCTGTAGTATAAAGATAACAAATAATATTTTATGTGCTTTATCAACATAAAAATTCTATTATTATAACTATACCAAGTATTATATTACTTATAATAGATTGATTAGCTATAACTAACAAGCAATATTCAACGCTTTCTTATTCTATGGATGTTTTAAATCAATTCCACGAGAAGTACATATTTGTCGGTTGTTTATAAAATTATTTTACCAATAGATCTTCAATCGATATCACTAATGAGACAGCGTGGATGTTGTCATCGAGCAATTTATAGGAATACAGACGTTAAACGCCAACTGACTTAACATTAATATCATAACGCTAGGGGCTCCGGAACTTTGACAATTAACGAGCGAACCGCTTTGACTGAGAACAAGCAGCCCATATTCGAGGCATATTAGCCTAGATTAAATGAAACACAATCTGGGCTGTGCTCCAAATATATAATTTGGGATAAATATTCCATTCTTTTTTATACTTATTTAACCGAATTTAATAGTGCACATTCGAAATTAATTGTTCTAGCTCTCATAAACACATTTTTTTATTTTAATACTTGTTTTGATGCCTTATTAATTTTCAACATATTCCTTCAGTAAGCAATTTCATGATAAATTAAATTATCTGAGATGGGAAAATAATAAGGCTCTTTCCATATCTCTCAGTGAACCAAATATATATTGCTATGATTTTACGAATATAGTATTTCCGTTATGAACGTGCATAATTAAATCGCCAACTAAAACCATACATCGGAATTCGCAAATTACTCGTTCTTTGATATACAACCGTACCTACCGTTAATTTACTGAGCATTCGCTTTGCCGATAACCTTATCACGAATAAACCAAGTTTGTATCAAAACGTGCTCAATAGCAGCGTGAATTATTATCTGTTTGATTGTTTCAATTAGATTTCCTATGGAAATGTTGATGCCGATGTATGCTATACTGAGGTGATTGTCACAAAAATTTAACCGTGTTAACTTTTACTGCACAATACGTATTTGCTTAATTTATACGGTACGGATAAATGAAGAATAAAATTAATTTATTTAAAACAAATATCAATCATTCGCACGATTCTGAACGGTTTTTACAAAAAGAATAAATGCAACAATTGTCGATTCTCATATGGACAAAAGATAAAATAATTATGTTTACTATCTGGAGAATGTACTAGCAATTTACTTAAAACGTTACAGTTAACTTACATTTTCATTACTCTCAAACATTTCATTTATATTATATTCGTTTATTTATTAAATAATAACGATGATTAAATACAAAAAAAATATATACGAAAATATTCAACCTTAAGGCAAAACATATTATAATTTTGTGACACAAACAAAACGTGCTGTTCTTAAAATTATATATAAATTTTTGGGTAACAAACAAATATCCACATATGGTAACCCACAGGTAAAATTTAAATAGTGCTACAGTTACATTTGCATGGCCGGTTTGACACTATCGCTCGTACGATAGAATCTTGGGCGAGAATGAAATAAATGGGTGAGGTTGATAGAGCTTGATAAGTCTGACTTAGTGTCCGTGAATCCAATATGTTCAACATTTTTATGGTCTGCATTTAAATCTATGGAAGTGTAGTTTAGTTTGCTTGTCGGATCAAATCTCTTTTGAGAAATTACCTTCACCGGACACTGCTTTTGAATAATACATATAACGACTGTTACAATCCTATAATGTAGTTAAAGCTTATCAATTTTCATCACTATTATATATTAATATTCTTGAAAGATATGATAGAAGTAATACGAGTTTGTTTTTTAAATATATATAGTATTATAGGGACAGAACAAATAAAAATAATAAAAATCAAACATATCTTTAAAGTATGTATGTATGTATATTTAAATAAATTTATAAAACTAATCCTTTATAGTAAACTTAAAATTTTGTAAAATTCACTACCTCCCGCGGTTTTAAATATAGTATTATTGTGTGTTAAAAAAGTCAAAACGTACATATGAACCAAAAAAATATATGGGTATGTGTGTTGGAAGCATCGAGTATTGTATTGAACACGAATTGAATTGAACTCAAATAGAATGGATACAACCATTTTATCAGTGTACGAAGCAAAAGGCAATTAGTTGATTTCTGAGAAAAAAAATCAGTGTTCATTCGGAAAAAAACTGTGAGAGCTGTAGTGTAGTGAATTATAAATAAGATCGTGTCGCTATACCATTGATACAAATTGTAAACACAATATATATGAGTCAGCAATATAAGATACTTGAGAATATCAATTCAGCCGGTCGGGACAAAATTTTATTGAGCAGTAAATAATCATATTAAACTTGCAATAAAATATTACATCTCATGAATTCTGAACATTTGGAATGTAATTCTAACCACATCTTCCTTGCAGGTGCTTATTATTTGGTGCAGGATCTTTGGTCGTGGCTGCGTGCCAAATATCAACACTAGTACATTTTTCGATTACTGAAATAAAACGTATTTTCTTTAAGATGGGAACGTGTTGAAACGAACAGCGTACGGACTCAATAAAGAAGGATTTAAGAAACATATTTCCAATGTTTTAAATGGCGCCTATTGTTTTTAATACATTTTTATTTTATCTATACATTAACATTTTGTAAAGGTCTTAAATACTATTTATGAAATCATTTTATAAAGAAATCATAGTACAATATTTAAAAAAAATACCTAACTGTGAAACAATTAGTCGGGCAAGCAGAATATGTAATGCTGTACATGGGATGCTTACAAAATAAATATAAACCATATTAAAAGTTATCCAAAAAACTTTGAACTAGCTCGAAACCCTCGAAATACGACGAAATAGTGCCCGCCCATAGCTGCTTCAAGTTCAGTACCTAATATGCTTCCCTAAAGCCTTAGTTGGAACTATCGTCATTTAAGTTCTGTGCACACTCACAACGACCGACCCAAAGACTCACTAAGTCTAATGATTTCGATTTTTACTTTACATAATCGTAGTCTTGTAATATTTAATGTGTCTCTAAAAGAAAATGAGAAAGTAAAGAACCTCGCTTTATGCTAACGTTTTCATACTAAGTGACCATTAATGGAAATTGTCTCATAGTGATCTTGTAGAAGATCATTACATTTAAATATTTTATTAGTCATAAAAATATTTAAGTAGAAAAATATTGTTTCTGCTCAGCGGGAAATATTTAAACTAGTGAGCTAATAAAGAAGCCACCAATGACATTTATATTACATAAAAGGACCATCTGAATTTCAAATGATGTGAAACTCGAACCGTAGATCATGGTGTTGTAAGAGAAAAGAAAAAATATAGATTTAGAACTCTCCGGGCGGCCTCTATAAATCTATGAGTTATACAAACTCTCGACGCTTACCGACCTACCATCAACCTTATTCACTTCTGAAGAAACAAAACACTTTTCCTTCAAAAATATACTGGAACATGTTTTATATGCTGAAACTTAAGAAACTTAGCGCTTTATATAAGAAAGTAATGTAGACTTAATATTTAAAGCAATATTTAAAATAAAAAAAAAACGTATTTACGAAGAATATTTTTTAATTCCATCAGATGTACGTCAATTCAAAAACTTGTCTGAAAACGTCCTTGTCATAATATTGACAATGACAGATGTATGAGAGCGTTGTATAAATTGTATGAAACTGATGTTTGGAAGAATGTTCGGTGACTTGATTGAGTTATTGACCTGGTACATGATTGATATACTGTAATGAAGGGAACTTAAACGGAAGATTATTAATACAGGAATATAATAACATAAAACCTCTTGAACGATACAGAGAAATATGTACTGTATTGGAGTAATGCAAAGTATATGCATAGGTATGTACAGACATATTTTTTATATACAAATTAAATACGATATAACAGCGAAAAGGTCAATTCGATAAATATGAGGAATTTATAATAAAATTTAATGAAACAGTACGTGAATCAACAGCACCAAGAGAATATATTGCATTAACGTAATACCTTTATCTCTCCGAAACGTTGCAACTTTTTGACCAATAAAACAAACTTGTTTATACTTTATGAGATTATTTGGAATCCACAAATCTACGCTTAACATAAATTATTACATTCAGATTTTAACCTATGTCATTTTATTAGTAGACAAAAGGATCGATTTTCCAATTTATTTATTTTTTTATTAAATGTTAAAGAAATAAGAGTTTAATACAGACGAAACAAATATATTTTATAAAGAAAATAGCAATTATCTTCTTGTGATAGTTCTGTATTGTAGATAATTATATCTAAGATAGGAAGACGTACAAAAACAATATAACATAGAGTATAACTGTTCGTCTCACATTAAACGCAGCTGGTTAGGATATAAAATTATCTAATTGAATTATTTTTTTATTTATTTAGTTATACTAAACAAAATTTGTAAAATTATTCTCAATCACGATTGAACATTATAAGTAATGAACAATAACATACCGGAAATTATCTAAGCATTAATTGTATTGAAAAACAACTAATCCAGGCTATTTCCATTGCGTCTTGCCAACAAGCAATTTCGTCAATTTAGATACATTAGTGAACTGAAGCCGCAATGCAGTTGTGCTCCTGCTTATTAAACTTGGTCGTTACCAAAACCTGCCCTACCTTATACAACAATGTTACAATGTTATAAGATTTACAGCTCCTGAGATTTAGGTATAATATTTAATAAAAAAGCATCTCCATAAAAATTTTACCGACATGAAACTTCCCTTCATTAAATTAAATATCGCGGTTAAAAAATGCTAAAAGAATACATGGTTGGTTATTATAAAAATAGGCCGTATATACACAAGTGAGACCGGGCAAGTTAAACAGTAACAATGTTTCACTCAAATTGTTATTTACGTTGTAAATTTATACAGTTACATTAATGGACACAATTTATGTAATATATGTCTTCGAGTTATTCCAACGAAGGAGATACCATATCGTTACCGTCTCCGCAACTTTATAACGGATCAGGACAATAAATAATAAACTTTGCCAATTTGAGTCCGAAAGTGAGCCCCGAAGCGAAAATTATAATATTCATAATTAAATTAAAACACAAGTTATGAAGTTTTTAAAGAAACTGCGAAAACGGCTTAGTGTAGCGCTGTCAACGGAATTTAATTAGAAATCTGTCATCATAATAGAGACATTATATGTATGTATATACGGCTTCCATTCTGAACTGACAAAAACTAGAAACATTATTCCATATGTATAACATAGAAAACATTCATATTGATAAGCAACGGCGCGAGTTTCACTCAACTTCTACTTACAAGTTATTAGCATAATGCTTTTATCGACACTGAGATAATAATGTTAAAGAGCATCTGCTTCACGAAAACTGCTAAGAAACCTTGTACGTATAAGTAATAAAATACCTTCATTGAAATTATAAGTATCAAGTAACACCACTTAGTGTCCGCGTTATAAGGAACAATATAATAATTCCAATATAATATTATGATTGCAAATTGCAAAACAATATAACAAAGCATACAGAAGAAATATTTAGAGTTTTAATTCAATTCATCCTTCACAATGTCCATCATTTTTGCGACAGCGATCAAAAGTTATAACAAGGCGAAATGAAAGAAGGGAATTAGTAGGGTCTGGAAGGATTTAATTAAGTCAAATTCGGACCTCGTAATAATAGGTTTAATTATTCACGATTGAGAAAGCTTTTAGCGCAGAAACTTTGTATAGAACCGGTAATGAAACGGCCGGATGTTGTATCAGTTTGAGAAGTCGAAAGGTCCATCATGTAAGAAAACTTGAAGAGTACACTATATCTTCATTAATACAATTAGCTGCTTTCGTGAACTTGGAAAAATGCAAGCCAGTTAATTGAGTTAACTTATTTATTTAAATAAGCGTGCTCACAAACGATTTTTTTTATGAATTTTGTATTTTATAAGGAAAATACGTACGTAGTAATAGTCGGAACGACACCATATTTCATTTAAAACTTGAAACATCACGAAAAGCAAAATCGCGCTCGGGAATTGAGATATGCTCTCCAAATTCGCTAAACTTTCTTATTTCTGTGAAAACTATCCGAGATACAGAGGCCCCGAAATGGAAAGCACAACTTTCGGTATGAGTGCATTTTAAACCAGTTGAATATTTTGAATATGTTAGGTACTAAAATAATATATTTTACATATTAATTTTATGATAATCTTTCGTCAAGATTTTTATTCTAGTAATATAAAAAATTATATCTGAAATCATTACCCTGTGGGCGATGAACTTTAGAGTCGTTTGATTTTTATTTTTATGAGTGAAGTATTCTAAATATAGAGAAATATTTCTAAAACATCGCATTGGCTGCTTTGCAATTCACTAAAACAATAAAACCCATCGACCTTAACGTGCCTCCCTCGGGAAGCGCACTATCTTTTTGTTTGATGAAATTTTTAAATGTTGTGTAACTTTTATTAGATAGTACGTTCTTTATTCCTTCACTTAGTTCTTTCGACGTTCATTTTACTTTATAATTATCGTCTGTTAGTGAATTATTTATAGACGAAAAACATTCGATATTTTTAACGCCCTATAAAGAAAATCACACAATTTTTAAAAGAAATCTAGGTCACCGAAGCTTTGTAACGATCGTGGGTGGCACAATTTGCTTTTACTACACTATAACCGAACCCTTATAATGAGTTGATGTGATAAATTAGTTATCGTTTGAACGTTGATTCAATTCGATTGTACATGTTGCAGGCTATTCCAACAAGTCCATAACACAAATACATAATACACAGTGACAGATGTAAGCATCAGGTGAATCACAATCAGGTGTTAGACCTATGTGCCTTGATCACTTGATTCACCTCAAGCCGTGTGTTTGCTGAGATCATTGTTCTGTCGTCACGTAGGTACCTAATCTGCTAATGCACTGCACATCTGCTTTACGAGCAACATGTGCTACACAATAAAATCAAATTACACAAAAATAGGATAAATCGCTTGTATTGTTTTAAATTCACTTAGTCTTAACGTAGTTCCAATTTATCTGTTGTTGATTCAATTCATTTTAAAACCGTTTTCTTAAAAGCACTCAAGATAGTTATTTTTTTTTTATTTTCATGAACAATTACATTATAAAGTAAGCAACATTAAAGAGTATGTTCTAGTGTTTTAAGTAAATGTATATTTTATACATATATATTAACGATTATGGGATCTTGATGCGTAACTAATGCTAAAAGCATAAAATTACTCACACAAGAGGGTTATGATTTTGCTATTAAGTTTGTTGATAGCCAATTTGTCATTATAAACGTCTGTATTTATAATACAAATTCTCTATTTGCAGAATGATGCTCACGTAAATAAATTAAGTTTACTTAGTATATCGATTTTATATGACTCCGCCAACAAAGCAAACATTGTGTCATATGTTCAGTTGAATTTTGATATATTAAGAAGTAAAAAAATCCCTTATATTATTTTTACAGATTTTTGTTCCATTCATAACTTATTAAAGTATGTTAGTAACAATATTTCTGGCAGAATTTCTACATATCTTATAAATATCTCCAGATATTCTGAGATAAATAATAACAAACGAGCCAAATGATTTATCTGAGATCATATTCACTACACACAAAATCAATGGACTCAAATGAGGGATATCACTAATTACTCTCCTCTGGGGTGGGCTTCCATATATTTTTCCAACTTTCATTTACACGTCTCCCGAGGTCAGAACTTTTTGTTTCAAAATAAGGATGGCAAACAAGGTTTGCGGAACTTGTTCAGAATATTTGATGTTCAAGTTTATTTACCCAAGTATATATTCTTATTTATGATTTTTATATCCGAACTGTTTGGGAGCACTTTAACGCTTAATTTGATGGTAATAATCGATATTTTTTATGTTACAATTAAAACCAGACGACCTCAAAGAAGGTACTTTACTATAACTATTATGGATACGGAGTTCTGTTGGTCTAAATGAGTTGCACCCCTCGAAACTGTAGGAATATGAAAAGACCGATTAGGGCGATAGTATCGATTACAATTAAATACTTACATACGTCTTAAAAGTCATAGAATTCCTTTTGTTTCCTTTATGACAATACAACACACCGTATCATCATATTTACATACAGATCTATATTAACGTTTATCAAACATCTGAATTTGTCAATGTTTAGAATTTGACATATTTCAGCACAATTGTGTAAAACAAACATACAATTAATGAGGATAATATTTCCCAATTAAACACAGGGGGCTCCTATCGCGACTCTCGAATACTAATGAACGTTCTCCACAAAATAACACTTAATACATTTTAAGCAATTGTTATTTTTACAGTCAAGAATCATTTTCGTGTTCGTATTTGAAATGCTGATAGCAAAAATTTTCGTATAAATTATAGATTTTTAACGCTATTTGAAGTTGGCGAACCACCAACGTCGACAAATAATTACAACGAAAGGGGAACCTAAAACATATTTTATATAAAGTCCGACTCTAAACAACAAATACAGTAGGTAAAGCAATACAATGGCAATGTTTTCAATGATTCAACCTTACAAAATCTGTGGATTCGAGATGAGAACAACACTTAATAAGGAGAGATGAGACGAACACAAGAGACACGAACAAAATATTTTATACAAGCAGAATGTGTACTCGTATATAGAAGAATCTCTCTTGCTTAAAGTATCTTCACTTCCATTCAGTTTTCTGACTTGTTATACAATGCCCATTTAAGGCTGCCGAATTTATCAGACGTAGGTCTTATGACCCTTAACATCATTAATCGTAGTAATCGGTTTAACGATAAAAGAATAAAATTTCTCATATTACCTCAGTTTTCATCACAAATTAGGTGACTAACTAACTAACTAAGTCATAATTACTTATTTATATTTTAGTTTACTAAGAGAAATAGAATATATTTACAATGTGAAACACATATCACGTGTATAGATCCATTTACATATGATGCCTGATAAAGTTACTGACTACCACACAATAGTAATATAGAAAGTGAAATATGTTACATTGGACACATTTATCGCTCAACTGAGATTTATGCGAAGCAACGATTTCTCAATCGAAAATTGAATTTAGATTCGCTGTGATATTTGTTATTTGACTGAGAAACTGTAAAACATTCTCATTCTATTTTTATTCCACGGACAATATGTGTGTTCGGAAATTAAATTCCACCAACATGTTTAAGGAATGTATCAATAACAAATGTTTTAAAATGAACCTTATGTTATCCGATCATATTCAATAAAAACTGTTAACCACTCAATAAGCCACTACTATGCTCTCAAATGTATATACAAATGTGAATAAACCCTGCGGTTTTCCAAACCACATATTACTGTTAAATGAAAATATATCATAAGCAACTCTGCGATCGACATTGAAAAGCCAATTCATCAATTAACGCATTACCTCGCTCCTTTTGACGGTCTTTACTAAAGACGATTTAAACACAACAATGATATCTCAAGCGATCTTCATTTGTTTATTTACTTAATTACACGAGATATATACAAACAAAGAGAAAAACTTTAAAGCAATATAACTGTTGACTGATGTTCAAGCATACAACTCATACGAATCATTCAAGTCCCAAGTACTGATTCAGCCGTATTAACATTTCTAAATGTAGATAACAAACACTAATTTTTCATAGTCTATCTCTGGCTCGTATGCAAAGGTTATCGCTTCAACATCAATACGTCGCTCGGACCTTATCATGTGACAGCGCCGGGATTTATGCACAAGATTCCGACTCATGTGGACGGAACACTGCAAGATTTACCGTTTACCTGATTGGCTTGTTAAAAATGTAGAACGGTATACTTTTATTTCATTTTCTTTTAAATAATAGATACCCAGTAGAATATGCCGATGAGAAATTAAAGAGAATTTCTGAATCAGCTATTATAAAACATATCAGGTTTCTGAAAAATGATACTTCATAAACTAATTTGCAATACAATTCGAAGAGAAACCACGGCTTCGTTCCGCGGAGCGCTTGTTACGCGTCGATGTACAGCGTTTAATCTAACTTCACTCGCGAAGTGCTCTCTAAAGTTGTAGTTAAACTTGTATTAATTATTAGCAGACCTTCTCGTTGTTCTATTATTACATGTAAATTAGAAAGATTTTACGCTATCGCATAACAGAATAGCTGAGCAAGATGGAAGTGTATTTACGGTTTTAGTTTGAAATATACACAGTTATTGTCTGAACATCACTTCAAAACTATGCAGATACTTCATTATGCTTAGTTATATTTGAAATACAAATAAGGAAATAAAACCGTCTTCATAAGCACAACTGAGTTAAATAAAGCTTTAAACTGTGGATTTAAAATTGAAATACTTCCACAACCTCCACTTCTGATGTTATATAAAAGACTAGTATGAAAGTTTTATAAAATTCAGTGAAATGCGTTTCAATATGATATTCCACACCAGTAAAACAAAGTTTCTAAGAACGCGTTACAGTTAACACGGCAACGTCTATTGTTTATAAAATATTGAAGAAACTCCCGTCAAAGTTCCATCTCGTGTATAACACGGGACAGGCCTCGCTTGTTATGTTTCAAAACTTTTTTATTTTCTTCTCCATTAAAAGGACGCTCAAACTGACGATTTAGCGCCGGACTCGATGAATAATTAGGCAGAATTTCTTGCCTGTCACGTCTCTAATGAATATAAGGGCTGCCTTGAGCAGTTTTCACGGAAAATATTCAAAAAGAAGTCTGCTGTGGTTTTGCGAAAAAAAAAATCGTTAATTAAGAACACTGGAGATAAATAAGTCGGTAAACGTAAATTTGTACATCTATCCTGTTTTTGTTTAAGCTCCAAGCCGGTCCGTTATTGGGTGAGTTTTTCGTTGTGGCCACGTGAATTATATTAGTCGTTTGTGTGCGTCAAATGTCTGAAAAAGCCTATTCATTGTGTGTTCATTTAGAACGCGTAAATAAACATTCTTCCGGATGATATAATAAACTCGCTAATAAAAACAGCGCACCATAGACACATTACCATAATCTTTATTAGAGGCTCAAGAAATATTTCTCTTGTTATTAACCCTGTATAACCATCTAAATTGACGACAGGAGCACAATACAAACGAATAATTTACCGAAAGTACTAGTTTATTGAAAAATAAACAAAACTAATATATAAAACAAATATAATATGAATGAAACGAGAAGCAATTCATGAGTTATGTAGCGTAACCCCAAAGTAAATACGAAGACAAACACGCTTTTATGTTTGTAAAGGTTGAACCACAACAAAAGATGATAACGCTTTGATACATCATCGGACAAAAGAACAACAAACCGAATACGAAAAGGTCAACAATATAAGTGTTTGCATCGAAACACGTCCTATGAAATAAATCACTTCAAATATAATGTAAATATTGATGGCTATGCTTATAAAGGTCGTGTGGGTCTATGTTTGAACACAATATTGTTAGTCATGAAACCTAAATCATTTTATTCATAAAAGAAAAATATTAAAAGAATCGAAAACAAAATAAGAATTATAAATAGTAACTATAGAATACGTAACTTTCATACAAAATAAAATTAAAATGTATAAATTAGAATCGAATTTCAATACAATTCTCATTTCGATCTAAATGAAGACATATTGCAATCTGACAAAAGAATAATGTACTCCGTCCCATCATCAAACTCACTGGAGCATCGTAATCATGTTCGAACCACTCTGTATTAAATATTTTGTATAATAGGATCCACAACCATTGTTACTAAAATATATACGGTTTTACGCCAAATGTGTTAAGTCTTTCTATTTTTAGTAAAGTTATATGGATTTGTCCCAAAAAGATGTGTTTATAAGAACATATTAAAGTACGAAAATTCGTTGCTTGACCTTTTCTTATAATCTTTTATCTTTATATTTTTACACAAGTATTTCACAAAAAAATTACGTACAATCAAAACTGTATTGAATACAACGGCAATAACCTGGTTTTTTTTTCGTTGGAAAAAAATTGCAGGAGTATTGTAATATTACAATGTCCGCAAGCTACTAGTTTATTTGTTTTTTGAAATTGTATATAGGAGTTTCCACGCAATATATGTACGTATACGTGATATGTATTGAATTTAAGAAAATAGCATACTGTTAATTGAAAATAGAAATAAGAGACAAATCATAACAAACTACAATCAATGAATAAAAAAATTAAATGTAAAAAAATGCATGAGCTTCTCAGTAGGGTCAGAAACGATACATAGCATTATAACTGTGTACCGGTTACTATTATATCTATCATAGAAGCTGAGATAATGAAACTGCATTGATGTTGACAATATTGAAAGCTTATTGACATAGAAACAGAAAGTGTGTATGCATTCATACGTTATGTGAAGCAACAACTACAGCAGAATCGAATGAGCTAATAAATGAACGATCACAAATGGTTTGAAATTTACCATAATTTTTATATGTTTTTGAAGTATTTATATTTGATTTTCAATAATGAATTTATCACAATATGAAGGTTTAGTAGAATGGATAAAACACTATGTTTTATAGTACTGTATAATTTTTTTTGTTGTAGATACCACAATAGTAGAAAATTCGTGTGTGCAGTAGACGTGAACTGATGGTTTTCTATTAGTCTATTTACATTCAATTCTCTTTTTTAACAGAATAAAAATTTTACGGTGATACAAACTAGGTATAGACTCAGAAACTTTTAAAGTGTTTGTTTGAAAAGAAAATTTTATATAAATAGTAAGGAGATATTATTTTAGCACCTAGCATTATTTTCTTCACTTTTTGACCTATCACAGAGCTTAAGTATAATATGGCTTCTAAGTAGTGAACAAATAAAAGGTTAATCATAAAACAACAGCCTTTTGTAAATAAAAATTCCTATTTTAAACAGATGGTTAAGGAAATATTTCAATCTTATATAAACTATAAGATAATTGTATTTTTGTTTGATTTTGTAATTTAGTACCAAAAAAATAGTTCGAGACTCCTTAGAAATAGACGAAAAAGGACACAAATAAATTTGAAAAACATTCAATATTCATGAATTAACATAAATGCTGTTTAACAATTTATTTATTACGATTAAACTAATTACGTGTATACATTTAACAATCAGTCGAAGCATGGTTTTATACCAAGCCTTTTCTAATTATAAATAAGTTACACGTGATCGGCACTCGAACCTAATTTATAAATGATAGGATTATTTATTTAAATTTGTTAAACGAAAATAACTGGCTTATTAATATGGATAATAATAGATCGCAAATAGCAACGAATATTTGAACACCAGTGAAATGCAAATGGAACTAACTTAAATAACAGCTTATATATTAAATGAACTTTGAAACCAATTCGCAGCATCATTAATACTCGTCTTGCGCGGTTTCGATTTCAGTCTTAATCTAGGAGAATATTTTAGCTCGAAATAATTTAGAAGCTCATTGTGGTATGCTTGATAGATCTTATCGTATGTTTACATAAAGATATTTATGAAAAATTTCAATATTTACAAGAATATACGAGATAATGGAATTGGTTGATGCTCTTTAAAATATTTCCTGTACTCAGTGTATTCTGACAACGATTACTAGATTTTATCAAGCCACTATCAGAAATTTTCGTAAACTGATATAATATAGAGGAAGTAACCAGCTAACTTAATTGAAACCCAATTTAAAATTTTCAAATATAAGAAAGAAGCCCCTAAAAGCATTAAACAATGTAAAATACCTGGAGTGCACGACACATCAGCAACTATTCAACATTACTGCGATGTAGTAGATTCTAAAATAAGTGTATTATTGTAAAATAAGAACCTCGTACAATTCTCATTAGTTCCCTTAAAGTTATAGGTTACTAACATTTGTATTCACCTTCTATTGATAAAATGCACCGAAAAATTTTCACTACATTTTAAAAATTTGCCATAGATATATTGTACCAAAACAAGCAACATGTACAAAATAACTTGTACACACAAAACAGTTTACAAGTTAGTCATTTTAGTAAATGTTCTATTACATAAATAAAAAATTTTTTGTTTTCCTCAATCTTATATGAAATAATTCGACTTTATTCCTATGAATTATTTCGTATAACTCCCGTTAGCAACCAATAATAATTACTATACATAAAATGCCGACAGCTCCGGGCGATATAATTTCATCGAATAGATTTTATGGACCTCGAAAGTTTTAAATTTATTCCGTTCTGCTTCCTTAGAGCCATTCGCTCCTTTTATAATTCAGCATCGACATCCGATATATAAATCCTCAGATTTCGACGCAACTCAATATTTGGTTTATTCGATATTGTATTCACTTTGAAATGTGAACATTTATGATTATAAATATAATTTCGTTAAAACGACGCAATACATAACAAAAATAAAATAAGCGAGAGAAATACGCGATATAAAAAATAAAATAAAAATATAAACAAATAATTCCGTCCGAAGTTTTATAAGTTAAATAAAAATTGGCACTTCACGTTCAAACACTAAAAGGGTCACACGGTCCACGGTTCAGACCCTAATTAGGCTGCGAATACAGGCTCTTGTTCCACCGAGCCTGAGAGCCGGCGAGTTATTTATGCATGTGATTTGGTGAGCCGACCACCTGCTTTACTTTTATTGTATCTTTCTTTAATATTAAATTAACTTTATATATACCACCGACCTGGACTTTGTTTTAAAATTATAGAAAATTTATTTAAACGGAAGTAATATAATTTTAAAATATTACAAAATTTACTTAAAATACGAAGCAATTATAGGGACGCAGCAACAAAAAACATATATTACATTACGAACAAATTGCTCCAAAATTGCTGCTGTTATAGTATTTTCAATCGAGTTACAAATGAAACCTGCCAGGAACGGACTCATATCAATTCATCTGAACATAAGTTTTACAAAAGCCGAACTTGCTGAACCTATAAGCGATGAAATAAAAAATATACAATACAACTAAACAAGCCTTCTTGACTCAAAGTTAATGTCTAAACAATTTAGAATTAAAATCTAAAAATATATTAAATTCCAATATTATGTTCTAGGTAGTCTCTGAAAACATCTGAACGCAGCCTGATAGTCAAAAGTATTTTTCGTACGGTTTAGTATATTTGAAGTATTGAGACGTGAAATCTACGTAAGAACGTTCCAGTTAGCTTTAGCGTAAGCGAAGCCTTGCTGGATCCGAAAACTCATTTTCACATAAAATATTATTTCATGTATAAACCAATATTTTCCTTTCCTCCCTATTCCTTGTTATTTGCAAACATTTAAACTATTCGCTTGTTATTGTACCGCATGTTGCAGTAAAATATTATTTCGATAATATATATATTTTTTGTAACTGTACATTTTCTTATTTTGTTAACAACATTGTTATTATATTTAAATGTCTTACAAATATAACAAACTACACTTTTATTATCTATTTTAGACATTCAATAATATAAATACTAACTTTATATATAAAATATGAACGTTTAATTTATAAGAACTATTCTAGCGTCGAGTGTAATAGTCAGCGTTTCTTTACATTCTTCTAAGTTTCTTTAAATTATTATTACGTCAGTTAACCCTTCATTAGCGGTCGGATTTAGCTAGATCTATTTGAAGAGCGCTGTTCTCGAGACGGATCTAATTTGTTTCTTTTCAAGCACGGTTCGTTCCATCCACAGACTGATTGCGTCGGGGTTATTTTTCACTCAACTGTTTGTTAGTAATTTGTTTAGGTAGGCATTGGACCTTCGGAGAAAAAACGCTGCATCGAAATCAACATAAAGAACTACCCTCACTTCGACCGTACGTATATAATGACGTCTTTTTGTAATTTTAGTTTTTTTTTCTTCAAAAAAATTCAGAAATTTATATTACTTTATTCTTTATATAATTAATAATCATAGAATTATATAAGAAATAGGTTATACCTAACCAAAAACGAATAAACATCAATCAAGTTAATCAAAACCACAAAAAAAATCGTACCATTTTATATATTATGATAAAGATACGAAAAAATCACAGTGATTTATAAATAGTAAATCACGACTGTAAATAAGTTTACAATTGTCTGTATTAGGACCAATTACAGTTTGAATTAATAATATTTGATAACTGTCTATTAATTACGTTAAATCACGTTTGTTTTTGGACTGTCAAATATATACAGTGGATTCCCGTGAAATAATATGTTCAAATAATTGCGTACAAATTTTCATATCGAATTATGTTGACAAAAGATTAGAATTGCTATGATATTGATAGGAGGGACTAAATATAAATGCAATGAGAAAATTTTCCTATAATTTTATGAGATCAAAATAAGTAATACTGCATATAAAAGATATATTATAAAGCTACACTGTTTATGTGTTCACAAGTTACTTTGTTGAGTATGTTACTTATACACTCAGCTCTTCCATGACACGAAGATGTGGTATTGCGCTTTGTATGCGCTTAGTTCAGTCTTGAATTTCAATTTTGAAAGCTGATGTTACCTTATAAGGACACTAGAAGTTAGTCTTATTAGAACGAAGATTAACACAGTTAATTATATATAATAATAAAAGGAAACTAGTATATTGATATAATAACACCGTACAGGTAAAGATCGTTAAAGCAAATGAGACGTTTATCTTAATAAAGCCAAGTATGATTTTGATAACTAAAGGAAAGTAAAAAAAGTAATAAACTCTCCATTATTACGTCGGGAAATGTCATAAACTTTAATAGCTATTGTTACTATTTTTGTAGATAAATTGTATGACTTTAACCGCTTCGTGTTATTAAAAATATATAGTGTTTAAGAATATATATAAAGAGGAATAGAAATTTAGGGATATGTTATTTCTTAGAATATCCAAAAGAAGACAAGGAAAAAGTAATTATAAATAAAACTATAGCCAATATATAATTTAGTTCAAAAAAAACCTACATACTCGTACATATTATAGGAAATTTAGTGTATAAAACATTATTCATAATGATATTAGATACAATGTTCACATTCTCGTATTCGGTGGCTGAAAGGTCAGATTAGTGCCTGTTCGGTAACTTTATTGTATATTTTTGAAGGCCCTTATTGCTATCACTATAGAGGTCATGTTGTGGTCTTGTTCAACTTGATTCCTAACTAAAGCTTGTACCTACTTGTTGCCAAGTTACTCCTAATTACCAACACGGACTTTGGATTTCTCAGTTTCCCTGTGGGCGGAATTAGGTAAGTGATGAATGATTTATTTTACTCACTTTACGGGTTACGAGAAGCGAGGTAGAAGTCACAGTCATGTTAGATGACTGGTCATTGTGGCAGAAATAACTCATTTATTAGCAAACTCAATATATTATCTCGAATACAAGATAAAGTTCTTTATACTAAATTATTAATTTTATTTACATCTTATCCTCATTTATATTATATAAAACCGACCTGTATAAGCGAAGTAAAAACTGTTTCACCATTTTCTTTTTTGTGTGAAGACACTCGTGTTTTCATATTTCAACAAAACTCACGAATTCCATTACTGAATGAATAAACAGTAGTGCGACACTTTAAAACTTCTACTCATTTTAAACAGAGCTTCTGCGAAAATCATTTCTATAAAAGTCTCAAGTACCCGACGAACTCAAGCTCACAGCCAATGTTATTAAATTAGAGAGCAATAATATTTTTTAGGCAGACCTTTTGATTTTTTTTCACCTGGTTTTAACAACTTATATAAGATTTTCCGTCAAAACTTCATACATTTCGCCATCATGTGGCTGATCTCCAGGGCTTTTAGTTTCTAGCCGTAAAAACCTAGTTTTCAGGCCACCGCACTATTGTCTATACGAGTATACCTGGTTCGTCACTAATTAAGGTTTTTATAATAACTTTAATATTCAAAGTTGAACAACTTCTATTCACTGAAATAGAATTAAATATATTTTATATAAAACTACCGTGTTTTATTTTAACGCAAATAGAATTTAATTACTAATGTTTAATTATGCTAACAAATTTATACATTGTGTACCGTCACAATTAGCTGCTTCAGTTCAAACAAACGCTAAACACGACAGCACAATATAACGGATCTAAATGTATAAGTAACAACGATAAATTATTATCAATCATTGATGAATATTATTCCTCAATAATCTTGGACACATAGAATTTATATATATTATGGTATATTTTTGATTTTGCAATGTTTGCATAGAAGACACTTGACAATTGTTACCGAAGCGAATATAGCACTGTAGTATTTGTTGAGGCCAACCCGACCCTAAGCAAATAACAAGACTAAAACTGCCTGTATGTTTGGGGTGGTGAATAAACTTATAAAAAAATACTTCATTGTAATCTAAACTCTAGTATCTGTAAAGAGAGTCGATATTCGCTCTAGTGTGTTTTGATAGACCGGAATTGTTAGAGGGATCGAATAAAAAAGATGAAAGCATTTATCATTGTAGTGCTCGCATAAAAATAGTCCGTTCATAATTTAGATACAAATAAGGAAGTAGCTGAAACTTAATTGAAACGAGTACTCGTACGGTTTTCTATGTAACTAGAATGAAAGAGATTGTTTTGGTAACAGATAAATATTGATGAAGATATTTTTTTTGTATAATTATACTATATGGATATTTTAAGTTACAATTAAAATGAGTCACGAGCGATCAATTCCCATTAACAACAGCTATAGTGTTTGTTCTGTAGAAGGGATTCATTTATAAGTTAATATTCCCAATTAAAAGCTAAAGGGACGGCGTGAGAAAAAAAATTACTCAATTCGACGAGATACTTTGCAGGTCATTACTTTTCCAGATTGGACCCGTTGGGTAGATTCAAAACGCCTCGGGCGCTCCCAAGTTTTTTGTTATAATTGAAAGCATCTTTTAATTTTACGTATGATCGCCTCACGGGATAGTGGGAAATATACCTATAAAATATAAATATTGAAATGTAACGGGCAATTAATCGGTAAAATGCGACAAAAAGTAACGTCGAAATAATGGGGTTAATACAATTTTAATGAGTGAAATAAGATATTCATAAATATGTAGGTTTAAAGCAACGAATAAAAGTAACAAACCACAAAGAGGTATGTGTAAAAAGATCTCGTTAGCAGCATCCGCCCTTCCCATATTGAAATGAATTATCCACCAGATAACGATATCCACGGATTATGTGTTACGGAATCACCGATTTTGTATACAGATTATGTATTAAGATTTTGATGGCTTCGATTTATTACGTATAAAAATGTATAAGTATTAAGGTCAACTTTGTTTAGTGGAAACATTATTTCAGTTTGAATTCAGTTCTCGATCGTACGTAACCATTGTAGATTGCTATATATATAACAGAACATACATAACGTGCTCCTTTATAGATGATCATAGCTTGAATACCAAAATGTTAGCATCTTGAGAATCGAACCTAGAGTGTGGGCGAACTGAAAACAGTCTACAGTTCGTTATAAAGTCTCCATTTATCCTCATTGTACCTTTGAATAGAATTGCCGGCGACGTTTTCCGCAACTCAAACGATGCTACTACTTATTATTTCGAGCAGTTCAGGCTTAACGATTTAGACCGAGCACACCTGCCTCTGAAAATCTCGTGTTACAAGTTTATCTATACTAAATAATGACTAATATCGTATCCAACTTTTGTCTCTTATTCCACTATTATTATAAATGAGGATATCGGTTTACGTGTGTTCATATGTTTGTTTGCTGAAAATAAACTTTGAATCAATTTAGATTTATCTTTTGAATGAACAGAAGTAAGTAAATTTTTCGTGAAAAATACAATTGAGTACAAATTTTGGTATTAAATATTTATTTGGTTTTCTATTTGCAACGTAAAGCGTTTATTGAAAACATTCTCGTTGCAAACGCGTAAAATATTATTGTTATAATAACAAAACAAAACCAACAACAAATTCGACAATAATAGCTACTTCTAGTTATGGTTCGTTTAATATGTACGTAACACGGTATAATTGCAATTATATTACAGAAATGTCCAATTAAGCTTAGCCAATTTTATTTAACAGAGGTCATCGCACTTACAAGTTAACTCCCTGCTGTATAAGCGTAGTTTAATTAAGTACAATCTATTATAGTCATTACAAACACAGACTGGCTCTCAATGGATGCATTCAATACTACGCTAATACACCATAATGACGGAGAAGCAAAACTATCTACACTCCACTTATATATTTCTTTAATATTGCAATTTATAGGAGATAGCTATTATTTAACAGATAGAAATATACAATATAAAATATTGCATAGAGAATTTTATAGCCTGAGAAACTTATAATATTGATTTAGATAAAAAAAAAATGAGAAAAACACCAAAATTCTTCTTTATAAACTAAATCGTCATTAGCTTAAGTAAGCGAGAACATTATAGAATATCGACTTATTCCACCTTTGTTACTTACATATGTACTCTCGCTGATACAAAACAAAATTTAGTAGGTCGGATCATATTGACCAGTTAACTTTATTTAATTTATGTTCACATCAAGCACTAACCCACCTTTCAAATAAAGTTTCATACTTAATAAAACGTAATAAAATATGTCACATTACTTCATACACGGTAAAAATTCATGACACTAAAAAAACCACGTCACGGATGAGAAAATTAAAGAGTAACTAAAATTTGTACAAAATCTAAATAACTTTACATGAGAGAGTGAAAATGTTAAGTACAGAAGTGTCTTATTATAATTTAGAGATGTTAATTATAACACATTAATTATGTTTACACTATGTTATTAATTTAAAGAATTTAGATAAAACAATATAAAAAATTAAGTAAAAGCTAAAGAAATATATAGAAAATTTAAATTGCTTAATCATCGATATGAGTTCAAATCGACTACTAAGATTAAATGACTATATTTTTATACCTGCTTAAAAGATCAAATAATGCAATTTTAAAATACATTTACTAAATAAACTAATGGTGATGAGTCGCGCCCATAATATTGTGTTAATTATTCCACAGTGGAGCAATCGACTGGCACCGTCAAGGACCCGAAATCAATTAGCCTGTACACACAAGCCCAGAGAACAATTTATATGTGTGCCTTACTGATTATGTGTGTGCAAAGGTGCTGGGAGAGTCTAACGTCAAAGGACATGTTCTAAAAAAACATATTATAGAACCGCAAATAAAATAACCGAGATGTTAAATAATATTGTGAGTTTTTAATAAATTTCCCGATGCTTTCAAATCTGAAATGGTTTATATAAAATAAATAACACTAAGATACAGTGAGATATTTACGATGTATCTAAGAAATAACGCAGCGCGGAATAACTATCGAGATTTATAAATACATTTTATAGAAGACATATATTTTATTTATTTAAACATTTATAAAAGTTGCTAATAAATTTACAGATAGACAAAATTCTCTTATATAAATATAAAAATATATACTATATTTATTATAAGAAATTTTCTTATTGCTTCAACTCTTAAGAAGTTATTTCAACTTTTTCTTTGTTTATTTTTTGTATCATTTATAAACTAAAGTTCAAACTGTTACATGTTTTCTTACAAAACTTCAGAGATAAATGATCTAGATTTTATTAAGATGCTTACAATTTGAAAATTATTTATTCAAGACGACAAATTTATTTAATTTATAAAATTTTGTACGATTTCTTAATCTGTGTCCACACGATAATGATCTTGAACGAACTAGGTAACTATAAGAAGTTAATTTTTTTTTTTTTTTAGATTTAAAAATAACTACAATATGATTATGTGTTCACATTATCCGGCTCCTTAAACTTTATTGAATAAGAACTTTTTGTATACTAATATATTGAATACATATATCAAACAAAGTATTTTATATTTATGCGTCAAATTATTTGAATCGGTTCCAATTTTATTTTTCATCAACCAATTTATTAAGTAATTTTTATATTAAACAGCATTCTTTCAGTTTACACATTCGTAGTACATATTAATTTAGAATACAGACTCAGAATATTTAGAACATTAATATACTATTTTAAAAACATCTCGTCTGTCCGTGATCACGGTTGCTATAAAATAGCCGAAACGTTAGGAATATGAAGTTTTTCCAAAAATAAAGTCGCGTAGTGTAATCCGTAAAACATTAGTTTCATTTAAATGAATAAAACACGCAAAAATCTTAGATCTCGTCATTTAAAATTATTACGTATTATTTCAAAGGGCAGCCAAAGTGATTCTTGAACCTTTAGTTATGAAACAGTTGACTCCTAGTCGGCAGACCTTAAAAACGTCAAGCGGAATCGTTCTGCTCCTTAGCGGGTAGCGTGCGGCTGGTATCGACCCGATACACTACGTTTCATAAAAATAATAATTTACTGACCTATGCTTCGAAATAGCAAGTGTATTTATAAAAAAACTGTTCGTAATAAAAACAAAAGATAACTTACTAGTATAAGAAAATTTTAAAACCACATGAATCTATATACTCAATCAATGAAATGGAAAAAAATATATACTTAATAAAACACAAAATAACTAATATCTTGTTTATATTGAGTGTATATTTTATTGAAAACCTAAGTATAGATTAACCATTTAAATACATTTAATGCAACATAATATTTAGTCGGTAGTAAATTTCCGATAGTCATTGATAAATTTTAAAAAAAATCATAAGTAATGAATGTGCAACGCGTGGATATCACGACCACATAAAAAATATTAAAACAATATGTTACGATGAATTTTATTAGTATAAAAAGAGTATTTAAAACTATTTTCGTTTATTTATTTTGTAAAATATTTTAGTAAAAAACAAAGTATGGAAATTTTGAATCACCTTCCAAAAGGTCACAGATTTGACTGTTAATATTAAGTAATATAACATATTTGAAACTCAATAAACTTAATATTTAAATATTATATTAAATATGGAAACCATAATTATATATGAAGTGGGATTATAATTTTATTTATTATTAAATAAAAATGTTGCCTATCATTAACATCATTGTCATTATTTTAAATTTGTATTTTCATTAATATTGAAATATATATTGAAATATTATTTTTTTACATTTCATTGAAATGAATATATTTAATAAATCTAGCCTCCAATCTCGCATTACCTTTTAAAGGTTTTAAGTCGTATCTTTTTTTCAAAGGCTTAAAGCCAAAGACAGGCCACAGACGGAGTTCTCAGGAATTAATACTTTACAGAGAGATCGGACTTTCAAAACTATTTTATTCTATTATAACACGTTAATCTCACAACGAACTAATAATAAAAATAATATAAAAAATCATACAAACTTATTTTAAGACAAAAATATATATATATGGAAATGAAATTTAAAAATCAAGAAAAAATCATGATTATAGTGGTAATGTAAAGAAATAATTATAAAATCTTAATAACAAACCCATGCGTAAGTTTTTAATCATACCCATACATATTAATATCTCGATATCCGTACAACCACATATCGAACCTCACTGTATATATCACATACTAACATATATAATAATATATTTAACATATATAATAATTATATCGCTTCCCGACTCCGTACTACACAGCACATTACATCTAACGTTCCACAGTGTTCGGTTGTCTACGGCGTAGCGTGCGGTCTACGCGGCGGATCTCGTAGCACTGACGCCCGCCCGTAGCCCGTAGACCGTAGCTACGAGCCCACACTGTTTCAATGAACTGCTTTGTTTCAGTGTCATTATAAATATATAGCTTAAAGTTTATTAGGAATAACTTATATTATATACTTATAACGTAATTCTATGAAATTGTCGAATTTATAATGTGGTACTTTAGTTATACTTGTCTGTTATACATCATATAAGTTTTTTACAATTAAAAAATTGGTAAATATTTTTCTTAATTCATATATATATAAATATATTTGATTTTTTTATATTGCTGTAACATTATTTTCACTTGAATCTTCCATATAGTATCGTTATATAAAGTCGCTAATTTCTAAAACATGTAAAAAGCATTTCGTTTCTCTGAATGATATATATCCTAAGTGACAACTTAAGATACGCTGAACGAACGGACAGTCTCTATCCCTCTGTATCGGTATATATTACGCAATGCTTTTACCACAATCTGAAAAAAACAACTCAAAAAACGCAAAGTTCTTCTTGATGTGATAATGTTTTTAATATTGTAAAAACTATATCTAAATTTAACTGCTATAAGTAAATACATAAATAAAACAAATACATGAAGACTTCACAGTGACGTGTTTGATAAAAGAATGAAAGATTTTCAAAATAAAAATGTTTGTAGAAATTTAATAATTAATGACCATGTTATAACTTCCTAAATAAAGACCTTTAAATCGTGTATACGTGCCAAAGTATGGAATTAAAAAAACAAAATATTACAATCTATAACCGGACATTTCTAATTTATTATTAGCACTGCAACTCGGTAATCTTGTTGTCAAAAGAGTTGCATATAATGTTCGCGGTTTCTCACTGCCATTGGGACTACAAACTTAAAAGCAAATCATATTTATTTTAAACCTTATCTCATTAATAATAAGATTCAATATAATCACCGTCTATCTACTTGATAACGAGCCTGTTTAAAACGTCAGTGTCAGAAAAATAGAATACAGTTTCGGTTGAAGAGTTCTATAAGTTGAATACTGATTTAAAAGTGAACCGCTCAACAACTTCGTTTGAACTTCTTTCATAATAAACTTCTCACATACACTCATCTGAGGCTTATATAAAGTATGAAATTACTTACGAATAAGTATTATTAATTCTCAACTAACAAGTAGATGCTTAGAATATCTTGAGTTGTAATATATCGACGCAACTACCATATAAAGGGTGACTGGTGAATTACTATCGATACTTGAGGACGTGATATTTGACGATCATATATGACAAAATAAAAATTAATATAACATATATATTAATAAACATCTAAGTAAAGTTAACCAAAAGTTATGTAATTAAATACGCATCGTGTGAACACCCTACAGATTAGGTATACACACACACACACACCCGCAAGCGTCCACACTTGGAACACTTGGAACGTGTCCACACTTTATTTATTTATACGGAAATTTGGTAAAAATTAAGTACCTATTTTTTTTACATAATTCAAATGAGAATCATGTACCGAGTATTCTCCTTAAATATTGATAGTAATTTACCAGTCACGCTGTATATATTGAGAAAATATATATGTTGAGAAAAAAAAAATTAAATTGATAGTATGAGCAAGTATTGAAGAATCAAATGTACGCCAATGTTGCAGTATTTTATCATTCATTCGTTGATGTCAGTGGCTTCGGAACAAAAAATGAGATAAATAAGAAACAAGTGGAGCAACGGACATTACAAACAAATCCGCCAAAATAAAAATTAAAATGTAGATTTAGTTTATTCTCCTTACATTTAGGAAATGATTTTAACTAATTCATTCTGTGTTCCATAAATTTAGAAATCAGAAAAAAGGAGAACGCGATTTTTATCTCCGAAGCCAGTTAATACCTTATTTAGAGGTTTATAAGAACTACCACAAGATTTTTATTCTTCTAACTTTATTACTATATTTTTTATTTCTCATATAACATATTTAAATTATAATTGACATCTGTTTCAGAGTATTTAAATGTTTTATTCATTATTAAATCCTCTATGCTATACTCAGAAACCAAACAACATTTTTTTATAAAACTATTTACAGTATGAGAGCAGAGATCACTTATAACTGGTTTCAGATATCGTATGTATGTATGTATACTTGTGTATATGAATATTAAAATATTTAGTATACAAATGTTGATGAACAGTCTCAATAACAATAATGTTGAATCAACGTCCGAAGCCAAGCCAATACATGTATGTATATTAATGCACATTGTAATTAATGTGTGCCAGGTGTGTGTCCGTCTAAGCCATTATATACCTGTTGATAGACTGATGGGAACCGCTAATTAGATTTCTCGCTGAAGTTTCAATATCAAATAACTATGAATAACTGAGCAATACCAAATTTACATGTTCCAAATCATTCCGATAACTTTAATATATTATATGAGTTATATACAATATTATTACAACTTGGTTTAATTGTTTACGTAATTCTCGTTTTTATTATGGCTGTAAAAAGGCCTTTGAATTTTATAATACCAATGAAACGAAGCCAGAACAGCTGAAAGAAAATTTATCAAACAAAACGTTTCATTAAAAGTGTAATTATAGTAAAACAATGAAATTCCGTGGCATAGAAACTTAACATCAAAGGAACCAATTGATCGCTCCCAACCTACACTTCAGATCGATACGTCAACCTTATATTTATCTATGAACTAGTCAACAATTAATATACATACATATGTATATTTTTTTAGCGTGACACCAATCGCTCATGGTTATCAATTAAAATAAAAGCAACGTCTTATTAAATGTAATGAAAATTATTTAAAAGCAAACAAAACAACGTTTGTTTTGACAGCACGGAAGCGAATAGTTCTGAATTATTAATAGGAATTATATGTACATTTTTTGTCACACCATTAACGAAATAAAAAAAAATACTCAGAGCGAATGCTCGTTAATTTAATAACTTTAAATCTTTGAAGCATTAATTTCAGTTTTACTATTAAATGTATGTTGCGTATTCATATATTTAAGTTCCATAAGATCCTTACATAAGAGGCAATTCGTTCAAATGGTCCCTGTTCTTATAAAGTTTTTTTCGTTTACATCTTTGTTTTCCTGTTCGTGAGGGACGCTAGCCTAAAACACGAACTTTAAGTTATCATTGATACGAGAGTCGAAACAAAAGTGGCCTCTTTGTGAACAGATGCCACAAAAAACGTCACTACGTACATAATAATAACAGTATCTTTTATTACCGTATGCTAAACTAACCTCCATATGTTATTTTATCTGTTTATAACTATATCAATTTACTTTGGGATCCATTCAAAAATTTACTACCAAGGAATAAAAGATTATAGACTTCTGTACCTTTAAAGAGATCTAAGACTCGCGAGTATATATTCTTGACTTTCCTACATTCCTGTGCCCTTGGGCTGCATATAACGTTAAATTTATAAACACTTTATATATACAGAAAAACAAAAATTACATTACACTTAATATTCAAATTCAAACTTCTCAATAACAAATATATTGCCGTAAATTTCCCTACGATCATGTTATACTTTACGAATAACATTTTATAGATAAAACTGCACTGTGCACTGCAAAGTCGGATTCATAAATTCTAGCATGAGACGAGTCCGTCTAAATTGGTTCTTCAATTATACGTCTAGCTTCTTGATGAACAATCGTTATTAGAGTAACTTTTTCTATGAGATATTTTCTTCTATTCATGTTGTTTGAACATAGACAAATGTAAAGAAGTAAGCTGATTCCAAATTCATTTCATGAAATTATGTTTGAATATCGATTTGGTTGGTAAAAACAACTATTAGTAATATTAGCGCCAAAATCTGAAACCGCCGCATCTCGTACATTCACCTGCGGCAGACATCTTCACTTAGCCGTGACATAAGGCGTCAAATCTGTTTGCACGTCATCCAATACCACGCCGTTCTAACACTAACAGGATCTTAATTCAATAATATAAGCTACATACATATGTATACTAATATATATTTTATTCATGTGTCGAGTACGTTACGAAAAATATGTATTGTGAAATATTCTAAACGCTATAATAAAATGATCTTTAAAGGAGCCATTAACGGGTAAAAGGCTTAAAAGTCGTACAAAGTGTAATTCTAACGCGTTCGCTTCTACCACAATTACACTTTCACCCATATCTGAATTTGCTTTTGCATAATAAAACGCTATTAAAATAACATAATTACTTCTTACTGATATTTCTTGCATGCCTAGTTTTGATACCTTACTGTATATGTTATATTCTTATTTTTTATTTATATAACATAGAAAATGTAAATGAAGAAAAATGAAAGGTACATATTCAACATAAATTGATTTAACGAATTTATGTATTCAATAATATTTATAAAAGTAACACCTAAAATACAAATATCGTGGTGCTAAAATAAACGAAATAATATAATTTGCGAAGTCTACATTGTCACCCAACTTGAGCCAGCAAGCCCAACTCAGCAGAGCATCTTTCACTATAACACACACCGCAGTCGGCTGTAATGCGACATGTAATAGATGAACGAAAAACATTGAAACAATGTGACAAAATGATCAGTGTTAAACGCATTCATAACAATTGCTGTTCAGGTAAACCCACCGTGAGTTTAATAATCAATATGCCTAAAATATCAAACCGATCCCATTAAATAAAACGTTGATATGATTTAAAGTTCCGGACGCTATCGGAGCTGAAAGGCGTAACACAATAACTGCTCCTGATTTAATTTAAAATAAATTCAAGCATTAAATTTATTTTAAATTTGCTTTAAATTACCAATAACCGTGCCATTAATTTAATAAGATTATATCACAACGTATGAGCGACATTTGATTTATAAACGAGTAATTTTATCATGTATTATGTTCATTAAAAACTCTTTTGTAAATTATAATTACGCAATTTACAGTATTTTTCAACCATAAATATTATATATTAAAAGATTATGAGTCACGTCACATTCGATTAAAAGAGACGTGGGTGTTAAATAACGTTTGAGAAGTGTAAAGGACAATGTGAATTAGTCAACAAAAAAGTGTACTCCAGCCCGGCATTACATGCATAAAAATTCGAGCAATTAAAAAACACGGCAAGCGATCACTCACGCTAACTTAATTACTCAAAAGAACTCTATTAACACGTGAATGTGAGCAAAAAGCATTCAAAGCACGACCCTAAAGTCGTTCTGTTCCAGAAGTAGTTTCATATTACAATACAAGTCATATTACACTCGGGATAGTACTTTTATAATACAAATAACCTAGTAAAAATATTCCAGGGATCTATTTTATATCGTCCCAAGATAATGCAAGTCATAATAAGTAATAACGTTTACTCTTGATTCCGAGGGTACAAGGCGATTCATCTTATAATGCGTCATATTTGAAATTTTATCTATTCCTTCGATAAAAGCTGCTCTCACATATTGCTCGCTGAATAAAAAATAAAGCAACGTAAATTTAAAATAAGAACGGCCATAAACAATGATAATATATTATAAAACATCTGTGCGGTTCGAGAGAACTCGTACCTTGTTTAAATATTGATGTATCGTTTATCATACACACATACGTGTGTTTACAGCTTTACAACAAATAAATATTACTCCATAAATGTTCTTCATAAATACCAATCCAATGACATTTCTCACTTTATTGTTACGAACTGTTTCTTTGTAACGTTTTAAGTACCGAAGTCAGTTAGGACGGCAAATTACTATACACAATACTAGTATATTAATACCTAGTTACCTTATATACGTTTAAATTTTAATATTTTATCAGGACTGTTAGCAAAGCTTCTGTCAATAAACGGCATTGTGATAATTCGGTATTATTTTCCCACTAAATCACAACGATATTAAATATCTGGTATCATAAACGGTTGAACAATGAGATTAATGTATTAAAAATATCTATTAATATTCAGATTGATTCATGTAATATTTGCATATATTTGTTTTTAATCAACGTTCACAATAAGGATTATATTTGTGATCTGGATATGCGATGCTGTGAACTATTGGAACGTATTCGTTAATACATTATGTGCGGTAATGGAAGCCTGTGACGCGGCCGCGGTGACGCGACACTATCAGACACTCGCCGTCTACAATATTTTATAACTGATAAAATATATATGTAACGAAATTGTATTGTATAATAGATTCAGCAACTAATATACTTGATTGGGTTTAAATTTAAATAAATAAATAATTAACAATGCAACAAAAAAAACTTAAATAATAAAATCTTACAAATATTTCTAAGAAGTCATATAAAGAGACTTGTATTGACCCTTTTAACATTACACACACTATTTAGAAAACCTTTTTATAAAGTATTTTCCTTTAAATTTTATTTTAATATATGTCTATCTAATGTAATGTTGTTCGCCACTTGGTGAACAGTGCCTCATCACTCCTATAATAAAAAAACCTAGACAGCATAAGATAATCTAACATTTCTTTCATCGCAATGTAACCGTTAATTCATATAACATATGACTGTTAAACGCCACCATCTGAGAAAGACAGTATCATGCATGAAATGTGAGAATCAAATACTTAAAACGTTTGTGATGTTTCTGCTTTGTGGCGAGAATCTCTTAAGCTTGTGGTCGCTTTACTGCAACCATAACTTAATTAAATACATAGTCAATATTAACTATGGATATATAAAGTACATAATAAAAATAAATTTACAATACTAATTTTATATACAACATTATTTCCTTAATTTATTTATTACTAAATATACTCGTGTAAATTTAGCTTAAAAAAAAACCATATATTTAAATAATCCGACACAACGGCAACTTTATATCTAAATAAAAGAACTTCTCTCAACGTAAAGCGATATTTAAGAAAGATACTTACACAAAAGTATATCAATTATCGAATGAAAAATATATTATTAGACGCAACAAATCATCTCGCAACATCCATTAACAGATACGAGGGGATCCACAAAAAGAGTTTAGCGCTAAAGTCAGTCTAGGCTCCACGAAATTATGATTAATGGTACATTTGATTCTTAGATGTTCCATTACCGGCACATAAGCAGTCATTCTGTCTGTTACAAAACTTTCCCCAGCGATGCCCACAATTCGTTTCTCGTCTATTCATCGCATTGATTTTCTACCGCGACCGACTCTTAATGTTGGGGCTATGAAACCTTTCATATAATGTTACGTCGACGTTAATTTACTTTATATGGGCTTTTTATATTAGTGTTGTAATAATGAAATCATAATTTATTGGTTATTGGGTATAAGTTTAGCAAAATTTATCAAAATTGCTGGTTATCGGTAAACAAGCAATATTGTGGAAATTAAATATTGTTATTATTAATTAATTACTTATATGATTATTATAATTATTTCTAAAGATGTTATTAACGCTGTTTTCATAGCCTCTGTCGAAGTCGTCCAGAGTGCCAGCACTAACTCAATTATAGACATCCGGCTTCCAGAGTACCAATTCACTGATTTTTCTTTCGGAACACGAAATCTGATACTATTCTTTAACTTGACGAAGAATAATTTATTCGTCAAAAGAACCTCTGATTCGGGTAATTGTTCGGTAATTATGATAATATTAACAGTTATTATACTTAAAAAGGTTTTTCTCGATTCAAAATTGGTTCGTTTGATGTTAAATAAAAAATTTGAATTGAAGTTTTCATGAGAAAAGTAAATTAATTAGAAAAAAATACTATTCCTTTAAATGATACTTGACGGTATGTTTAAAATTCTTCGAATTATAAATTTGTTTTAAGATGTTGAAAGGTGACTTTAAAAAAATCAAATGTAAGACAATTAGTTCAATTTATTTTGTAGATTTCATTAAGTTTCCATATACATATGTAACAACAAATAGGAACATTAGTAAATTCAAAAAAATTATTTCCTACGATTGTAATTTTAAGACAGGTATTTTGAGGTGAACGGATAAACCTAAAAGCTAACAACAACGTGTACAAAGTTTATGGGAAAATATATATTGTAACAGAATTTTCATCCGCAAAGGTTAAGTCTTAAAACAAACAAACAACGTTTTTAAGTGTACACGATTACTGTGGTGTTATCGACGTTTACATTCTAAAATTATCTTTAAAGTAATTATTAAAGTATATACATTCAAAAACCAGTTGGGAAAATACATAAAATTTAATATTTTTGTAATTGTCCTAAATGAGGATCTAACCTATGCTTTAATTCATGATTATTTTTTCCAACTACTTTATAAAACAAAATACTTATACTTACATCAATAAAAATATTATATGTATAACATAGTATAAGGCTAAAAATGATTTCAGTTAGACGAGACTTACACGACAAAAGTAACCCTAGAAGCCACTCACTAAACATTATCCCAGCTTTTAGTACGCTCCATCCATCCATCTACCTTACGTCTCAGTAACGTAACAGTCATTGAACAAGTCCTCACTGACAGTGTCAACGAAACGAACGATAAAACTACTAATTCAAATAGTAATCTATTCATATAAAATGCCAAAAACATAATATAATAAGCGATCTTAATTCAAAATATATGAACGTCAGATGCATCAACAAAGTTCATTATTTCTGATTCTAGATCCCCTATTAATAGCCCTCTATCACCCGGAATACGTTTTCGTCTCAACATTAAGACGATGAGCAGGTGCTTAACTTGTCATTTCGCGCTTCAGTCGTGTTTGTGTAATCCACCTAATGCTTCCATCGCTACCACTGAACTCGCTTGATCAACATCACAATTATTATTAGATTGCTAAACATATTACATTCGTTTAGTAGTTTTAAATCTATATCAATAATATTCAGGGAACTCAACTAGCAACAAATTTTATTTTAATGGTACGAAACTTTCTAGAATATTCAGTGAAAATATACAAGTGATGTCATTACTAACGATGCCATAACTAAAGATCCCGTATTCCGTATTCGGAATTCTCGAAACCGATATCAAAAGATGAAACATTAGTAGGGTCTCTACTTAGTGAGAGCATAAGACTTTGTGCAGACCGGGAAATTGCTCTCGGTTTATGTTTAAGGGAAAGAGTGGATTAAAAACATTGTGTTTTATATTTTAGTAATAAATGCAAACGAGTATTTTAATATTACATATAAAAGGTTCTCGAAGATATTAGTGCTACGGATATAATGACTGCGACATCCCTACTAATATTATAAATGCGAAAGTAACTCTGTCTGTCTGTCTGTCTGTCTGTCTGTCTGTTACTCTTTCACGCCTAAACCACTGAACTGATTTTAATGAAATTTGGTACTGAGATAGAGTTGACCTTGAGAAAGAACATAGGATAGTTTTTATCCCAGACTTTTGAAACGTTCTCTTGGAAACGCGATATAACCGAACTCCACGCGGGCGAAGCTGCGGGCGGAAAGCTAGTTAACATATAAATATAAATCCATCATTTCATATAAAATATACCTTTACTAACATTTTCCTATTACATTTCATTAAGAACGTTCTTTATACTATGACTCGAAAATGGAATAATTAAAAGTAGTTCCATATAAACATATGTTTTAGTAAAGTTTAATATAAAGAAATATGTTAAAACTTAAAACGTAAATAGAAATGGATATGTTCTTAATATATTCACTTCATTTCAAATTCTATTAAATCTGCGAGTTATCTGGCATTATAAAATCCCCCTAAAAGTTAATTTCTGTTTAACAGTCGTTATAAAACTGAACACGGTACATTGACATTTTATCAGTGAATTGTATCTATGAAATTTTCTTTTCTTTCCTTTTTATTCATTACATTCGGTACTGTACAGATAACTGTACAATCACAAATTACATGTCAATCCGATAGTCAGTCGCGCGGGCCCATCGACTGACCGCCCTGGGCCGACTTCAAGTGGTTTAAACTATTATTAAGCACTACTAAATACGAAACTGGAGACAAACAAACACTTAACAAGCTATAACAAATAACTTATTTGTATCTACAATTAATTGTACGTGACAAAATATACATCGACGTCTGAGTGTTATAAATTAGAAGTTTTATTTCAAAGTTAAATACATATATACGTATGAATAAAATGTAAAGATAATATCAATTGGTCCACTAATTCAACGGGTTCCGGTTAATCTACAAGAGATATAGCCACAAGTTCCCAATTTCGTTGCACAGCGTGCACTAAATTAAGCTTGCACTAACATCTCTAAAGCTTTCTACCGCTTTTATTAAAACCTTGTTTATAATTCATGAATTAATATTGCACTTAGTATACTGCTGATATAAATAAACACAAGGAATATATGTTCGTTTGACACGGATAATTATGTTCATAACATTTTATACATATGTATAAAACAAAGCTATTATAAAAATAACAGTAAGACATTGATGGTACATATTGATATGTATCTTACATTTGTGTAACGAAGTAATACATGATAAAAACACATCCTGAAAGCTCAAATAACAGATATATTTCGGGCGACACATCTAAAGTATCTCATGTATTTATGTATATTAAATTTCGTTTACACTTTGTTTACACGCGAAGGTATCAAAGTGTGCGTAATGGAGCGTTGCAAACTTGTACGTGAATCTACTGAGGCTTTTATTTCTCCAAATATACTCATTCTGTTAAGTTACTTTGGTAAACTATATGGGAATACTCGTAAGACTTTTATCACGCTTAGACATTGTTTTGAAGTAATGTGTTTTTATTTTTATATTTATTAAATTATTGCGAAGTGCAAGTCAACTTCAATAGCATCGTTATATAGATTTAACTTCTATATTTTAAAAATACAAAGCTAGCAGATAGTAGCTAACTTATATACTTAATAAACGCCAGATCGCAGAAATAGAATTGATCGTTCATTAGTGTCTCGTCTTTTTAATTATTAAAAACTAATATAAAAAACAAATTGCATACGAAAAGCACCAACAGTCTAAGATTAATAAACAATCGGGTAGATATATAATGAAGAATAAAATAAAATCATTTTGAAATGTGAAGCTTGAAGCTTGCTCGAACAACGATTGATAATGATAATCGTGAAATATCAAACTACCGATACTAGTAGTGGTAAGATTATCCAACACAGTGATAAGTAAATTAATATTTAGTTTGGATAATTTGAATCTGACACTGAAATTAAGATAAATGGTTATTTTGAATATAGCTGTTATAGTCTTCAGAATCTAATCATTTAAAATATTTAAGAGAGGACATTGAAAAAAGAAATTTAATAGTACTTGTAATGATTTTTCTTTTAAAATCTGAGATAAAGGTAGCCTAACCATAATATGACATGAGAAACATAAGCTTAAAGTCAGTGGTGGCCTAGTGGTTAAAAGGCCCGCCTCTAATGCACGAGGGCGCGGGTTCGATCCTGGAACACATTCGACACTGATTCATGCATTCCCAAAGAGGATTGATGTCAGGGAGGCGGCCGGTCGTAAAAACAATTAGCCAAAACTATTCACAACATGTAGGGCAGACCCTGGCTAAAACTGGGAAATTGCCAGGTAGAAGAAGAAGAAACATAAGGTTAAAGAAATAAATTACTACATTATATTAAACAAACTGAGTAAAAGCTTTATACAGATTTATTTTCAAGACGATCGGTCCAAGTAATCCAATTCAAAGTCGAGTAAACTCCATCCCCTTCAAATTAATACATCCATATTATTTATCGTCATCTCAATTCGAGTAACGTAATTTTTATGATGCCATATATATCTGAGCCGAGTAAAATTTGTTATAAAAATGTAAAAAAATATACTCTTTGAGATATATTTCCCTCGCTAATAAACGGGATAAAACGTCAAGTGTAGTCATTGTGTACTTATACCTTACATTGATTACAACAAAGCGACATGCGTTAACAATCGCATTGCGGCTACGTGACCAGACTGTTCATTTTTATATTTTAAATATTTTTGATAAAAACTGTCCAATGGAAAAATGTATATCAATTTTAAACTTCAATTAGAGCCTTACGTTATTTTTTATCCAAAAATAAATTTTGCTACTATCAAATTATTATCAAATATTATTATCGTATTGATGAATTTTTAACATAAAATAACACAAAGTAAATAAAGGTATGGAGTGTTTATTTTAAATTAAGGAACACAGATTTTAATTAACTAATTATATTATTATTAATTACGTATAAAGGTTATTTTAATTTGCCTATTGAGGGGACATTATTATCTTCTAATAACTCCTTATGATCTCAAGTTATATTAACCATCCCTATCCGCCCACTTGTGTTTAATTTGTAGTCCTAAAATAAACTCGACTGCGGCATTAGCTATCGGATATGACAATTATATATTAAAACCATCTAATTTCCTACAGTTATATTGCAAAAAAATATACAAACACGAAGTTCAAAGAATAAATATACTATATTTATCAATATTATATTGAATTTGAGAATAAAATTATTAAATTCTTTTCTGGAATACAAATGATCTCTAATAAAATGACATAAACCTAGCTCTGTCATCGGTTTAATGAAGGCTTGTAAAGTAAGAACGATTATTTTTATTTTTTTTATTTTTTATTATTCTTTATTGCACAAACAGAGGTGTACAAAGGGCGGACTTAACGCTATTACAGCATTTTCTGCCAGCCAACCCAGAAAGTGTAGGATAGAAGTAAGTAGGGTGTGCACAGAAGTTAAAGAAACATTAAAAATATATACATGATATAAAATACATACATATACAAATACATATACATAATATACATAAATATGCACAAACAAATACATATACAAGTACATAAATATTTAACATATATACACAAATATATACATATATATATATGAATCCAATAATGAGAATAGTACAGAAGAAAAGACATCACATAGTGTTGACAGACGACAGATAAAATTCTCTCACTTGACGCTTGAAAGAATCGCGCGAAGGGGCTCTACGAATAGAGTCAGGCAAAGTGTTCCAAAGCCGGGCTGCGACTAAAGAGAAGGAGTTGGAAACAAAGCCAGATTTATGGGGAGGTATGAAAAGGGTAAGGGATTGAGAGGATCGTAGGGGCTTATTATGGGTAGAGGAGAGAAGAGAAAATTTAGAGGATAAATAGGTGGGAGCATTAGGGTCGGTAAGAATAGAGTAGAGAAGACATAGAATCCTAGTATACCTACGTTCCCGTATAGGAAGCCAGTGTAACTGCTTCCTAAAACGAGAGACGTGGTCGAACTTGCGTAAACTAAAGATGAAGCGAATGCCGTTGTTTAGAAGACGATTAAGTTTTTGGAGGTGTTCTTCCGACAGGTCTAAGTAACAGGAGTCACCGTAGTCAATAATTGGAACCAAGAGGGTAGAAGCAAGCTGGATTTTAGTTTCCATAGGCAAAAAATTTTTTAAACGCATCATGGAATGCATAGTGGCATAAAACCTACGAGAAACTTCTTTAGTATGTTCCCCCCAACTGAGTTTACTGTCAATGATAATGCCGAGGTCTTTAACACTACTGCTGAACTCTATTGGTATATTATTATATCGTAGGCTGGGCAGAGTCGGAACATCTAGCTTCGCTAACTGTCTCCCGCTGCCTATAATGATGGCTTGACACTTGGAGGGATTGACAGTGATACCATATTTAGCGGACCAAAGAGAAATGCGGTGGAGATTATCATTCAGGGAGCTTATAGCCGCGGCAAGATCATTGACAGTAGAGTGTTCGTAGAGCTGCAAGTCATCGGCATACAGATGGTAGTGCGAAGTTAAAATTTTAGTGATGGCGTTTATAAAAACAGAAAATAACAGAGGAGATAATATGCCGCCTTGAGGAACGCCGGCACTCACGTCGCACCAATCAGATTGCAGCTGACCGATGCGTGTGGATTGCCGACGCCCTCGGAGATAAGAAGAAAACCATTCAACGGTAGAGTCTGACAAGTTAGCATGGGAAAGAAATGCAAGAAGGAAATCATGGTCTACTGCATTGAAGGCATTGCTAAAGTCGATTAGCACGAGCACTGTGAGTTGCTGGTTTTCCATGGCAATACGAATATCGTCCGTGACCTTTAACAATGCTGTTGTTGTGCTGTGACCTGGGCGAAAGCCCGATTGGAGTGGATCGAATAAGTCGCATTTATGAAGGTAGCAAGAGATTTGTTGGTGTGCAATGGACTCCAGGATTTTGGATAAAAAGGGGAGGATTGTTATAGGACGAAAATGAGAGGGTAGCGAAGGATTTGATATTTTAGGGAGTGGGAGAACAAAAGCCTTGCGCCACATCTCAGGAAATGTACTCGTGGTAAAGGAGAAGTTTACGATATGAGTTATGGGGGGAATTAGAAAGTTGAGGATAAGGGTAATCATAACTCGACTTATTCCATCGCAACCAACCGCCTTAGATTTGATAGAAAGAATGGTTTTCTTAACATCATTCTCCGTAATAGGAGAAAATTGAAAAGATGGAGAAGTGATTCTAGGCAAGCCATGTATTTCAGAAAGCGTTGAAAGTTTAGTTTGCAAGTCGAGGACTGGAGGTGAAGAGAAGTGAAGATTGAGATTGTTTAAATCCAATTGAGATTGATCAGAGTAAGGTTGAGGCTTGCCGATACCGAGGGTATTTAAAAATTTTAAAGCTTCCTCGGGAGAAGATCCACGTATTTTGTCAAAGAAATATCGGCGTTTGAGCTTCCTACACAACTGATTGCAGCGATTCCTTGCAGCTTTATATGCTGACCAGTTGAGAGCAGAACGATCCCTCTTATACTTGCGGAAGGCTTTATCCCTCTTGGCTCTCGCTTTTCTTAAATCGTCGTTAAACCAAAGGTTTGAAGAATTTTTTATTTTGACAAGGCGTAGAGGCGAGTGTCGGTCGAATAATTCAATTAGTTTAGAGCACAGAAAATGCAACTTTTCGTCAATTGACGACAACACCTCTATCTGCGTCCAAGGAATAAGAGTAGCATCGTCCAATAACCCATCGAGATCTAGACAACGGTAGCTTCGCAGCAGCAGCATCTTGGGCTTGGGCTTAGGTGATCTGAATTTAAAGGAAGCGAATATTAGATCGTGATGAGAGAATTCCGGCGCTGAAAACTGACCAAATTTAGAGACCGAGTCACCTTTAGACGTTATAATTAAGTCTAAGAGACTATCGGGACCATTGATCGGGTGGTGTGTTGCAGCGAGCGGTAAAACCTGAAGGTTAAAGGAGTCTAGTATAAATCTGAGCTTAGACGACCGATAATTACCCTTGATGAGACAGGTGTTGATATCCCCCATTACAATAAGATTAGTGTACTTAGGCATCAGATTCTCGAAGAGGGTCTCAAGAGAAGAAAAATAATTGATATTGGGGGGACAGTAGACCACTCCAAGGGCTATCTTGGTGCCCACATCTATCTCGATGAATAAGTATTCAGAAGATGCGTTATACTGGGACGTTGATTGACAAATAAGTTTGTAAGGGATGTGACTTTTTAAATATATTGCAACACCCCCACCAGTTTTTCCGATTCGATCATTCCTGATTAAGATGTAATTAGGTATAGAAAAAGAAGTAGAATGAAGAGAAGGTTTTAACCAGGACTCGGAAATAAGAACAGCGTGAATGGATGCCTGGTTAAATGTAGAATAGAGATCGGAAAAATGACTTGGAACACTTTGCGCATTGATGTGACAAATATTTAAATTCTTACGAAAATGTGAGAGTTCATTAGATAGTAAATCTCCTAGTAATTGAGAATTATCATCAGTACTTAGAAAAGAAATGTCGTCATCATCATCTCTTGCAGAATAAAATGATTCAAAACTTGAATTCATAATGCATATACAAAAGAATATAATATAACAAATAAAATATATACTTATACAATAATATAGGTATTTATATCTAACAAATTTTTTAAGTGTAATTATATGAAAACAAAGAAATAAAATAAAAAAAAAGAACTAAAATAAATCAAGTAAACTGACTAGACTAATCATACACATTCTGTTGGCTCACAACAATTCACTTAAAATACGTAACTAAGAAGAAATACTAAAATACATAAGAGAAAAAAAAAATACAATTCATGTTAAGGCCTAGAAACTATGTATCTAAGTGAATTACAAAAAAAGTTTGCTTGTCCCAAAAAAAACACAAAAGTTCAACATGCACATGAAGGTTAACATACAATCGTTTACCATAATGACATGACTTTATAAAAAAAAGTAATTTTATCCATTTAATTGTAGCTAACGAATACAGATGCCAAAATACAATCATCCAAGTCACTAGCAATTGACAGTTGACACGACACTATAATAATTATAATAGACTTCAAAACTCGCCTCAGGTGTCAACTTGTCAAGTGTCAACAGTGTGGGATTGATAAACAAATATACCCGGGATAAACATGCGACTTGGATAAAGAATAATAATATTGTAATTGCTACGAGAACACTAATAATTAAAAGAAAAGAAAATATAGAATCGCAATTACACACAAGAAATGACCATTGTGGGACAATATAAACAACATTGTGATTTTAAAAAACAGTTAAGTGTAAGTGAACTGTAACTTAAGATAAACATTGTGTTGATTTTAAATAAATTTAACACATATGCATATTAAACGCAAATAAAACGAACTATTATAAAAGAATAGAGGGACGTCAATATGTACTAAGAGATGATTACAAATTAAAATAAGTAAAAGTAAAACCAAAACAAGATATAGAATACATAGGATAACAACATACTATTGCTTCTTGACCAAATTTCGTCGCGTAAGTGGCTTTTTGCTGGCGTCAGGAAGACCTGAAGGGCTGACTCGAGGCAACGCAGAGCTGGCAGGCTTGACAATGAAGTGTGATGAGGGCGAGGGACCGGGGAACATCTTTAGGCATTCATCAAAATCTTCCTGAGTTGTGACACGCCTGCGTTCGTTATTTGGCAATTTGATATATATGTTACCATTAAGGGTCCAGGTGTTAGTTATGCCAAATCTTTTTCTTGCTTTTGTGAAGAGAGATTGACGAACCTTAGTCAAGAATTCACTCAGCACAACTGGAGACGATTTCAATTTCTTTTTACTACTCCAAATGAGACTTTTAACCTTTAAGTCGTTAAATCGGACAACAATGGGTCGAGGAGCCCTCTCAGACTTACTTCCTATACGATGGCAGTACTGGATCACACCTGGCTGAAGATCAGGGATGCCCATCAACACTTGAATTGTTCCAAGGACCGTTGAAACCAAGTTCTCACCTTCAGCCTCCTGAATACCACCAAACAGCAGAGCATTTCTTCTAGACGTGTTGTCGATGTCATCAATTTGTGAAGATAAATTAGTGACGAGTGTCCTTAGGAGGTCCAGGATGTTCCACACTGAGGCCTTAAACTCTTTAAACTCACTTGCAAGTTTATCAAGACTGTTCTTATTACCTTCAGTGTTACTTGTGGATTTCAGTTGTTTTTCGAATTCTGCCATCCTATTCCCGAGCGATTCTGCTATGTTTTTATGAACTTCCAGTATATCTTCCACTCTTGCCATTGTATTTAAGTATAAATAATGTTTTATTTGTGATGTGTCAAAAATTCCTTGGGAGAGTTTGTAGAACCAACAGGTAAGTGTAATTATTATGCAATTAAAGACATAAGAACCACAATAACTTTTGTAAAGTAGCCTATATATGTCACTTATGTAAAATATTACTTTTAAAACTGTTAAAATAGATTTTAAACAAAAAAAATAAGGAAAATTTTGGAGAGTGATTTTTAATCGTGTGCACTTTTTGACACCTACCGCCAAAAAAAAAAAATTATTGTTGTCTATAAACGTCTATTTTCAAGAATTATTGTTCGTTTATTCTCCATTTATATATGTATCACAGTTTGAACAGAACAGATGTCGTGTACATTACGCTGACTAGATAGAAATCATTACGTCTTAAAGGATTTCAATATTTAGATTTTGATGTAAGTAAACGTGCTTTGTATCGAATTGATTTTTAGTCTGAATTAGGTATTATTACACAATACTTTGATTAATATTCACTGCTGTGAGTTACGAAAAGTTAATATCAATACATCCTACACTGAATACAAGTATAGTAATATAAATATCAGTATCATATAGTTTACATTCATAAGCGAGTATCATCGATCCGTTTATTTCGGTCCAGCGTCCGGAGACTGCAGACGGAATCAATGTCATCCCTAATTGGGACACACGACGGAGACATTTTTACTACCGGTCGATATCAAACTATATCTGGAATGCAATTGCAATGCTTTAGTGGTCTCCCACAATTCATTCCGCATTCGAATTGCATAATAGTGAAAATATTTACTCATAAACGATATTATTTGTCTTTCAACTTTTAACATAAGGTTAACCATTAACCATATAATAAGATAATTTTGTTATAAGCAATTGGTGTTTTTATGAAGGATTAAAATACCAATAATTGTGTAAAGCACTATAATTCAAAGCAAAAAGAAAGCAAAACGATACAAAGGAATTACGACGTGCTATAAGCGTTCAGATAACAAGGGTATGTAATCGCAAATGAGTATAGCTCTCTGGAGACATATCATGTTAAGCCTGAAAGTTTGCTTGAACGGGAAAAGAAGTGTAGTTTACCTTAACAGTGAGAGCTGTAAAAAGCAACGACGCCAGGCATCTCCAAAGGCTAATAGAGATTAGCATATCTGGGACTTTAGTGCCACGTTATGGCAACACATGTATTGGGGAGTTTTTCTTTTGGATCATACCGGTTGGATAGGAGCCAGCGGTACTACTCATGGACCTCTAGCGTGATCAAATAAACTAGAGATGCAACGGTCCCCATAAAAAGGAAACATCGCGTTTTACACATAACCGTGTTTACATCTAAACAGATGTATTGCCAAATACCATTTCTTTCGGGTAAAAGAAGTATAACAATATCTAGGTACTAACATAATAGATAAATAGTAAATAAATATAACAAATCTGATATTTACGTAAGTACATTATTTTATAATTTATGTAGAACCGATAAGACTCATTTTCTGGAAAATTAATGTCTAGACTCGGTGACCTTGTTGTAATGGAAAGGAGAGACGTTGTTTGATTAAGTAAGATAATGTCTTAGTTGAGATTACAGTCCATCAATGTAAACACAAATTAGAATAAAATTACATTGACACTGCTATGAAGTTATAGAAACTATGGTTCTATAGTTCAAGACTTCATATAAAGTGACGTTATAAAATAAGTACATATTGAAATTCTTTATGATTGTCAAAAGCAAAGAAGTCAGAACTATTTGGCTTGTTGGCTGATGACTTTGAAGGACCAAAATTGTAATATGTAAATTGGGACTAAAAATTAAAATTTTTAATAAAAAAAAAAACAAATAGTAACCCAATATCTACGCATATAACCAACAACTAGCAAACAATAATAAATATACATTATTTTTATAACAAATAAAAAAGCCAACAACAAAAATAGAAAGCTATCAGCGAATTAAATTCACCACATTTCCGTAACATTTTGAATCCAGGACACCATTGGTATTGAAAAACACAAACTGCATTATGCAACAAACTCATTTTATATATTACAAGAAGTGAATTAGATGACCAAATCCAGATAGACTAAGCCGTTGTTTCCGCACAAGTTGGTAATTTTTCAACCAGGCCGGCGGCGGACACCTAATTTATGTTTGCGGCCAGAAGGAAGGAAGGTAAATTACCATACGACGTACGTAAAGAAACTGGCAAGTTTCCTAACCGATACCGAATGAACCATGGCACTGACACGCATCATTTTGATAACACGTATCATTGAATACAAGCTATTACAATGAAAATACTATTTAACAACATTCTCATTCATTCAATAAAATTTATTTTATAATATGAACAACATGCTAAAATTCCATTTTTTTTATGTTACTTGCAAAAATATGAGATAGTTCATTATATTTAATTTCGATTTATGTATATATTTGTTCAAATTGCAGTTGATACTATAACTGCAAAACTAGTGAACAGTTTTAGTTATAAAATCACATACTCATTTTTAAATCACTTTCATTCATTGCTAAATAAAAATTGAATATAAGTATAGCGTCTGAAAGGCCTCAGTAATCAAATAACCCACATTCGACACAGCCTACTGAACTTCATCTAGTCCTTAGCTTCAGTTGAGCTCTGTCCCTGTACTCATGAAGGGCAATACACTGCAGACTACCAATTATCTTCACAATCTCATTAGCAGGACGTGTCAAGACTCTTCGATCACCTCTTTGGATACCCTCGCTCAATCTTGTCATAATTTTCTTTCGTAAGTCATTCATTATGTTCCTTTGAAATGTTCCTATTAATTTATAGCTAGGTTGTTTTGTGAAAAAAAACGGTATTCACAAAAATGGAGAGCAAAATATACTTTATTAATATCGGTGTTCTGTTAATTTTGAACTAGTTAACAAAAGTACGAGTTAATCCAATGCAAGGTAATTTTAATCTCAAGCAAAAGCCGTTGTTTAATGCTACTGCGGTTTTCAGTCTTAGCATTCACAACCCGACACCGCTCATTATTTCTGCTAGAGCATGCTTTATGAGCTATAAATATTACTGCAGTTTAAACGGACACTATTCGGATTTGAAATGTCTTACTATTTCGATTAAAAATACTATTTTATACCTAATAACATTGAATGTGTGACAAATGTTTTAAATAATAGGGTTTTGTATGGACAAAGATACATTAACATAACAAATCGCAAGGGTTATTAAAATAGATATTCTCATATAGAATAGTCAATTGTTCTCATCGACGTTCCAGGACAAAAGAGATACTTAAGCCGAGTAAGCCCGGTAATGTTTGTTCAGAAGGCAATAATGGATGTCACTTTTGAGAAACCAATGCGACTAAGAATTTGAATGGATATTACTATCTTATTGACTCTATAAGCATCAATATGGTCAAACATAATCTTATAGACATTCTTATAGCCTCGAATAAAGTAGCATTTATTTTCTTGTATTATATTCCGTCTTTTCATTTCAAAGATGATAATAATTTGAAAGTATTAAACAAGTCACTATTATAAAATTATATCTAAAATTGCTTTGTCATTTAAAGAATAAGTTTTTATACGAACCAATAATTGCATTTTGAAAATATAAAATATCAAGCAAACATATAAAACTTATATAAAACTGAACAAAATTCTTTCTTAAACCATAAGCCATTGAAGTGATGTTATTATAACAAAGAGCAACTGTATTTAGGGGTTACTAAAACCTTTATATTGGTATTTTAGTAGTTCGGTAGTAAATGAACGACAAACAAGGGGCGAATCCATTCAATAAACGCGAACTCCAAACAATGAAGGTGTCATGCTTATCTTAGGACCCTGGTTCTATGTCTGTAAACGAAGGGACAGAGGAGCCTGGAAACTAATTTATTATGGTTCAATTGAATCTTCATTTGACAACAATTGGGCAGACCTTTGTGAGGAAAGCTAGAGGTATTCCAAGTTGGGATTTGTTTCATTATACAGCATCGGCGTGAACCGGGATCCTGATGAATAAAGGCCATCTCAACTAGGGGACGTGCGTGACATTTTGATATAGTGGAAATTGGCTTCAAGGATTTGGGTTAAGCGTATAACGTCTGAAATGAGATTTGATGCCACTGATTTGGGACAAAAGATACCTTTATATCACTTTAATGTTTATTGTATTTGTATGCATATCATTATCAAGTATGAATATTTAATTAAATAAATAAAAAAAATAGCATAAAGATCAACATTCGAGCGACACTGTCATTTTATTTCCTAAGTATGTATATAATGACGGATTCATTTTACAATCCTTAAACTACACCTCTATGAAAATATACGAACGAACATATTGTGATATACAATTGATTACATTTCTAGTTTTGTAATTAATTATAATTAATTAATAATTATAAGACAATATTTATTACTTTCTGGCGACCTCTTTCAGTCTTAGTAAAACTCTTAACAGTCATCACTTGATAAAAAAAATTTTTAGAAGCAATCATGAAGTAAACAAAACTAGCGGGTCTTCCTAGATAGTAAAACCTTATTTTGGCTAACATTTAAACTCGCATGAGGCTGATAAGATAAAAAATCTTTTATAATAAATTTCAATAATTTTTAAATGGATAACAAACCTCTGTCTATTCTTCAATTAAGTATAGACACTGTAAAAATAATAAAGATGCAAGAATACCACGCATTAAAAAACAGAAATATCAGATATTACTTTTTATATAAAATAAAAATATTTTTGGAAACGTAAAAAGATGAAATAAATCTTTGACACAATAAAATTTTACGATTATAACTAAAGTATTGGCTGGACATATTGGAACGAATTCAAATCACCACTATTATTAACGGATAATTATTCGAAAACCATGAACGAAAAAAGATAAACAAAAATCTAATATAATTCAATATTAACACGGTTACAAACACGACCATGGAAAAGCATATTCTGTAACTAGAAAATAAAAAAGTAATATTAATTCATGTTTATATTCCATTAACTTCATAAGCGAGAGGTTTTAAACGGAGTGCATCTAAAAACGAATCTCATTTAAACTTAACACCAGGTAAGTCGACCTGAACGCAGGTAAAACGTATTTTTGCGGGTATTAACGGTAAGAAAGAAAATTGTGAAAACCATTTATGAGTAAAAGGAAGCCGGCGTTAATAAGCAAGCGAGGAATTAGATAATATTAACATTATATTAACTAGATTACATGCTTTCAGTTAGATAATTGAAATAATACATTAAAAATTCTGTTGAAATGTTAAAAAGGGAATGGAATATTTTGAAAGTTTTCAGATTTTAATGAATCTTATAAGTAATTTTGAACATTCATTATACTTTTCAACTGTCCAGACGTCGTAATGAGTTCTGAGATAGGAAGAAAAAATAAAATTCATTCGTTCACTTTAATTACAAAACGTGCCACATCCATTATTTCCTAAATTCCAAAGATTCAGAGCGCGGTTATATCGACCGCTGCAATATTCTGTGCAACCGACGCCGTAAACTTAACGTCTATATTGTGTTCATGTTGTATACTAAACCCAGAGGCTCTATTAAAAAATTTAATATTACTAGTTGATGAATAGCGCATAGTTATATATTCGCTTATAAATTTTATGACGGAGAGTTGAACTAGGTTTAGTGTATAAATATATATTAGTGACTGGAAGAAAATTGATGTAAAAAATCATTAAGAGTGCAATGACCATTCCCATGTTCGCTCTAAATTAATGTTGAGCGTGAGTGCTGAAAAGAATTAACGTATGTGGCGGACAAAGACTTGAGTAAAAATCAACAGAGTATAACCATCTCTTGTTTCCTCATATCAGAGAACGTAGTATAAAAGACGACAAAGCTTACAACACTGAAAACAAACAATGTGAAAATAAGGAGCCTCACGTGGGAAAACTTAGCAGTAACAGTTTAATGTTTATGGTAGTCTTAAATTTCAAATCGAATAGCGTCATTACTATTGTGATATTAGTCTGAATGTCTATCGGCATCTTTGGCAAGTTTCCCAGAAAGTTACTAATTAGTATACTGTGCAGGGCCACAAGCTAATAAAATTCACTGGCGAGCTAAATTTTCATACTATAGATTTTTTTCACGGAATACATAATTAAAAAAGACAAAAAATGCTTAATATTAAACATATGTACCCCAATATATTTACCTCTACATCATAAATATTTTGTCTTGAAGGTCAAATTTCAAAATAATTTACTCTAGGGTATAGGTTTTAAATAGATACCAATTTATTTAAATGCCAAACGTGTATAACTGACGCGAATAGCCGTCTCAAAGACGTCTAAACTCGATGGAAAGTATCTGAAACCTAAGAACGTGACATTCAATATGATTTCATCATTTATTTTCACTTTAATATTTCGTTAATAAAACTCTGAAATCGTGAAGTGGATCGTATGACTCTTCAGAGTTGTAGGGAGAGAATAACGTCATGGATACCAACACACTCAAACGCCAATTGAAGAGATTCGTTAATATTGAAAATCGTTTGTTTGCTCAATAAATAGAACACTCATCTTTCTTGGAAACAAACTAGACTAAATAAAATATGAAATGAAATTGTTTCAAACAAAAATAACGAAGTATATACATATTAATAAGAAACGCTTTGTAAGATGTATTAAATGATACTAATCACAAAGATTATACCCAAAAACTTAAGATTCACTTACGCTTACCAAAGACATTATTAATTCGGGTCATTATCCAAATTAAGCTATTATCCCAAAAACCGGGATCTAGGCAATACATTATAGTCATGTCCCCGCTATAGATCGGAGCACAGGTGCTCTATATCCGGTGCATTTAACCTACACAGCTTACACGTGAATCGGTAACCAAAATGTGCTTAAATGAGCACGCTTTGTTTAAATACATTCCAATAAATATATTAAAACGATTATAACAACGTCCATACCAAACGATAATAAGTGAAAGGTGTTTTAATTACTCAAACTGTAGAATCTTAATTAAAACTCTAATTTTCTTACTGAATAGCATTTTATAAAAAAGACTTAATTCAATAATTTTCATCTTCCACCTAATAAAGCCTCAGTCACGCAAATAAAGGGCAGAGGGAAACAATTATAGAGGGACAAGGCAGCATTATTTAGTCAATAAACCGAAAGGGAACATCAGAGATCGTATCAGGTGGGATCTCCATAGAACGAGGTGTTTTATGGGGAGGGAATCGGCCCTGCGAATGGGTGAAGATATAAAATAACATAAAATACAGACGATCGCTAAAGAATAACAAGCAAATTAGTCTCCTATTTACTTAACTTTGCACTGAAATTAAATTGGTATTCTCAATTAATTTTTGTAGTTGCTCTCACAAACATACAGGTTTATATTTTTCGTACTCCAGCTATTGCTATGTTACCTTTTAGAGAAGATTGTTTTACCTTTTTAAATAGGACTATGAATAATTTACACCGTAGATGTGAGGGTTAAATTGCCTACAACAATACCTTATTTAATTCTTCAAATATATCAGACCCGAACACTATGGTTGTAAAAGTAAATTTTATCAAGACGAAAAAATTATGTTTCCAAAAATACATATCACACGTAATAAATTTGTATACGAGTGTCATTTATATATTTTAAATAATATTATGATAATAAATGTTTAATAAACTCAGATCCAAACCAAAACAAAGACTTGATCTCCCGAACGTGTTCGCGCTTAATTCGTACACACGAAACACTTCGATGAATGTCACGAATGGTCTTTATACGCAAATAGTTCATGAACTATGAATAAACTCATCACATTGAACTGGAACACGTAATACGAGGGAAGTTTAAGACAGGGGCGACCACAAATCATTATAAGTTGCAATTACTGCGGGAAGTCATAAATAGCGAGCGGTTATTAGTTGCATAGTTGGAAAGAGTGCAGGGTGCAAGTCCCCATTATTAAAGATTTTGTATGGTTGTGAATCGTTTAGCGTCGCGGTCGTGCCAGTTTTATAACGAAAATAAATAACAGATTCAATTTAATAAAATATTTGATAATATAATATTATAAATGACATTTATTTTCGAATGTTCCTTTTTACCTCTCTGAAAGCGATGTTGCAGGTAGACATAAAATTAATATGAGACAAAAATTCTCTAAATCTAATACGGTGATGTCGCAAAGCAAACATGCCGCGAAATTAACAAATACCGCTCGCACGTTCGAGACACGCTATTAAGGAAAACATTCCACATGGTGAAGAAAACTTCAGAAACAGCACTAACTTTATATGGGGAGATAGTTAAATAATGCTCCTTATTTTATAGTAAAAAATATTTTATTGTATAAGAGTATATTATACATTAGATGCATCATATGTACTTTTACAAATCATTCGTAAGGGGAATTGCTCCGAAAACAAACCGAAGACACTAACAATTTAGACATTAGGTTCACAAAATTAAAGCAACTATTGATAAGATCTGAAAGTTGTAAGACTGCTGACTCGTGCCGAAGTACGACAAGAACAATGACAACGTTTAATAGTGAATTACAGTCGCATTTGCAGTTCCGGAGCTCCAAGTCTGGATACGTCGGAAGTTCCTCTACACTATAATTTGGAAAACTTCAACTCGTACTTAGCTATCGTTTTGATTACTTCCTACTTTTATGTACAAAGTTTAATTGCAAACAGATTCAATCACGCACTAACATTAACGCACGGTGTGTTTGTAACGTGATTCGGTAGAGTAATAAATAATTTATATGTTTTTTGATATAAATAATATCCAAATAGCTTAAAACGAAGTTGAGTTAACAATCGTCTGGTTGTAATCATGGGTTCATTAGCAACGGTGATCAGCGGTTGCGGTGGCGATACTATGGAAGCGATACACGTAACATTTTCTTTAATCTCCCCACGGCATTATATCTGCAGTTACTTTATGTAAAACACTGTTTATTGTTGTCGTTTTTCAATTACCATTCGCTGTTTTATTGATACAACAGAACGGTATAGAAATTTTAATTAAAACGAAACATTAGTTTTTTTATTATTCTCATTGGAACGGTTTCTATTTATTAATGTTTTGAAAAATAATATCAGGTTGCTTGTTGCATCAAACTTAATAAATGTGGAGATCATATAAATTATATCAAGTTAATGACATTTGTATAATATTGTAAGATTACTAATAATTGTTGACATTAACCCATAAATAACTTGTGTGTCTCTAAAACATATTGTATATAAGTATGATGTTGCCAGAATGACACTTACATATATATGTCAGTCTGTCAGGTCCATCCGACGTAACGAGACGAGACCGGGTACGTATTAACTTAAGCTAGTTGTTTCTACAAAACTATCCTTGCTTGCGTTCCGTGCAAGCAATACTAGACCTAATTCCATTGAAATAAAACTTATCCCATTGATCTAAATAATATACTTAGTCTTCAAAATTTACAAAGTTCTTGGGATCAGCGATATTCAGCTTTAATGCATCGTAACAAAACACTTTCAGAGCAATGCAAGTTTGTGGCTGTGAGTTAAACGTTGTCAAGAAGCATGAGAGTCTGAGGACGCCACGTCTTTAGCTCGTGGTCGCCTCGAACGGTCCCAGCTCTAAATTGTTCCAGGATTTATGTCTTCCATTACGCAAGTCCTGTTAATTTTATTTACTTGCACAACACAATGTCACAAATAGAGTTATTATTCTATAGTCATCACACTTAAACTAATTTCAAGCTACATTCCCTCTTTCTATCAATGTTATTTTTATTTTCAAGATTTGTTTAATATGTATATTAAAATTTTCTGAGTCACATCTATTGCGATCTCTGATAACGGCTATTTAAGTAGCTTCAAATCGCAACATCAATGTAGGGGGATCTACAAAGACTTATCCCCTTATTATCAAAGTTCCGCTCAAACAAAGTTGCCGCGATCCGTTTCAGACGAAAATTGTTTTGCAGTTTAAGACAAGTGTCTAAAATTTATTAAAATACTAGCTTTCCGCCCGCAGCTTCGCCGCGTGGAGTTCGGTTATATCGCGTTTCCAAGAGAACCTTTCAAAAGTCTGGGATAAAAACTATCCTATGTTCTTTCTCAAGGTCAACTCTATCTCTGTACCGAATTTCATTAAAATCAGTTCAGTGGTTTAGGCGTGAAAGCGTAGCAGACAGACAGACAGACAGACAGACAGACAGACAGACAGAGTTACTTTCGCATTTATAATATTAGTAGGGATTTAAATCAAATTTACATTCTTTGAAGAAAATTTAACATACTATTATAAGGTAACCTACGTAAGAAGAGCGTGGATTATACAATACATTATAATATTTTTCTAGCTCATTATAAAATTAATATTGTGTTATTCCATTTAATAATACTGTGATAAATATTATGTTGAAGTTATTGTTCCTCTCTGGTATATTAAACCTCTCTATTTACATTCATTTGATTACACATAACTGTGTAGCGAACTGTTTTATATTTTTATGATTTACATCTTGCCATATTTGTTACTTATAAATAATAAAAGTATTAAATAGAAATAATAAAGTATAAGTTATTTGTAAAACATTCTAATATTATATAAATTTGTATAACTATATTTTGAAACTTTGAAGCGATGTTGAGCTAGTGGACAGTTAAATAAAAATTTAACTTCGAAAATACGATTGAACTATCCTGTCCAGATTTATTGAAAGCTACTGCAAAGTGATACTGCGTAAGTTGTTGGTATGATTCCTGCTCAAATTATGTAAATTTAAATAAGTTGCTATATAAATTAAATCAGTGAACCAGTGAAAAATTCTTAACTGAATCTGCCATAACTATTGTTGTATAGAGCTTATCTAGTTGAACCAAAGTGAAACTATAATTAAAATGGTTTCCCAGTGATATGGAGAGCCAGCAGGTCCACCGACATCCTCTTGACCTCAAATGGCTACGCGCTAGTTTATTTTGACCCGAATCTTGTCATTTCGAGATAATTAAAAATTCAATATAAGTTTTTTACTGGTTAATTAAAATTTAATTAAAATCTATGCTCTGATTATAACTGGTACATGTGTTTATAACGCAATGCATAATAACAACAGGTTGATATATATATTTATAAAAAAAGGTTGGTATTATATAATATATGATAAAAATATACATATATTACATAGAATATGTTTCTAAATTCTTCTTAATCTTGATACATATATTAATATTGTTGAAGATTTCTCGTAAACAGTGCTCGTTAGTCGGATGGGTTCAGGCAATTAGATGTTCCCAGGTGACGTCTCGAACGTAACTAGCTGAAAATATCTGTTTAAGGCAACCAAGACGTATGTTACCGAAAACGTTTAAACTTTTACAATAATTTTAACTCTTTATATAAGCCACCTTAACTGTTTTTATTTAATAGATGTTTTGGAAAGCATCAAAATTTTGAATTATAAAAAACACAATATTCTTGGTGCCTATATGAAAAGCAGTTTTAATATAAATTTGCAACACTCCTAAAGTACTAGTAAGTAACTTCACTATATTCTTTAAGCCACCAGTTTAATGTGTTGCAGTAAGTGCCTGACTGGGACCTCTGTAAACATCTACGAGTAAAGTTTAAGCGTCAACCCTGAGATAGCCATCAAGCAAAGTTATTAGGGTTGCCGTCACATTCACAAATGTTACTCAATTTTTCTCTTCAAATATGTATCTTTTATATTCTATTAAGTGTCTAATCAATGATATAAAAGTTATAAATTTACTAGTTTGAATAAATGAAATAATTATTACAGTAATAGTATTATATCATGTTATTATGTTCGCTAATTCGCTAACAATCACCAACATGAGTATTACTGTCCTTACATCTGAACGTCTTGGCCTTAACATATTCAATTATAATAATTAATATTAATGACCGTCCTATCACATTCCAACAATCACGATCTAACGCCGTATTTACATAGAAATGTTCAGTTTCGATAAACATCGACCCGTGGGATACAATATAATGCTAATATCCTCAGAAATTGTGTGTTACAATACACAACAACAAATCACATACATAATACTCAGTATTTAAAATGTCTATACATTCCTTGTTGGCTTAACTTAGTTTAGCGGGATTCTAGGATTATAGATTTAATTATGGAACTTCTATTTGAGATTTTATGGCAAAGGTATAAGGAATGATATTGTAATTTTAAGATTTTTCTAGATATTATTTAATACCGATATATTCTCGACTATTGCGAGATCGAGAAAAAAATATTTTCTTAAATAAAGCCACGTTAACAGCTTGTATTCAGTTATTCATGCAATTTTCTGTACGGACGAAAAATGCAACTATTTGGTGTTTTTACCACCATACTTTTGTTGTAAAGAGCGTGAAAATTAGACCGTTACGAGCACCTTTAGAACTATCGCTATTCACCATAAAATGTTATTTTTAGTGAAACTTTTAACCTTTAATACTTTCGTTATTTCGCCTTTTAAAACGGGAATTATTATTATACATATTAAAATTTTTATATTATAAATAGTGAGTTCAAATAGGGTAAACATTATTTTGTAATACTCCAGGAAGACATGACCTTTATTAAAAATTTACACTAAATAACGTATTTAGTTGTACATTATCTTTTATTATCCAAATATGTAGTACAATAACAAAACTTTAAATAAAACGACACTGACAAAAGATAAAAAAAGGAGCGAAATAACACAATTTTCCGGACACTACGGACCGTAAAATAGGAACAACGCAAAACTACAGTCAACGGCACAAAAATTGGACATGTAAAGCAGGGAGACGCATTAACGCGTCACAGCAATCCGACAAGGGCCAGATTTGGGGCTCTGGATTCAGGAAAATTGCAGGGCATGATCGATGGCGGGCAAATGTCGTGCATCATGATTATCCTCTACATTTTGTGACTTCCATAGTTACCAGCAAATTGTGATATATTTCGTATTTTGTACATTAATTATTTTTATTAACCGTCCGGTGATGGCTTACGTTAACGTCCATACGAAACTTTCATATTTATTAATCAAATATGAATATTAAAATAATGTTTATGTACACTGTACATTTTTTACAATGTATTTTATTGAAGATTCAATGTTGTCTCAAGCGAGGACGATATTAAATCTTTAGAAGCGGCTGTTGAAAATCAGTGCTTTATAAAGAACAAAAGGTTTAAATAGTCTGTGCTATTCTGAAAAGAGTGTAATTGCATTTTATAAAAACATGCCTCAAAGCGGTCTATAAAGGGAAAACAGTGGGAGTTGTCCGCGGTTCGTCTAACCGGCCGCTTGACGCACTCAGACATCGTAGATTCAAAGAAAAACTACAGTAAATATTATAAAAAATGATAAGGGATTGTCGGGTTTTATTATTTGACCCATTTCATGCACAAAGTGAAGCAAATCACTAGAATTCCATGAAAAAAGATTATCTAAATAATCTCCTTACATTTCCATTGTTGAAATAAAAACATAATGTTCCTTTGTTAGCATATTCGTTTTTATAAAACCGAGTTATCGATGTAGAAATACAAAATAATTTGTTATATAACATGTTAAACTGAAAAATTACAACATCAATTCAATTCGGAGCGCAATCGAAAACAATAAAACTGAATAAAAAATTTCATAATGTTTCTAGCATATTAAAAATGTCGGTGTTTGAAACAATATGTAGATGTGAATGTATGTGGAAGCAAACCCCAGACCGTTCAGTTTACAAATCAGCATCGCTGGTTCCAAAGGTCCTGTACGTATTATAATTTAAGCGAGACGAAACTTATTCGGATGCTGTCGCGCGCTCTCGGGTATAAACGTTAATTCCATCCATTGTGGAAGTTGCCGCGTTGAGTTTGCGTATAAATTATAAATGACGTAATACGTATTCGTCTGTTTTAATGTATACTTTTCATATTACTTTAAAATGAGTTCAATTTATGCTCTCAAGTAAGACAAATAATGAGCTGTTATTGGATTGATGATATACTCGTAAGTAACTGATACAAAATTTGTGATAACAAATGTTCTAGTTTTATCACTTTTATAAATTTATTTCATACAGTACATATTTTTATTAATATAAAAGTTTATGATAACAAATTAAAATTAACATTTTCAATATATTTTAGATCATCATAAAAATGTTGGCTCGTAAAACGTCCAAATAAGCTAATAAATTTCATGAAAGATCGTTTGCCTTTTAAAATCCACAAAAAGATCAAATAAAGGGAAAGCGGTAGTAATTTCGGGCTAGGCAAAACAAACGCCTTCAAAATTAAAAGTAAGCATGGAGCAGGAACCTCGAAATTGCTAAAAAGGTACTGATAGTTGCCTTGCTGATGTTTAAATTAGAAAGGGGGGAGCTCGCGGTTAGTCAAGAGTTTGATACATCAACCAACAAGCTATAGTTTTGCCATTTCAACTATAACTTATCGAAATAAGGTACAAAAGTTATACTATACACTCCTATATATTTAAAAAATAATTGCATACACTTTAATATGTTCTTCACTCAAATCATTTGCTAAAATATTTTTAAAATAGAATTTACGACTTCGCAAGAGATATAAATTATTATGAATAGTAGCAAAGGATATACAAATTAAATATTTACTATGATTTAAACGACATAAATTATATAGACCGCAGACACAGAACTAAAACTAGCGTCACATTTCAAGTATGTAATTCGTATTATCCACACATCGTCAAAGCCCGTAACACATAAAAGTTAAAACAGTGCCTGTTTACACCTGCGCTTTGTAATTACTATTTTAATTCTAGTTGCGCCTAACCGTGGCACGAATTCCTTCATAATCCTATAATTAGAAACTGTTTCGACTCTGTTAAATTAAGAAACTTTTTTGATGTTGCGCCAAAGCACTGAGCCTGAGGTAAGGGACTTGGGAGGTTACATCCTGTGTTAATTTGAATAAATAATATTCATCTCGAATATGATATGTGTGAAGGAAACAAACTCTACAACGATCACGGAATTTAAACCAGCAGTATGTAACTTTATTGTGATTCAACATAGCATTCACAGAGCTTTAACATTCATGTTGCATGTTCGTCTTTAAGACACTCCTACAACAAGTTAGCTAATGATTAAACGAAGTCAAAATGTTGTATATTTGTATAACGTATATTTTAAACAATAATAATATTTATATAATAAAATCATTAATCAGTTTTATAGTATATGTCTATTTAATTGTTTATTAATAAATTGTGTATCAATATCAATATAATGAGTAAGGTAACGTATCAACAGCTAGCTATCATTTCACCAAAAGCCAACACGCAGCCGTATCTGCCGGCAACACTCCGTAAGTAATGCTTACAATAAATCAGATAGGCGTTTTTATTGACGACAACAACCATAACACTGTTTACCTGCCCTCTAGATTTATATTGTATGATGTCTGATTTATAATTATTATGAAAATTTATGTTCCAAGAAAATATATTGTGAAATATGTCGAAGGGTGTCTTATACATTAGGAATATTATAAGAATGAGATTAAAATAATTAATTTTTATATGCTTACTTCAAGTTTTCTTTAGAAAATAGTTTTATTTTATATGAATGGCGACGTTGTAGTCAATAACAACGCAATATAATCTGCATCTCAAAGTAACTTTTATCTTTTAATACACAGACAATAGAATATAAGCTGATATTTACGAACTAGCACGACGCTACCATCCCAAATGTTTTTATATTCAAGAAAGAAACACATCACCGGGTGTTCAAAGATGAAGTAGGGTAAAGTTTTTCTTTACTTTCCTAGAAATCTATTAAAAAGTTTCCAAACGAATTTCAAAACTCCGACCATTCATCGTTTTATTATAATAAACATTCACCTAATAATTCAATGAAAAGAAACTTTAAGCACTTAATACCACATAAAACTATTTTATTTTCTCTCTTTACTTGGAAGGGAGTAGGTACATTGATTGCAAATTCGTAGACAATTCGAATCTAACTTGACGGAATATATTATAGGTAATGGAAGCAACTTTATTATTCTATACTTTACAAGGCCTTTAGGACCATTAACAAAATAAATTAGAAATTTTCTTGTTCGAAATCTAACTTACTTTAATTGCTGTCAGTTCATTTTAAGAACTTGAAATTAAATGTTATTTATTTGACACTATGTATTGTATTGAAAACTGAAGAACTTTGAAGACTTTATTATTATAATGGAATATATAAATGAGGTAGGGCCAGCTCAAATTCACTAAAATCTCTCTTGTCCAATCATAGAAAAGATAGTTGATTTAAACATTTAATCTCTATTGTGACTTAACGTATAACAGCTCAAGTTTACAGTCCATTACTTTCTAATTAAAGATCCAGTTAACAGACAATATTTGACGGTGAAATTAATTAGGCACTGATCCCCAAGATTTACTATTTAATAAGAGTAAAAAAATTCTTAGGTGGAAATTCTTAGCCGATGTGAGATATGCAGATTAAAATTTGTTGGCTAAACTGGTATACAACTTTTTATAGAAAGACACTAGAAATTATGGTGTTGTTTTAAAACTTTCTTTCCAAAACATAGGGATTAATAATTTTCGATGCAATTAAGAATTATGTCAAGATATATTAAAAGAAAATACATTTTTGCTTCAATTGAAATTTCATAAAAATACACCAACTATGAAGCAAAATATTATTATTATAATAAAATTGTAATTGTTTTTCTAAGATAACTCAAAATATTTGAAATTAAGAGATCAGTAAACCGACTAACATGATTTTTTTTATCAATGAAACTATAACTAAAATTTAAAAAAAATCAAATTGTGAAACAACACTTATTATTTCAGATTTTAGAAATACTAAACAAATTACTATGTAATCATTTTATTAGTAACACAACGTCCTCTTTGTTATACTTTACAAAAAAAATGACTGTCTTCATCTTTTGGATTACAGCCACGTATAATTTAAGATAGCAATCGCTAATGCACATCGGCTAAGTGCATTGCATTCATACGATTCGAATGCACTTATCTTTTTATTATGCTATCAAAGTTTTATAACCTAGCGTGTGCCATAACAGACTCCTTTTGTATATCGTCGAAAGTTATTCATATCTGTGTTGATTTCTTCATCCTCTTTACAATATTAGCTTAGAATAAGTACTTTATAACAACATGTGACAGAGTTTGCAGACAAAGCAGTTGACATTAAAGTCGTTATGTAAGAGGAACTCCAAGTGTGTAATGTATGCCGAGCAGGTCCAATCCATTTAATAGTATTTATCCAGTAGGCATCGATACATTGACGTGTGATCCACTTAGCGCCAATTAAACCACTCAAACAGCGCATGTTTGACACCATTATGACGATCGAGTGACAATCATTAAAATTGAATGTACCGGGTCCAATTCTTTTAATCATATTCATCTATATTAAAATCTAATCAGTATGAAGTTCATTTGTGTTGTACTAAAATTCTATTTATTTTAAAATATAAATACAGTTTTGTTATAATGGCATTCACTGTTCAAATGTAAATTTCTAAATGCAATAATGAAATATAATAAGGTTGGCGATCCAATAATATCAATTGCTGGACGAAATGTATACTTTGCATTGTTGCGGAGCCGAAGCAGAAATAGACGAAGAGAAAAGGAAAAAGAATCGCATCTTGTAGACATTGTTAAAAGGAAATGAAACAAGTTATTTTATATCTCAAGTTCAACGCATTCAGAACTCGAACGCGGAGACAAACTTGAATGGTCCAAATTAGTTCACTAATTCTATTTGCGCTCTTGGAAATTTGTTTAAAATCGTTACGTAACTCAAAGTGAAATTGTGAGAAATATAAATGGATTTAAGTTCTAGTTACAACAAGAGAAATTAATATGTGGACTCCGAAGGAAAGCGTTCATTATAACACAAACATTACACCAAAATACGTAATTAATTATGACTGTAATAAGTTTGCCTTTGTAGCTAAGACATCAATCCATCACATTAATACGTCAGGACGTCAAATTACGTAAGTAATTTTTCAAATAATTAAAAGCATTAATTTAAAACGTCTCACAAATCACACTTGGCATGTGTCAAAATAATCCTGTGCCTCTGTGGGCTGTTTACCTTCGTATTTATGTCATCAGGTCGGAAGGTCCCCGGCGACTTCCATACATTCTGCTGGTGTAATTCATAACACAAACACAATTTATTCACGCGTAAAACGCTTTTGTATTAAATGAACATTACCGTGACTTTGTTTATTAATTGAAACTCGACCAGTAAAAAAACAAAGATTGTACCAGCAAAATAAAACAATTATTTAAAATATTACGAACGATATTATAAAGTAAATAAATAACTTGTATACAAATATATAGCGAGTATTGTATTTGGAATTTGCGTTAAATGTGGGCTCTAAAAGATGTTACTCACAGCACATACATCGAAGCAGTGGTTAAAAATCTCAATCTAAGGATTACTTCGAAAATGTTTTCCAGTACCGACTACATCTACGGCGGGCTGCGGCAAATCCAGCTACATTTTTAACGCAACCTATCAAAGGGAGTGCAATTTATGGAATAACATGAATAGAAAATACAAGTACTGCATTTTTATACATAAAATATATATTACGCTTGTATTGTTATTGATAGCCATCAAGTAAATCATATGATATGAATAATGAAATCTTTACGATAGAGATGAAAAACAGAAATACTAAGAAAGTCATAGTTATTTTTTTATCCACGGCTTATATCAAGGTTAAAAATAAATCATCTGCTTCCAAAAATATTTATTCCTGGATTTTAAAGACATTTTATTCTTTTCTTTTGTTCACAGAAATATGTATTATCTTCGCTCATAAAAAAAAGTTACTAATATTACAAACATATAATAAATATTTCTAAAAATCTCTAAAAGACGATATCATTCAAGTTCCTGAATAAGTTTTATTCATAAAGATCCAATAAGTATGAGAATACTAAAACAAACAAACCCCAGCATTTAAATTCAAACCGGCTCCCAGAGTAAACTAGTGAATTGAATCGACATCGGTTGACAGTGCGAAGGTTCTCGGATATTGGAAGTATCCGGACGCGCTGTTTGTCATTCGACCTCATTCACAAAGTTTTGTCTCTAAACTTTAAACTCTGCAGTCGATAGCCCATTTCAATTTAGCTTTTAACGCTAATTGATATAAATTAATTGCCCAACAATATTGAAGCTTACAAACAGAATTACGTTTTATGCAATAAATCAATGTAAATATGCTTTTATAACGAGTCAAATCCCGACGATGAAATATCGTAAAACAGCGTCAAATACGAGAAACTGTCGCATAGGTTTTGAACAAAATGTCACGAGTCACGAGTCCACATACGAAGCTAAAATTCTTTGTTCGAAACAATAGCAAGGATTTTCGAAAGATAAAAGCTTAGTGCAAAGAAGTAAAGCAATATTTCACTGCCATCTATTTATGTCACCAAATCAAACCAAGGATAAGTTTTGTTAAAGTGGGTAAGGCTTCGTGGGCCGAATACGTTCTTGAATGTAAGTACATATTCTTAAGCTAATTTATTAAATTATTGATATGCATTTTTTATAAGCTATTGGTAAAAATTATTAAACGTTGGAGTATTATTATTTTCATAGGTATTTATTACAGGTTTATATTTTATCCATTCACGACTTTTAATTTAACAAAAGACAACAAATATCCTTTGAGCAATAAGTTCTATAAAAGATAAATGGAAAACAGTCAATTTGATGAACATTGATTCCTTCAGTCAGGTCAGAATCATTTATCTTTGGCAAATTCACTGAGCAATATTTCTTTTTTCTACGTGACATGGGGACCTTATAATAGTAAATTGCGGATGTTAATGTGAGTAGCTCAAGTTAAAGCAATATGTAACTGTTATTCCATAAGATACAATCAACATTTGACTCGACACAAGGTTATTAGATCCAGAGAAAAATACTTGGTTTATAAAAAGTAGCAAAAGCCTAAAAATAAGAGCGTCAATATATTAGGCGAGGGTCATCCCAACAAAGTTAGAGAAAGACGTTAAATTGGACAATATATCGCAGCAAGTTTTTTCTTTTGTTTGCCAAACTGTGCAGAGCAGTTAGGACGGTTGAAGGGAAGAAAGTTATTTTTTAAAAGAAGTAAAATGCTGACTGGGTCCAGAAAAGATTTCAAAACTCGTTGGCAGAATATAAACAGATAGTACTAATTAATGTTAACTAAGATGATACAACAAAAGCCCACAAACAAATATAAACAAAAGTGAACGTCATCCTTACTCAACCCTTCGCGGTTATACTTCTGACCGCAAGTAACAAAATATAGAGTGTACCAAAAAAACGCATCCTACCCGCATAATCAGGCGTGGTTCCATTCTTATGTTGTTCATTAATCAAGCTGTGATTTATGGTATAACTGGCAGACCATTGTCCATGGCGAAGATGTTTTAGACATTACTAGTTTAGGGACGAACTTGCTTTTGATTTTCTGACCACAAAAATAAAATATGAGATAATGGTTAAATATTATAACAAGAAACAAATGTAGTTCTGAAAATTATGATATATTTGCTGACACCTAAGAAAATTAAAATATTATACGTGACAAAATAGTCTAGTTTGTGGTTGTGTCACTTTAAAATCTTTTACATATCCCTTGCCTTATTTCATATCCCATCACATATCTTAGGTTTAGCTTGATAATACATAGATATGTTAAAATCCCTAGAAACACATTTTCAATATAATTAAATAAATATACTATATTTTGTAAATTAGTTTATGGCCTTGTTTTGGGTTTAATTTTTTTATTTACACTAATTTAATCGTGTTCCTTACATTTATAAGAATAATCTCCATAGAATAAGTTAATTTATTTTTGCCTCCACTTCAAACTTACCGAATATTTTCATTAATATTTTTTTAACACTTAATACTTATACTAAGTATGTCAATTATATTTTGGTAAGCATCGCCCATAGCCACAGTTGCGGTTCCGTCACTTGTTTTGCCACACCGCAGACCTCTAGTTGACATTTGTTAGGGAACTTTCTCAACATGTCAGGAAACTTAAACATTTCATTACCAGTAATATGTATATTAATAATACGGCACAGAGAGATGTTATCTTGTAATAAATCTGTAATTAATTCGGAGTATCATATAAATGAAAAACGACTTTGTTGACAAAAGTTTTCTTATTGTTATACTAATGGAGATAATTACCTAACAAAATTTAAATTAAATAAGACAATATGAAAACCATAACTTCGAATTAAATACACCTTTGAGTATATTATATAACACGATATACAGTCTCTCTTACATGACTGAACAGCGTGTTATCTGTTCACAGGTATATTCGCCTATCCTATAATCAAATTTCTGTTGCACACACAAACAAAGCTTTCAAGTTAAATGATAAATAGAATTTAGAAATAAAAAATATATAAACAAAATTACTGTAATTATATATAACAACTTTTATTACTAGTGTCACCTTAATAACTACGCTAATTGAGAAAGTTAATTAAAGTAAAGGCTATTATCGAAAAGTTTCAGTTGAAATAAAAAATATAACAAGAAATCTGTTTTGTTTTTGTTCTTTTATAGTAAAATAGTTCAATCAATTAAAAGCGTACATATTTTACGAAACCTTGATACTTATATCAAGATAGGAGAATCGTATCGGATAGATCAAATTCAACGAAAAATATTTGAATGGATTGTTTTATATTTTCCCGATGATAACTCCGCTGCTGATTAAATTGACGACTGATTAAAAGTCCGACGTCTACGGGGTTCTCAGTATAAAACGTAACAATTTACATAATAAAGTGCTCCATTAGGGAAATTAAAGAGCATTAGCACTTGGTGTAAGGTTAAACAAAACGGTTAAGGAAAATTTTAACGTAAAGACACTCACTAACTGGGATTATTATATTATTATATATTTGTACGCGACTCCTTTAACTTGGATGTCACGGTGTAAATAAAATCAAAACAAAAATGTTCTCTATAGTAAAAAAAAGTATTGTATAAATTAATTAGAAAAATACATACATACATACGTTTTCGTATACAACCCGATAATGTTGTCTTTTATGATAAAATAAAATTATTTATTTCAATAATTAAAATTAAAATATTTCCTTATTTCAATACCAAATCGTAAAATCTTTAAACTATTTTAATATTATTTATACTTCATAATAATGATATCTTAATAAGTTTTTCGAATCCATCTATATAACTGTACTTCACAATTGAAATTTTAAGAGTTTATTAGGCATTAATACGAAAAAGATTAACAAAAACTAACTATGATTTTTGTAACTTAATCCTTAAAATCAGTCAGATATGAAAATTTATTTTATTATGTAGAAATGAAAAACAAACGTTCATATTTATTTAAATATTTAATAAATTTTGAGAGCACTTAATAGGAATTTGTGTAAATTGACGTGAAAATAATGAAAAGAGCGAGGGTACAACCCTTTTGAGTAAAATCACGTCGAAAAAATTGGACCAGTCTCAATGAGTGCTTTATTGGTTCTAAATGAAAAACTGGACACGTGTTAGTATGGATTAAAAAAATTATTTAAGGAGTAAAATACTTAGATATACAAAATAAAAGTATTAAACGATTAGTAAATCGTTTAATACTTTTATTTTGTGTTACACAATGTTACACAATGTTACAAAAATGTTTAGGAAGAAACGTTTTACAGTGGCCTAAAAATAATTAATAAGTAACGAGTACGGTCAAAATCACTTCAAATTCTATTCGAAGCGGGTGCTCAAATGGTATTTGTTCACTGAAAGAAATTATTCAAAATGTTTTTAAATAAGAAAGCACAAAGAAGTATACTTCTAAATCATAAATATTAACTTTTATGCTACAACATACTAATTAATTCTGTATAAGTCATAACCAATACAATGTTTTAATCGAAGTAATTGAATTAAAAAAATATATAACCACTGAAATCAAATAAAACAATTGTTTGAATGATAAACATTAGTGTTCTTATCGTAAGTCTTATTTCAATTTTTATTTCTACTATTAATTACATTGTTTTAAGAAGGAAAATCTTAAAATCTAAACATGGCTCGAAGTCAACTTTATTTCGAAGCACAGATTAGGAATGAATATTTAAAACGCCAAGATGGTAGTAAATTAAAAACGAAGAAGAAAAATCTTTTACAAAAATTACTGTCCAAGCCCGTGGGTTGGATCACTTCAAATATCACTGTAACATAGATTGCTTAAGGGAATTAATATTGCATTGTTACTTTTTAAGATGAATATTCTTATGATAAGAAGTAGTGATGTCACTACGAAAGTATTTAATTAAAAAAAATCATTTTCGAAGTGCCATCACAGCAAATGTCTGATAATAAGAAAAGTCAAAGCGAAAACTTGTTTCAATCATTCATAACGGCAATGAGAAATTGGAATCGTTGAAAAACGATAAATTATCCAATAAATTGCCTCATCATAAAGTATTTTTCGCTTTTCCGGCAGAGCGCGGTAGCATCGGACATTCTTGTAACTTTGCCAAACTTCCAAACTGTATATCACTTGCTGTATTTAAATATATTTTTCAGGGAATCATAAATTGCGAATGAGTACCAACTTCGGTCGTTGTCGCGTCGAAATTTTGTTTGGTAGTTTGTTCAGAGATGCCGGATAAGTAAAGCGTGACAATGCTGAATTTTAAATTGGTTTGCTACGAGCCCCGTGATTACCTAGCGTTCTAACAATAACGTTTTCTTTGTAAATGGTAATAATTCTGTTACTTCAGTGGTTTGATTCTGACTAGTCAGTTCCAGGTGGTTTTATTGACTTAAGCAACACTAAAGTGTAGGCGAATATAGAACATAACCTATTATTATACTGCAAGCTGAAAGTTTTGCGCATAATTTGTTTAACGGATTTTATGAACCCGTTTTATTCAGAGCTACGTTTATTTCTAGCCACTAAGATAACAACGTATTAAGTATATTGCATCTGATACATATAGAGTAATTTAAAATTCAAATGAAGTAAATGAAGCGAATCATTTACATTTCAAACATTTATTGTACTAACATACAAATGTCTGCTTAGTTCAAAAGTCGTTGTATATATTTATTAGTTTAAAATAAGATCCGTACACCACTGAGGGTCGATTTTAAACAATAATATAATGAGCACTTTTTTTCCATCAAGTGTAACGTGATCAGTCATTAAACAGGACATTAAAATTCACTAAAGTCGAAAGCATTTTATGGAGCGCCACGCGTAGCTGTATTAACTGAGGTAGAAATCTAGATATGGTATATAATTAATGATAATTTCAAAAGGTATGGATATTTTACGTTAATATTTGTCACTAAAGTCCAGCAGAAACCGAACATTAAGACAGCTCAATACTTCATTTAGTATTCATATCAGTTTTACCATATAATACCAAGCACGTCACAGTTTAGAAACACGAAACATCTTTAATGAAAATAATTATCTAATTCGAATGTAAACGAGCATAAGAATTCGAAGTTCTTTGTTTTAATGAAGAGACACGTAAATTTCAAACTCTTGAGTACCTATTACCATATTAACTACTTATATGAACTGAAATAATTGCGACAGCTTAACAATTTTAAGTCCCAGAGTTGCAAATCAGTTAAAAATAACCATAATGTCGTCTTAGTTATGAAGAGAATAAGCCCGGATATCTTCTAAAACCATTCAGCTTAAGTCAAACACATAATTTTCGTATTTAAACACCGACGACGCGATCGCCAAACGACCTAACAAATCCTATATATTTTTCTACAATATAGTTTCTATGTAGCTATAAGATCGTTAAAATGACTCTTCATCTTTATGCTGTATACGTATGTACTATATGTCAATTCCAAGTTGTTAGTGACATAGTTTAAAAGTAAGGGATATAAATATCAGCGGTGATAAAGATAAAAGTTTGGTGGAGTTATCAGCGGATTCGCAGGAAGCGAGTAGACTAATCCTTTACAGTTGCTCGGTGAAATAGGGTATAAATTAGACAACTTTTAGCGAGCAATTTCCTTGTGTACGGGAACAAGGTTTAGAGTATTGCAGGAAATAAATTGTATCCTGCTTTATGGACCTCAAATATAAATTTTATATATGTATTTTTCGTTTAAGTTACGTGATTTCGTAAAATAGAGACTATATACGTATATATAAGACAATAATTTAAGCCAATAAAAGTATCAATTTGTGTATAATATATTATATAAATTACCGCCTTCATTATAGATTATAAACAAAATCAGGATTAAACAGATAACGTCAAGCCAGATGATTAATACTGAAGCAACCACCCGTGCGGCGTTTATTCATATTCAGGGTAGAGGCCTTCAAACGCACTCTCTTTAATGGCACATGCCCCCAGGGAGCTAGCAGACAATTTAAAATACCTCTCTCCCTCAAATTTGTGGAGTACCTGAAAAGGAAGCTGCCGTTGAAAGGTGAACGACCCTAGCTAATTTACCCCTGTAGGTTTCCGTTATGTTTCCATTTTGATTGAACGCCTAGAAAACTTAATGGTAAATTACTATTTAAAAATTCATATTACGTTCTACCCAAAGATGAGTAAATACAATCGTTTTGTATTTATTAGAGCTAAAAGTTATAAACCATATAACTCATTGGAAATGTTACTGTAATGAGTAATTTAGTTTTTGTCAAAAATGTGGAACATCACTAGTATATTGAGGACATTTGATAAGGTTATGAAATATAAGAGAACATTTCAGTTGGACCACAATACGATAAAACTATTATGTTATCTGACCGCCTCACTTATTTATACAGCTACGTGTGCCGCTTCCGAAACCATCACTATGTCAACGTGTAAGAACTTTAGAGCATTCAAGCCACGTAGACATCAACACTTTGATAACCTTCACTTATACATACATCTTTATATCTTCTAATTTTTTACTATCAAACAAAGATTGCCTAAAACCTTTGTTAGTTTTAAAAATGTAAGGAGTTTAGTGAGAGTTAAAAAACCGACAATCGCTACAACATGTATGTATAAATTTGATTAAAATTTATACATTATGGAAGCCTTTCTGAAATTTTTCTTAATTGATAAACTTATATTTTGTAGACAAACTATAAATTAATTAAATGTAACTCTTAATTTTGTATTAAAGTTTTTAAATTTAAGACAAACATCTTAAAATTTAGATAGATAACATTTCTAACTACATATTTATTCATCATTAAGTTAATTATCAGTGATAGGTACTAGAATTTTCTTGGCTCTTATTGCTTATGAAATAAATTTGTCCCGTGATCAATATAAAAAATTTTTCAGATCTTTTATAATAATTAACATACGGACAGTAAAAGTCTCTGTATTTCAAAATGTTAGCTAACTTAAACGTATTTGTTATAATTTCTTAATCCTTTTATAGATAGTTTATTTTCAAACCTAAACAAGTCAATAAAGAATAAACCCACAAATCTTTAATCTGCTTACAAATATATTTGAGATTTATTATCTATTATAATTTATCCATTTTCCATCACAAATCTGTTGCCAACTATACGGCCGGGAAGTGAAAATCAATATGATCAGTCAACTAATAATTCGTATTAACCCTCTGAGCATTATCGTGATAATGTAAACCTGATTATCATTACGTCACATAATGACAGAGACGTCCGGACTCCTGTCACATTACACTTGACGTTAAACGACGACTGACACGAGATAACGTTGTTTAACATCTGGACCACTTGCCCGAACAGGATGAATCTTATCTCATACGCTTTTAAGTTCAAAATGCAATGACACCACGATAACGTCCTATCCCATATTCATTAAGGACTAAAAATACTTATCACGCTTGAAAAATTCACGGGTCTCATGCTTCAACACATGTGTTCAAATGGATGTGACGTAGAATAAAGTAGTTGAATCCAGGTCACATATTATGATCAATAGTAAGGATTATGGAAATGAAGTGGTGGCCGGAGTTAATTGGTATAAAACTGTAACTTTCATATTAAATCTTCGAGTAATTATATTCGCGTGCGGCGTAACTATTACCGTCTGTTAGCAGGGTTGATTGCGTACCGAGTAATTAGCTCATATCCTGCGCGTGAGCACTTTACCTAAATTAAAAATATACTATTGTGACACTTTGTGCAAATTACGTGTTGATTCATTGATGACCGCTATTAAAAACTCCTTTGTGAGTTATGCGAATGTTAATGACTGTACGACACATGTGTGGCGATAATAACGACTTACAATAACCATGCGACCATGATATTTTTCTTTTAGAGTGTTTTAACCTAACAAATATATATAATAATATTTATAAACGACATACGAAATTAATTTCTAAGAAACCCAAACATGTGTGTACAATGTACATCCTGTTCAATTTACAAATTTTTATAATGACATTTTAAGACTACCTAAAAATATTACGAACTTACAAAGAATAACATCAAACGTGTTATGTTAAATTAGTGTCATTAATGTGGAATAATCCTAACAAAACGATGAGTTTTGCTGTGGCGCAAACTGTAAACCACAAAGGCTCATACACTGATGCTTAACAGCACTCACAACACAAGTTTCACACTTCTCATCAGGATAATGGAGCCTTCAATACTGGCAATGTGTGGAGTTCTCAAAGCTCGTCAGCTATTTGCAATATTAGCTCTATACCTTAGCAGTGATGCTTAATGTTAATGCGTAAATCCAAATACTATACTTCATTATCTTTCTTGGAATTTTATACGTTAACTCCAATATTTTACTTGAGAATAAAGATCGCGGTTATCGCATTTGGATTTTAAATATAATACAAGTTATAGAAGTTTGTAACTAAAGTATAATACAATTTTTATCATCACGATTACTGCACTCGGTAAGGCAAGTTCATCTTTAAGTAAGAAACATATTTATTTTTAATGACCTTTTACCGAGGGCCTTTGTTTGAGAAAAGATATATTTCATATCCGCGATGGAAATCTAATTCGTTTCTGTTTAGTTGTTTAAACCGAAAAACAAAATTACATTTAGAAAACAATATTTTTGGCAACTGTTTGAGGGATATTCGATTGCATGTATTGGTAAGTCGACCACTTCTTCCTGTATTGAATAGTCTGCTTAAAACAATTCAATAATAAAAAAAAAACTTTTATGTGCCTTATTATATGTCCGTAATAACGTCACTAATTTCGTAATTTTATTTTAAAATTCTAATATTTTTTTCAATTACAGAGAATTACACTTTTTTACTAATAAGCAATATAAACCAAGCCTACATATACATCCCTCCTCCAAATTTCGCCAAGACGACCGATCCTGTCCCCTTGGGCTTTTAATATAATATGAATTCACTTAAAACAAAATTTATCAAAATAACAAAATAACTAACAACAAGTATTTGTTAAATTTAATATCTCAATAAAATGTCCAAAGTTTAGACAACAGAGCCCAGTTAATTATATTTTCTAACCCTATTAGAACTTATGAATCTAGTTCTTACAGTACACGCAAATACTTCACAACAAAGATAATTAATAATTATATAAGAATTTCTGTAACAATACTATTTTAATTAAGAGAATAATAGAAAATTCCTTTATGAAATGTGCTGAAAACATTTTTGTCTAATGATTATTTAGAAAAATTTAATTTAGGTCTATCATGACATTCAGATTATGTTTTATCTAAAATTATTGTTTCGACGTTTAGGAACAACGTATATAATATTTAAATGAACTCAGCTCAATAATTTACTGGTACTTTTTAAGGGTATAGTGGTTTTAAACAAGACCAAGGTATATAAGAAAGGCGCTAAGTGAAAGTGTGCACTAATGGATGGCTCAAGATATAATGGCCCTCTGATAGTTAATGTGTTATATGAGTACGAGACTACACGTTAGGTACAAAACAAAATATACTTTAAGAGATTATTATAATATATAAATTTAGATGAATTTGAAGATGTTAAACAAAGCATATGTACAGAAGTGTGTGGTCGGAGCCAAGTGATATAGGAACATTCAAACTATTCAATAACCAGATGTGAACACAAGATTACGGAAGGCCGCATACGTATTGGCAGCTGAGACTATGTTGCTGATGATCGCAGCGGCAACGTTTAATCGAACATTGCCACTAACACTAAGGCCTCGGCCTCGAATTTTGCGGGCAGCGGAGCGGGAGCGGGAGCGGCAGGATCTTACGCGTATAATCAAATGGACCGACCCTCGAATACAGCGGTGCCCGCTGCCCGCTATTTTGGAGAAATGTATGCGTTTTCGTGCCGCCGCCGCTGCCGCTCCGCTGCCCGCAAAATTCGAGGCCGAGGCCTAACATCACAGCAAAATTGTCAAAGTTTACTTTAATGTTAACGATAAGTCGTACCGACAGTTAGTTGGGAGGACGTACTTAACAGAATCCGTTTAAATAGAATACACAGTGTAGTTGTTAATGAATTGAATTTAAATTGTACATATGCTGTAAGCGAATAAGTGTAAATTACGGAGTGAATGTCTTTTTTGTACAGAAAACAAAAATTTTATATAGAATATATATAAAAAAACACAAGAGATGACTTTGAAACATTTATTAAAAATCAACTAGTGATATGTATTTATAACGATAATTTTGTACGAGTGTAAAGTAAAAAACTTTAGAAATATCTCTTTAGAAACAACATAATATGAAAATAGCGTTAGTGAAATCATTACACCCGATCTATTTATCGAACGATAACAAATCAATCATGGGAATCCGCATCTATTACGTACGGTTAGATAACTGTCCGGGGGGCAATTATCATCTCGAGACAGTCTGGATATTTACTACCACAGAATAATTTCGCTAAATCTAAGCTATGTTTTTCCGACTTATAATAATTAAGTACCCTATATTGTATCTATACGAGCAATCTACTCAGTCTAGTTGTTAGCAACTAGGTTCTAACAACACTTAGATGATGTGAAAGAAGATTATAACATATCTAATATATTAGTTTCTATAGTGGACGAGACAATATTGCGTGTGTGAGGATACTTGAAAACATTCATTAATTGGAAGTGTTTCTTTCATGTCCAAAACTTTCAATGTTAATTACCTTTACGAACACAATAATACTACACTAACCATTCCCCTTGTATGTTCTTGACATTAACCTTTCGGTACAATATTACTAAATGTATTTATAACATCTATACTCTATAGGTTTGTTAAGAATCGTTTATTTTAAGTTATAATACAGCGAAGATGAATTTCGAGGATGCTTGTTTGTTATCTATACCACTTCAAAATAACAATCTTATAAATTATATAATAATATTTACTTGGTTCACTAACAAGTGATTTTATATGTGTCTTATATAGATCTACTTATATGTATACAAATAATTATTTATTCATTCGTGTTATATTAACATTTTATGACGGTTAATGTAAGTTGTGGTTTATCAAACGGAAGTTAATTTTATTATCCCGAAACATCTGCCGATAAATATTCATGTGGATTTAAATTTGTAATGTCTGAATCGTATTAAATGTACACCTTGGCGTCACACTTGTTTGCAGCGTCACTCATATTCTCATCGCCTAGACAATTATTCCGTTATCAAATTCCATTTCCCTGTTGACAATTACATTTCACTCTAAAATATTCATCCATCTTCTTGATAGTGTTTTTAATATGACTGTGAGATCTTTATATATAAAACTAGACTGTAGGAGAGAAAATTAGTTTGTATGATAAAAATTAAAAGCGCTTTTTGACTTAAAATAGATTCAGATCGTGTGGATATATTTAAATTAACAAATGAATTTACAAGGTTAATTTTACAAGGTTTTGTACCTAAATATAGTTTGTGAGGTGTTATATAATTTACAAAAACCTTTTTAAAACAAAAGCAGCTAAAAATACATTTTAATTTCAATTCCGATATATTTGTATGATTCTGTAAATGACTTCAAGTTTAAAATAAATTGTTTAAATCATTAGAATATTATAACGTCTTTAAAACTTTTCCCATCGAGTTCAGAATATAATGTCATTGTATAGCAACAAAGATCAATTTCACTTTTCAGTGTAACAATTCGTTTATATGCTTTATTTATTACTCGCTTCTTCACAGCTGTTCTAATTTTTCACTGTCATTTACAGCCTACAAAACTTCCTTCTCCAATTAACTTTTTTAAATTTACTGCAAAAGGAAGTGAGTTAATAAAATTAAGATCAGTATCTTTATTTTTAATTTATTACCATCTAAACCCTATTCATTTCAATCTCTGAACGGTATGGTTTAAAGAAGCTAGCTAAATGTATAACTCAAACAAATCTAAATTCTTTCCGTGTCATTAGTCCAAAACGTTTAGTATATCGAAGACTTGGTGGGTAATCTTTATAATCTAATTTACATCAGAACGTCGCGTCGGCGAATCTGTTTAACAAAGCTCCATTACCGTTCGCACAACTCAAGTTACGTTTGTAATGCGACATGTAGATACACAGTCGGCTATTTTATTGTATATATTTTTTTGTATTCCGTTGCTCCATTACGCAAGCGTGTTGTCTTTTACCCTCACCGTTTTATAAATAACCCGAGTACAGTTAATGTATGTTATTCTATCGCAAGAACCTTCTGCTAGCAATTTATTTTTATTTCGCTCAACAAGTTTCGGTGTTGAGGACATTTGTAAGGTAGGATGGTGTGTTAATATTGTAATGTTATATAACAATACTTTAGATATTTATTTATTGTCTTATTTGTTAGTCAAGTTCTTAAATTCTAAATGCAAATACCTAAATTGTATAACACGTTACATCTAATACATTATACTCGCTAGCTATCTTCTTTTACGTATTTGTCAATATCAATATGTTGGCCACGTAAAAGTGAAGTTTATATGACGTTTGACGAGATACAACATATTCGTAGACCACTCAAAAAATATCAATTTCAGAAGATAAAAAAGTATGAGATCACGATAACCGACTAGACAGCTAGCTACGTGGGTTTTGAAATATATTTTTGTAATTTTATGGAACTTCTATACCTAAACTATTGAATTTACCGGGCAATATCATTGAATGTTGTAAAAAGAACTAGTAATTATTTAGTTTACATACTGTTAAACCTTTAAATTTTAAAATATCTTAGCCGAGACTTTCGTATTTATTATTAATAAATAAAACAATCGTTTACAATATTTTACGATATAAAAAGCACAACGCAAATTATTTAAGTATTTTAAATATAAGTAAGATTTTGTATTATTACACTGTTCAATTACTTTAATATCTGTCTGAAATTTAATTACAAGCTCCCTCAGACAGTTTTAATTTAAATATTTTAAACTTAGCCGGAAGCTTTATAATTATCTTGATTCCTTCGGTTAGATTCAGTTGTATAAAGTAAAAATGAACTCGATTAACGTACTTGTTAAAATATAATGTGATCCGACGTCCACAGTCACTTGTCAGAGACAGTGACGATAAATATAAAGTACGTCACTATCACAACGCTAACAATTATCAAGTGAATAATTTAATTTTAAAGTTGGTATGAACGGGCGAGCAACAATGGCGCATGGAGACGATAAATAAAATTATTTCTACGAGAAAAAACGATGACGTCAACTACATGCGCGTTTAAGCAAGCGAAATAACAAAAAAAAAGTTCACAGCTCCAAGCGTTACAAATTTAGTTTTATCCTCATTTCGTGAGTAAAAATTTCCCAGACAATAAAATATAAAAAAAATATACGCAATACATCGACATCAGAGTCGTTAAAAACTTTATGTACGGTATACGTTAAAAATAAAGAAAGACGAAGTTTATAAGCAAAAAGTTAGTGATTAAAATTATTATTACGGTATAAAGATAGTAATACCGTGTCCCAGTCGCACCATAACCACAATAGAATCCCCTAACTGGCGAGACAGCAGCTGTAAGCGACAAAAGGCGCAATTAATACTAAACAAGCGCAACGGAAGCGGTAAGTAAAGTCCGCTTCCATTAGCAAACCGAGTAAAAACGCTTAAACGCCCTACAAAACAGGGAAACAATTTCACAGCAATCCGAGAATGAGAGACGTGTTAACGGCACTGATTTAACTCTTTTTTTCAGCAAATGTTTTCTCTGTAACATCACCGATACGTAGTCTCATATATTTTGTTACAATATTACCAAACAATTCTTTTAATACCCCAGAGCTACAAATACATTACATGAAGCCAGTCGCTTCAGTTCTAAATATATATAATAGTTTTCAAAGTCCTCTATCATTAAAACGTTCCACTTTAACTAACACAACTTTGTATGGAACACAACATTGTATGTGTTTAGTGAAAGAATATTTTCCGGATAAAACCCACCCCGGCACTGCATATAATTTTAAAAGCGTCCTGCATTATTGCGTTTTATGGGAAGATAAAAATGGTAGCTCAATAAGTATAAAATAAGAGCACGGCGGGCGGCAGTCGAGTCGTGTTTCGCACGTTATTTATCTACAGCTACCTCCTATGGGACATAATTCTTTTAGCAGTGTCAATGCGATATGATGAGAGCTGTACACTCCAAAGCGTTATTTAATATCTTTTGAAAAAAAAATATATTTAAAATATAATAATATTCATGAAAGCTATATTTTTTACCGCCCACATTCCGTATGAATAATGTTTAATATATATTTTGGTTTAAAATTGCTCTTTTATGTGTTCTGTAATATCCATATTCTTTTTGGTTCGTTTTTTTTTTTGATTACTAGAAATAATGAAACATAATTTACATCATGTCATAATTTACATATATAAGTTTATGATTACCGTTTATTTTAAAGAATGGCATATGCAAATTAATCTACTAAATGCATTTGATTCTTTCAAAGGCTAATCGCGTAACCATTTAAGTAACAATCTAAAAGGTATTCGCTATTGCGTGTCCATCATCATTGCTGCAATGGTTTTGTTTTAAAAACAAAGAAAAAAAACAATAAAAACTAAAAAGCATTCCGATGTCATATAACAATATACAATACAAATACTTCTAAAATATCCGTAAACAGTACATATAATAACTTCACATCAACTCTTAACTTTTAACATATGAATTACAATCCATCATTGCGACAATATAACAAAGAAGCGGATATGAGACAAAAAAAGGGGTGATTTTAAAACGAATAAGCAATACATACGCTCGGAGGACTTTGAGTGCTTGACGAGGGTTACAAACCATCATTTCGTGCAATTTACGGTTATAAAATATACATCGATCGAATCGGGAGCCGGACTCACAGCGATATTCCATTATCGGCTTGAACGAGGAATATCAAATGAGAATTGGACCAAGTATCTAGACATAAACACTGAAATAACCGTGTACGTTATTTTGCTATTTTTAAGACGAACGAGAAATCCAAATGCCAGAATTCACCACTTCATTTACTAAAAGCCAACGCTGTATGTTGATTTTAGAATTTTTAGAAAGTTTCCACTGTAGTTGAATTTAAGCAATCAATGTCTATTTAAGTCGAGTTAAATATACTTAAAATTGGAAATACCAGATCCATTCTGTTTACTTTTCAATTAATTAAACTCATTATATGTTCGTGTATTAAATAAGTTATTCAAATAAACACGATCTTGTGACCTCAATTTTGTTTATAACGTTACAAGAAAATTCAGTATCACAATAGGAAATACATTTGGAGATAATTAGTCGCGACGATTAAGCAGTTTAATATACGATCGAGTTGGGCAGATCTGGAGATTTGAGAACGGAAATTAAGTCGTGTAACCCCGGTGGGTAATTAAATCGTCGGCATTAATGGTGCAGATGCTTCTCGCTGGGCACAAAATGAATGGAGCTAATTCTCTGAATATATCATCTGTGATGCGTGCCGACAGCCGCCAGCGGTTTTCCACAAATCGGGCTAACTGAATAGCTAAATGGTAGCTTATCTCTTACGTTGATACACTTATGAATTTTCATGAGTTCTTGATTACTACAGATACCTAAACCAGTTGGAGATGTTGAAACGTTCCTATTATTTCCTACTATTCGATATTCACTTTACAGACTTTACGAAAAGATTATATAAGAAAAATATTCTAATTTAGTTAATCAACTCAAACAGATGTCAATTATTATAAAATTGTCTATTTTTTTTTATAATGAACATCAAATTCATCGTTTTTAATATAAATTAAAGATGTCAAAACCATTAGAAAGCGAATAGCAATGAAATAAAACACCGTTCAGGAACCCTTTTAAAAATGTATCGCATTACATTTACAAAATAGATTTAGTGTAGCGTTCGCTTCACTGAATAAACATGAATGCTGTTTTTGTTGGGCCATTCAAATACTAACCCTTCGTTACGCGTCAATGATCAAAGGACATAGCAATCCTTTCGTCTGCTGCCTCTTTGCCGTTTAAAGTGTGTCTAGTTCTTACGTTACTCCGCTGAATTACAACAAAGTAACCGCATACAATAAATTCAAAAGGAAAACATCTCAAATGATTACTCTTTTTTACTGTTCACTGATCTCGCTTGAAGACCTCTGTCAATACGTGGCATCTATCAATAACATTGCCGAACATATCTTTTAATGAATGTCGTTTCACATTCAAGACGTTATCACAATATGTTTCTAATGCACAATCTAATATATTAGGCACGATATTAGGACATTTGCCAAATCTAGGGGTTAATTTTCATATCGTTCAAGAAGATATAATATACCTACAGAATTAACGTCAAACACTGGTAAATTAAACCAAAAATAATACGTATAAATAGTAGATTCAAATATTCTAGCACAGTTTGCGGTCACGGCTATTGAACTCTCGACTTCCTTATACCTACTAAACGATTGAAGGCAACCTTTTAGTTAATTGTAATAGATTATTTTAATCATATTATTCATTTGCTCCAATTTAATTCCATGTTAAATTTAAATGCATACAAATGCAACACATGCTATTATGGTATAATATGGTAAAACAGCAGTACTCTGGACTTTTTTAAAACTATTTACGAGCGTATTTCAGGTAAAAAGTCCGTGTCTGTAAGGTAGATTGACAAATGCGAGGAAGCACTCGACGCCTAATGAATGGCGCCAGTCGTCCACTGGCTGCCACTGCAATACTTGCTACCCCTATTTTAATAGATATTTATGATCAATGAACTGGTTCCTCGTAAAAAATCTGACTACCCTGATCTCTAACGTCCAATTAAATATACAAATGAAATCCTTTAAATAAACTATGAAGTACTTCCTTTCATTTACAAGACTAATTGGTCTTCATAAAAATAAAAAATATACTAGTCAGTAAAGCATTCAATAAGTTATCCTAAAATACAGTCAACCACATCGATTGAACCAGCGTTCTACAAACGATCAAGCCGCCCATACATAGATAGATCACTTTAAATAGACCGAATTTAAGATAGATTTATCGACGTTGGTGTATAAAGTTAATATACAACAAGCAGGTAGATAAACTGTACATACATATATATATATTTGTACACACAATTATCATACCATTATAAATATTAAGGAAATGCTATTTATAAAACATATTATTTAATATCTTCAGGTCAGTTAAAGAGATATTTCTTGCTTTGGCTTTTGAGACTAAGTAATTTTATTTGTAGAGTTGAGTGCGATTTCTTCTTCACTGCTACGTATTTTCGAAAGGATTATATATTAAAAGGAATTTAATGTTAAATAAATATGAAAAATTTTAAGTTTAGAGACTAATTTGCTTAATTTGTCATCAGTACAGTACACATATACTTTTTGTGACATTGAAGAATTTACGTAATTTTTTCATTTACATTGTTTGACTTAATATACTCTCCTACATATTAGATACTAGCTCTCCGCCCGCAGCTTCGCCCGCGTGGAGTTCGGTTATATCGCGTTTCCAAGAGAATCTTTCAAAACTCAGGGATAAAAACTATCCTATGTTCTTTTTAAGGTCAACTCTATCTCTGTACCAAATTTCATTAAAATCAGTTCAGTGGTTTAGGCGTGAAAGCGTAACAGACAGACAAACAGACAGAGTTACTTTCGCATTTATATTATTAGTAGTGATATTGTTTTCTAATAATAAGTTTTTTTTTACTTACAGGCCAAATATTTTTTTACATCAAAGTTTACATTATGTGTAAAAGTTTAATCTTTTATATATGGTTTTAAAGTTGATATCAATAATGTGAAAAAAATAGTTTTTACTTTTTTTAGAATTGGATAATATTAATGTTTCTCGTTTCTTTTTGGAACTCTAAAACAAATGTAATTAAATGTTTAAAGAGTTTCAGAAACCATTTCCGTTGGGAGCTTTGAATTAGAACTATAGTTATATTATAGTTGAGGAAATATTTAACCAAGAAAAATTATAATTTCAAGATAACATTCTAACTCACAGTTATAGTAAATTAACGATCATTTTACTAACTTGTTCTTAAGTAATACGATGACAAGTTAAGATATTCAAATAAAGTTTATTGAGTCTAAATAAGTTGATAATTTATTTGAACGAAAAGAAGGGTTGTTGGCATTTCAAGTCTTGTTACACCTAACATTAAAACTGGAAGCAATTTCGCAAACTTGCTCAAAAGCGTTCGACCGCCGAAGCGGTGCTATTTATTTATTTGATGGGCGTCCATTACATCAGTCAAGATGGATGGATAACAAACCGGCAATTACACTATGAACACAATGACAATTGGATGTTTTCACTAATTGAAAAAGCCACCATCGATTCCAAAGGCACTATACGGAATGAAGTCGAATGCGTGACGTGTTATATTAACCCCATCGACTTTATGAAGGAAGGCGACTTTTATGAATACATCCCTCCCATACACCCCCCACTCGGACATATGGCCACCGTTTTATCAAATGATGCACGCAAACGCATACATACTACGTGTTAATTAAGATAACGAAAGAAACATGTATCATAAAACACAAAGGGCTCTCATATTTTTTTTGTATTCCGTTATAAGCATACCTTAATATATTATGTAAGTCTAATAAGTTTGAAATGAAAGAAATTTGAATAAAGACATGCGTAAGAGTAGAATTGTTTCAGATACGAAAAATGTAATTGGAATGGAACCTTTTTTTGAATAAGTAAATCTAAACGATAATGAGGTAATTAGCAAGTTGGCTTCAGTTGCCAAAGAATCCTAATCATAATAACTCAAGATCTTATCGTCGGGGGCAGGCGATGAACAAAAGACGTCGTAGGGGCAACAATGGCGCCCAACGCGGGCTCGAGAGGCGCGCTAACAAATTACCTACCCGCAGATAACTAAGCAATATTAAATCATAGTAATTTGTGGTTGCGAAACGCGGCCCATTTCCCACCAGACTATCTCACTAGGCTTCCAGATATTATTACTTTTTCCTCGCGATTAAGATGATAAGTTGCAGAACAAAAGTGTCCGTACTTTTATCTCGGACATAGAAAAATTCAAAACGTTTAATCCTGACGGAGTTAATGTCGTACTGTCAGCCGGAATGAATAGTTTAAATTAGGATAAAGAACAACATAGCAGTTTGGTTACGAATAAGACTAGGAAGTGCAATTTCTACGGTCATAAAACAGACTGCCGGCTTGGGAACTTCATGCAATCGCATCTTTTCACTCGGTTCCTTCGTCTCCGCATTAGCAATTCCAACTATCGCAATAGTTTCTAGGAAATTGTAATATTTAGTCTTAATAAAGCTATTCGTAACGTAGAATATCCGGAACAGGCATGCTAGGAGCTGCAGTACGCCCGGGGCGGGGCACCTCACACCGCACTTGAATTTACGACAAAGCTTTATCCAGACATAGGATTTTAGTCTATTGCATGCAATTCATTCATACATGTGTGCGTGTATGTATGTGTGAATAGCCGCACACCACGCTCTCAGCTCCAGTCAATCGAAGCGCTCCGGTACACGGAAGGATCTAAACGAATATTCAAAATACTCTAACCGCAATATATTTGAAGTTGAACAATCCGAACCGGTCGGCGTATTGTTGTCGGGGCAGTAACTGCGTATACTTTATTAATGAAGCGATATACCTAACAACATTAAAGCCGATACGGTTTCTATAAATTAATGGTTTATAGCTCCACAAACAATGGTTACACCACCCGTGGGGCCGTTACTGCCCAACACTTAGTTATAATATTGATACTCAAAATTACATATTATATTAAAGTGATTACATTTATTACTATTTATGATATGCATTCATTAATGAATTTTATTATAGAAAGATTCTACATATTTACTTAGTTATAGACTAATTACAGAAAGATGACCGCATTACGGTTTTAGATGTTTAATTTAAAATGTTTTCATAAACTTTTATAAGCTGAAATAAAATATATTTTTAAAATTTTAAATAGTTTCGATGAAAATAAGATTATAGACAATAACCTACAATAACATTTTCATAATGTAGGTATACGGAATCAAGTCCTCATCGTTTAAAACGAGATTCGACAGTATAAACGAAACTGATTATTTTGGTTTTGCCTATCATTGGTATTAGTTACAAATATAATTTTTTTAAATACCTATTTGGATATGGAAAAAGGACATTATATATTCACTTATTTTATTGTAATACGAAATGCGCCCTCTAGTAAAATATCGGTGAATTACTAGAAACAGAGTAAGACTTAAGTTTCAGCTTTACAATACTCTCTTTAAACTCTACGTTGCCATCTAGCGATTACGTTATTTTTCTATTTGTGTACACCGCCATCTAGCGCTAACTTTGAAAACGACTCGCGAGTATTATATAAAGCAGTAGCTTTACGCGCAGTATCGCGTAACAATATATACTAAATACAACAGATGGCGCTGTTTTCAGTGAATTGAACTGAATTGTGATGTGTGAATATAATTTCTAGTACTGTTTGAATTATAACATAGGAAATAAATTTATATATATGGTACTTACGGGTGAAGTTTCAAACAACATCTTGGTCCCACGGCGGCAGCAACTGAATGTCTGTAACAAAAAAATATATTTTATTTTTTGGAAGAACTGCCTTCAAAGGCTCAGCAGGCTTTTGTTGTCTAAAACAAAAGAGTGGACCATACAGGACCGAGCTTTTGTTTTTTCTCAAAGGTCCCCATGCACATTTTTAAAAACCTGTGAAATATACGCACAATACATTTTAGTGTTATGAAAAGTGTATTTAGGTCATCGGTTTTATTGTATTGTGCAAGTACGACAAACGATCGCATAAAACATTTATAACAGTGTATGATTGATACATGTTATCGTTAGAGAAATTAAACTCTGAGTGTATTTTAAGTAGTACTTCGATAACCCTTACTACTTATAAATCAACAAGATAATATGTAATAATAATAACTTTTCATCTCTAGTACACAGACTGAAGATAAACCGAGTAATCTTTACCAACGATCGCGCCGATAACACGACATCGATACAAATGTCATTGACCTCCAAAAATCTTACGTTTAGGATTAGAATGAAAACGATTTCAGTATCACGCAAAGAATTCGTAATACATAGCCCGAACAGAAAATATCTCGTTATAATAAAATTTTATATCAGAACTACATAAGTATGCAAAGAATTTTAATTATTTTACGGAATATGTACTTAATATAATATGAATTCAGGAGTACACCACGAACAAACAAATTAATTAAACTAGAATTTGTTAAAAAATACGAACATTGTGGGTTGTGACAAAAAAAGTCGTTATTAAGTAATTTAAAAAATATTTGACGATAAGTAACCTTTGTTGTTGTAGGTACTGGTAAAATACAAATAGTCTTCTTTAAAAATAAATAAAATAATTAAATAAACGCGTTTAATCCATTTCAGTTTTTTTCATACACTTTTATTATCGAAATTGTAATGACCCAAATAAAAAAAATACATTGACGATTCACTAGTTTAAAAAAAAAACACATTAATTTGAAATTAAACTGTAAAGTATAATAGTATTACAAACACTGCTAAGACGAAAGCTCTAATATCAAGGATATACCTATAAGGAATAAAATGGAAAAGGAAAATAATTCGCAAGTTGTTATTCAATATATATAAATATTAAATATCCCAATACAAGTACTTGGAGACCGACGTCTCTAATATCGAAGTCCATTCTATAATAATAATCAGTTTCGTGCACACCATAGATGCAATTTAGCACTGCTCATCTACCCATACAATAACTAAACCTATATTGTTTAATTCTTACTTAAATACTTTTAATTATAAATTACGGAATAAGAATTTTCACACACATTTAATATGTCATTTGATTTACTATTGGGTAATATAGTTAACAGTGCTGTCTATAAACATAAAAACTAACATTTTAGATCGGCCGCTGCTAGTGGTTAATGTCGCTTCTCAGCCAAAGTGGCCATAAGCACAACTACTCGGTGCATATATTCCAAATAAAAATTCTCAAACGGTGATGAATAGATCCTAATCGTTTTAAGGTACTTTCGTTTCAGACGTAGTTAATAGATTTATAAAATACATAATTCTAATCGGACTTGCGTAACTTTTTGAACGTATATTATCAATGCCTTAGAGGAGGTAATTATGATAAAAATTGTTGTTTTTTTTTTCAATCATATATTCTGCTTCCCCTACTCCAAATCTCTGCGCACGTTCCTGTCTATAATGTCAGTCGGGAAGAAGTCAAACAAAAGATAAAGCCATACACACTCCTTTGATCTCTCAGTCGTAAAGGATACCAAATTATTTTCATTTTTATCTCATATTTATAGCGTTTATTTTTATGTATAGTAAAAAGTTACCCGGATAAATCGGCTTAGCGAAATATCAATAAAACTAAGGAGAATATTGATGCGCTTAATAGATAATAAAGTTTTAAGATGCATAAACTTGCGGTTTCAAAACCGTAACATCTAATAGCTAAGTTTACGATGGAAAAAATAGTTCCGTTTAATCGTTTTTATATAATGATTATGCTGGTTATAATCAGATTCCACATCACTGGCAGCTGTTGCTTATAGCTAATCTAAGCTAGTTTTAGGACCTATTTGCAGTTTAATTTTCTACGTAACCCGTACGTAGTAGCTAAAGGTAGCTTTCATGTTTATCGAAGATAACGATAGATAGCTATAAAAATCTTCATATCAACTTACTTTTATATTTAATAGTATAATTTTTATCTTATTTATTTTATCATCAATAAAGATTCTAATTCCGCCAGCCCCATCTCTAAAGCAAAGTTTACAAAGAATGTAAGCAAGCTGTATCAAAGTGAGTTAGGTTTTATTTGCATTCTTAGAATTTGTTTGTAGATACCAAAATTTATTCAGGTAAATAACTTGGACACGAGAAATATTTCAACCTCTAATATAACCGAAATCTCGGCTTATTTCAGTTTAAACATATTCAAATTTACATGCAATATATTGGAATATAAATACAATATTTTTTCACATACAAAATTTATTTGCTTTAAGATGAATTTACGATTATAAAGGAATAGAGTTCATGACCATTTTATCGTACTAATAATACAGCTGCGTGCGTCCTATTGTTAGTCACTATCTCATTAGATAGCGGTCAAGTGTGTGTTTTATGGTTTAGCTATTGTATTAGCGGCAATTTTTAACCAAATTAAGATAAAAGAAAATATTTATGACATCCAGGTGTGCTCCTAAGCGGTGTTTCTTCGAATTTGCTTTTTTTGCGTTTCGGGTTATAGTGTGTTATCAGTGCTTGCAGTGAACATACACGTCTTCTACGCAACTATTCCTATCACAATTCTAAAGACTAACATTTAACGTGTTAATCATGCCGAAAAAATCTGAACTTAGTGGTGAACAGCGTCTAAGAATTAAGATTTTACATGAACAAGGCATGTCTCAGGTTAAAATAGCCCGAGAAGTGAAGTGCTCGCGATGTGCAGTTCAATATGCTATAAATCGCTTCAAAGAGACTGGCACCCATGAAAATAGACCAAGAACAGGCAGAAGAAAAGTTACTACTGAACGAGAAGATCGATTGTTGATTAGGCAGTCTCTACAAAACAGGAAAAAACTACTTCAGAGCTCGCTGCAGCATTATCTGAGGCAAAAGGCAGCTAAGTGAGTGTTTATACTGTGAGAAGAAGATTCTTAAAGCTGGATTAAAAGGATATAAAGCAAGGAAGAAGCCGTGGCTGTCAGAGCACAATAAGAAAAATCGGTTGGACTGGGCACTCAAACATAGAGATTGGTCAGTGGAAGATTGGTCCAACATACTGTGGTCAGACGAATCTAACTTTGAGGTATTGTTATTTTTTTTATGTACAATATTAAAACACATAAATGTTTTTAAAATAACGTACTGCAAGAAAAATAATAACTTTGAAAATAAATGTTTTTTTTTCGTTTGGCATAGGTGTTTGGAACACCCGGTGTGACTTATGTTAGGCGAAGGGTTGGCGAAGAATACAACCTAGAATGTGTGGTTCCCACTGTTAAGCATGGTGGAGGCTCAATAATGATCTGGGGCTGCATGGCTGCCGACGGAGTGGGCGAAATGGTGTTATGTGAGGGACGAATGAATAGTGTTAAATACACTGAAGTTCTGGAAACAGCACTAGCAACGTCGATAACGCAAATTTTCGGTGATACAAACACCGATGGCCTGAAATTTCAGCAAGACAACGCCACTTGCCACAAGTCCGCGCATACCATGAAGTGGTTTGCTGAAAATCATATTGATCTTTTGGACTGGCCACCACAATCACCAGACCTCAACCCGATTGAGCATATTCGGTCCATTTTAAAGAAAAATATCCGCAGGCACTCGATTAGCAATAAACAAGCTCTATTGGCCGCGTTACAGCAGAAATGGAAAAATATATCAAGAGAAGAATGTTTCAGGCTGGTAGAGTCAATGTCAAAAAGAGTGGCTGCGGTTATTAAGTCAAAAGGTACACCTACAAAATATTAATTATTTTCTTAAAATAAATCATTGTAATCATAAATGCAGTTTTATTTACACTCGCTATGCTAAAACACCCTAAAACTTGTCTTACTGTAGGGTGCCTAATACTTTTGCCCGTGGCTGTATAAAGACAAAAATTTATAAGTGAACAAGGATGTATGTATGCTCTTTCAGACAAACTACTAAACGGGTTTGTATGACACTTTACAGTAATGTAGCTTAAGCATCAGAATTAAACAGAGAATAATTCATCGCAGCTTCCATGTAGTTCCCACGGGATCATGATAGCATGGTACATCATTTCCATGAAGTAGCCTGATATAAACTGTAGATGAGTACACTTAGATACTTTATACATTCTTCACTAAGAACAATTTAGAAGTATATTGATTGATTGACATATAAAGTTATAAGCGTTGCTTCGGTTAAGAAGCAAAATGTTATTTTGACAACGTAGGTAAGACATTTCATTCAGTTTCAATTTGCACACTCACCAAAATCGATTGTAATTCAAATTATATTTTACGCTACATACAATAAAATCAAATAACTATCAGAAAATTTAATAAAAGTGTCTTATGATTCGATTCCATGTTGTTTGAAGACAATTTTCTATCGCTTAAGTTACAGATATTATTTTTTACGGTATTAAAAGTGCCTTTATCTAAATACTACTATAGTTTATAATACTGAGCACATATCTACTTCTTCACTGAATTATCTACCTTTGTTCAAAACAACACAACAAAATTATATATATTATATTTCTCGCTACATCTGATGCAAATCTCAATAATATTAAATAATCTAACTTCCCACTAACAGAATTCTTTTGATATAAGTTCAATTTTGTCTTAAACCAAACAAAAACCATTTTAAAACAATTTATTTGCGAGAAATCGTGACTAACTTTGAATGACCCAATACTAGACAGTCGAGTCACAAAAAAAACAGTAGCATAGTAAAAATACCCTGTCTGGTTTTTGTAACAGTGTCTAACAGGGCCTGGGGGAATGAAGAGGGATCGAGGGGAATCCAGACGGTGATTCCGGAAAGTTTTTACCCTTCCGCCACCCAAATAATGACGGATGTTACTCTATTTAAAGATTTTTTTGGTACCAGATTTTTAACGATTCCTATATAAAAAAATCATTACACTAAAATGACTTTATAATATGTTGCAATGAAAAAATACATCCTCTGAAAAAAATATAAAGTGAAGATAAAATAAATCCTCGTTAGGAACCATTGTGATCTAAAACAAAGGAACCAATTACAGAATTTTTATTTGTATACTGAGCACAATTAAGAAGGAGTTTTAATGAGCTTCCACTGGCATCTAAATCTGTGTTAAGTTCAATTCGCTACGCTGCTGTTTGTTTAACTCACGCGTTTTATTTGAATTGCTTAAAATAACGTAATAAATTGTAATCCTTTAATTCTATATCATTAAAGATAACAGAATTTAAATGAAATTGGACTAAACGTACTTTCACATCGCCATTAAAGAAGATTCTAAACATTATCTGTACCTGCAGGATTCCGTTTTCTGCTTAGTCAGCGTTGTGGTATTTTAATGGCTCAAATTATTTTTTCTATTAACTTTTTACTTTAGCTACTAGACTTCAGTGTATGTAATTATACTTTTGATAAGAAATAAACAATAAATGTTTACGAAATTTTATAGCTGAAAGACTACTTAATGTATGTAAAGATATTATGTTAAACACTGCGTGTTAAATAGTTATTCTTTGGCTAATACGTTATTGGTATCGCTATAGCTACATCGGTTGAAAATTAATCCACTGTCTATAAATTGCTTTATAATATTTAGTAATAATAGAATAGCTTATATGATTGAAAATTTTGTAACTAACGATAAACAATATTATAGAGATATAAAAAGATCTAAATCACATCTCGTCTGCCTGTGATCACAGTTTCTGCGGAATAACTAAAACGTCGGGAGAATGAAAATTTTAAAAATAAAATACGCGTAATAATCCAAAAATATTAGTATCATTTAAGCTCTTTTAATTTAGAAACCTTGAATGTTTATTAAAATAAATAACGTAGAAAGTAAATATAATTGAGTTATAGATATTGCGAGATAGATTAATTAGGAAAGCGGTATAGGAGCGATTACTAGAAAGTTACAGGTTTCAAAACCGGTGGTGTTATAATTTTTATATTCATAACTCACTAATTCTATTTCGCGTTATTAAAATTACAAATAAATAAAACGGTCTATATGTATATTTATTAACCTAATTTACTCGTTAAATAAACAAGCAATATTATCACAACGTTAAAAAAGCACTAAATCTTCTATATATATAAAAATGGATTGCTGTTCCTTAGTCTCGCTTAAACTCGAGAACAGCTGAACGGATTTATCTTATCTTAGTCTTGAAATGTTCGTGGAGGTTCAGGGAAGGTATAAAAGCCTAAAAAAATTGATTCATTACGGGGAAAACCATAAAAACAGCCCTTTTCTATTTCCCATACAAACGTTTTTTTTGACATTAGATTTGACAACTAACAAATATGTCAATCATTATGTTCGATTGAAACAGGATAAACCTGATTATTAATGGCCTCTAAGACGGAATAGAGTTCGCCCGGTCAGCTATATATATATTACTAATGATGAGACTAACGCGGACGAAGTTGCGGGCAAAAGCTAGTAAAAAATAAATATCAGCTACAGATTTATCTGCAGAACTATGACCCTAAATTGTTTGCTCTTAATGATGTCATATGGACCATTATCCATACAAGCCACAGTTTAAAAATAAAGCAGAAACCGTCGTCTTAATATAATACTACATTAAAATTTACCATATGTATATAACAGTCTTCATTATACGATGCTAAATATATGATTGCTATATGGTAATAATTGAATGAATTTAAAAGGTAGTAAGAATAATGGGACTTTGTTACCTTAGGTAGCGAAGTGAAAATATCTAAGAAATTATTGAACGCAATAAAATATAAAATTTATAAGGAATACTGCATTCATTAAGATTATCAGGAACTGAACAAGTTATGTGCGGGTTTGAGTGAAAAATAACACATTTCGGAAATAACAATTCAGAATACCATTCGTGGCTATGAATTTTTCATTGCCTATTTGCAAAATTTTGAGAGAAAATTACCGTATAGGATGAAAACCATCGATAGGATAAGATGAATCGAGATTTCACTAATTGAAATGCATTTTTAAATAACTTTAACAAATATGAATCTCTAAATAGACAAAAATTAATGGAGATTTAAAATAAAAATCTTTTTCGTAATAGTAGCCAACAAAGTGTTACCATATTATATCCAAACATTTTCCACATGTAACCACAAAGAGTATGTTGACCCCATCAAATAAAATCGATGGTGTTTGGCCAGTCATCTCTAGTGATCGCATTTAGTGCCAAGAAAGATAAACCCATATACATATATGGGTCAACTTAAACACCATACAATATATTCATTACTAATATTTATATTATCTTAATATTGACGTCACTGTTGTCTGTATGTAGATAAAACATAAGTAATATATTTGCATTCCACATGTGGCGAGAAGAAATAATATTTTGCGACACTTCTAAGAATCAGTATAGACTATAGAATAGCGAAGACAAGTCTCCGTAGGGAGAGTCGATACTCACAGTAGTAAATAAAAATTATTACCCGGTCCCGCTGACATAGATATACAGGTAGAAAAAGGCAGCAATATTAAACCACACAATTTTCTATACAGCGTAGCAAATATTTAACCAAAAATTTTTCTGTTACATAGCTAACCAGTAACCACATACCATCCGAAATTCCTGCTTATTTCGACACCAATAAAATTCATGAGATTTAGGAACGTAAATAAATATAAATAAAATAATAAAAATGTATCAAATACATTGTCATAAATTTTTAATATGCTTCTGATTTATCACTTTTTAAAACATCCCTTTAATATAAATGTTCTAACTGGATTCAATAACAAAAGGTTCTAGGCTGATGTTAGTATTTTAGTATTTGCGATGATTCAGGTCACTCGGAGCGCTTTTTATACAATACGCTATGAGATAAAAATAAATAAAGAGACAATAGTCGCGTAGACATAAGGTTTGTACTCGAAACGGTTATAGATAGTGGGGCAGAAATTATGTTTTAATCAAGAAATAAACAATAAAATAATATGCCGAAATCGGTTAAGATTTCATACGACTTTCATTTTATTTTAATATAACTAGAAGGTTCAATAGCGAAACTTAAACATAATGTTTGCTTTAGGAATAAAAATCTGTCCTTTTATAAGTATAAAAGTGGATTAAATTAATTTTAACTGAGTACATTGTTTTAATGTACAAAGTTTTGAGATCTCAATATACAATAGAGATTAGAAGTGAGTTGATGTCATAATTGTAGTTATTTTAAATAATGCAATAATTCACATTGTTTACAACCGTACGTTTTAAGAGTATTAATTTTAAACTTTACTTCTCCAGAGAAAGCATAAAAGATATCTTTCCTAACGTATGTTGTTTCATATAAACTTACTAAATAAATCCTTAGTCTTTAGTAAAGTCCTATTTTATCTCTAAATTATGGAAGCTGCACATTTGAAAAGCCTCATACGTGAGTTAGTTAATAGTTGCTCAAGCATAATAAGCTACAGCTAGGATTAAATGATAATACCAAGAGGAAGTCGGCATTTGTTACTTCCTCATCATATTAAAAATATTTTTTTTATTATAATGATTGAGTTATGGAAATTTAACAGATAAACTCAAATGAAATGGTAATATAAAAATATATATTTTGTTTACTTGGATTCTGATTCGATCCTTGCGGGATGCTTGATACAAAAAGTTTAACGCAATAATTTAAATAGTTTTTTCATGTATATTCGCATTCGCATAAAATGTACATTTGGAAAATACATAATTTTCGCTTTGATAATATTTATTGTATGGCCGAAGTTGAAATATAAACCATTATTTTCGTTAGATCGAAAGTTCAGTGACCTTCAGAGTTTCAGCTACGTTCTCTTTGATAAACGTGAAAAAATGTTCGTATAATTCTGAAAGCAAAACAAATGTTATATAATTTCTTTAATAACATTTGACTCTTTTTATTATCTTTATATTAAAGTTCATAAATTATTCTGTATTATATTTAATTCAGACTTAAAATATACGAATTAAATTATGATAACTTTCAGTTTAATTCGTTTGGTAAATAACATACATCATTTATGTCGAATTTGAATCATTTATATATTCAAATGATATTTCTCACTTATATTTATATTCAGTTTAAACTCAACGAACCGTCAATCGAATGTTTCATGTTTAATCAAACAAAATAATGAAATAAACCATCAAAGGGTCTAATTTATTTGTATATACTTAAAATACAACTCAAATATTTTATCAGTTAAATGTGAGACATATGAAATATTGTTACGGTAAAAACAAATATAATTCTATACACATAGAGAATGGCGGAACATAGCGAATCGAAAAAATAGGTCCATTCAAACAGTAAATAAACTCTAAAACAACTTTGAATCAATAAAAAGTAATTATTAAACATAACTGAAATTCAGGCGACGAGCATTCGAGTAAAAGTAAGTATTAAAAACTGCTTATAAGTTTATTTAACTGGGTCTCATAGTGGAATCTTACAAAATTTAACTTCACTAAGACCGAGGCGCCCTAAGTTTATAACTATAACAAGTTGTGATCGGAATATTTTGTTGGAACTTACTTTGAAATTTCATCGCAACCGATCGATATTTTATTAATAGTTTTGTTTATAAACCTTACGTAACACTTTATTAGATAGAAATTCTTTATTTTCAGGACATTTCTAGACATTCAAACCAGGAAACAAATGCGGTCCATTTCACAATATATTACTTATTATCTGTATATGTAAAACCAATTTTTTGTGACCCTTGCGAAAATTAGGACCTAGATTAACCAATTTTTTGTGACCCTTGTGAATAATACGAAGAAAACATAATTATGTTTAGTCGAAGTTGCCATCGTCACAGTGCATACACAGCGTTAACAGTTTTTCATTAATAAATCCGAACACTTTATAGTATTAACGTAACTGATTGAATGAGAAACGGGAAATGCTTTGTATGTAGCGATGCAAACTTGGACTATGCATACTGATTAGTATCATGGCAGGGAGGATACTTGGTTGTGGCAGTTTTATTTATTGAACAATACTTCTCTGGTTGGTGCCTATTCGTTCTAGACAGGTCAAATAGGAGCATCTGCTTCACAACTAGGCTCTAACAACTCTATCACAATTACCTTTCTTTGTACTCGAACCCAACTAATTGACTTTCAAACTACGTTATCCTAAACCGAATAGTTTTATCTTCGTCGTAGTAATTTTGAAATATCAGTAAAGTTCGTTAACCTATAAACATAATCGGTACAAATAGTTGATGGTACGAAGGGCGAAATTGGAGGTGATAACTGTGCTTTTTGCTCTCATTTAACAAGGATACAAAGGAAATATAACATTTCCTATTTCTTAATAGAAATAGTAATATAGGAGTTAGAGAAATTAGGTAATCAGAAGGAAATTAGACTTGATGTATTGAAAAATATTGATGATAATAACAGCCAAATAATTTAAAGGATTAATTTCTCTCTCAGTATATATTAATCCCAACACGACTGCATGAATTAATATTCCATTATTTTATAGAATCATATTCATCCGACATCGCTCTTGTTTAAAACGAGGTAATAAATTAAGACACATCAATAAAGAACAAACACTACAACAAAAGGTCTATATGTATATATGTAATTGTCTTATCAAATATGATGCCGTACGCCTACATTGTTGCGCCAGAGTAGAGTGCCCCGTACAACGTATTTTAACCCAATTACCCTGGAGCTTATTAAACCAGCTTCCGTTTATAATGTAGATAGTTAGTCTGATGGGAATTTTGCAGCTTATTTAATAGTTGCTTATTGCTATAAAGTTACGCAGGCTTTATTAGATTTAATTTTTTTATACATAAACTCGTTTGTATATATAAACGAGATATTATTACTAATATTCTTAATTTAGTCTTCCATGTAATAGGACCTTATTCATTAGTTACTATTAATATGTTCGTTATTAGTGATGAATAACGTTTTTCAAGACCCTCTTATGTTCTATTAAGTAAACTTTATTATATATAACCTTATATACAAATCTCATTTATCGTAAAGCTGTCAAACTCTTGAACTATGAACGTAAAATCAAAGTTATTCAAAGAAGGATTGCGAGTACCGTATAAATTATAAAATCAATTCTATCAAACAGGACGCAACTAAGCGAATTGTAAATAATAAATGAAATTTATTTATTTTTAACTGTTATAAGAATGGAATGAAATTCAAATTGTATCTGTCGTAACGAAATTTGGTCTGTGGATGTCGTGAAAAAAATGTCAGATACAAAATAAATCATTAAAAAGGGATCAAGCTATCCAAACTTTTAATTACGATATTTAGGTATCATTCTCTTTTAGAAGAAAACATTAATATAATGTAGAACGAAATATTTTAAACGAACATTAATATTGCCTTGTGGGAAAAAATATTTATAAAATATCTTAGACTCCTAAATTCATTATCTTCGTACTGGAAGAATTGCTAATAAATTTCTTAAATTTTTAATCTTCAAACATAAATTAAAAAATATTTTTTTTAATTATATTTTCGTCAATTTCTTGTTTCATTATTATTTATTTAGTCCCTCACTGTTTTGTTTTTTTTTTTCAATATTATTGTTATGTACAGTAGTCTTGTGGTCTTGTATTATGTTTCAAAGTATCATTAATGAACTTATGTATGTTCTGTTGGATTACATAACAAAAATGTTATGTCTACATAAACTTTTATAGTACTATACAATGAGCTGATTCATATTTCCATACACAATCTTGAAACAATTTTGTGGTACTGTTATTTTTACACAGGAATAATTGTTGTGATCTAAGTATGAAATTCTTATAACCAAAATTGTTAGAATATAAAATAATGTTAATATTTATATATACAAGAGACAAAAAAATACTCATACATATAAACGATGACTTCCCACTGTGAAAATAATATCTATCGATTCTTTTATAACTATTGATAGCCATATAATTAATAGTAAGATAAAATATTTCTTAGAGCCGAGTCCTATCACCACGATTATGATACTGGTCAGGAAGTATGCACAAGTACGCAATGACTTCAAATCTTTAATATTTTGCTAGTATTTTATAAAATACAAAGGATTCTTAATGAGGTTGCATCCTCATTTTGAAAAAAGAATACTCAGTGTCGAATTCAATGAATCATAGGCATAATCATGACATGTATCACTGACAAAGAAAGGATTCCATGCTTTTCTATTTCCGGAAACATCTTCTATTCCATATTTAAATTAAAACTATCCTAATAAATCAATGTCCACAGATGGCATATGAATCATACACATGTGTCCAATCATAAACATTCATGTTCAAACCATGGCTGCTTGTGTAAATAAAAATGTTATTTATTTTTACACTTAAGTACACATATGGTTATGACTGATATGTTAGTTTATTAATTATAATAAGGCAAAATTACTACATAACAAATTTTTTCATACATACAATCACATAGCTAATGTGTCAATAAAGTTATGATTATTAGTTATAAATTCATAATAATATGTATTAAAAATTTGTTCAAAAGGAAACTCACTTAAGATTAGGTAAGTAAATATTGAGGTTTGTTTGCTGAATATGACATAGAAACTGTAGGAAGGATCATTCATGTGAATAGAAATATTAAGAAAGCTTAAAAATATATATTTTTATAAATTCACTAGAAAAAGTAAATGAATTTTGAATGTTATATAAAAAGTCCAGACATTTTCTCGTTATTAGGATAAACCAAAATAATAATTTGTCAGTTCGAGTTTTTATTCAAAAATATATTTTCAATAATGTTTAGTTTTATTTGGCTAGTGAAGTAATTTGTAAGTTGGTTAGTGAAGTAATACGTTCGTCGAATATGAAAATATATAATAGAATTAAAACATGTTCTTATTTTAAAATTCCTTTATTGATAACCGTTATGACTTCTTTTTAAATTAAGAATGGTAATACGTGAACATCAAAAAACTAATCATCTGGCACTAACCTACGATGAAAAGGTCACATACAAGTTCACTGAGATTGTATTTATATGATACATCCAGACTTATTATATGGTTGAACATAAACTGCAATTAATCTTAATTTTTCTCAAAAACTTTTACTCATAAATCATGCCTTAAATACACTAAAAACATACAAAATACATACCTTTATAAGTCCACAGAAGATATAAAGTTAGTTTTAAGTCCAGTGACGTGAAACATTATTACACTAAACGAACACAATTCACAGGTTCCACCAGCACATAATGTTTTATAGATTTTAATGAATCCTCACCCGCGCAAACGAAAATCACTTACTTATTGACATAAACACAAACTCAGCGTCCGCCATATGCAGGTACGTTCCGCACATACGTGATTTAGAAGTATTTGCTATACTCGATCAAAACGTTCCCGAGACACGACTGACTTTTGGTTTGAAAGCTGTCATTTTACATAAAACAAGAAGAATAATTCAAAATATTGAGGCTTTTAGTGCGTACATTTGTTAATATTAAACTTCTACAAGTATTTTCAGTGGATATTTCTATTTTCTTATTTTTTAAGCCAGCCAGAGACTTTAAGAGCAATGATAAGATTTAGCAACAAACTACATTCGGAACGTTCCTTAATTTGTAGCTAACTTCAGATCATCGTAACTAAAGCAACTTCACTGCGTTTCAATCGCGACGAGCTTTGATTTCGATTTACGGAGGAGTGTGGATGCATGAGTAAAAGAGATGGACAATAATGTATTTTTTAAGTCAACGTCCTCTGTGAAGATACTGCCTAAACTAGGCTATCATTTTATTAAGCTGTGGCTTTTTCGTAGCAATTTCGTAACCGCTAATAAAATAATTTATTAATTTTTATTCATTACAATAAATTATATGATTATTTTTTTACTAATAACTTCTATTTGATACTGAAAACATGTGTAAAAGAAAATAGATAAAAAATCGTTTTATTTTTTATTTCTTTTCCTATATGTTCAAATTTTCCAATTGTAATAAACAACGCTTTTAAAATAGATTGGGGTACAGGCAATTCATTTTGGCTTAATATTTCAAGTCAATAATAATCTTTCTGTAACTCTTGACCTGATACATTTTTAATAACGTCGTTTTCGTAGGTTTCAAAATCGCTGCACTGCACCTACAGCTTTTGTTCTGTATTGTTTCATAGTTGTCTTTTATTTTTAGCATCCTTTATTGTATCAACTTATTAACTGATTTTAAAATGGTAAACATTCCATATGTTATGTCAATCTCGAATTTAACGTCTAGTACTAAACACATTTAGCTAGTCTTCATTAGTTTTTCTACATTTTATCTTTTGTCAAATGTAAATGTATGCACTCCTACATATTATCTTGCTACCTGAGGTGTAGGAAGATTTCCCTAAAACCGAATTGCATACAACTCTTGAAATCCATTTGTTAGCGAACCCCGTTATTGTTCGTTTAAAGTGCCGTGGGGAAATACGCGGGCATCACCCTAACTTACCGCTCCTGCAAATCGTAAGCTTTCCGCTAGTGCAGGGGCTGAAATAACAACACAATAACATAAAAAGATGCTTTAATGAAAAATTTATCATTTTTTATTACTTCAGTACTTCAAATTAACGTCGTCAATAGCGAGCGTCCACTCAATGGATGTTTAACAGCTAGCTGAGTTCATTACATTCAGAATCCATACTAACCAGGATATCGAGCTGCATTCAATAGACAGACAATAGTTGTTCAGTCTCACGTGAGCCCTGACATTGGATAGAATCATAATGGCGTATTATATTCCATCACTATACCTCTATACCACCTAATAATTTATATACTATATAGATTATTAACACTGTACATATAATATGTCTAATGTATTACTTTAATTTTCAATATTGAAATTTCAAACTGATTTCCCACAAGTTCGAATCAGTGCGTACTTTCAAAGCAGTCTAAACTTTCTAATATTAACATTTAAATACACTTATAAAAGCGATTCTCGTCTATTTAACATTAACAAAGAAGCTTTTAATATCTAATTTTATATTTAAAATATACATTATTTATAGTTATTTTACTGCTACTAGTCTTGTTATAACTAGGCATATAATATTCATAATTATATTCTTTTGTTTATTTTTCAAGATATGTCAAAATTGTCGCCATATGAATGTCATATAAGACAATATATTCCATAGATATTTCTGTGATCAATCAAATTAAAAGTTTACCAAAGACCTTAGAAGGGCAGTAAGTAATTTCAGTGTCGTCTTCTATAAGTCAAATTCAAATTGATCTTGTTAGTAACCACTCTGTAATTGGCTCTCTAACGCAGGTTTTGTCACCCACTTTGAAGGTTGCTGTTAGGTCAACTGTCACCCAACTTTATTCAAGGGTCGCCCATCAAATTGAGGGTTCATTTACATATTCTGGTATAAATATATATAATATTTAGGTAATTTGTCCGTTTATTTCTTAATATAATTATATAGGATCTAGTTTAATGTTAATTAGGCAGAAATATTGATGAATTAATGTACAATAAATGAAACATAAAAAAAACATGCTTTGTATCATAATGATAGGTTTTACGTGTGTTTTTATTAATTTGATAATGTATTTACATGAAAAGTGAAATGTAACAGGAACTAATATCAATTTTAAACACAATTGAATATGTCTGTAGCATATGAGTCGCTGTCCCCGAGCGTGGCTCTTCATAATTGCGTTTGAAGTCTCCGATATTGCAGCCATGTATATGTCGTTTAATCAATATCCTTCCGCTGGAAAATTAAAATGGCTTTTAATGGAATAATAATAAGATTTATAGAAACCAAAGCTATTGTTTGTTATTGAAAAAACAATTGAAAATGTTTGTATTGGTTAATAAACTGTTATCTTCACTGACGGTCAGTTCCACAGATCTTTTTATTTGGTTTTTAACATTAGGAAGACAAAATTAATTAATTAATTATGAAAAAAACAGTAGATTAATTTAGACAATATTGATGTTAAAGTCCTAAAATTTTGAAGTGTCCTTTCTTTATAGGTTTTAACGAGAAATCGCTATCAAAATACTGAAGCTAAAAGAAAATATATTAAAGACTTTGTTTTATTTCGTATACAAAAAAAGTATTCGACATAAGTATAATGCCGTCTGGATCCCTAGTCTGTCTGTGTGCAGACTATATCCAGTCTGCGTTTATAAGGGAGTGCTCTTAAAGGGTGTTCCACAAGTTTGTATTAACGTGCGAAGGATAAATAGTTTGCTCAAAGAATAAACATCACCAGTTTATACACACCTTAATACTGAAAAGAATCTATTTAAATTAGCGTTGTCTTAAGTGCTACTCGTACCTGCTCTAAGTTAAGGCCTTTTTTGTACTGAAAATATATAGTATATATTTTATTGTTTTTACTTGTAAGTCCCTTCAATATGTTGTTGCCAACAGGCAATTAGTATTTCAGGCTCATTTAACAGTAGTTAATTAAGTTATGTTCACTACAAACAATATATTATTAATATAAAAGTATTAAATCTCGGGCATTTTTGTATTATCTAGAACTTTTGGTAGTAATAGCGTATTAAATAGCGTAAAACTACAATTTAATACAAAGGCAATCGATGTCAATACTCCGTAACAAAATTTTTCATTGTCAATGAACAAGTAAACGTAGACAGTTTTCACTATTTCATTCGTTAAAAAGTTGCCCATTATAGTATTTTCTATAAGTAAAATTGCTTTACTTCATGTTTATTTTACTGAATATTAATTTGAGTGATAAAGAATATTATGTACTGTATATATCGTCAATGTATATAGGTAAATGTGGAACTGCTTAAAGCTCTATGTTCGGTATGACGATGCAAATACTCGCAAAGGGTAGTCTAGGGTATATAATAAATTACAGGTACATACGAAAGTACTTATACGAGCACGACTAAAATATTCCGACGCTCAAACTATGCGTCTCATGTAAATATGGAAGCAGAAAGTATTTGAATGGCATTGCATTTGTCGAGGAACCTTTTAAGATTACCGCTGTGTTCGTTTTAGTGGGAAATGGAGCGTGGCTAGATACTGTCGAAGCTGTAAAATTATTGAAAAATATTTTAACCTTTTACGTAAGAGGATCACGTCTGTTGCTATTCGGAAATACTCATTGCAATGTTTAAACAGCAAAATAACGAATATACCATTTTTCCTATTTAGGTACAGCAAATTAATTATAAAAATAGGTGTGAAAAAAATTATTTACGTACTTGTGAAAATAAAATATATAACTCTACAAAACAGTGTAAAGAATATAGTAAATACAGACATATAATTTATTCAAACATATTTTAAGCAAAAAAATCAGAAAAATATAAACCGTACCTAATTAAGGTTCGCATTTCAGAGATAAAGTTGATGAAAAACTTGAAAGAATCCTTATTATATGTCACGAGAAGGTCTCTAATCGATATTCATGACCCGACAAGGATCTTACTTTATATAGAAATTATATTTTAATGATATTTTATAATTAAATGTTGTAGCTAACTTATCATATAGTTGCCTGCGCTAGGTATTACTTCAGATAGGCTTTAAATCCCGTTACGATGTAACACGATGACCCTAGCCCCTAGGAAACCTAGTTTAAACCTAGTTTAAAGTTATTATATTTCAATATGTAGTTAGTAAACTTATTTGGATGTTTAGTATACACTATTCCTAGTGTTATACACGATTATGGACGGTCAAATTTATCAAACAATATGTATGTATTTGTAACAAAATAATAAGTATGAATAGAGTGCAAAACCTTTGCATTTATTAAGTAAATAAATATTGAATTATTTATCTTATAATTTTTATTGGAAATTTCTTATAAAGTCTATTAACATATAAAAAAAATATCACAAACGTCACTTTACATCCTTAGTCCTAATAAATAAAGACGAACTCTTTTACTCAACCATATAATTAAACTATTAATATTTCATACACTTAATAAAACAATGTTTTAATATTATTATAAATGAACTAATAATTTTATGCTATATATTAATTAAAAACCTTTAAAGTCACCGAAGCGTCAGTCATTTAGATTATTTCGGCTGTTCCGCGACTTCCGAAAAATTCTGATCGACTGAATTAGTGAGTCAATGATATAAAAACGATTTCTAAGCATTTAAAGGAATCCTCAATAATCTTTTAATCTTCGGTTTATATCGACGCTCGCCTTAATCCAGATGCCAATTAGTTCATAAACCACTTATACAAATCCATGTCAGCGTTTAAAATGTTTGTATATTTCATTATTAAATCCACTAAATATACGATGCATAACTATTTATTCACCTGACTTATGTAATTAAATATCAACAACAACGAATAAAGCTCTTTATTAATCTGAAATATGGAATACAATATTTATTTATAGTAACAATATTTTGCTATTATAGGAAAACTTTGTAGAAATATCAAATAACTTTCACGAAGACTGAAAAAATTCTATTCATACTTGCCTTATTTTAGTTCTCTAGTAATTAGAATAAATAGACTTCAGCCGTATTTGGGCTTTACGTATAAAATCTCAATCCCTCTTCATACTGAAATTCTGCACATAGTCCCTTTCAGAATCGTATTTAGTTCTGTGAGTGAGAGCAAATCTCAAAGTCCATTAACTACTATATTTGGTCAGAATAAAAATAATCTAATCTTGTCTGGTTTTATTAAAAAATAAAGTATTAAAAAATGAAGTTTTTTGTAATACATTTCAACGGTACATTTACCAAGAATCGCCACTCTGAAGCCGACGCGTGGGGTGGCTAGAAACTTTTATTACTCATGCATGTCCCAGACGGCACTTAATGGCTGTATCAATCTTTGTCTTGGCTATGACGTATTGTATTAGAAGCGAAAAAGTAATGCAGTGAATTACTTATAATTACAGTAACAAAAACTTAAGGTACTAACATTTTTTTTAAGGTTTGTCAGTAGCATTTGCTTGTGTCATTCGCAAATTTAAAAGTTCGATATTTCAGATGTATATCGCATTTGTTGGTATGTATTCTACATATATAAACAGGTGTTTCACATTGAGAAAGGCCTTACATATGAGGGATCATTTTCCATTAAAATCCGTCCAGATGTCCCAGAGATTATACAAGATATGTTTATCTTCTATAATCTGTTCCCGTTGGAAGGCTGACAGATACCCAAAAATTTTGACAAAGTATATAACCATATACATATAACATCTAATTACTCTTTTATTAGAAAGTATACAAAAAATAAAAATTGTTTTAATTTTTTTTATAATAAACCTATTTTGTTGTAAGCTTCTATTTAACAAGTGTTTTTTTTATTATTATTTTCATAGGTGGAATAACTACACTTAATTTTATGTACGAAATTTATACATTTCTGAAAACATGACAAATGAATAGTTAAGCATAATAAATAAATATGACATGTGTATTTAAAAGTAATACTTTAAACATGAATACGAATTTTAGACAGCTGAAATAAAATTACAAAATAAAATTTCCAATGTCGTTGTTATACAGCCACGTCATGTTTCCGATTGTCACATTTCCCGCCCAATACTGCCATTTATTACTCACACTTATGTCTTGCTTATTTTCAGACATAACAGACCAAATTCATTTTAATGAAAATAGTGTCCGTTGAAGATTTATATTGAAAGAATTTTTAGAATTCCCAACATAATCGTCAATGTATTCTAAAGCTTGTGAAGTGACAGGTTTCGTTGTTCTTGTCAGTTCATACTGGAGTAAGGATGCGCTCGGGAATTGATTCAGGACAAGTATGATGGAACGATGCAGACATGTTTCACCGAAGTATTCACTGGTTTAGTGACGTCACGAGCTTATACGAAGCGAATGTACCGCCGACAATTTTAATATACCTTTACTAAGGAATGTGTGAATATTAAACTTCTTTGAACATTGTTATTTATAAGTACTTAATTTTAATACATGCTCAAACAAGATTTAATTCAAAAGTAATAGTTATGTTTTCTTATAAATCAACATGAAATATTTTTCCAAATTCTTTCAGTTCCTTTTGTAAACTAAGAGATAGAATTCTGTTCAATAAAAAAGTAATAAAAGCCGATCCTTATTTTAACGTTCCCTGTATCCGATACAATCTTCAGCTCCTAGTTTTTATTGAATCTCGTAATTTATTTCGTCTTCGGTTTCCTTACACTTTTTTATAACTAAAATAATTTATGAGAATTTATATTAAATAATTTAAATATTTCATTTGAACATAGTTTAATGAAAATCTTCTAGAATATATTTATGCTATATACAGATTCAAATACATACAATATTTAACAATTTAATAAATATTGCTAAATAAAGATAACATAATAAAAAAAAAACATTTTAATATTTAACAATTATTAAATAAAGACATGTTTTAAGAATCATTAAAGTAAATTTGAATTGAATTATCATTCGTGTTATCCAAACTGAATTGTGCTTAATGGAATAAGGGGTTTTAGACGCGTGTCTGGTGAAAATTACATGAATCAAATAAATTCATATTAAAAGGAAATTAAACGAATCATAGCAGTAAAACTCATACTGTTTCTATTAAAACCAAGATCCGGAAGACAGGAGAATAATTTATTCCACATACCGTATGGGTAGTCTATTAGGTGATTTATTTAGGAATATTATATACTTTCTTATACGAAAGAATCATAATATAATTCACCCCACGGTTCAATACAGACCGTCTTCGAGATTTATTCGTACAATTTGCGAAATGAAATCCAATTCCCAATGAATTTTATCGATAAAACATTCAAATTAAATATCAGTAATGACCTCAAAATGTAATAAAAAAGAGAAGCCCTAATCATTCCGACAATAACACCGTCAATTCATTTCGTCGTCGTCCTTTTAAATTACACGTCAAATGGTTGGATATCTAGAAATTTTCTTGGATAATTTCCTCGGACGGCCTCCCCCGACCCCGGTGACAAGAGTATCCAAATGTCATTATAAGTTTAAGTAGAACTCTCAGAGTTCCGAGCCGAGGGCTGTTTTCAAGTTTAATGTTTGTTAAAACTTATATATTATATGTTATAATAACTGTCAACCAGTATAATGTGACCTCACTAAGAGATGCATCGCCACAAATATATATGCGGCGTGTGCTAGTTTTTATAATATTAAATAATTTTATAGTAAGCATTTCATAAAGTACCTATTTCTGTTTGAAGGAAATATATATTGTATGAAACATATTATATTTCATAAAGTATAAAATCATCATATTTAGATTATATTTAGTAGGCAGGTAGTGTTGATATATAAGTACATTTTTAATAGCCGAAATGCAAAGAGGGGTATCATAAGTTTGACCTCAATGTGTGCGTATGTAGCTCTTAAATTTTGGACAATCAAAACCGATTTTGATACCTTTTTTCACTAAAAGCTACATTCCTTGGGCATTTTAGAATGTGATTATTATATTTCTTACCTCACGTATGCTATAATAATAGTTTTTTTTATTAACTTATATATAAAGTTTATAAACTGCTTTAAAATCAGCTCCGCAGAACATTGTAGTTTACATTCTGTATTTTCTTCATGACATAACGTAGGCGGTATCCTCATTGTTAATTGAAATTTATATAAAACACGAACTCCGCTGAACATTGCCTTAATCGTCTACAATTTGTAAATGGTTCGCGGTTTCAAAGCTAAATTCAGGTTTTGAGAAGAGCTCTAGCGTATTACAGTCCACTCTTATTTTTAGTTACACATAAAGCAATCAAAGTGCTCATTACTTGTAGAACATTATTACTTTTATATAAGATAGCGTTTTTTAAGGGAAAAAATTTGTTCGTATTTTCTAATTGGTAATGTATATTTATAAATTCTTTGGTCTAATCGAATATATATCCAAAATCTTATATTTGGAACAACAGTCTAAATGATCATTGGGTTAAAGCGAGTTGAAGAAATAGCACAATTTGAGAGATAAAAGAGCCAGTAAAAATGCCAAGGTGGATCCATTATGGTCGTCAGCGGCCTACAACAGAGATAGAATAATGAAAATGAAATGGAAAGTTCAAGTTCAGGCAAAACAAATCTCCAACCTCTATTTATACCATTTATATGGAAATTATATAAAAGTAATATGCAACTACATTTTCATAGAAGTATTTTTATATTTTAATGTTCATAAAAGTTGTTGATGCTTCTAACAGAAGTGGACGGGATTAATGAAACAAAACGAGATCACTTTTTAATTACAAGCAGACATAAGTTGCGGTTCGCTCAGCTGAAGGGACAAGAAAACTTAGTTTTGCATACATACCCATTCGGATTGTTACATTTATTTATATATAATAAACTCAACCAAAGGCACTGTTATTCACAGTGATATTTTTCATTAGTTCTCTGCTTTGTTTTAAAAAGTGACCTACATTCTGTTGAATTAATGGAGAAAGGTTACAACTGAAACTACAGATATGCAGATTCGATGTAACTACTTTTGTTCTGTACCTCTTATGACGTCATCAACCGGTCGGAAAAGCGTGACGTATTAGTTGTAAAAATTTAAATAGTTGTTTGACTTTAAACTAACAAAAAATTAAACAAAGAGTTGTTCACTGAATAGTAATCTGGGTCACATGTGGATACAATCCTTTTTTAATTAGGACTCTACAGTTATCATGTTCATGACTTATTTTCATAAAGATATTTGAATCTATTTTCAATCGAAAAAGTGTTTTCCTTTTTTATTTAACTTTGTCACATCCACATGTAAGAAAGCATATAAAGAAGGTTCCATTCAGATTTCATAATTGTTTAAATCTAAAAATATGGATTTCTTTGAATTACATTATTTTATTACATGATAAAAAATATGTATTCTAAGTAATCAAGTATTTTTTACAATTTATCTTTAGTAAAATAAGATAACCAATTATTTTTCCTTTACTAATTCTTTATTAGCTTGTAAAAAAGAAAAATTATTACTTTTCATTGAATTTAATGAAAAAAAATGGATTAACAATACACGTCTTCAAGTTCTTAATTTCAAAGATTCTTTTATTCTTAATCGCCTCGGGGATAAGAGAAACAAATTCTCCAAATATTAAGTCCGTTAAAAAAATTTAAGTATTTCTCATTTACATCACAGTCAGAGAATTATTGCTTGGTTAAAAATTATATTTTATAATTTAAATGAATATAACTTTTATAATGCTGCTTTATAAAATCAATGATGATATTCAATCTATTAAATGAAAGAAGCTGTTTGTCATAGGAGAATCCATAAATTTGTCTTATACCACGTGCCAAGTAACCAAGATAATTGGTTTTGGACGGTGTCGGCCCGACACAAACATATGCTGCATTGGTTTAATAGTTTATTAAATTATATAGCTCACTTCACTACTATAGAGTAATATGAACTTATATTAAAGATATTGCTATATAGAATTTTATATATATTACTACTGTACACTTAATATATTTGACCCGAAAACTAAGTGAGCCCGTTTAAGTTGGTTGGAAATTTATAGTTTATCACACAAGCAACTTGGGTGGTTTATACAAGACTCGTGACCTGGCCTGGCACTTAACACGAAATTGCTAAACTTAGTTTATCTTACAGCCTAGATAAATCTTGATCAAATGACATAAAGCGTAATTAGCCTAGTCAAATAGTTAAAATAACATTATTATTAAATAAATTGCTTTTATTGTTAAATGTTAATTGTTGTATATTATTTTAATTATAGAATGGAATAGAACAAGAGCAGTTTCACAAATATTCTATGTAAGAACCCACAGGAATCTCACAGTAATATAAGGCGCCAGAAAGACGGATTCCACACAAAAACGAAAAGATCAAATAAAGTCAGCGTTTTATTTGATCTTTTCGCTTTTGTTTCTCTATAAATTATAAAATGAAAAAAATGATGAATGCATCAGTGAACAAGAAATGAAAATTAAGAGACTATGTTATATATATATTAGTTTTTACTTGCGATTTTATTTGGTAAAATTAAAAACCAAAAAAAAAATCTTTTAAACTCCGAATTCGCCCCACCTCCCACTACCTGATGCTAAAGCTTAATTTTGATAATAAAGCTTAATTTTTTGGATCGGGATATTAGTAGCCTGAGTTACTCCTTATTACATCTGCTCCTACATCTAAAAGTTCTGACAAAATTGGTCCAACAAACCGAAACAAACAGATCAACAGACAGACAAAAATTGTGAAATGTGATATTTTTAATGTTTTTTTTCTATTTTTTAGACATTCACATCTCGTCTGCCCGAGATCACGGTTGCTGCAAAGTAACCGAAACGTCAGGATTATATAGTTTTTAAGATAATAAAATACGCCTAGTAATCTAAAAAATATTATTTACTTTCATTTTTGTTTATGGTCTTTGTTAAAATACTTCAAGGTGACGAAGCAGCCACATTTGATGATATTATTATTCAATAGTTTATTTAGGTCAGGTTTTAATACGTATTTGAAATAGTCAAAGGTGATATTTGAAAAAGTAATGAGATTTACGTGAGTTGTGACATTGAACACAAAGATCCAATTTCAAATATTCTTTTGATTTTATATTTAAATAAAAAAAATCACAAAACTAGATTTGTGTTTCAAATAAATCAGATTACTAACTATAATTAAACGAAGACAATAAACTCTATAGTTGTATGTGGGATATAATTTCATTATTGACATTGCGATGTTGATAGAAACTGTACAAGTGAGTATAAAATTTTTATAAAATTATATGGAATATTTTATTCGTTCTTGTATTATTTATAAAGACTTGTAGCTGTCGTTTTGTACATTCATAGCACGATTTGTCTGTAACTTGGAGTTAGCTGCGATCTTGTAGGGATCGTTGTGATCTTGTTGACTTGGTTGTGGAAACGGTATTGACAAAAATATTACATACAAGACATTACAAATATTAAAGACTAGCTATACTCGCGACTTCGTCGGGAGGGATAATACATTCAAAATTATGTTAAGGTAAATAAAATTTCTGAAATCAAAGTGATCTATATTGCTCTTTTGAGCTACCTACCGTGGATAGTCCGGTATAAAATTCAGTTTTTTCAAATATTAGCGAATACAAAGAAACAGACAAAATAATTTTCAAATAGTGGACCGTGTATACTTACAAATTTATTATAACAGTTATTTTAATTTTACTTACCGATACTCCAGTTTTGTTCATTTGTATTGATTTTAAATTGACATAATCTGTTTATAGATACAAAATATATATTTATATTGCTGACTCTACTACCGTCATAAACAAAATTCAGTGGAACATGGAATATAATCGATTATTATTATTCTGTTTAACTAAAAATTGGTTTGATTTTATTTTGCGTACGTATTACATATAATATAAATCATAATTTGAATACGATAATTTCAGGATGTAAGGGGTGAAGTAAACAAATTGTTACCATATTAAACAACCCATTTCTCAAAGGCCATGTCTCACGCTAAGGTCAATGGCATCTAACTAATAATATTAGGCAAACGGGAGAAAATATTTTATTATGAGATCTCTCTTTTGCATCTTTCAAATTACAATATAACTCTTATAAGGAAATAATGAACTGAAGACCCTTAGGCTTTGATACAAAAATATTTTGTGATTTTTACATGAACTTATCCTCCGGAGAGGCTAGTGCAATATACATATATGTACATACTACATATTTAATCACAAAAATATTGCTAATATAATAATAACGATATATAGAATAATTATAGACTTATAAATTTTAGAAATAAAATTATAAATGAAAAATACATAATCATAAGTAATTTCATAGTTGAGTGAAACTTTTACCTAGCCGTTTTCCATAAAATTATGACAAAAACGTAGAGTAATAAATTATACTGGTTAATGTATATATCTGTATTAATTCCATAACTAATTTCATTAAATAAAATAAAATAAAATCAAATATAATTATTTATATATTTTGTAAACGAAGTAAATGTTAGTAACATAAATATTACTTCAACATAAATTTTCTTACAATATTATATTAATATGTAATAATTTTTTAATATCAGTACAAATGAATTGAATTTACTAGTAACACTTGAAAAGAGTTGACATCCTCGTTAAGAGTGTACAAAGGTCTTAAAATGCCGTGTTTCATTATTAAATTTAAAACGTAATAAAAAGTATTTAAATACTCACACACATAATAGTATTTAAGAAATTAAATTACGGAAAAATCTTCCATGTAGCCATGTAGTAGTACAGTATGTAACAAACATACTTGACCAAATAAACATGAAGCTTTACTGTTTTATTAAATTAAACAATTAACCGTCACGCATGTTAGAATGATATAAAAGACTACCACGATGTAAGGACTTCACAAGTGAGAAGCGACAACCGAGTCGGACTACTCACTTCGTCAAACAGTCAGCCAACGTTACATTTAATACAAATGTACAATAAGTGATCACTATCAGAGAGAGTCCAACCATTTTGTTTTTTTAACGGTGCACAAAATGGCGACAAACTTCACAGACGACATCGGCCCCATGGCCTACCCATTAAAAATGTTGGTATTATTATTACGACGTGACGTCCGACTTAAACGAATATAAATTTGTTTTTTAATAGGTTCCTTGCAAAAATTACTTTCAACTGTTTATTGAAACACTTTGAAACTTATCAATAGGCCTTGTATATAATCACGACTTTTAAATTGACTATAATTTAAAAAATCTATATAGAAGAACATGTGTTTTTAACATCAATCATTATTTTCAGGGTATCACAGGAGGTAGTGGAACACATGCTGGGATGGAACATTCCCGAGGAACATCAGGACCTGGTTCACGAACACTGGCGGAACTTCCCAGCTGTCAGCAAATACTGGCACTACGGCCTCGCCTTCATCTACACCCTGTTGATGCTCGCCTCTATGACCGGCAATGGAATCGTTATCTGGATATTTAGCACGTGAGTTCCAATACATCCATATTCCTGCCAAGAATCTAACCTGGAAAGGGATAAAGTGTTATTATATCTTCATATATTATTTATTATAAAAGGTAAAAGATTCTGTAATTCACATATACACAATGTTCCAAAATTATATTGAGATCAAATGTGTAATTATAAATTTATATAAATTTATATGAAATGGAGTCAAATATTCCTGTGACCATTATTACAGCTTATAATTAGTTTATAAAACTCTATGCTAGAGTAAAATTTATTAAAAGAGACTTGAATAATGATATGCAAATGAAAGCTTAGTTCAAATAACATTTTGTTGTGTATTAAATGTGAAGCAAAAACGCTTTGAAATAAAATATTGATTTTGAGTTAAGTTCGCGGAAGAATTTGGTAAATAGAAGTACTGTTGGCTGCTGTCATTGAGTGATTTAATTAAGGTTCTTCTCACTCGATCGACTTGAATTTTATCAAAGAGTTCCAGTAATCATGGATATTCTAAATAAATTTTCTATAAAAATATATTAACATTTGTCCCACAGAAATTCTGAGTTTACGAATCATGACTTTATTTAGAGTAACTATATAAACGCATATAAAATTATTTGTTAACACAAAGAAATATGGTAAATTTTTGCTTTAAAAAGTGTTCTCAACACAAACGCAGTGTTCGTACATCTGTGTAAATCTAAAATGAGTGTCACAAGCAAAAGTTCTCAACCGCCTCGATCGGAGTTCGGAAAACGTTTCCGATGTTCATCGGTACATTTTTCTCCTTCTATTTATCTTCCTTTTATTCCTTATCTGTGCCATTTACGAAAGGGGACTCAATATCATGTATATTTATAGAAATATTATTATTTAATTGATAATTGAATTGAATTTTTGTGTTTTATATTACATTCCTATTCTTTTAAACTACGACGGCTCTTGAAGTTTATTCTCTAAAATCATTTTGTTTCTCGAATTGTGATTAAAAATAGGGTCACAGCGGCACTTTGCAAATGTCAATTACTTGTCGTCACTAAGAGATTTAATGTTATTTCGTGCGTTGATTTAAACTCGATAAAAACAAAATGTATACATAAAAAGGTTAATGGGTATTTTTATTTAAGAAATACAGAAGCTTCGATACAGTATCACTATGAAAGTTCGACTTTATTAGAATTGTTCCACACATTCCGATATCTGGTTCGAAGTTTCTGTTACAACTGCCCAGTGCTCCGATATTTATTGAGTGATAAATAATGTAGTGAACTTGTAATATATATAATAAATTGCGCTTCTATACTACAAGTCCTTTTAGAGCTATGGACAAAACAATAAATAATTTAAATACGAAAATTTTATTAAGATTATATTTGTTTTCAGGTCGAAATCTCTACGCAGTCCGAGTAACATGTTCGTCATCAATCTGGCGATCTTCGACTTCATGATGATGTTCGAGATGCCGTTGCTCGTTTTGAACTCCTTCCACCAGAGACTGCTGGGCTACCAGCTCGGATGTGATATATACGCTGTTCTCGGCTCACTATCTGGAATCGGCGGCGCTATCACCAACGCCGTAATAGCTTTTGACAGATACAAGTAAGCACCTTTTAATTACTTACATATATTACTTAAAATGTCATTATCCATAGATCAAAAAAGCCGAATAAAAATGTCTATATCTTTATATAGAAAAGAAAGTAGTGTTAGTTACATTATTTATAACTTAAGAATGGCTGCACGGGTTTGGCTAAAAATTGGTGGAGACATTGAAAAAGAAAAAAATATAAATTGATCAAATACAAAATCTTCTTATCTACTGTCTGTAAGAGGAATAGAGTTCGCCGGGTCAACTATACATTTTTAATTCTGAAACGACGACATTTTTAATTCTGAGAAGAAGTCACTAGCAAAAACTAGTGTTTCTATATAAATTTATTTGTTCTTATAGGACAATTTCGAGTCCTCTAGACGGTCGGTTGAACCGTACGCAAGCCGCGCTGCTGATTCTGTTCACATGGGTGTGGGCGACTCCCTTCTCCTTCCTACCAGCTTTCAGGGTCTGGGGGAAATATGTACCAGGTTAGATTCATTTATATATATGTTACTCAACTTATAGTTTTAGTAGGCATTATTTCCACTTAAATAGAGAAATTTTCTTGCTATACTATATATGTATGACTACTTCTGTTGTTGTTATTCTAGAGGGTTTCCTAACCACCTGCTCCTTTGACTTCTTGACCGAAGACGAGGACACGCGCGTCTTCGTGATGTGCATCTTCGTATGGAGCTACGTCATCCCCATGTGCTGTATTTGCTACTTCTATTCTAAGCTGTTTAGTGCTGTGAGTATAACTTCACGGTATTAATACCTATACTAATAATAATTAGACTTATTGCGTGTTTATTAAAAGAAAATTTTAACGAAAGGTACATTTCAAATTAGGTCTAATGAATGCAGTAAAAATTTAGATACGACATAGTTTTTCCGATTTACCTTTTTTTTATCGTCAAAAGCGGCATTAAGACATATTTCAAACACTTTTAAGGATAAAGCCATTCATAATTATAACTCTCGTATGAAGAATATTTATCTTAAAGAAATAACATCAAGAGACTTACAATATTAAGTTATGAAGAAAACATTAAAGAAATATAAAATATATTTTTCATGTAGTATAATAATCATAAATCAGAACAAGTAATGACGAGAGTTAAATTTACCAAATCGAGTGTTATCTTACATCGGCACCCTCGACGCTAATAAATATGAACGTCAGAAGACGACCTAATTCCAAGAAAACGGTCAAGTAACTGTCGCTTATACTTTAGCGTCTAAAATATATTAATATTATAAACCAAGTATTAGTAAGTACTTCGTCAAAATAAGAGTAATTTTACTTAGGACTTACTACAGAAATGGCTTTTGAAGATAAAAGCTTAACTTTATTGAACAAAAAAAAATTAAAAAGAAAACAAAGTAATTTCGTTCAGGAACGATTTCCTTCAATTTTTATATACCGATTGATATAAGTGACAGCTTAACGTTGTAGATACGGTCACTATGATTGATAGTTCCCAAAAAAAATATTCTTCGGTTTTTTAAAATGGGGATTTATTTAATAGTCTTCTTCATAACAAATATAAAAGTTTCTCAAAGTAAAAGATAGGACTGATAAAATCAATCCTTGTATAAAATTTAATTAAGAGTCATTTTACTAAACTAATTTAACATTCTCTAAGTCACTGCAAAGTATTAGATTATCAGTTCAATTAAACATTCGTTGATTTAACAATACTTTATACAGAAACTTCAGGTTAAGATAAGGTTTTAAGCTTCATTCACATCAAGTCTGATTATTTTAATTGTGTGATAAATATCTATTTTACATTTAACTTCTGAAAAGGAATATTATAAATACGCCAACTCTATACTTATAGTAAATATCATACAAAGAAACAAATCCTTTAGAAAATCAGCTAGTTGGTTTAGCGATGTTAAAATATTTATTTATTGGTTATATTACTAGCATAAGCAAAATAGGGAAGCACTTAGCCATGAATTTATCAAACCGTATACGTTTCTGAATCGAACGGACGAGGGCGGAATGGATAAAGAATGTTATAAAAAGTAAAAAGTAAAACTCCCGATGGAGGGTTTAAGTGTTTATTTGTTTGTATTGTATACGAGGCTGGAACGTCCATACCGATTTCTGGGGAAATCCCCAAATCCCTGTGTGTCCGACGATTTACAAGAAGGAACCGTAGATCGGAGAAAATATCTTTTATAGTTCTATTTTTCTGATAAATATTTCGTTTTCTAAATATATTTTATAAAACACAATTCCGGAATGTCTTTTTCTGCGTAAGCTCTTTTTTTATTTATGAATCAAGTACAATTTTAATAAATAAATGAATTTGTCTATCGCCTAATTCTAATAATTAGAAAATCTGAAATTAATAATAAATATAATTACTAAGATTCGATTCATAAAACCTTTTGTTTATTCTGAATCTAATTGGTCTTTAAAGTTATGATAGAGAAAAAAAATTATAAAGGTCTTTTTTCTGGAATCAATTCTTCATTTCCACAAAGAATTATCTCATACAAAAGACTTGCGTTAGTAAAAATTACTACTAATCAATCAGACTTATATCTTTAATTTAGCAGTAGTGTAGCAAGTTTAGTGGTAAAAAATATAAGTCTGACAAATCAGTGTTTCTCGATTTACTTTGTTTTTAAATTGCTTGCTTTGTTTGAATAATACAACTAAAGTAGTTGCTATAAATCATAGCTTTTTTCTCTAATTACTCTTAAATTTATCTTTTGCTTCTCAGTCAGCACTGCAAAAGGGAACATAGGCCAATTAATACCATTGATATTGGATCAGAATAAACGGTCATAATATGTTTGTTTCACCACTTCTCAACTATCCCTTCATTAAAAAAGATTATATCATTTCTATATACCAGTCACCTGATGAGATATAAAAATCGTTACTAGACTAGTCCTACTTCGTTTTCTGTTTATAGTATAGCCAGACTAGTGTTCTTGGCTACAGCAGGAGAACATCAAACCTTCAACAAGCTAATTGATGAGACTCACATAGTCCCTATATCAGATTGAAGGTCTACAAAAACGTCTTTCAGTTTAATCTCTGATATACGAAAATATGGCCTAATACTTGAGCTTCAAGTAAGTTGATCCCAATCCACATTCAAAGGAATGAATGAATACTCATATACTCAATATAATCTTCATTCCATTATGAGCAAACCAGCATTTTCAACATAACCTCACCGGAAATTCAATTTCCTTTCCTATTCTTTTGAAAGCCTCCTTCCGTAATATACTTTGTCTTAATGTACCACTTTTAAATCAAATGAAATTTATATTTAATTAAAATAACACCGTTAAAATATAACACCGTGTTTTTAATCAGAGAAACTATAGTTAATAAGCTTGTTAAAGTGAAAACAGACAATATTATAAAAATCGTTTTCATACCCCGGTTCAGGTTCCACATAGCAATTAATTTATTTTCAACATCAAAGGGATTCGCGCTCTATTGTGGGAAACGACTCTTATCGTTTTCGAGCACAAAACATTGAATTACAAAGGCTTTATGGGAAATTCACAATTTTATTTCCATCTGCATTTAGTTATTTTTATTAAAGGATAATTAAAATTTTCGCAGGTTCGTCTCCACGAACGCATGCTCAAAGAGCAAGCTAAGAAGATGAATGTAAAATCATTGGCAGCTAATAAAGATGATGCCGGCAAAAGCGTTGAGATTCGAATTGCGAAGGTCGCCTTCACGATATTTTTCCTGTTCATCTGCGCGTGGACGCCATACGCCTTCGTTGCCATGACAGGAGCATTCGGTGACAGGTGATTTAAGCACTTTTGTAATATTTTTAAGACTATTAATTGAATCGTTTGAACCTTGTGACCATTTTTAAATCGTTTGAAATGAAAGTCCATTTTGATTTATCGTTTTATAACTTCAGAATTACATACCTATATCTTAAAATGACAAAACTGTTACTTGGTCAGACCTTTATTAAATCGCAACAGGTCCTAATTTGCATTTGGTAATAAAACTCCTGAAGTATGTGCCTTTAATTAGGATAGTATGCAAATGAGTTTCGAAAATGAAAGCAAAAATCTCCTTTGAGAGCCCTCGCCGACCCACTCAAAGTGCATTCAATCGTTTGGCTCAATTCAGTCGATAAGCTTTTTAAATGACAGTTTCACGGGACGAATACAGCCACTTATGAAGAGTTTTTCACTTTGTTTGGTACTTAATTATAATATTTAATGATACTTTATGACCATTTTTTTCATTAAAGCGTCATATTAAACCCTTATGTTAATTAGGTGTCCAACTTAAAATACATAAAATTCAAAATGTAATGACATACCCTTTCATTCGCCAATACAAATTTGGGTTTAGCATTTAGTTTAAAATTGATAAAAAGAATTATGTGATATTATCTTCGTCATTATTGCAGCGATTAATTTTATTTGTTTAATTTTTCACTGGTGATTAATATTATTTTTTGATTTGATATTCAAAAATAGCTTTACCTATATGTATGTAAGTTTTGTTACATATAAAACAATTTTTACAGAAGCATTCTCACTCCCGTTGCGACGATGATACCAGCCGTATGTGCGAAAGTAGTCTCCTGTCTAGATCCATGGGTGTACGCCATCAACCACCCTAGATATAGGTAAATAAATGAATAAGCTAACTATACCTTTAAAGGAAATAAGGAGGATTTCTTTATATTGTTTATTTTTGCATCAGGGCTGAACTCCAGAAACGTGTGCCCTGGATGGGAGTCCGTGAAGCCGATCCTGACAACACCTCCAACGTCAGCGGAGCCACAGCTCAAACACAGAACCCAGCCGAAGCGTGAACATTCAACCTTACTACCATCACAAAGAGTTCACTTTTCATGAGCAATAACATTCCATGTTATATCTTAGATATTTGTTATTAAATGTATAGTATTTTAAGTATGACTCGGCACTTAAAATGGACTCTGGCTTCTGTATTTTAGGACGTTTTTACATAATGATATCGATCGTTGTTATATTTTAATTTGTTTACTGTTAATACAATTTTATTACTTTCGAAACGATGAATATCTTATGAAATAGCATTCTAATTGAATAATGTCATATTTGTAGCAAAATTAAAAAAAAAATACGAAAAAATATCGGACTGATAACGACGACTTTGGCGACTTTGAATACAAGGGAAAATAAAAAGTGTTTTAAATTATACCTATCTAGTTTTATTTACAACATTTTTTTGATAAACACATTAGCAATTACATTAGTTTTAGGAATTGTAACGTAGAAGAGCCCGTTCACCTCATATTGGGTGGCATTTTGTTACTAATATACTCGTAATATTGAATCGTAATTATTTGATGTCATTACTGGAACAAAGTCTCTAGAATGCTTTTTTTTGTGAACAACATCTTTAAAGTGAAGTAAATAAACTTGAAGAACAAAACAAGGCAAAGCAGCTTATGATGACGTTACCTTTGACGGTATGAAGGTATCACGACATGCTAATGAACCTTCAGACTTGTATAGACGTTTAATGATCACATTTCATTTTAAGAGGCTTTGTTTTGTAACACTCGCAAAAAAGACACCAATTTTTCCTACGCTGTCAGTTTTATTCCTATTTTTATTTTAACAACGATATTTTGTCTAAATTCGTTCTTTGATATATATGTTGCTGAAATGTTAGTGTTATTAACAAAAACCAAATGCGCGGGGAACATATCGAAATATTTTAAAACTGTTCTTAGTTAAAAAAAGATTCAATTATGTTTAAAAAAAAAAAAAACAAACATTAAATGTACCGATATTTAAAAAAATTAGAATTGTTCGTAACTTCAATTAGCGCGATATAAATATAATACAAAGACATTAAAAACTTTTTAATCACAATAAACTTAACACTTTCAACATCACCACAGAAAAAAAAGCAAAGTAGAATTAAAGTTGTTTAACAGAAATGAGAACTTCGGCAAACTCATTAGTTACGTAGTTGGCTAAGCCTTGAGGCTACATAAATACCGCGCTTTGAAGCTTGTTTGTCGTACAACAGTTTCTACGCCACTTATGAATTCCAGTTATGAACCATGACAAAAATAATACACGCGACATTAGAAACTAAGTATGTTTTTAATATACAGGGTGACTGGTGAATTACTATCGATATTTGAGGACGTGATATTTGACGATCATATATGACAAAATAAAAATTAATATAACATAAATATTAATAAACTTCTAAGTAAAGTTAACCAAAAGTTGTGTAATTAATTACGCATCGTGTGAACACCCTACAGATTAGGTATACACACACACTCACACATACGCGGCGGGGGCGTGGTTTTGTATCGGCACGCCGCCACACGCGTCCACACTTGGAACACTTGGAACGTGTCAACACTTTATTTATTTATACGGAAATTTGGTCAAAAATTAAGTACCTATTTTTTTTACATAATTCGAATGAGAATCATGTACCGAGTATGCTCCTTAAATATTGATAGTAATTCACCAGTCACCCTGTATAATAGTTCCAGAATCCCTTAGACTATTTGATTGAAAAAACTTTTTTATTACATATTAATTTCTCCAAACAACAAATAAATCATAGAGTCATTTAAAATATTTTTACATATTGTATTTTATTATTTTGTATGTATGTGTAATCGGTCTTTTGTTTTATATCTTTATGTAAATATGACAAAAGGTGGCAAAGGCGCAGACGATCTTCTTAACGGGAAGTAGTCAATAGTAAGGGTTGCCCAGAGACACTTATAGCATGATAGATGTTTCTGATGCGTTGCCAACCTTGATTTTTGAGGAAGTAGGAAAAGGTGGGAATTGTGAGTGAGCAGGAAAGGGTGGGAACAGGGCAAAGGCAACCGGCTCTCTCACATATCGGACGAAACGCAACCATTTAAGGCTACTTCACGCCGATCTTCTGTAAGAGGGTAGTTCTTCAGCCCATGTTAAAGTAAACCATGTAGTGACCTTGACCACAGTTATGCTCTACCACCCAAAAAAACATGTAAAGCGGAAACACCAAATCTACAAGCTAAAAACACATCGGTAAACATCAATTAAAAATCATCATATAAGACAAGCGTCAAACCAAATTAAATATACGAGGACATAGTTATTTAAACACGTTTTTTTAATAAGCTGTGATCAAATAACTATAAAAACTTTATTTCATATTCTAGGAGGTTCGTTTGATACTGTTACATGATTAAAAGAATTGAAATCATTTCTTAACTGCTTATTAGTAATAGTCAATAATGTTACATCTTGATTTCATCTAACTTATTTGAGAATATTATTATCAATCAGAACTTTATGAGTTATTGTAGATCCATACCCATAAGAACATATAAGGTAAAGTCACCAGTCATGGACAGTACAAGCGATATTTTTAGAGATTTGCTTTGTAACTTCTTCATTTTTCAATATATATTCTTTGGCATTAGAAGGTAAATAAAAAGCTCTTTTTTCAATCAGTATTCCATGTTTAATTTTAGTTTGGTACTCAGTACAATAAAATATTGTAAATAAACTACACTCCTACTTAGACACCATTAATGGACAGATATAATCCAGTATAGGACACCCATTCATGGACATAATCTAAATATGAACAGCCATCAATGGACAGTAATAATGTTTTCAAAATAATAAGGATTTCTGATTCTAAAGTATTTATAAACTGTTTTGTCGTGTTAATTTTCTTTTCTATTGCTGATGTGGAAACAGTTGCACGATTTTGTGAGCTTATTTTGTTCATATCCACATACTCTGGACCAAAGGGAAAAAGCCCACTCTTACGAAATCCGTTTTTTATGGTGTCTGTCGAAATATTTTGTAAAGCTGTCTCAAAATTTGGAGCAAAATGCTCTCTTTTCATTGTTTGATTCGGATTGCCCATTTTCCAAGTCTTCACCTGATTCTGCCATGCTACCTTTAAAGGCCTAAACACCGCAACGTCCATCGGCTGAAGCAGATGAGTCGAGTTCGGGTAGAGATAACTTCAATCATATTATTTTTACAGAAATCTGACAGATGCAGTGTCATGTGTGACCTATGGCCGTCCAAGAATAATATAACTGGTTAATGGTTTAGGTATATTTTGTGAACGGACAGGAATCTAACTTTTTCTCAAATATAATTTTTTGGACACTATCAAGCAATTGTTCTTTGTAGACAGGAAAATGTTTTTCACCCATAAATGTTATCCATTTTACGAGTTTCCTTTCTTCTTCGTAGGTGAGTTCCGTAGTTGGACCTAGATTACAATCAATTCGACTTTTCCCGGTAATTTTATTATGTAATGTTATCCTTGGGACTCCGTATCTTGTAGCTTCAACAGATATTTTCTCCTAAGTGCCATTTCTGGTTGGAAAAAAAGATTTGTTTGTATTAAAAATATGTTGAACCTATTACAGACATCCAGTCATGGACAGAATGTCCATTATTGGATAGACAAAAAATTAATTTCAGTTTTCTAGAGAAACATGAAGATATATTAGTACAGACGTATGATACATGAAAAATAATAAAAATCAGGAAGTTCCCTTTATGGACACTCTGTACATGATTGGGTGTATGTGCTTGAATAATATCCAGTTATGGACACCGGTAATTCAAAGGTTTAAATCACAATGACATTTTGTGTTATATTATAAAATAAATGTACTACTATTGATAAATCACTAAATAATAACAATTTCAACAATGACGATACACCTGACACATAACAAGACGATAACTGTACTTACTCGCAACACGATTCTTCTAATAAATTAAGATTCCCGGCACCAACTGCCGCCGCGCAACAAAAAACCTATATAGCCGCCATCCAAATGGATGTAGGCTGTTAAAAACAGTTGGTATGACCACTACAGTGTTGACTCAACAGACCCGTGTTGTCATTTGAAATAAAATTCAGCGTCTTTGCTTAATTTTGGAGGAAAAGTTAAAAATTGTCCATGACTGGTCCGCGTCCAACATAGGTGCCTTTACCTTAGGTACCTACTTGATATTCTATTTTATTTTTATTATAATTAAACAAAATTAAAAGGAATCGTTCGATAAGTTTTACAAAATGTTATCATTATTAATTTTAATTATCAATGTATAATATTATTTGCAATGATATTTTAATTCATAAATTTATGGATATATTCAAATATCAGCGATAATTTTAAAGGTGACATATAAAGATTGAATAAATGAAAATGAGATATCTATATATCTACAACATTTTATAACGATCTAATGATAGCATAATATTAGTTATTCAAATAATATGTCCACTTATGCTTCCTATCTAGACTGAGCAAGATACCACTCAACTCTCTCGTAAGTACACTTAGCATTAAAGACATTACGTATGCCTAAACAGCTATGTATATAGTGTACGTACTTTATTCCTATGATTTGACAGAATCAAGACAATTTTATTTAAACAATAATATTAAGATCAGAAGTGCGATTTATTAACCTTCATTAAAAAATTTTATGCTATAGTTTCAATCGCACTCGTGGAAAATTTTGCAAATGTCGTTTTATTTATTTGTTGGAATTATAAACTTAAGTATAAGTACTGTATGGGAAAAACACGACGGAGTGTGTCGAAATAAATAAAGGCCTTAATTAATTAAGACTACTTATATTTTTACCAGCACCTACACCAAAAACCCTTTTATTTTTATTTATAAATTATTGTTATTTATAATTTTAAGAATTTATTTTTATTTATAGTTTTAAGAAATTATTTGTCTTCCCAAGGAGAGATTTTATTCATTCAAATTCAATCGGTGTTGTAGACCATACAAATCAATCTTAGAGATTTTAAATTTATTCCACTTATCTCTTAGCAAATATTCTTAAAAATAAAAAACTTATGTTGTGAGTATAGCAAAACTCAGGCACAGGTATTGTTTTAAACGTTTGCTGTGCTTGATAAAAGAGAAATCCTATAGTTTAGTCTTGATGAGAAAATAAATTAACCATGCGCCTTAAGAGCAATATTATAATTGCTTCAGGAACAGCGTTAAAATTTCAGTTCTAGACGACTAAAATATATTATATATGAAAAGTGCATATAAATGGGAATTGAATTCAATTAAAATTATATTACAAATGTACAAGTAATTTGTAAATATAAAAATAATAAATAGAAAATCAAAATACTATATATTTAAAAAAATGTTTATTAAATCCATGATTTGTTGTTCTGTTGCTTTTTATAATATATACAGTTTGAAACACTAAGTACAAGACAATAAATGGAATGTCACATTAACAATAATTCATATTTAATATATCAAGAATCAGATAAGTACATAAAAATTAACTACCTTTAAAAAATGATGTATGTTGTTACAAGGCACAATCTACATATAAAAATTATAATGTTATTGCTTCAACATGACTCCAAACATACATTGTTTTACTAAGATATTAGATTTATAAATAGAGAATTTGAATATATTTTATATGTGATGTCGATTATTGCAGTTGCTTCAATAAATACTTATTACTTGAAAACAATATAAATATACATACAACAAAACTAAAAAAAACAAAGGTTGAGAAAAAAATCTACTTGATTCTTAATAGTGACAAAACATTTCTTAAAAATTACAACTAAAATTATACATTCATACTAACTTATATAAAAAAAATAATTAAATAATCTCTGTTTTAAAACCGTGTAACTGCAACATTTAAATGCCATGTTTAATGGTGTATGGAAAGTTTTCTAAACACTATGAAAAATACATACATAGACATACATATATGTGTATATATTAATTTATATATAAAATATCCAGATAGTTTTTGAAAGTAAAATCCAAAGGTAGTCAAATTATAAATATATCAGTGTAACATTAATATTAAATATATATACAAAGAGGTTTTAATGGAATTAAATAACTTTCAAGATATCATGCACTAAAATTACAAACAAAGAACAAACTTGTATAGTCACAAAACATATGTCCATTGAATCCTTATTATTATAATTTGAAAGATTATTTTTAATAGTATATTCATGTAAATACAAAAAAACGGTTATAATGTATTAAAACTACAAAGTTTCCTAAGTGATTATTATAATTGATTTTACTGGAATTCAACTCTGGAATATATGAGACTTATATTATACATTTCATTCTATACTCTCAAACGCTTTGATAATATTAAAATTTTACTTTCATAAAGAGAAAAAAAAAATACTACTATTACATAAAAATAAAAAAATAGATACAAAACAAAATCACACATCCAATCTTAGGAGAAAACAATATCCAGCCACGAGATACAACACGCCACAATGTTAACTAAGAACGGTGTTTGCGATTTATGCTCTGAATGAACCTCCGACCCCACCACTCCTCTAAGTTGAACGGTCGGAAATTTGCCATCTGTCTCGGCGGTACTTCCTGATAATATCTGGCATCTTCGCTGCCCCTTTCCATCTCACGTGATACCTGAAATATATTTAAATAAATAGAATATACATAAGTTATATATGAAATACACATTTATTATCTATTTACTGGATTTAAACCTAATTTTTTTTGACAATCTCTTATAAGACGAATTAACGATTATAAGGACTTTGCAGTTTATTGCTATCAATTATTAATTTTCGTTAATACAATGTAACAATATTAGACATAAGTCTTATTGGTATCTTATTACTTTTGATAATATACCATAACTGTGATATAATCAACAAAAAGCATTAATTTAGTAGAAATTTGCTCATCAAGCTTGGGTTTAATCTTACAAACCTTGTTCCAAGATTCAAATATATAATTAATGATATCATCTTGTTGATTGTTGTTGTGATTGTTTGTCTGTGCCGGTGGACTCAAACGAGATCCATTGTGATTATTACCATTGTGACGCTTGCCCATGTGAGGCAGTGATCTGGGCCCACTATTCACATAGTTTGATCTGAAATTATTATATTATATATCAGAAAATTGAATTTAAGTATTGTAAAATATTTCGTTTAATTTTATTGATAGTGAAAATATCCCACATAGTCGTTTTATCCAAAATTGTTTATATCTTTCGTACCAATATTATTTCGGCTTTGTTTATGTTAAAGTGATAAGAACTGATAATAACATAAATAAAACAAGACACTTAATTGTTATGCATATTTGTAGCTGAAATAATTTGCCGGTTATTTTAAATCAAATTGTCGACATTTTCAAAATAAATACAATAAGTTTCGAAATAATTTTTGTCCGAATCGGTCGATAGCTAGAACATAATCTAACATTAGTAACTAGGTCATGAGTGAATTGTCAGGTTTCTTAATTGATTAGACGTGCTGTATGATTTGATTACACGTTTCGAAATCTATTTTACCAACTACGTAACACAACGTGTGAAAGTATTGAACGTATAACAAAGCATCTCACCTCATATTGTTCCTCTCCATTTTACTATTAGAAAAACTAAATCACACACAAATCTTCTATTATTTATTTTTTATAATAAGATACACACCTAACCATCTAAATTATACTTATAATTAAATAAAAACTAGAAATAAATGCAATACTATATATTAAAAAGAAAGATAAATACAAGACGCCACATACGACAAGAAAACATCAATTCATTATCTGTCAACATTGTTACAGCTGTACAGCTGCCTCCTAGACTTGATCTTATTGGTCGAAATTATATCTGTGGATGTAATAGACCAATTGCAATCACTGTGGATACATTCTGTGGTCCAATTAAATATGTTACAGACTCTGAATTATTATGTTTATTGATATTTTGATATAAAATAGGAATTTGGCAGATTAATATAAAACGGCTACATTAAATTCAAAGGAGCTGTTTACTTTCATTTATTTAAAACTTAAATAAGTATCAGTTGGGTTAGTAATTTTTTTTAAAAAAATTATGAGTAAAAAATTGTTAATTAAAGATTAATCATGTATATTAAATAAATAGAAAGTAAATCTTAATCAATTATTCGATAAAAAAGTTTTTAATATATTTTATTTTTTTACGCTGTTTGAACAGTTTCAAGAATAAGTATTTTTTTCTTATATTTTATGTAATAATCTAAATTAAAACACGAATTTCTGAGTACATATTTTAACTCCTTATTCATTTAAATTTTGTAGTACTAACTATGATTTAAAGTAAATTAGTAACCTAGATATGTACGACATAGATTAGTCCTCTTGTATCTAACAAACGAATAGACTTATAAAAAATGTCTATGGTTTTGTGGAGCTACAAGTTGTCATTTTAAATTGTATTTATACATTTTTGGCTATCGTAAATAAGATATTTGACATGTTCTTTAAAATAACTAGGAATAATATATAAGAGGAATAAATATTATCGTATCTCTCTTTTATTTTTACTTTTTAAAAATGTCTGAAAAAGTTGGATTTGATGAGTTGCGGCTAAAGTATAAGGTAAGTTATTATAACCTTTTTGAAATCATGTTGTATTCATAAAATACATATTTTCCCATTATTACAGGATGTATTATCAAAAGCGTTTACTACAAATAATATCGATCTGCTCGATTCCTTTTCAAAAAATGCGAATGAGAGCGACAGAAAATCAGCCATGGACCAAGCTTTCAGAGATAAACTACTGGATTTGCTACTAGAGGAGCCAAATACCTTGGAAAGCTATGTAAATTTTTGTATAGAGTCATGTCGAAGGCAAATGGTGACTGCAACTATGCCTGTAGTTCTTTTGGGTGATATTTTCGATGCACTAACACTGAACAAATGTGAAAAAATGTTTATGTATGTTGAAAATGGAGTAAATATTTGGAGGGAAGAATTATTCTTTGTGGCATGTAAAAACCATTTACTACGAATGTGTAACGACTTGCTAAGAAGATTATCAAGATCTCAAAATACGGTATTCTGTGGCAGAATATTATTGTTCTTAGCAAAATTCTTTCCCTTTTCCGAGCGCTCCGGGCTTAATATTGTCTCGGAATTCAACCTGGAAAATGTTACGGAGTTTGGTGGTGACAATACAAGTACTTTAAAGGATGCTTTAGACGAAGAAATGGTAGTTGACGATGATAAAAACAAATTGGTCATAGATTACAATCTTTACTGTAGATTTTGGAGCTTACAGGACTTCTTTAGAAACCCTAACACATGTTATAATAAATTACAATGGAAAACCTTTGTTGCAGTAAGTTTACTAATATATTTGTACTTAAAAGAAATATTGCATAGATATAATTAATTACTTAGTTTTTTTCACTTTAAAGTACTGCATGTATGAAAAATATATCCAAAATTATGCTTGACCACAAAGACATGATTTATAAAATTCATCAATTTATATTAAAGCAGAATTAAATTTGTCACATGTGGAATATCATTTCAGTTCATAATTATAAGCTACTCCAATCAATGTATTATTCATATTATTATATAATGTGTAAAACTTTATATAAGGATTTTAATTCAAATATAATCTCAACATTGCTATAATTTAAAAATGTAACTAAGATAACATTAATTTTTTACATATTTACAGCATTCAGGTAGTGTTCTATCAGCTTTCTCCTCATACAAGCTAGAGGCTGTGGAATTGCAGAAATCTAAACTAAATATACTTAAATCTGTTAACTCGGATGTTGAAATGACAGAGAACAAAGAACAACATTACTTTGCAAAGTTTCTTACAAACCAGAAACTATTGGAGTTACAGTTGTCGGACTCAAATTTCAGGAGATGTGTCCTTATACAGTATCTTATACTCTTTCAATATTTAATGTCGACGGTAAAGTTTAAAATGTTAGTGTTTTCATACATTTTTACTTAAACTTATATTTGTTTTATTCAATTAACATTTTCTTTGAGTAATTAAATTGCAAACCATGCTTTATTTTATAATTTGTTTTGAATGTAATGTACAATTAAATTATAGCTATATAAATACATATATATTTAACACAACAAAACTAGATAAAAGAACCATTTATTGCTTGAAATGTTTTTGTGTAATTCTCTTGATTTATTATGCTTATGTAGTGTATAATATTTGTAACTCTTTTATCGACAGGGAATCCCAAGAATTAAAATCAGATCAAATAGACTGGGTGAAGGAAACAACAGCACTTGTTTACAAGCTGCTCGGTGAAACTCCACCAGATGGCAAACAGTTTGCTGAATGTGTGAAGAGAATATTGAAGAGGGAAGAACATTGGAACAGTTGGAAAAATGATGGATGTCCAGGTGATATAAAATACCTTTTGTTATACTTGCCCGCTATTGTTAAATAATATGATGTCAAGAGTAAGTATGTAGGGTGGCAACCAAAGGGTTCAGGAAAACTACGAACCTTACTTAAATGTATATTCAGTGAAGTAACTAGCCTTTTATGCACCCGGTGCGAGCTTTCAAAACTGCGCACCTGAAAAATGATCTAACCAGGCTCTGAAAATAAAATGGACAAATGTGCATACAAATAAATCTATTTGTTGTTTACCAAAGTAACAAAGTATATAAGTATATAGCTACCATGCATGAGATAAAACTAGATACTAGTCTGGTCATTTCTGCGCCCCTCCAGGGTCTGCGCCCTGTGCCTGTTCACTGCTGGCACCGCCCTAGTTACGGCACTGTATATTATAATAAGAATTACATATAAAAACTTATAACATATATCTAAGACTACATTATTGCCTCCGATGTTAGGATAGCAATTCTATGTATGTATTCTAGTATAAGGAATCTTCTGGTTCACACAGCTTGATGTTTGTTTCGCGGAGTCAGCGGCGTCACTCGCTATGATATTTTATCCATAAAACGATATTGCCCCGGTGATATTCATTTATATCTTAATTTATAGCATGTATGTAACAAGGTAGATTACTTTATTATAGTAGTTTCCGTCATTTAGTCGTGGTACTTAGCATGATACATACATGACAAACTTAATATAGTTTTATTGAATATTACAACTTTTAAATGTTACAAATGTTATGATTTAAATATGTGTTAAGCTCTTTCTTTTTATAAATTGTAAGGCTTTGTAAATAAACTAATTATTTTATAACACATTTTAATTTAAAACAATGACTTATTTAACCAACCATTTGTTTTAATCAATTCATATTTCTGATAAACTTTGGATCATTATTGGTCTTATATTTAAATGTCTTATATACTTCAATATAAGATATTTGGGTTACAGAATTTCAAAAGCCAAAACCTCCAGTACAAGCGGAGAATGAAGAAGTGAAACGTTCAAGGAAACGACGCCGGCCGGTTGGAGATATTATTAAAGAATATTCTGGAACAGACAAGTTCTTCATGGGGAAGTAAGTAATATACATTCTCATATTATTAAAAATAATATTTTCATTATGAAACGGATTTACTATGAATATATTCTGATATAAATATTAAAACTCTTTGGTTAACAATATAACATTTAAAGTAAGTATTTGATATTATATAAAAATAATACTTTTTTTATATCTCTTTATTAATTTATACAATATTTATTTCTATTTCACAGTAATGACCTGACAAGGTTGTGGAACCTCTGTCCAGACAATCTCGCCGCTTGTAGAACAAAAGAAAGAGATTTCATGCCGTCACTAGGTACAAACTTATTCTAATGTAAATTCTATCATTTTATATCTGAATAAACCAATTTTCAAAAGATCTGTAATATTTAGGATTCTCAACCTTAATCCTTTTAAGGTAGGATCACTTGGCGTCTGTCTGTTGAAAACCTTGCATCTCTTGAATATAGTGACATACTGTTTGTTTTTTTTTTATATTATAATATATAGATCGTCACTTTCCCCTAATGAAAAAAAAAACTTACATATATTGATTCAGATTTTCAAAAAAAAAAAGTTTTTAACTATTTTTAGTAAATATAGATCTAATGATGTAAGACTATCAATTAGATCTTTTCCATAGTGATGTAAGGCATTTTTTGTCTGTGATTACTTGATCATGCCAGCATAACCGATAAATGACAAAATACCGCACTGTTTTGTAAAAAAAAATGTATGTCTGCTTAAATATTATATTTCACACACTACATAATACTCAAAGGTATATATTAAACAACAACACATTTCACTTCCTATTGATTTGTGACCATCTAACAATGAATATTGTAAACAATTTGCAGTGATGCATCTTATATAATATGATGTAGGTAATATTAAAAGTTTATAAGTAGCCAACTATTAATTATCATACATTCGGAAAGAGAGCATTGAAGTACTATGCATTCAGTTACATGTCTATTCATAGATGGCGCTAAAAGATAATAACCATATCTGTCCTATATCAATAAAGATCAGTGGTGGCCTAGTGGTTAAAAGGCCCGCCCTTCATACACGAGGGCGCGGGTTCGATCCTGGCAAGTACCAATGTGATTTTTCCGAGTCATATGTACTTTCTGAGAGTATTTAGACATCACTGATTAATGCTTTCCCAAAGAGGGTTGATGTCAGGCAGGCGGCAGGTCGTAAAAACAATTAGCCAAAATATTCAAAACATGTAAGGCAGACCCTGGCTAGAGCCGGGAAATTGCCCGGTAGAAGACCTAGATGGCGCTAAAAGATAGTAACCATAGGTATCCTATATCAATATATATTATTAATGAATCATTCTTCTCTTATTCCAGAGTCGTACATGTTGTCAGGCGAGGCCGGTGAGTGTGTCGGCGGGTGGGGGTGGCGCGCCCTCCGTCTGTTGGCCAGACGGTCACCACACTTCTTCGTTCACACAAACAACCCCATCGGACGTCTGCCGGATTATCTTGATGATATGGTGAGGTCAATGAACTTTAAACAGCGCAACTTTGATATAACAAATAAGAGGGTAACAAGTAAATCGATACCTCCCACGTAAGTTGTTGTATGCCACAAAAATGCTACATATTTTTCTTTTTTTATGAAAAATATCCTATTATGGGTCATTACATCCATTCAAATTAAAAAAACAACAAAAACAATTTTTAAAGGATTTGTCAGACGCATAATGTTGTAATTTTCAAACGCGAACGGATTAAACTGATGTATATGCCTATACAACTGCATACGCGAGGTGGGTGAAATCACGCTCCCGCGCCGCGTATGAGTTACATACAACAGAGTAAGACTTATGTTTTTCAACGTATACAGTTGTAACTATCATATACCACAAGTGATGCTACCTGGGCGCCGCGGTATAATGTTGAAAGTATCAGATAAAATACATTTTTAGCTTCTATTCCGGAGTAACAATATAACAACAATATCTCCGCAAATAGGCATATTAATTAAAATATCTTTTAACGTAGTTAAGAAGACTATTATGTTAAATTTGAATACGTAATTTTAAAAAGATGCATCAATAAATGCAGATTTTGGTTTGATTTGAATCTTTGAAACGCTCTACTGCAAAATAAGGTTTGGAGATACAACAACTTACGTGGGAGATGTCGATGTACTTGTTGACGTAATATCTTGGAACTTGTACTTAAAATTATTAATTTTTGAATTAGGTTGGGATAATCTCTTTTGCAATTATGATCAGCAAAAGATCTCTGAGATGAACAATTATTAATTAATTATCATGTTTTAACCAATAAAAAAAATATAAAATATTTTTCCAACGTGATTTTATCTGTTCTATAACTACCATATATACATATATTACTTAAAGTATTTATTTAAATTTCAGGTGAAAAAAATTACCCGTGAAGTAGCTGCCAATAATGTGTCCAATAATACTAACGGTGACTCCAACATTAATAACGATAAAGCTAAAGTGGTAAGTTTATTCGATTAATTATATTTTAATTAAAATCTTTATACAGGGTGACTGGTGAATTACTATCAATATTTAAGGAGAATACTCGGTACATGATTCTCATTCGAATTATGTAAAAAAAATAGGTACTTAATTTTTGGCCAAATTTCCGTATAAATAAATAAAGTGTGAACACGTTCCAAGTGTTCCAAGTGTGGACGCGTGCGGCGGCGTGCTGATACAACACCACGCCGCCTCACGCGCGCGTGTGTGTGTGTGTGTGTATACCTAATCTGTAGGGTGTTCACACGATGCGTAATTAATTACATAACTTTTGGTTAACTTTACTTAGAAGTTTATTAATATTTATGTTATATTAATTTTTATTTTGTCATATATGATCGTCAAATATCACGTCCTCAAGTATCGATAGTAATTCACCAGTCACCCTGTATATAAGAAAGTCGTGTTTTTGACACTATTTATAACTCCAAAACGGTTGTGCGTGTTTCGATGACAATTAGTGAAAAGATAGCTTAAAACCAGAAAAAGAACATGATACTTTTCAGACGATCGTAAAAATAAAATTATTAATTCCAAAATCTTCTTATTTAAAGAAAAAGAATTCGCCTGCTCAGCTATACATTTCTAACTCTGAATCTAGGAAGGAGGAAGTCGTGGGCAAAAACTAGTTACTAAATATCTTATAAATGTTATATATAAGTATAATTAATTTTTCTATTTTTGTAGGAGCAGACTGAAGAAGAATTGACAGAGGAGCAAATAGAAACTGATATTATAAAGGAAGAAGACTCTACCGACCTTGAACAGGTGACTTGATATGATATTTGATTATAGTTATTAATAATTCGCCAAAATGTATATATATGACATCATATATACATTTATAGCCCCGGCCTGGGCAAGTACCAATGTGATTTTTCCGAATCATATATACTTTCTAAGAGTATTTAGACATCACTGATTAATGTTGATTCCCAAAAGAGGGTTGATGTCAGGCAGGCGGCCGGTCGTAAAAACTAATAGCCAAAAACTATTATTCACAACATGTAAGGCAGACCCTGGCTGTAGCTGGGAAATTGCCAGGTAGAAGAAGAAGAAGATATACATTTATAGCCCTACTGTTATTGTGTATGTCACTGAACTCCGCCTGAATCGATTTGGATGTATTTCGATCCCTCCCATGTTGTTGTATCTCCAAAACTGTAATTTTACAGGAGAGCGTTTCAAAGATTGAAATTAAACCCAAAATCTGCAAAATTTGAAAATTACAACATTAGGTATGCGTCTGACAAATCCTTTAAAAATAGTGTTTTTGTTGTTTTTTTTATTTTGTATGGCTATAGAGATCCATACTAGGATATTTTTCAGAAAAAAAGCAAAATAACATTTTTGTGGCATACAACAACTTACGTGGGAGGTATCGATTTATGTTTGGCCCCAAATGGATTATAATAAAAAATCGGCAGCCAGATGGCGCTGCAGTCAGTATCTAGGTTATTTAAAGTGAAAATACTAATATGTGTTACTTATTATGTGTACTGTTTTAATATACTTTATACAGGGTGACTGGTGAATTACTATCAATATTTAAGGAGAATACTCGGTACATGATTCTCATTCGAATTATGTAAAAAAAATAGGTACTTAATTTTTGGCCAAATTTCCGTATAAATAAATAAAGTGTGAACACGTTCCAAGTGTTCCAAGTGTGGACGCGTGCGGCGGCGTGCTGATACAACACCACGCCGCCTCACGCGCGCGTGTGTGTGTGTGTGTGTATACCTAATATGTAGGGTGTTCACACGATGCGTAATTAATTACATAACTTTTGGTTAACTTTACTTAGAAGTTTATTAATATTTATGTTATATTAATTTTTATTTTGTCATATATGATCGTCAAATATCACGTCCTCAAGTATCGATAGTAATTCACCAGTCACCCTGTATATTTATCTGTGAATGCTAGTCTTATGTTGTCAGTCGGAGTTGTTCACAAAAAACTATTTACAAGAACATATCCTGAATCTTCTACATATTAAAAAATATACAATAAAACATGCTTTACACTTACATCTGTTTTAAAATTGTTCTCTCATTACATACATTTTTCATATTTCAGGCACCAGATTCGACTCATGACGACGATAAACCAACCAGATCTAAAATAACAATGATATCAGCCACACAGCTACACGCTGTATCAACTAAACTACCAGAATGGAAGAAACTTGCAGCCAAACTAGGGTACAAACCCGATGAAATACAGTTCTTTGATACAGAGTACACGACAGAGGAAGCGAGGGCCAAGAACATGCTGCAACTGTGGTTCGACGATGATGAGGACGCCTCTGTGGAGAACCTACTCTATACCATGGAGGGATTGAACATGACGGACGCCTGCCACGCCTTGAAGAACACTAAGTGACGGAGATGTAGACGAAGAAATAAACAGAGGGATACAGAAGCGTCGAATGGAATTGAATGAATGCGTGAATGTGTTGAGAGTTATATAGAAAAGAAAGAAGTGTCGAATGAATGAGTGAACTCAATGTGTTGAGAGTTCTTTACAATTTAAATGCCAACATGCATCATTGATCTGTAGAATAAATATTTTCAGCAAAAAATTACCAATATTGATAATATTTTTGAAATAAAAACCACAAAATACATGCGAATTATTTCAACCTGATACTTCTAGGATGGGGCACAGTCATTTTGGAGATGTTGTTTTTTCACTCATTACTATTCTTATATCAGAATTTGTATGTTGGCGTTTAAAAACTTGGAAAACTTAAATAGAATTAAGTAATAAATTAAGATATCCAATTTTTCTGTTTTATTTACGACAAATGGCCCTTTTAAATGCTCCGTTTGTTTTAATATCTTTCATGTACCGATATTTTCGTCCTCGCCTGTTAAATTCTAAATAAGTTGAAACGCGTACTGAAAGAATTATTCCGTGGACATATTTCACAATATTTTTTAGACTTTGAACCTTAATTTCTTAGACTTAATGACTTCTGATATATCAAACCTAGATAAAATAACAAACAAGGCTTCTTTCTAGAAAAGTATTAAAGATGTATAACTGACAGATGGTAACACTTAAATTGATATAACAATAATAAGAAAAGCAGAGATACATAAAAATATATAAGGTTTCGCCTTATTAGTTTAAAATCTTATGAACGTTTACACTCCCATATATATTTTTATACATATGAACCATAAAAATTGCCTTAAAATAAACATAAGTATATTATTACGGCAGTACGTATCAAAGTTTTTTAATTTTGCGTTAGAGGTACATAACGCATATCTATATTAATTTGGAACGCTATTTTTGAATTTATAATGACTTCTATAAAGTAAGACTTGTCAATTCTAAAATACATAAAGAAAATTGCTCTGTTAATTAACGAAGTGTTTCTTTTGAATGTGTATGTAAGAACTAAATTGGGGTTTGTTTTACTCATCATTGGCGTCATTACTTATTTTTTTAAAACCATTAACTACAAACGGCTTATAAAATTTGTATTGTGTATAAATATTGGATATTTGTAGCTAGAATAAAGCTATACACTGTGCTGCAAAGCATGTAAAATATTTTAAAAAAAAATCATTTATAATCTTGTAAAATGACAAACGGAACTCATGTGTACAAAATAAATAAATTATAATTTACTATAGAGTGATGCAAAAGTATACATAGTCGCTCTTAACGCATGTTGGGGCTAGGTGACAGCGATATCTTTATGGCGGATATTAAATCCACCTCGTTGAAATATATTGAAATATCCCTTAATAGATTATTCAATCAATTCTATTAATATTAATCCAGTAATTCGATATAATGAACATCATAACGAAAGGTATTTTCCATACACACTACACAGTTTACCTAAAAGTTTATTCACATTGACACGAACGTCGACTATCAATAGAATTGTTGAAAACAAATTAAGTACATATGTAATGAAGACATTTTTGATGTTTTTTTAACCATTACATTAATATTGTCAAAAACATTTTACTTTTTAGGTTTACGACTGTGGACTTCATATCTTTTATATTTTTGAATATGATTTAATACTTTTAACGATTGATAGTACCCTACTGAATACTGATATTAAACACTGATTTGTAAATATAATATTTTTCACATCCTTGATATGTGAAATTTTATTATTTATTACAGTTTCACAAGTCTACTGTAGTCTAAACCATTAAAGCTAATAAAAATATGGTAAGATTGACTCTCTATATTTTATTTGGAAAATATCAAAGACATTAAAGCTCAAATTTGTTTTCAATGGAAAGTAAATATTAGTTTGAATTTATCTAACATAAAAACTACAGTTAATTTACTTTAGTTGCAAGACTTCAATATTTTTTGTTTGATTAAGACTATTGTCGTAGTATTACATAGCGTCATTCGGAGCTTTTAATGTTTCAACGCTGATCATGATGTATTATTTGTGATGTCATAATAGAGAGAAGACATTATAGTGACGCTAATCTTTTTGAGATATAATAAATGATACGTTTATAAAATAATGAAACAATGTCGGTTGATCCGAAATTATAACTTGCACGCATTTCCTCATCGCGGCTGACTCAGTGTGCCTAAAACAGAACTTATAACGAACCAATTTCCTCACACCAAGTCGTTCTGTACGATTATTACTCCTATTACAACCCAATAAAGTCTGCTGTAACTGCATTATAAAGCTTGTAAATCGTCCAAACAACCACTTTTAAGTGGTCTCCCGAAACTTTTTTCTTGAAATAAACTTTTCTGAAACTCTAAGAAATGTTTAGTGTTTAAGGGATCTGCTTACATTAGGCACATTTCAGCGCCGCTCTGATGTTTACAGAATCGCGGAATACTCGCTGCACCGAAATTAGTTCGAAGCGTATACGTCAATGAGTAGACGAGGCTTAGTGCTGCCCGAGCGGTCGATCCTAAATTATTTATATTTTTATGATCCGATTCGAGACTAGATATTTTTATATTAAAAATATACGGGCACAGGCGTGACGTGCGTGCGCAGGAGACGCTTACGAAGGAATTTGTGAATCCTTACAAATTAACTGTGAGTATATTGTCTTCATGGATTTTTCTTATTCAGAAACACACATTGTATAGTTCTTTCTAACATAGTAGTTTAAAAATTCTTGTTAGTATCGATGCCTGTTTTATTTGATTTTAATTTAAATGTCATTCAGAAATCGTGGATAATCATTAGGGCAAAAATTATATGCTTTTGAAAAGTCTAGAGTCTTCATTTTCACACAGAATTTTATTATTTCTATGTATTTATTTGATATGTTTTAGACTCTTTTCTGAAATAATTTGATCTTGATACATATGTTCAAAATTATTCTAGACACGTAGACTAGATGTAGAAAGAACTAGTAGTTGGTTATAAAGCAAGGTATTTTTGATTTTAGCTCATACGGTATGCCAAACCATAAAGTTTTTACGATGATATGATCTCATTGAATCTGGGCGTTCCAACATTTAGATTTATGCATTTTCACTAAACAAAATGATGGAAGACTTTCAAATTGATTATATTATAAGTTTTTCAGTGATATAGTAATAAAAAAATATATGCTTAAATGTCTAAGTTAATTTGAAACATACTTTTTAATATACAATCTTAGGTTTTGTTGTCACCCTGATGTTACTATTTTAAATTTCTTAATGAAAGCTTTGGGGACCGTCTTTTTGTTAACGACGAGGTGTTCAAAAATACTGCTGTAACTGTTAAGTGTTTAAGATTCTACTATTTGATAAATCTGTGTAAATAAAAAAATATAATGATTTATTATTCATTTTTCAAATGAAAGTGAAAAAATTTTCTCCATATTTTTCCCGTCGTAGATTTTGTATTTTCAGTAAACTTCTTGGTATCTACAAGGTGTGTAATTCTTTTATAATACATATATTTAATGTTATATTTTATTTCGCGACCTTACACGGTAAACCCTTCTCGCTATCTAGGAATCCCATTTTTCTTTATGGCAGCATCACGACGTAGTAGTAAAACAACGAAGGGCGCCAATATTATAGTATACCTACATACAACTAACACAACACGAGCTGTTATCAAGTCTATAAGAAAATGTATGAAATAACTGATTTAATGATATTACTATGGTAGAATTATTTGTTTAACACACCATTAGAAAACGTCATATTATTTGAATTAATTTGTATGCGTTCTATATACAAATATACAATTTGTAAAATTTGACCACCAGTTTTCATGTAATCTTAAATATTTAGTACTAAATCTGTTTCTTATAAAGCAATACAATGGCAAAAAGAAATTAAATTTAAATTTAATCCTTTAAAAATATTTTAACATGAATTTTGAAAGGAAATAAAAACTATCAATAAATTTCTAGAACTTATTTAAATTTAAAACACAACATTCAGTTTGCTATAATTTCCTAAAAATAATATGAACCTAATGCTTTCCAAGAAATTGTATTTTTTCAAAGTTCAAAGCCACTGAAGCCACCCACTTGTGAAGTGAAAAGCATATTTTCTTCAGACAATAAGTTTTATAAATACATATAAGTTTTTTTACGAGTATCTAAGAGATTTTGAAAACTATCTACTTTTTTAAAGATCTTGAAAAGTTTTTTAAAACACTCTAAAAATTGAATGAATACTAAGTACGAACTTTTTTTAGACGATGCTGTAATAATCCTACATATAATGATAAATTAGTAATCTGTAGACTGTATGCTTGCTTGCTACAAGTTTTCATAGCCACATACCCCCTTTTCCCGTTTTTCATTCATTAGCCTACGTAACTGTTATATCTAATGTGAAAAAATATATGAAAATTGTTAACGCGCCGTAAATAGTGTAACAATGCAAAAAGTTGATGAAAAAATATGCAATTTTATTGTATCTGGTATTTGATTCTTCACTATCATACATAGTTGACTTATCTGATCACTTTGAACCTAATCAATGATATTCTTTGAACCAAAATTATCATTTCTTATATCGGCTTTATAAGGATGTTCCCTAAATTTTCCTCTGAGCGACTTCAATATTTTTTTCAATTAAATAAAACTAACGTTTTCAAAATATTATTAAGGGCTTTCACTATTGTAAAACTACGTGTGTAATAATACCGACGTTTCGGTGATCACGGGCAGACAAGATGAATGTGTCTTTCAGTTAGTCTTTTTATTTGTCACCTACTGCCAACCATATCTTAATTTCGTGATGAACGAAGAATTTCAGACACACTGAGCGCATTCTAACCGCATTCATAAGGTTGGTCCGTGATTCAAGAAAGTAATTTCGTCTTAAATATGAACCATTACTTTAAAATTCCTTACAAATCCGTTGGTGTGAGTCTTCGATGGAAATATTTGGTGTTTGGTTTAATCTTAGAAGTATTTAATTACTGAGTTTAATATTATTATACTTATTATAAAGAATATTTACGTTAAAAATTATACTAAATACACTTTTACGTGAAATTTTTTTTGAATATTAACTGATATTTGACATTTTTTACTATTAAATTTTGTTTCATATAAATTACCTGTGACATCATACCATACCTGTAACTTATTTTCACTCTGGTTTTAATTTGAACTTACTTAATTAAGTCTCATACGCGTAAGTCGTAAGCCGAAAAACATGAGATTTCTTTTTGAAAAAATTCATTAGATGTTTTGATTTTTTAACATTGTTCTCTTTGCTTCTAAACTCAACTTCACAATTTATAAAATTTGAATTTCATAATAATTCATAAATATTATTATTAAGATTATTTTACAATGTTTGCGTAAAATATGACATTGACGTCCTTATAATTTTAATTTTTAAAACATACGATAAAAACATTTAAAGATAAATACAGTTTTTATTTAGTCTTTATACGAATTATTGCAGAATTAAAAGAGTAGGTAAAGGGTTATATATAAATCTCGGGGTTAAACGATATTTTCTTACTCAGATATCGGAAGATTAAATATAGTCCTATGATCTCAAATATGCACATTAACAGATCCTATGTTTAACCTGAAGTTGTCCATAAAATTTACGTTGCACCTGCGCGAAATTGACTGTTTTACATCCGAAAGCTATTTAAATTTTTATAGGAAAGTAATATTTTTAGTTTCGGCTGTCCATTTAATTGGTTCATTAAGAAAAGATTTAAATGGCTGTTACCTAGAAGTCTAGCAAGTTCAGCGTCAGACTTTTATTTTAAGATTTTATTACAGATATAAAATAATATTGAAAAAAGTCAAAATTATAATCAGCCATGGGCTGATTATTAAAATATCTAAAATAGTTTCAATGTTGACCCCCGTCTCATATTTTTTTATCAAATATAAGTAAGGCTCTACGTCTGAAATAAGTTTTATTTTAATATACATAATATGTAAGTATCAGTATTGATACATAGGTCTGTTGCTAAACTTAGACATATGCCATCAATGAAATGGAAAATAATTATTTCGTTCGACTGCTTCTGGTTTAAGAAAAATAAAAATGTTTATGCTATTCAAGAACCGATGTTTGGAAAAATCGTTATTCGCTTAGAACCTAAATTGTTATATTATAAATATGTTTTTGGGTTGGATAATATTCTTGGTTCTATTTATTTGGAGTGGCGTTTCATTTACGTGTCCTACATTACTGTTTTGTATATCTTCTATGGATTGAGATTTATTGTCTTACTTCGTTTATATTTCACTACCTCGTCTGGAACAGATGTAATTAGGAGAATATTCCTCACTTTAAGCGTCGGTTTCTATTTGAAAGGTATTTATTAGTACTTCACTCCGAGAAACAGTTATAATTGGATGGGATTAATATGTCTCTAGTTTTGTCGGCAATTTCGGCTGCGTTAATTTTGTCCTTGAGTAGTGAAGATTTTTATTCGATTGAAAATTTAATATGGATATGATGAAACCAGTAAAATGAAAGTAAAAAGTCGCGATGCAAGTGATATTTTTAAGATGTTGAAAAACCAATAAATCTCAGAGCCCCCTCAATATGTGTCTCTTGAGACGGCGCTGCGTCAACGTAAATACGTCCACCAGGTACATAATTTAACGGAGCTGAAAATATTATTACAGAATTCGGCAAAACAAATAGGAACTATAAAAATAGCATCGCCTGAATGTAGGTAATAAAACTAACCCATATTAACGAATCTGCTTTCAAACTATCGGCACATATTTTTCTTAATCCACACAAACAGACGTCGATGAGTCTTGCAGACAGGATTTCGGCATAACGTTTTTTCAAACAATTTTAAAAGAAGTGTATTTTAGTAAAGTAGAGCGCCGGCGCTCTTTAAAACATTTCCATGCCAATAATATAAACTTGTGTGGGTAAATCAGGAAAGTCGAAACCTATACTAGTCTATTTAAAACATGTTAAAAATTCAATATAGAGCATATTATTATCGACTTAATCCGAAGAAGTGGTTTTGTATAACGAAATAGTTACGGAATCATCAGCCATTAGCCTAATTTGAGAGCTGTGTATGTAAATATTTTTTTTAAACCAATCATTAGTTAACATAAGTCAGGAATCAAAGCAGTTATATTCTGAAACGATTTCATTTCATTGAAACTTTACTCGTAGGTAAATAAATAAGTATTATTTTCAATACTTTAAAAATGGCAATTCTTGTAATAAGATAATTTAATTTAAATGAACATTTGTCAATTTATATATGAATGCAACTCTACAAGTACATAATATGTTCACTTTAAATAAGTGTACGGTGGCGCTTTGCAATAACAAAACGAGACATTTATATCAGAGGCGTTTTACGATAAGTGCTTTACATTAATAAAGGAACATTACCATTTATTACTAAAACAAACATCAAATATATTAATGTAGAATATCACAGATTAATTATTAAACACTTTAGTGTTTTTGGCTATATAATATACAGGGTGACTGGTGAATTACTATCAATATTTAAGGAGCATACTCGGTACATGATTCTCATTCGAATTATGTAAAAAAATAGGTACTTAATTTTTGATAAAATTTCCGTATAAATAAATAAAGTGTTGACACGTTCCAAGTGTTCCTAGTGTGGACGCGTGTGGCGGCGTGCTGATACAACAACACGCCGCCGCCGCGTCTGTGTGAGTGTGTGTGTATACCTAATCTGTAGGGTGTTGTAGTTGTAGGGTGTAATTAATTACATAACTTTTGGTTAACTTTACTTAGAAGTTTATTAATATTTATGTTATATTAATTTTTATTTTGTCATATATGATCGTCAAATATCACGTCCTCAAATATCGATAGTAATTCACCAGTCACCCTGTATAACTTACAAATTATTGTCACGCATCTCATTTTTTAATTAACACTTAAATATCTTTAATATATCTTATATAGGATTATTTTTTGAGTATTTTTTTTTGCATAATGAGTTAATTCTGTTACGATAACCGACGTAACCATTTTGTTTTCGTCAATTGATTGGTCTAAAGACATGAATATTAAAGGAAAAGGATGAAGAGTCATTTAAAAACGTATTATTTTATTTCTTCATTATTATAACTAAATAGAAAATTTATATACATTTTTAATATTCCTAATTTTTACAAATCTATGCCTTCAACTTCCTCAGTCGCTTTGTATATTCTTATGATAACTAGAAATCATTTTTATATCATCAAACTTATACGTGTATTAAGTCTAAAATATAACACATAAATCTTAATCTAAATTACAACAATAAAGTAGAAAAATAAACATAACATTATCACCACAAGAGCGGAGTCCCGTCAGCGATGCGACGAATGGTCACTATAACTAGATTATGGACTATTAACGTCAGAAGCAGAAGTTAAATTATAGGACGGCTGTTATACACCATACTTTACTTATTATAAAACAGAAAGATTTAACATTCTTATAGAATATACAACTTTTAACTACTATCCTTAGTAGTATAGGTAATTACAATGAGATTTATACGTACATATTAAATGAGAAAAGGTTTTATAATATGATTATAATTTTGTTTTAGTGGGGTATGGTTAGTTATATCATTCTAATTGGTCAAAATATTTTGAAAAACTAAAGACTATCTTTCTTTACAGAGAAATATGCTGTTTCTTTATAAAAGATTGGTACATATAAATCCTTTTGGCTCTCAAGTAATAAGCAAATAATAAAATATTAGAATGCCATTTCTATTAGAACCCTTTATTTAACAAAATAATAAATTTGATCAATCAAAATATGTCTAAGTTAAGCACATATTGCTATTGCTTCCATTTTTTTTTAAACGGACATCAATATATTTTTTCAAACAGTTTAAATTACGTGCATGCAATTAAAAAAATACTTAATCTGTCAAAGTAGATGTTGGAATCATTTATATTTCATAAACATATTAGTTTAACTGCTCTCAGCAGGGATGTGTTGAGTTTAGAGTTATAACAGCAGTGGATTGACATTTCAGTCTCGACACAGATTTTACAGCACCGACGTGGACGCGTTAAAAACAGTAGCTTTTTCGAGTCAACTGATATAAGGCAGTATTTGGTCGATGCAGCAGAATTTCAGTATTTTATCTAATTATAGTGATCAAATTTAAGTTGTAATTGTTCTAATTAAATAATATCACACAGCACTCAAAATTTTATATGTGCTTCGATCAAAACATAATGTTCTCATTACCTATTTGATTACATTTCTTCTGTTTTGCTTGTTTATTTCAAATTATTATTTTTTTGACAATATAATATAATATATAATTAATACAATATAATATATTATATAATTAAGCAACTAAAGTAAATTTTAAGTCTTGATTGTCATCTTCGGTCTTTGATTTTACAAACTAAGGCTTTGTATGAAATATAAAACGAGAATCCTCAAAAGTGATGCTTCGCTGATGCTTCGCTGATAATAATTTGTAAAACTAAGGATCGACTTTACATTTACTGGTTTAAACAAACGGCTACACACCCTGACAAAGAACAATTTAGGACTTTCTGGTGCTTATTTATTATTATTGATTACTTTGACCCATCTAAAAGGGTGCAAGATGGCTTTTATCGTCTATAATTCTCTACTAACAACTAATAAGTTTTAGAAGTTACGATTCATTTGAGTAGCGATATGTTAACGCGTCATCTATGTAACAATAAATCATTATGAATAAATCAATGAAATTCATAGAAATTTTGTTGTTAAGATAACAAATATTCCGTTACAGAATAGGGCCAGTCAATGAACGAGGTAATATTCGCAAGTAACTAAGTAGCTACCTACTTGTAATTTTTTTGTAAAGCAAATAGTTTTATATCTTTTTATCAGAATCAAGATAAACGACTCTCGCTCATAATTTGATAGTGTGCATAGATTGCGTCTCACTACATACAAATAGTTTCTGTTTCTCAATTTAATGATATGACGATTTTTAATTCAAAAACTCTTAACACTCTAAAACTGTTAAAAAAATGTTAAGTAAGCATACTGCTTTGAATTTGTCACCCAAGTTATTGTTATATGAAGTATTGTATCAATGAAACCATCATCATCATTACAGTATGACCAATTAAAAATTAAAAATAGTATATATAGGGTGTGTATACAAATTAAAAACAAATTTAAAATATTTTTGCAATACTATAATATAATAAAACTTTTATTTACTTACGTTAATTTCAGTTGTGTATTGTAATTTTCTGTCTTTATGTTGTATTTACTAAACAGGAAATATTATTTTTTGTTTTGATAGATGATTTCAAATTCATATGAGTAGTAAGAAAATGCAATAAATAGCATATAAAAGTGTAAATGTTTGTTAGACAATATTTAATTTAATTTTCACTACACTTTACTACTCAACAGTTTTTGATACAAATTCTTCTATAATAATTCGAAGCGACGAATCGAATAAACGAAAACCGCGTAGGCTTAGGGGCATTACCCTTTCTAAATAAAACCTTGTTTAGAATTCGCCCTAAATAGCACGACATGCATCCTCTTCCGTCATTTTATAGGGCCAAGAATTTATTACCTTGGTGATGTTTCCTTGCTTTGTAGACACGTCTGATCCCTCAAAACATATTTTTATGCTTTCCTATTTTACAGATCAACGTCCGCACAGAGAACTCACATAATAATCTTTGTTTAACGTAATATATTTTCAGATAGTAATAATTTTTTATGTATGTGTCAAAATATTTTTATTATGGCTGTTTCAAACAAGTAAACTACTAATATTTATTGTTACAAATCGATTAATTACCTCATCTTCCGTCTCTTACCTATATTTTGGCAACACTGCAACGGAAACTCTATTGACGCACGTTTGACTTCGAAAATTTATAAATAGACGAACGTGTTTAAATAGCTACATTAAATTATTTTCATTTGTTATTACACTTTTAACTCGTCAATACTGATTTCGTGATTGTTTCTTTTCTTTGCTATTTTTTGCAAGGCCATAAGGGCCATAGCGTAGTATAGAAAATAAATATAAATTGGTATACTATTTTATCAGCAAGCGAATATTTATTTAATTTCAGTAGCGTGTTATTGTTTGTAGTCAAATAAGACTTTGTCCAAAAATTATGTTCATGTTAATTGATATTATAACTTTATTCAATATTTAGTTTTACGTTTCTAGTTGTATAAGCCACGTTTATACTGTAGTATATGAAGATATATGAATTAAATGGTAACGTTCCCTGAGGTGTTACGATGAATATTTGAGGTAGAGTCACTGGTTTAATTCTAAACACTAACCCTTTCTTCTTTAGAAATTTATTATTTGCTTTGACTATCACAAGAATTCACAAAAGTTCCAATCGGGCGTTTTTGCGATAGATGGAGAATCTTGGTTAGAAATATAGGATATTGATAAAATATAAGATTCACTTAATATCTCTTAGCAACACTAAAAGATGACGTTAATGAACATTACGAGTTAGTGTTATTTCAAGTTAATCTTTGATATAGCAGTGACGAACAACTTTATTATTGTCAGTTGTCACCAAGATATGAAAGACGGGACAAAACTAACAAGTTCAGTGGAATGCGAAGGAAAATTGAAGGGAATTCATCATGATACGAATTCATAGACGACCAATTTATTTTTTTGAAATAGAATTATTCTTTTTTCCAAAAATCTAAAAAATATTTTTTAACTAAAACCGTTCATACTTAGTTCCCGTATTTTTGCGGTTTCACAATTTAAATTTATTACCATGATACATGTAAAATTTAATCAAATTCATTTGATTTTCTCGATAAATATTATTTTAAACATTTATCATTTTTACGCATAACGAAAATATTTCTGAAGATCGCTGGTAATAATTCACATTAGTCACAAAATCTACTCTTCGTAACAGATGGTTAAATTCAGCTCGGCCTTGTATTATTTCCACCCTCGATAGAGCAGATGGTTACTCGGGAAAATTTAAAAGCGTACAAATAAAACGAATATCATGCGTATGAACGGACACCTTGAATTGGCTGGATTGGAAGTTAGCCAGTATGATAATAACACGCGTTAAATTATCTAATATGAACATTGTATGATTAGAGTAGTGACGATACCTTTAGACTGTATAAAATGTATGGACTAGCCACAGCCAATATTCAATCATAGTAAAATGACATGTAAAATGTATTTCAAGTAATAAAAACAATGAAATTAACAGCTTGTAGTGAGAATCATCAAATGATACAACCATAAAACACGTCACCGTCGCTTTAAAAATATTTTTTTCCTACGAGAGCGTTGACATTTTTAAACTTTGTACTTCTCTATTTTATATTTTCGTTTAACATTATCAGCCAATCACATCATTTTACGATTTATTTTCGTTAAAATGTCTATGGCTGTCAGACGATCAGAAATGTGATGAAAATTAAATGGTGTCATAATATTTGTGAATGTTCTGCAATATAATTTTATAAAGTGAAAGACATTTTTCTTTCGTGGCTTCCATAGATGCAGTTCTTCTACTAAATCTTTTATCAACTATTATATATTTATATGACTATTATTAAGCCTAATGGAAAAAATAAAGGAATTTACTTGTATTGCCAAATAAATAATAATAGTCATAATAATAATTATAAAACTATTTTCAACAGTCTTCTTAAACAATATAATTTATTTATGCAAGATGTCCAAACTTCTGGAGACAATATCTGCTGTATAATTTTTATTTTCTTAATAAAGATTACCGTAATAAGTATTTACAGTCTACATAATACAGGAATAACTGTATATAGATATTCTATCAATGACTACTTTATTACATAAAATATAAAAAAATATGAAAACATTTTTACAAGAACAAATGAACACTTTTCAAAATTTCACCACTATTTGAATTTACGGTTAAATTGTTATGATTCTCTAAGGAGTCGGGAAAAATTCCTCAATGACAAATCGACATAGCTTTAATTAAATTGCCCATGAAAACTAGCATTATTCATCCTCCCAAACTATAAAAATTTCTCTCGCATACTTCTTTGTAATATCTTTGACAGGCCATTAAATCAGTCTGTATAAAAAAGAACGATATTAAACCTTGGCTTTTCTAAATCAAAGTTTTCAATGCCTTGAGAAAATCATGGCCGCTATTTTTATTTCAATCTATGATATACTTATCAACACTATGTATTTTGTTACGAAATAAATAATCTTCAATAGTGTTTTAATAAGTTATATTCTTCCGCCGGCAGGGTCGCGAGGCAAGCTTTTGGTATACCGTGGCCCTGCCTAGGTGGCGTGGATGAGGAACACCCAGGGGTTTTAGTGGGTCGAAACCCCACATAACCCGGTCAAGTCCCCGCTCGGCCGGGTATCTGTGAACAGATTTCCCCTGGGAAAACAAAAAAAAAAAAAGAAAGTTATATTCTTTGATAAATTGTTGAAAAGTTTTTTATTCAAACACGATTTGTTGTAGAGTATGGGTACTCTATCTATAATATTTTTTGTGTGCTATATTTATATATTTGAAATGGCACATTTTTACATGTACTTATACTGTCTATAGTCATGATTTTCAATGAACGTATAACTTTATTTATTTTATTTTGCTTAATTTAGGGGGCAGAATAAGCGTCAATTTAAGCATTAAGACGAACATAATTAAAATAAGTAAATTATTGCTTTTGAATTTGGAGTCTGTAATTTATATGATTTTTTCATAGTGTTATCTTATTTTGAACAAATGTATTTTAAAATATTTTCTGATATTAATTGAGATAGTTACAACTTACAACACAAAGGGAGTCCAATCTCTATGACGTCACTACATAGTGTTAGTGTAGTTGTGGGCCAAATTTTAAAATCCTCAATAATCTACGAATGAATCTAATGTTTGTGCATTGTTTGTTGACTATTTTAGTAAACGACTTAAGATTTTGCAGTTTATAACGAACGGGATGGTCTCTACCTACCTAATTGATAAGTTAACGCAAAGCGTCGATGAAATCAAAATACTTCGTAAATCGTAATTAGTACAACATGGGCATGATCCAATTTCAGAGATAGTTTAAATTAATTGACAATTATACCTGAAGAAGGTTAACCTTAAGTGGACTAAATCATTAGATTTATATGTCAAACTGTAAACTATTACATGTTCCCTGCGACATCAAAAAAAAATCTAGTTTACATCAACTCGAAGACAACACGAAACATCCGCTTTAACCATAGCTCTTATATTTTATGTAAAGATCAGAAAAAGTTTTGGAAACAAAATGTCAGACGAAGTTAAGTTTCTTGTAACGCAAAGAATACCTTCTAAACAACTGTGTCATACCGATGGTAGTACGGGACTTGTTATTGGTTATGATCTAAAAACACAGAAAAGTACAATCACATTGAGCCAGGGTCCCTCAATATAAACTATGTATATCCACTTGACTTTGTACAGTACCGTACATTTAAATCATCGTCAATATCAAGCTTAGAGATGAACTAAAGCTCATAGATTGCGTCTACACTTTAGTTTGTATATTCTTTCACCTGTATTAGGGTGACTGTTTACATACGACATGTCCCATGTTTTGTTAAAGCTCTCTCATCCACAGGTGTATAATACCACAGGTATACATCATCAACGTCATCTAGAAGGTTTTCTTTTGTCAAACTTTAGGTACTGAATGACGAAAGATGTTCTTCTTCATAAAGTTTGATCTCTTTAAAACTCCCTGTACAGAGAAACCTTACGCACCAGAATATGTTCTAGTTCTACTAATTATAGTCGTCATCCGGAAAATAAGAAAAACTGAAGACGGGACCTTTTAGAGATTGTAGAGAAAACCTGTTACTTATTAAGAGTCAAGTCTACTCGTTTGTCAATTTTTTGGAAAAAAGAAATCTTTCTGTATACTGACCAATTTTTTTTTCAATGTTTTCCAAAAATATTTGTTTTAAATTTTATTGATTACATAACATAAACGTATAAGGACTAATCAACAAAGATTATGTGAAATTGTATAAAAAACACAATGACAAAAGTTGTTTTTTAAAAAGTTTTTAATCTAGAAGCGACATACACCGCACGAGAGAGAAGACATCTTGACTGGAACATGAAATGATTATGCATATTTTCCGGGGAAGGTAAATCAAGAAATGCCGTCACATCCCGACACGACTTTCCCAGACAGATCTCATTGACCCAGTTCAATGTTGAGTAACGACATATATAACTTAAAATAGAATTTATTTACATAATATTACAATAATTTAAAAACTATGTGCGAAATATATTTCTCGCCTGTAATTTCTATCTACATTATTTTTGTTATCTCAAGGATATGTAGGTAATTAATACAAAGAAACCACTGGATCATATATGATATAGAAATAAATTATGCGCCACATTTTGCTGTTACAATGTGTTTAATAAATTATACTTAGACAAATTAAAATTACTTCTAGAATTTATATTACATATAAAAATTATTGGTATAATCTATTTCATGTCATATTATCACAAAAAAACTTATTTCTTCTGGCAAATGTGTAATGATGACATATATTTAAAAATTTCAAAGTAGTTAGATATGATAGACTTTTGTAAATAACATTATTGTGAAAGTGTATTATGTATGTGTATAATAAAATTTATATTATGTGTTCAATTAAAATTATGTATTAATAAAATAAGAATAACAATAAATCAAAAACTATAAAACAGATTTTTCTCAAGAGAAAGAAGAAAAAGAAGTCTTCATGAAGAATATAGGAGAAGAAAAGCAAAGTTCTCTATAGATTTGTCTTTTTCCGCTTTGCTGCTGATGATTGGAATGTCAACAGCAAAGTGAAAAGGTCTCCTTTATGAGAACTTACTCCGATACACAAGAATTTGAAGCAAAACGAACTGAAGCATCTACACTGATTGAACGAATGAATGAAAAGAGAACATATTAATTTCGTATAAAATTGTATTCTAACGTTAGTAAGATTAAGATAGCTTTATTTTCTTGTACAAATAAACATTGTAACCCTTCGTACGTGTTCGTGTCTGTTGATAAGTCGAGAATAACAGCATGCTGTAAGTATTTTAATAAAGACTAACCCTGAGCCCGCCATTCATAACATAAACATTTTCAATGCGTAGATGTTGAAATATTTGTGGAATTCTATCCCGAACGCTGGCCCGAATATTCCGATGGCCGCTAATTTAAGACAAGTGCTCGATTTTAAGTTTGGAACCAACGTTCCGTTACGTTTAACACTTCGTTCTGTTTTTGACGTTATTAAGTACGTAAATTTGAACGACTCCGAGTCGTTTATAAATGAATGTGGTATAAATATTTACGGCATATTTTATTTTCCTAAATAATAGACTAATAAAATTTCTGTAACGCCAAGACCACCTATTTTGGAAATATTTTTTTTAAGGCAACAATCTGTCTGTAGTCAATGCACCCATTTTGCAATTCAGTTTTAATATAGATATTTCAAGGACACCAGTTATCTCTATCTTCGTATCTCATTGTAATATATTATATTTTGTTCAACGATTTTTAGCCGTAACATATAAATTTGTTAATTACTATTTTTTGTATATTAGAGTTAAACCTTTTTAGATTACCATCTAGATATTAGATTCGATGTCAGCTTACTCGAAAGACATTGTTGTATACGTAGCTTATCACCTTGTAACAGAGTTGCAAGATCGGATATGCTAAAAATCTTAATGAATGAAGCAAAAAGCCTAAACCAGGCATTGGTATGTTGGGTTTAAAAGTTTAAAGTTTAACTCCCATATATGTTCCTTTTGTGTCAAAATAAATGTCAAAAGTTTTGGCATTTATTTATATTTCACATTCCAAAATGAATATCTTCTAAAACAGGTACTAAACAAAGACGTAATAGTTCTGAAGTTTGTTCAAATATAAAAATACTGATGCATAAATTATCCAGTTACCAAAGAAGAGAATATAAAATATAGATAATGATATATTATGAGTTAGTTCATGAGCTTGGATTAAAAAACAATTTTCCGTCCCCCAGACTGACGACATAAACTCTTAATAAACCACTGTTTATAGTTTTTCTAAATTGAATTATATTAGTGATTCATTCGACCTTAAGAATTGAAATGTGACGTCAGCAACATTATTTATTTCTGAAGATGTTCTTTCCATTATTATTAATACTTTTTTAACACAGAGCTTTACTTCTAACTCAGCGTTGTTACTTTTTTACCATAAGCTATATATTTTATTAAGTCATATATTTTAATCTAGGCTTGTACATATTTATAATAAAATTAAATACTTTTTAATAGAAATTATAATAGTTTGCTAAAATATGTATGAGATTTATTAAACAGGATATAATAAATAACACATTTATAAACTATACAGTTTATTTATAGAATACTTTTTGATGTTTATTTATATGTATTTATAAATTACACGGAACTGTTAATATTCTGTCTAAGTAAGACAGATGTTATCTTGTATTTTTTAATGTTCGTCCAAATGGGCGTAGACTCTTCTTAATTTTTCTCTTTTATTTTTGTTCGCATGCTTTTTCTCATGTTTCCAGGGTTTTCCAATAACTTGTCTATCTGCTACTTGTGCTGAAGAAATTCTAGAAAAAAATAATTAAAATGTATACCCAGTACGTAAAATAGTATTAATAAAACAAGCTATAATAAATATATCGTCAAAAGTATTACGAAAGAATCAAAATAACTGAAGTATCTTAAAACAAAAATATTTATAACGAAGCAAGTAAAAAACGAAATTAAATCAAAACAATAACATACTTTAAAAAAGGTTCAATCACAGCCAACCTCTTTAGACATCAGTATTATGATTGACATAAAAAATATATATATCCAAACCACTGGCAACACCGCTTCTGTTACATGAGCGCGAGATCTATCAGTTATATTTAAGGGAAACCTAAATAAATACGAAACCGTCGCACTGGAAGGCGGCCAGGCGTTAATTCATAAAATTTAACAACTTTACGACCAGACGGGAGTTAACGAGCATGAAAATTGCTCTTAAAGTAAATATGGATAATGTTATGTACTTTAGAATGTGAGAATGTAAGATGCATGTAGGTTACTGGACGGAATGACGCGGAACTTGATACGGACAACGACCAAGGAATATGTAACGCATTCCATAGAATATTGAGGGTGATTTTAGTGAGCAAATTATAACAAGTAGAAAGCTTTGTCTGAATAAATAATAACTGATACAGGGTGTTTTGATCATCTTTTGTTAGTTTTTAATGTTGTCAAAATTGCGTAGTACTATTATAAGCGAAAAAAAATCTATATTTATGGTATATAATCAAATTAAAAACATGGGGTGTTTCACAATTATAACATTTAATAGAGACTTCTTTCAAGAGCCAACTCTAGTGGAATCTATAATCTAGATAGATGAATGAGAGAATGAATTATTGAGTGAATGATTTACCTATTTTTTATTTTATAGTATATATAAGAATTGTTTTTTATGTACAACGTCAATAACAGTGAATATTGATTTATAAATTAACATGAATATAAAATATATATTCTTATAATGATGTATCCTCACCCTAATATAGGTTTTCCTTTAACGTGAGCTGCACCTTTCTGCATCGCAAAGAATGCGCTGTCTATTTCAGCGGATTTGTTCAACCAGCCCTGAAAAGTTACCATATTAAATAAACTATTTAAAAGAATGTTTAACTCTCGAACAGTGAAATCAACTTGTAGATATTAAATAATTTTTCATATCAACCGTGAGATTTTTAATATTATACATATAACAAAATTGTTTCATATTATGTTGCAAAAGATACATCAATGACAATTCAGAACATATTTTTAATTCTTTTTACACCTATATATTATATAGGACTTATTTTAAGATAAGAATAAAATAACAACTAGAATAATATGTCATGTTTTTGAGTCACTAGATACAAATGTATTCATATATGTATAGTGCATTTGATTTAAGCTGAGTGTTGCATTTGTGTGAGTGCACACGGATAGTGTAGGTGTGATGTCAAATTTTTGAACGCTACGTTCTTTTCTAAGTTTGTACCGGTTTATTCTGCTTTTACTCCGCCCCGCACCTTCCTCACTTCACCCTTTGTACTGATAGCAAAATCAAATGTTGAAAACGAAATGTCAAGTGAGTAAGAATTCGTATAGTTTTTAATTTTTTTTATTAATTAATTTTTTTTTCTATAATTTGCATAATATTTCCATCTGTCTTTTTACAAGTTTCGCTTATTTTATAGCACTTATGTTATCTCTTCTTCTTCTACCTGGCAATTTTCCAGCTACAGCCAGGGTCTGCCTTACATGTTGTGAATAGTTTTGGCTATTTGTTTTTACGACCGGCCGCCTGCTTGACATAAACCCTCTTTTGGGAATCAACATCAATCAGTGATGTCTAAATATTCTTAGAAAGTACATATGATTCGGAAAAATCACATTGGTACTTGCCCGGGCCAGGATCGAACCCGCGCCCTCGGCAACGAGAGGCGGGTCCTTTAACCACTGGGCTAACACTGACTTAGCACTTATGTTATGTATCTATTTAAAATATAATAAAATTGAACTCTAAATGTTTTTTGTCTAACTCTACTTTTACTTTCACTCACACAAATGCAAAGCTCAGCTTAAGTCTAACGGACTATATATATTTATGAAAAGTGTATTGACTAATATGTCATAGTATAGTATAGTTTTTAAATCTTGTATGTATATATGATAAGTGTATTAACCTCTACAGCGCGCGCCTCTCGCGGCGTAGGTTTCCTAGCTTTACTCTCGTTTATGAGTTGTTCGAGTGTAGCGGGTTCGACTCCCGGCGGCGGCTGCTCCCAGCGGAGACGACCGCTCGCAGCATCCTTCAGCAACAGACGAGCTGAGCGAGACACGTCTGGCTGACCCGCGGCCGTCATGAACCCGCGGTTGACTGATTGTAATAATTAAATATTAATATGTTATGAAATTAAAGATTTTCGGGAGTCTTTTTCATTTAAATGAAACTAATATTTTTCGGATTATACTACACGACTTTATTTTTGTAAAAAACTACATACTCCCGACGACTACATGCTCGGCTACTTTACATACAGCAACCGTGATCACGGGCAGACATACTACATCCTTAAAATTTTAGTTTTATTTAAATCAATATGTAATGATATTTAAGATTATATCGACCATTCATCTAAATAAAATTAATTTTTCTTCCGATTTACTACGCGTTTATAATTATTTTTAACAACATACTCTCTTTAGAACGTGATTACGGTTGCTACAAAGTAACCGAAATAACGAGCAGTAAACCCAAAAAATATTAATTTTATTTTATTGTAATTAATATTACAGATATAATTACAGTACATTTAAAAAATAAAATAATAAATAATGAAGACCAGTGTTTTTTTAGACCACACGACTAAATAAAACTTTTTTCGCTCCATCTATATGCGTAACGGAAGAAAACCGCAAACGAATTACTAACTGGCTGTCTATGAAAAAAAAAAGAAATAATATGTAAAGTAGATCTTCCTCTCACTTTCGTTCGCCTCGCCCGTTCACATTTTTCGTAACGCTTTCATAATTTTACCCCCAAGCGTCCGTAAAAAAAGTTTTACTTCAAAAATATGACTAAAGTATCGAGTTAATTATTTGTCGAATTATAGACTATCTAAGACCTTTTATAACTTGGATTTTTTGACAAGAGTTCCTTGTATCCGACGTATTACAGATTTATATGTTATAAGTAATTATTCTGAAGAACAAATATCGCTACCTTCATCACAAGCTATCAAGACACGTCGAACACAATAGTGGCGCGGACAAGTTATAACTAGTTTGTTCATACATTAATGAAGATTGTCAAAAAAATATACAATTGGTAATAGAGCATATCGGATTATGAGGCATACAAAGTGTATACATTTTTTGTTCAGAAATAGTCGAAATAACAATATATATACTTTAATCTGATGCTTAGTTTCAGTAATTACCATGGGATTATCTGTAACTATGATTGACTCTACGGTATAATGTCATAGACTTTATCTAACATAGAGTAGAAAAATTATCCGCAGAATATTCTTAACCGTAATAAAACCAGTATATAATGATTAATGACTTACATGCGTGTGCTGTGAGTATCTTCTTGTATTCCATTGAAGTGTCATCATATTCTGGTAGAAGTAGTCCGTATCTTTGGGAGAAAACTTGTCTACTTACTAACTGACAGAGTCGAGCCATGGCCGCGTCGTGTGAACGCATCTAGAAATAATATTATATATATGATAAGTGAATAGAAATATGTATCTTATAAAAGTGTGCCTACGTATTATCTTTTATTAATGTAAGCAAAAATCACTGTCCATAATGCCACCTAGAAGCAAGTCGATATTCGATATGCTACATTGTCAATTTAATACATTATTATAATATGTTCTGTCGCAGAGTCGCCATTCTACCATCGAACTGTAATTTCGTCATAACAATTAAATATGGTAAATTATATGTAACCAATTTAATATATAAAAATTATATAACCTTTTTAGAAACAAATATACTGGCAGCTAAATATAAGATGACATATAATTATTATAAAGAAGAAAACAATTTTTTATAGAATTATACAAAAAATCTAGAGTTGTCATTGCATGCCGAAATTGTAAAACTAAAAAATTGTACAACACATATACAGGGTGACTGGTGAATTACTATCAATATTTAAGGAGAATACTCGGTACATGATTCTCATTCGAATTATGTAAAAAAATTAGGCACTTAATTTTTGACAAAATTTCCGTATAAATAAATAAAGTGTTGACACGTTCCAAGTGTTCCGAGTGTGGACGCGTGCGGCGGCGTGCTGATACAACACCACGTATGTGTGAGTGTGGATGTATACCTCATCTGTAGGGTGTTCACACGATGCGTAATTAATTACATAACTTTTGGTTAACTTTACTTAGAAGTTTATTAATATTTATGTTATATTAATTTTTATTTTGTCATATATGATCGTCAAATATCACGTCCTCAAGTATCGATAGTAATTCACCAGTCACCCTGTATATTAATATAATATATATTCGTAAGTGGTTTATATGTACATAACCAAAATACCACTTCATATATGACAATACAAATATCTATACTCAATTACCTTTCATTACATGATCCACAAGATATAAAAGGCAAAAAAGTAAATTTTAAGGTAAATTTTTCATTAGCTTCTCTATAGTACTGGAGACGATTTCTGGCATGATAAGTTTAAAATGATCGAAGTATTTAATACGAGTTATACATCAACCTACGTACTGACAGTATCGTAGTAATTCATAGCAATAAATCTACATAATTAAAATTTGACATATACATGACACATATCTGTCAGACTCATGAAGTATACGCCTATGAATTATAACATGCATATTTCTGTTGCTTATAATGTTATTATTTATTAAATAAACTAATTTATAACAGAATCCATTCCTGATCATCATAACTATATGTCTCCAAGCATATTTGAATGCAAATAATTTAAAACATCAAATTTTATATAATCTATATTTTTAAGGTGTCACATTTTATCCAAACAAATTCTAATTACAATTTCTATTAATATATTTATAATTAAAATACAATTTACAGCAGACTAAATCAAAGAAATATAATCCCTACTAATATTATAAATGCGAAAGTAAATCTGTCTGTCTGTAACGCTTTCACGCCTAAACCACTGAACCGATTTTAACGAAATTTGGTACAGAGATAGAGTTAACCTTGAGAAAGAACATAGGATAGTTTTTATCCCAGACTTTTGAAAGGTTCTCTTGGAAACGCGATATAACCGAACTCCACACGGGTGAAGCCGCGGGCGGACAGCTAGTATAACATTAAATGTCAAATGTCAAACCTGATCAATAGGCAGTACAGCTGTCAATAATAAGTCTGGTGCGACCGCGTAGGCTGGCAACACTAGACCAGGACAATCTAACACTTCCACCTCACTGTCAACTATAAGGGACTGGATGTGACGCGTGTGGCCGGGCATTGAGGACACACTCACCTGGAAAAATTGAAGAATTACATACATATATGTATTAAAACACACACACACACACACACAAGTGCTCAACATGCATATATGTAAATGTTAGATATGTCAGTTGTGAAAACTGGCTGTCAAATATATACCATTGTATTATTATAGTATGTTGCATACAATGAAGTACAAGTTTCTTATGTATGTAATACATCAATATCATTTCATTTATATAATTATTGTATTAAGAATTATATTTCATTGCTATTTCAATAATATCTTAATTTTATTGAATAACTCTAAAACTCTCCAAAAACGAATACTAACCTTCTTGGTTTGCATCAGTACATTAACAGAACTAGATTTTCCTACATTTGGATAACCAATCATTCCAACTGTTACCCTGGGAGGGTTCTTTAATTCTTTTCCTTTATATGTCTTTAAAACTTCTAACAATTTATCTCTTCCAAATATCTCATGCGAGTTTTCAACTTTATTATCTGTGTCTATGTTATCCTCTTTTTTATCTGTATCACAATCTCCAACCTGTTTATTATCTGTGGTCTTTTCTGGATTACATAGAAAAGGTTCAATAGGTTTTCCAAGCCTTAAACATTCCATAACTCTATCCAACGCTTCTTGTACGGCGTCTATTTTGTTAGCTGTGTTATTGACAGCTGTATTCAGATCTCCTAATTGTCTTTTAAACTGTTCTATATCGTCTTGTGTTTGTTTTATTTCATCAGGGTCATGTTGGTCATCTGTATCTTCTTCTGATTCAGCAGATTCCGTTCCCGAGTCAATTTCATCTTTCTCCGTTTGAGAGTCTTCTGATATCTTTCTTTCCTTCGAACTTTTGGCGGCCGAGAAAAATATTATTGGAATGTTCTGAAAAGGATTTTATATTTTATTATTTTTTATACAACTTCTCACCAACTATACATGTGGAAAAAAGATTATAACTTGCTACACAGTTTCAAGTTATTCATTAAAAATGTTTGTGCTCACATATCTCATTCTCACTCAACACTAATACATATGCAAAACATAATATTCTGTCTCTCTATCACTATCTTCACTACCAAATTTTTTCTTTACTTTTTACCGGACCAATCACTATTCATGACATTCTCGAGTCTCGTTATTGTTTATTCGCCAAATGAAGCGTCAGTAAGAAACTCCACTTCAGAAATATTATATAGCAGCGGTTACAGAAAACATACGAAAATATAATTATCAGTGTTAAAATAGGCAATTACAGTTTTTTTTAATTTAATATGCATTAATTAAACATTGTTTATTTTAAAATTCCTGTAGCAAGAATATTTTTATTTATTTTTAAATATTCATTAATTACACATTATGTGATGAAAAACTTAAAATTTTGTAAATTGTAGCAAGATGGAGCTTGATGGTTTAGGGAAATTTAAATAAATTTTTGTATATCTTTTATTGGAAATATCGCTAAAGTCTCCTAAAATTTTACGTCAAGGCATTTGATTTTTAGAAATAAACATTAATTTTCCTTTGTCTTTCAATTCTCACAAAATACAGATAATATGGCCATACAATGAATAAAATCCTCTGTTTTAAGCAAAACTTATTATAATATTATTTTTATTCTACACAGAAGTATACAAATTTGTTACAAAAACAGCTATAAAAGAATTACAAGAGTATTCAAAAGCCATTGTATTCCTAATAGCAACCTTTGACATGACCATTAAATAAAATATCCTCCCTCAATATTATACTTTCTGTATATGTAAGTTCAAAATACTTTGGAGGTGTACTCACTAGTATAAATAAATAAAATATCTATACCACATATGCAGTGTATGGAATGATTAAGAAAATCAGAACTAGCTACTCCATAAGATAAACGCTACTTGTACTGAGAGGATTTTTTCCAGTGAAGAGAAAAAAAGTAATGGCGCATCTCCTAGTATTTAAAACATTACTAATATATGCTACTAGCTTTCCGCCCGCAGCTTCGCCCGCGTAGATTTCGGTTATATCGCGTTTTCAAGAGAACCTTTCAAAAGTCTGGCATAAAAACTATCCTATGTTCTTTCTCAAGGTCAACTCTATCTCTGTACCAAATTTGATTAAAATCAGTTGAGTAGTTTAGGCGTGAAAGCGTAACAGACAGACTTACTTTCGCATTTATAATATTACTAGGGATACTAACCTCTTTCTCAAAATATTCCGCCCAGCACTTCCGAGTATACTCAGTTGTGAGATCAGCTTTATTCAACAACAGGATACATTTGCAGTTTTGTTCTGATGCATATTTTTCTAGATCTAAACACCTGTCAACACAATTATAAATTATACTTAGTGTATGAAACATTTAGCTTTTACAACCAACCATTTTTTATAAACATGTATTGTTTAAAGTTTAAACATATATTGTTTAAGCATTTGTTATAAGAATACAAAACTTAGTTTAATTTAAATTTGCATTTGTATTCCATACTTTATAATTACAATGTGGATTAATTTCTCATTACAATCAATTTCAAATTCATAATTTTGGAATATTATTAAACTAATGAATATATGACACTATTACCTAAATAAAAGTGGATTTCTTGCATCTAAAAGTATTAAAACAACATCAGATTTCTCCAAAGTCCTCCACAATTGTTTCCAAAGTTCAAGATTTCTTTCATATGGTGTGACCGCAGCACCCAATTTAGTTTGTAACTCATTTAAATGCCTTCGCCACTCTAGAAAAGCATCTCTTTCCCTTGTAATTTGTTCTTCAGCTGAAATGCCTGGTTTCCATGGTGGTCTGGAATACATGATAATATTAGTATAGCATCTCATTTTCATATATCAAATATTGTTAAAATTAATATGTGTTTATTTTATTATTAAGTAACTACATTTTTTTACCTCCTCGGAACAGTGAGAGGTTCATCAAATTCAGGTTGTGAGGTAACAAGTTCCACCTCACACGGCGCTGATTTCACATATTTGACATTAAGCTTTTCTGCAACAAACTCTCTGTTTGCAAGCTCTGCTGTTGAGAGAAATTCTTGTAACGATGATTCTGCGGTTACAGATTGTAAATTCAGTCGCCCCCAATCATATCCATCGTTAACTTCTGTGGTGTGTAACTTAAAATAAAATGAAAAATTATTATAAATAAAGCGGTTCTTGTAAGTTTCGATGTTGTTACTATTACACTAAAGAAACTACGAAATCATTAAAAGAAATTCCATTTTCAACAAACTTTGCTCTATCACTTTTTTTATATATGATACGAGTAACTAATTAAAAATAAATATGTAAATAAATATATAAATTACCAATGTATTGTCTTCAACATGTCTACGATTGCGATTTTTTGCGTATCGATCTTTGATAAGAGCTCGTCCAAGTGAATCCTTATTTTTCTTTCCCATGTTATAATATAGAAATTATTTTCTTCTAAAAATTTTCAACCTATATGTTTTACCGAAAATATGGTTATAATATACAACTATTCAATGCGCGAAAGACAGAAACGTGTTTATGATATATAAACTGTCAAGTGTCAAACTCAGTAATCAGCTGGAGACACTGAAGTATTGAAGATAAGGGCAAGATCATTTCAGTTCCTAATATAGAACAAATAATATATATTCTTATTATGTATCTGAAGAAAATGCCAGAATATTTTTTCATTTAGTCGAAAGTAATAAAAGTAAAAAATGTAGATTTTATAAAAGTTGTGGTTGTTCATAGCAACATTGCTATCCTACATTTTGACATAAAATGTCATTTGAATTTGACCTAACACCTAGTGGGGCTGTTTCGATTATTTGAGAATTGCATTAAATTTTATTTAAAATCAATAACAAATAACAGTGTGAATAGTGAAGATAAGTCTATTATTTATAGGTTTTAAGTCACAATGTCTGAGTATTATAGTCACTATCATCGGTGGGAAGCTTTAGCAGAATTTAATTTTTATATCGACGAAAATGAAGAAATGTACGACGACAATTATATTTATTGTTTATGTAGCCGTGCTTTTATAAGGTTAGTAAGCATTACAGTTTTTTCTATATAAACGACTGTATTCCTGTTTTTCTTAAAATATTTCCAAACCGGAATTTAAAGTCCTTTTATTTCAAATATTTGTTATTAAGACTGAAATAAGTCTTACACACTTAAACTATTTTTTCTATTTAAATAATAACCTGACTTAGAAATTATCTATTAGTAATATTTATTGTACATTAAAATATTTATTAATTATTTAAAAACAAAACCACATGTATTAACTGTAGGGATGTTAAGACATATCTTGGAGACAAGGAATGTGGAAGTGAGAGTGATGCTGAAGTGATAGAGTCGCAGGTTGATGATCAATCTCATGTGCATTTTTCTGTGGATACTTCATATAAAGTGAAGTGTGAGGTAATAATACTAATATCTAGTTTTTTATAACATTTATGAGAGTAACTAACATTAACAAATAACATTTTATTAATATGATATTGAAAATAAACATAACTAAAAATATAATACATTTATTGAGATCTTAGCCTATTCTAAATCCTATTGTTTGTCAAATAAAATTAAGTTAATCCAAAAGATGTATGTGATAATAATTTCTCAATCAACAGAAAGATGAAAGTGCTAGCTGTTATTGTAGTGCTTCACACACAGAAAACTATTGTTCGACTGACGAACTTGATCCATCACATATGCACAACTACCCCTCACATCCTCTACAACCGAGTGATAGTGGTGCTGATCTCACATATCAAGATTGCCATTCCGACTACATTACACATGAGAAAGTTGAGAAAATTGATAAAGACTACTCAAATGACTCTGATACAAATGAAAATTATTTATCACAAGATACATGGGAAAAGTTTTGGCAATTTAATGGTGAGAGGATCATTTGGGCCTCTTGGATAAAGAAATACAGTGACTACATCAATCCTTCGTATCTAGAGGAAAATAATGATCTCATTATGGATGAGAATAGTCTACCGAAACAACAATCTGTTGAACCCATTTGCAATCACACTGAAAGTAACGGAGCGGAAAATGAGAGAAGGGAAAGGAAATTTTCATATGACTCCAAAGTGAATCCATACAAAACTAAAGATTCTGTCGAAGACAAAAGTGATAAGAATAATCAAAGCGCAAACAAAGACGACGCATTGCGTAGACGACGGTCGTTGTCGGAACACGATCGTATACTCAGTCCTTGGACGCTAACAGGAACTGATTCAATGACTAATGTGACAAAACTTACTTTGTCCAGTTATAATGTCACTTCAAGTCACGTGACTTCCGAGTCAACACCTACAGGCGAATATAGCATGTCCTCGTCAACGTCTTCCGATGATCAATTCAATGATCAAACCCGAATACAAAACATTGAGGAAAATAACGAAGAAATATCAGAAGAAATAGACACAGATGACTATTGGCAGTTCCTTTGGAAGAAACATTTCGGGGAGCAGTACGCGTTGCATTACGCTAAATATATAGAATGCTACAATGAACTCCAAGCAATACAGATCAATACGAGCGACATTGAAAACAAAATTGAAGAAACCAAAATTGTTGATGTTGAATGCGAAAACAGTGAGGGGAATTCTCTAGAAATGCCGTCGGTGATTGAAGTTCAGACACAAATCAATCAAATAAAATTAGACGACAAACCGAAACCAAAAAAGAGAGGGAAAAAAGCAAGCAACCGCGTTATAAGCTCGGTCGGAGTTCTGTTACAAAATCTTCTAAGAGATCAGAAAGAAAAAGAAGCTAATGAACCGATAGACGCTGGCGATGATAAATCAAAAACCGGTGATACAGTGGAACTAAACCTTGAAAGCAGAACTAGTATTAATAATGTTCAAACAAACACCAGCGTTGTTCAACATAATGACGAAGGAGACGGGAATGATCCGTATGAAGATAGACCAACTACTTTAAAACGAAGGTAAATATATTTTAATACAAATAATAAATAAACCCGCGATTTACTATGATATATATTTCAGTCACCAATTAGATGAAGACGATACTTCCGAGAAGATAAAAACGACAATAGACATGATGGGCTTCTCAGTAGACGCAGCGAAAATACCGAAAGGGGAATTGATTTACAGAAATAAATTCGGTAAACTTCGTCCGCCTCGATACAAGAAATTCGCGGCTGCCAAGAAAACTTACTTCGATGACGACGGTAATTCATACACATTGGACGAAAAACCATATCAGGTAAATATAATTTGGTACTGTCTTTAAATTAATTTAAATCGTTTATATGCTTATAAATTTTACAGAGCCAAGAATCACAAGACGATTGTGAAATGCAAACAGATGACGATGGACCTGAAATACAATCTGATATTGAAAAAGTTAAAAACGTTGATACTGAGGAAAAGAAATCGAAGAATAAGAAATCTAATAATCGTAAAAAACTTCAAAATGATTGTGAAGCAGATGTTAGTGTAGATTTGTCTGAAACAGCAATAGATGAGACGAAAGTCGAAAATCCTGAAGGTTTAAGTGAGTATATATGTAAAATATTTTAGAAATTATGTATAACATATATTATTTGGAATTGTCAAACTACCTAGTCACTAGTTAATAACTTTATCTTTATATGTAGCTTTAGACCAAACAAAGCGTAAACGTCGTCAAAAGAGGTATAAAAATGTAGAAGAATCATCAGATATGCCCGAAGAATTGAAGGGGGAACCTAAAATGCTCAAGTATTGGAAGAAAAGACACTCGCTATTTCATAGGTAGGTTTATTTGACAGAATGTCTCATAATATTCATCTTCTTCTTCTATATATATAAAAATAGATTGCTGTTCCTTAGTCTCACTAAAACTCGAGAACGGCTGAACGGATTTATCTTACTTTAGTCTTGGAATGTACGTGGAGGTTGAGGGAAGGTTTAAAAGCTGAAAAACAGCCCTTTTTTATTTCCCATACAAATGTTTTTTTGACATTAGATTTGACAACTAACTAATATGTCAATCATTCTGTCGCACTTCAAAACACGGAGATTTATGGCTTTAATAGGTAAACTCTAAAAAAATAAATAAGACATTATTTATTTCTTGATTGATACAGTACGAAGTCTGCCGGGTCAGCTAGTGTAAAATAAAAATTTATTTTTTTCTGAAAATTTTGTTCATTTTCTAAACTTGTACAAAAAAATTCATATTGTGACTGAAGTTTCTATAAGTTACAAAATACATTGCTTTCCAGAATATTTTACGGATCATAAAATAATAATAACCGTCTTAACAGACTTCAAAAGTTTGAATGCGATAAAATATAAGTTTATAATATTTTCCTCGCAATTCATCCATTCATTCTTTTCACAAAAACTTTTTCATTACGAAAAGTATTTGATGGAGAAAAAGATATAAATAGGTCGACCTTTATTGTATAAATTCAGTGTTATGATTGAAACTTAGAACATATTTATACGTTTGCACATACTTATACAAAAGTTGACCTAAAAAATGTTTCAATTTTTTTTAGTTACTATTTTTGCTAACTATCTTTCAAAATAAATATTAAAATATCTTAAAGACCATAAAGCATATCTTTCCCTAGATAACATTTAATTTTCACACACTAAATTTATCATTGCAAATTACAGGTTTGACGACGGCATACGTTTGGATCGTGAGAGCTGGTTTAGCGTGACCCCCGAAAACGTAGCGCGACATATAGCCAATAAGTGTCATTATGATGTGGTCGTGGATGCGTTCTGTGGCGCCGGTGGAAATACAATACAGTTTGCTAAAACTAGCAAGAAAGGTTGGTATTGTGAGTTTATAAATGGAAAAGGATGATCGTATGAAGAACTGGAATTAGTGACTTACACTGGATGAAGAAGCGTTTATACTTTAAAAAATCACTGTTAGCCTAACAGTAAGCCTATAATATAAGAGGTTTATGGAAATACTGTAATTAATTATAACCGTAACTATATCTTTATAACATAATTTAAGATATGTTCTGAAATTATAAAAAAATGAGAACTCATATAATTATACTACTTTATCTATGTATGCATATAATACATAACATATCTGCTTCTTTGTAAGTTTAAGAAATAATGCTATAAAATAAATCACAGACACCATATATAATATTAATGCAAATAACTTCTTTGTTTGAGAGAAAAAGTCTTATTTCAATTCATCTTTGATTCCGTTAAGACAAAATTCTTCAAATATTCAGCAAAATTATAAAAATTATCATTAATATATCATTGTTTTCCCAGTAATCGCCATAGACATAGATCCAGTAAAAATAGAAATGGCGAAACACAACGCGGCGGTGTACGGCGTCTCTGATAGAATACAGTTCATTGTTGGTGATTTCTTCGAGTTAGCGCACACATTGACAGCTGATATGGTGTTTCTAAGTCCGCCCTGGGGTGGACCTAGCTATTCTCAGGTAATTTAAAATTCTTAAATACTTAATATCGATATTTTTTTTTATAATTTTTGACTAATACAGAAAATACTGGGTCTATGTTAGGTATTTTAAATACAAATGATGAAATGATTTAAATGTTTCTGTATGTTGTGATTTAAGTAAGTCTTTTATAAAGGCCATTTAACAAACAAGTAAAATAAAAATTACTCGTGTTTATAACATTTCTAAATACCTTTTAAATACAATTAAAAGTGTAATTATTTAAATTTTGATTCATTATTACAGAACACAGAATACTGTATAGAAACAATGCTGGAACCCAAACCGGCTTCACAGTTGATGAGAGTGGCGCGGCACATTAATACTAACGTCACATTGTACCTGCCGAGAAATACGAGGACGGAACAGGTACTACATAGAAAACTATAAAATTACATAGTCTTAGAAAAACAATAATTTATAAGAAAATATTAATAATACAAGTTCTGTATAGGGATTCAAACAATTGTACCATCTTGTTCCAAAAAAATAAAGTACTCTTAATTTTGGTTTACATTTTTTATCGTTTTTCGTTGGCGTCAACATAGTTCTGTTTGGACTTTGATTACTTTGGACATAACTTGTTATTTACTTAATTTTCGTTCTGTATATTTATTTTCAGATATTATCATTGGCACAAGAAGCGGTTGGTTCTGTAGAAATAGAACAAAGTTTCCTTGATAGAAGGTTTATTGCTATCACAGCATACTTTTATTGATTGATATTAATAATTAGAATCATAGTTATTCCTCTTAAACTAAAATAAACAGGACATACTTTTTCTGACCATTTGATAATAATTTAAAAGAAATATCAGAGAATTATTTACAAAATCTAAAAACTGCCTTATAGTATGTGTGAGTTTTATTGTTCATGTAGAAGTTTGTCTCTTAGAATAACATATTGAAATATTTTAATAAATACATAAAAAATATATAATTGAAAAACTAGAGAGAAAGTTACAATATAGAGGTTAGTAATTATAATTGGACAAATATATTTATATTGAGACTTAAAGTTTGGAATGCACATTTATATCATTTAAACAAGTTTAATAACAATTTTTCTTGTAATTAGTACTCTTTATAGTATAATGTATTTTTTTCTCTGTGATTATTTTAGTTATAAGCAATAATGTGGATCGAGTGTTGTGTAATAAGGGATATTTGAATTATCATACATATAATGATTACAGATTATATAGAATAATTACTATACACAAAGATCATGCCTTATAAACATAGTTAAGATATAAATTTTGTTAATCATTTTTTCTCTTTTGATCTTCTTCAATATTTAATTATATTCAGTAATATATTAACCGTAGCACAAATCTTTTCAAATCTGTAATTCTTTTAATGCATTTATGTGTATATGAAAATCGTAGGCCTTGTATGTGTGATCAATGTTGTGATTATGTAAATATATGTTTATAAGTATATAAGAATGCTGCTTGTTTATATTTTATTTCCTTTATTATATGTATTTTATTTAATGATATGTCTTCATTCACACTGGAGTTTGGACTATCTTTCTTATGTCAACATTTGTATTTACTGGATGAAATATAATCTTGAGTACTGTTAATAATATTTTAAAAAGACTTAACATATAGATTCAAGTTGTCAAATGACTTCTATGAGTACATACTTTAATTAACAAGTACATCAATATTGAAACCATATTTTGGGTACAAAAAATCATCATTGTTAAAAAGCGGTCAAGTGGGAATCTTGAGTCAAATGTGATTTGAGGTTTTTTTTTAATAATATAACCAAACAGGTACACATTAATTCATACCATTAAATTAATTGCATAAAATAAAACAAATGACAGTGCTTAAAGTATACTTAATAATCTTATATTAAATTACATGGAACTTCCAATGTATATTGGAACAATTTGGTGGTTTGTTTGTTAATAATGATGATAGTAAAAGGTTTTATTACAATATTGTCCATGTTACATCACTTATTTTAGTATTTAGTTTATATACAACTGTTATTCTTTCATTTCTCCTTCTTCATCTTCTTCCTCGGCACCTCTTACATACAGCACATTATTACACCTAATTAAAACTTCTCCCAAATTACCTGAAATAGAATTTGTCTTAGTATATGATTTTGAACTTTAAACAATGTTGAGAATTAGCAAAATATACTTCATATGACCATTTACTAAAAAGAATGCCATGAATATTCTATGACTTGAGCCAGGGAGCATCTGTTTAAATTTTAAGACAATTAACTTCTTGAAATTGCTAATAAAATTTAAGTTGTCAATTACTTTTTTCTTTGTTTTCTATATAGATTTTATTTAAAAAAAATGTGTTAGAACCAACCAGATAGCTATGTTATGACTAACCTGTACAAGAGCCATCGACTATCTCTTCTGTATTTGCTAATTGCAAATTCATATAACCGTCGGCAGACACTAAAAGTCCTTTATATTCATGTCCCCATTTTAATTTGACTAATACAGCCTTTCCTGTTAGGCTATTTAAAAAGGGTTTAGGATTTATAGGCATTGACGCCGCCATCGCGAATGTCTGGAAATGCAATAATGTTAGAAGTTATGTGAACATATTGTTTAGAATAGTCACTGTACATATTTATAATAATATAAGTTTATACTCACTTAACTAGTAACCTAACAATAAAAGCCGCTTAAAAGCAAAACGCTTCACGTTCGCGTCGTTATTTGACAAATGACAATTGTCAATGTGATATAGCTTATAGCACACTGTAAAACCACAACTAAAGCTAAAAGACTAATTATAACTAATTTTATTCAATGTTTTTAAATAAACCTCTTAATATTCTATAGGAATACTATATGAATAGAATTAATTTTTAGTTTTTAAATTATTTTTTTTAACGTATGGAGATTTGATGAGTTGTGGTTCCCTTCTATTAGCTAATAATGCTCTAAACTCTAAAGGGAGGTGGCTAACTGTGATCGGATTGCTCGGAAGGCAGCGTTGTGATAGACATAATAGATCATATTTAGTCCATACTTTGAAATGCTGAACTTAAAATATTTCTTTACTCTCAAGATAAATTCAATTTTGTAGCATAGATAAAATAGTAGATTGTTTATGGTTATTTGTTGAATTGTTGATAGTTCATATTGTATAGTTCATTAGGTATATTCGCAGTAGCGACAAGTGTTTATTTAATTTGAAGAAATATACGTAGCCTTTTAAATTACAACAAACTAGACTGTGCATTACTGAAATGGCTACTTTAGAGGACAAAATATTGGGAGAAAAACTTCATAACTATTGTAGCAGTAGCGAAGATGAAGGAGGTTCCGATGATGAAGATTGCCAAAGCTCAGATGAGAAAGAAAATTCTTTAAAAAGGTGCCAGGAGCCATCGGAGCCACCTCCTGTTAATAATTGGAGCGGTTCCGCAACCAACACAGGCCCTAAAGGGGTTTTAGAAGATTGGAGAAGATTTAAAGAATTAGAAGCACAGAACAGAGAAGAGTTAGCCAAAGAGCGCATTGCTTTAGCTAAAAAGCTTACTATGACGGTAAAAACAGTCCAAGAAGAGGATAAAGAAAAAGAAATCGATGAATTGGAAGATGAATTAGACGAATTAATTGATGAAGGTTTTCTTATGAAGTACCAACAACAAAGAATGCAGGAACTCATGGCGCAATTACAGAAAGCGCCTAAATTTGGCAAGCTTCAAACGCTGAAAAACCAAGATGATTTCTTGAGTGCTATTGATAAGGAAGACGTTAAAGTAACAGTGGTTATACACATATATGGACACAATGTCAAAGCTTGTGAGAGCATGGATGGTTGTTTAAGTATATTGGCATCAGATTATCCGGCAGTTAAATTCTGTAGAATAGCAGTTGATGTAGCCGGTTTAAGTCGCCACTTTAGTGTTGAAGGTGTCCCAGCACTGCTTGTGTATAAAGGTGGCCAAATTATTGGTAATTTTGTTCAGTTAGCAAAAGAACTTGGGAATGATTTCTTTGCTACAAATGTAGAAAAGTTTCTCATAGAATATGGTATGCTGCCTGAAAATTAAACTGTGTTTGATGTTTTTATAAATTCAATTTTGTTTGTAGAGATTGTGTTGTTTTAATAAATTACTATATTGTTTATCAGTATTACAACAGAGCATCAAAGATGAATCATTCTATTTTCGTTTAGTGTGATATGCTAAGCATTTTATTATTATTTAAGTTTAACTTAAATGGCACCACCAATTTATTGTTAATTTAATTCAAAAATATTACATATTTTTGTTTAAAAATTCACCAAAATTTGTGACAACTTGATGCTGCCAATTTTGGACAAATCTTTGTAGAATTTGTGTAGTAAGTAAAAATGAATTTAAAAAATTTCTGAGGAGAGATGTTTTTAATATAATATATCTGAAATAAGTTGGGTTTCACTTTGAGAGTAAAAAATAATAATAGCAAAAGAGTAACTAGTATTTGGTATTAGCCTCTCCATATATAGAATTAGAGCTTCAGTGTCAAAATACAATATAGATCTGAAATAAATATGTAATGAACCATTTACACTACCCATACTACAGCCAAACCATTAAAAGCTATAAAAACAGTAATTTAAATATACTTAAATAGGACATTTTAGTCATTTGGAATTTTAATTATGACAAAGCGTATATTATGTACTGCTAGTATAAAAAAAATATTTAAAAATAGTTAAAAGATTTCATCTGAGTATCGGCTATTTAAGACAGCATCAGTGTTGACCATAGTAGCTGTTTTTGATATGTTATTATAAAGATGAGGAGGATACATTTGACTAAAATAAGGATTTACAATAAATTATCCCTCTTTTAGTTAAAATAAACACTAATAAGGATTTTGTTAAGGAAACCAAATAGATGTCTCTTTCATACCAATAGGAGTGTTAAATAATAAATATACAGAATGCCTGATATACTGACTCAAGTCTGTGCATGATAGATTTATTTGTAAAGCAACTGTAATCTGATTTTGCGAAGATTTCAGAATTCTAAACTAAGGAATTAATTTTTACAATTTATGATGAATATAAAAGTAGTCTTAGAAAAAAAGGAAAATTGAAAGTGAGAAATGTCGCCTTCACAACTATAAATAATGAGTTTTTGCTAGTTTATTAATGTAATGCACATAACACTTTACTGGTACTTTTTGTAACTTTCACTAGAATTGACGCTGTAATTCTTAGTAATTAGTGTTATTAACTTATAAAAAGTGCAAATATTTTTCTATTTAAGTTTTTTAATCAAAATTACTTAATGAATTTTACAGTTGCATTTATTTCAACTCTCATAATTGATAGGTTTACAATATTTTTAAGAGAACCCTTTTGTTCATAGAAATGTAAGTGTCTAGTAACTAAAATTATTGTTTAAGTTGTGTTTCTAATAAAAAAAAGAACATATTTGAGTTGTTTTATTGTGTTTGAGAGTATCTTCAGAGTTTATCACTTAAATATATGGATTTTTAGGTCTCATAGGTGATAGGTCACTAGAGGTCGCCACGCTCTCGAGTACACTTGCGTGCACTTAAATTGGGCTAAATGTTTTTGTTACTATTTTACAAGTTTTTATTTTTGATAAGCATCAAGTGACCACTTTTTGTTGCACTAACATAAGTTATCCCCGCTACGCCTAAACTTTGACACAATACGTGCCGGTAACTGTTAAGGCTAATTTTAATTTTCAAATATTTTTTCTGTTTATTTTTAAGGACAAAAAAAGTATTAAAAGTTTCGTGTTTAGTATTTTAACACATTTTTAACTTCAAATAAGAAAACTAGTAAACGTTATTGTTTTGTGAGATTTATTTATCAAGTAATACAATATTTAGCAAACCTTAAATTACGACAATTATTCTTATCTACGCCTAAAAATATATATCACTAGCTTTCCGCCCGCAGCTTCGCCGCGTGGAGTTCGGTTATATCGCGTTTCCAAGAGAACCTTTCAAAAGTCTGGGATAAAAACTATCCTATGTTCTTTCTCAAGGTCAACTCTATCTCTGTACCGAATTTCATTAAAATCAGTTCAGTGGTTTAGGCGTGAAAGCGTAGCAGACAGACAGACAGACAGACAGACAGACAGACAGACAGAGTTACTTTCGCATTTATAATATTAGTAGGGATTAAATAGTTTCATTAAAGATAACATTAACAATTTTGGAGGATTACTATGTCTAATAATTTCCCGCTATTTATATAACAATATGCACTTATTTGATTTTTTGTTCTAAAATTTAAGATCGTAAGAAAAATACAAAAATCTATACTTGAAGATACACGTCTTAGAGATACTCAGAGATTATACAAGTGAACACTGTTTTGTTACTGCGTTTTTTTACATAGTTATCATTACTTTATCTAAGGTTTTGCCAAATCAGCATTGCAAACAATTAAGGTACTTGATATATACTTCAGTAGTGTTTACATCAGTTTACTGTACTAGCATAGTTCGACTACTTCGTCTGTCATTTCGGTTCTCCGACGTTTTGGTGGTTTCGGTTTCGGTTCGCCGTCGTCGTCTTCCTCAATTATTTCCATGTCACTATCGCTGTCTTCCTTGGAGCGTGACGGACCGGGTTTCGGTTCGGAACCGCTCGAACCATTGGCGGTTTTTTCCTCTTTCGGTCCGAGCATTGGCGAATCTGCGTCTGTCACTAAACGCCATGTTTTTTCTTCGTCTTCTTGCTGTAAACGCACTCGTACTTCGTAGTTTTGCAGGAAATCGTCAACCAGTAAGGCACATCCGTCGTTTAGACCGATTTCTTCTAAAGTCTTTTCGTTGTTATGATCAGTTTCGCCCGGTTCAGATGAGAGCACCACAAGACCTTTGCCTTCCACTGTAGCGTCTGGAGCTTGCATGTTAAGACCTTCTTTGAAGGCCGTATTGAGGTCTTTAAGTGTAAGATGTTTGAGATTACATGCTAAAGCTACTTCCGGTTTTGGAGAGCACACATAACATTTAGGATTTGGTGGTGTTAAAGCTGAAAAAGAATGAACATTTTAATTTCTTGTAACAAAATTTACATTTTTATCAGTTTAGTTTATTTTAATGATACTCACTTTTTTCGGGTACAAATAGTTGTCCGCGGTGGTTGACTTTAGGTCTTAAATAAACACTGGTACAAGCTTCAATCTCTCCTTTTAGTAACGCCTGAGCGCGTAATACTGCCAAACCCGCCACGATCGCATTGGCTGTGGCTATTGCTGGTATTATGTTACCAGCCATTGCTACAAAGAAAAAACTTATTATAAACTTAAACAATATATTCATCTGTAGTCTAAGCTATTCAGTATTGGTATCATAAATATAGTTAGTTATTATACTGAGATTTTCTAAGTACTAGTTTTTATAATAATATAATAATAAAGCTTTTTATTACAGTGTAAAGTATGTTACATTACAAAGTGTTAGTAGATTGCTTAGGTTAGTTTATAAATATGTTCATTATATAATATATTTCTATTTGTTCCTTTACATGAATGCCTTCCGGGTAAAAGCCTCCTCTAATTCCTTCTATTTGTCCCTATTTCGGGAAATTGACAACCAGTGTTTGCCTACTAATCTTTTATATCGTCAGCCCAATGTTTTGAGTTGTCAGTACTAGTTCCTACTTACATTTAATTTCAAATCGTGATTTCAGTGGAATATTGAATATATGTGATCTTATATTAGCACAGGCGGTGACAAAGTCCATAGCACTCTTCTCATCTTTGTCCCAAACCAGATGATCACCTTCGGGACGACTTTTAAGATCTGTTTGAAGAGCTTTGCAACTAGCAGCAAATACCTATAAAATAATATTGGCCTATTAAATATCTAATAAATAATTAACGGACCCGGCGAGCTCATGACTGTGTATATTCAATAATTGTCCTGTTGTGGTTAAGATAGTTAATTTATTATTTAAATATTAATTTCTGATTGGTAGCATATTTTGTTTAATTTGAGACACAAAAATGAATGCTATTTTCATAATCATGTAGATATTATATGTTGTCAATTTTATACATATATTTTAACATACATTCCTTAATCTGAAGCAAGTGTTTAAAATATTTATGGAATGAACATTAAATATTTAATGTTTACTACCATCATGCACATTTTGTAGGGAAAATATTTTTGATAATTAATCTGCTGTTAGGTACAGAGATAAAATAAAATCCATTAATATCAGTTCCAAATAATGCAACTAGCAGGAGCTTTTAGTTTGTATATTACATAGAGATATGTATAGATTTAATCAAAAATTTATTATTGAATATAAAGATCTTTCATCCTAAAACAAAGGAACATTAGGAAATAAAATGTAGTCCTAATATTAATATTACAATTAAAATAATAAATAGTAATTGCAATAGCAATAATAATAAAAAATGTTATACCTGAGCACATTCATACACAGACCACACTCTTTGATCTGGTAAACCTGAATGTTGTATTTCTATATTATCTTTCCCCGGTAAGCTATCCCAGGATAAAGGTGTGGGCGGCCTACGTTTCTTCCATAGATTCTCCATCGACAATAAGTATCTTATATCATCACCAAACAACTTAGCAAATAACTTTTCTGGGTCGTAATTGGTTTCCGCAGCCCATGCTCTAGTGCTTTTCCTCTCAACATTTCCCGAACTGGTCTCCGATGTTAGGGCCGTTGACCCTGCATCCCCAGCAGCCTCAGGGTCTGCTGTATCAGGACTTACATCCTGGTCGGGATCCTCTTCACCAAACAGTTGATTGAAAAGATGTTTAGCCCATACAATGCAATGAATTGGTTCAGATGGAGTGTTCCTTATAGTGCAACCTGGGAAGGATTTTTGAGGTGCCTTCGGTTGGCATTCATAACACTGTGTCACACCTTTCTTTATGAGCTCCACCTATAAATATATATACTTATTAATACATATTTGTATTTAGGATAGATTATAATAAATACTGTAACAATTGAAATTTTCACATATATGATTGATTGCAGATGGTATATCATTTTGAAAGTAGTATATTAATTAAATAAATACATTATTTCTTTTAAATATAGGAATCATTAATTACATGGACCTTATTTTTAATAATGAAATATGTTACTTTTTGAGATATTTATCGCTTTGTTCTCAAAATATTATTTTTCTCAATATTTATTAGATTCATACAGACTAATAAATTACAACTGATACTGGCCATTATTCTTTGTAGGTTTACTATATATTATGTACAACTTTCAAAAACATTGAACTACAGAAAAAAATAGCCATAATACTATTATAACATGTTTCTGTCTGGCTTATATATTGAAGATTGATAAAGAAAGTTGTCTAGGAGATATAACCATTATATTTCATCACCTGTCCAGCGTAACCGGCTGTTCCTGTCTCAATAAGAGGAACATTAGCAGCAAGACACATTCTATTGACATGATTTCTTGCGACACGGTTATCCAAAGCATTCAGGACAATATTGAACTGCTTGAAATAACTCACTCCATAGTCATTACTGGAAACCAGAAATAATAATACATTTTAACTACATATACAATTTATAAAAAGCAATCTATTTGTATAGAATTATTTACTTATGTACCAAATTTTAAACAAAATTAGTTTGGTATATTAAATGTAGTAAAAATTATGTTAATAATGTTTTTGTCTACTCTCTTTAGTTATAATAAGAATACTTTTAAATATTTTCATCTCTTCATCACAAATATGTCAGTTATTGTATTTGACAGTTCAGTTCATTTACCCCCTAATAATTACTAACCTTATAACACTGTCATGATGTGCAACTATATTTACGTTGGGATTGAAACTGAGTGCACTGTCTTTAGCCACTTGTGCCTTCGATTTCCCCACATGCTCCTTGTGAAACAAAAATTGTCTATTTAGATTGCTTACGTCGATTGTATCAAGGTCGATCTGAAAAAGATTAATAAGACTTAATACATGCACGTATATAATGAAAATGACAAGAAAATAGTATACGAACGATTTCAATCTGAGGGAATCCTGTCAAAACGAGATTCTTTAATATCTCACAACCTATACCACCGGCACCGACTACTAAGATTTTAGAATTCGCAATGGCTTCTGTGAGCTTTTCGTCAAACACACCAGCTACTCTCGCAACCATTTTTGTCACGATGAGTTGTTAATGAATACTATTGTTTAAATATATTAAAATCTTTAAAAAAATATAATCCACATGAACACCGTAAGTAAACGAAATTTATGCGGCGTCGAAGGGCTGTCAAAGTTAGCGTCAGTGAATTTGATTTTCGTTTAGAAATATGTAGATTTAGTATTTTTTTATAGCTTCTGTTTATCTGCTTTGAGTAATTTGTAATTTTAATCAATATGAATAAAAGTAATATATGTAAGGTCTAATATTATTATATAACAGTTTAATAAATTATCATATTTATTTTTTAAAAGCCCTCGTTCTTCTCAAGGACGGAAAGGAGAACCGGACCATAATATCTAATATATAAAACAAGAATTGTTTATTGCTTTACATAATTATAATGTTCACAGTGCTAACATGTAATTTAAATGGATTGTCGTCGGGAATGTAATAATATGCACATCTTCAAATTCCTAACATTAAAGACGGATTAGCTTTTTGGCTTTGTTACTCCCTCTGAATAAGTTGCTCCCCTATTTCTTACCCAAAATATACAAACTTTTTTTAAATTTTGGAATCATTCATTTATACAATACAATTTGCTGACTTAGACTTTTACTTATTACTAGAAGACCCGGCGACCTTCATATCGCTCTATAATCAAGAAATGTCTGTTAGAATGATTGACATATTAGTTAATTGTCAAATCTAATGTCAAAAACAAAGTTTGTATGGGAAATGGAAAAGGGCTGTTTTTAGGGTTTTCCCGGAAATGAATCATTTTTTTTCAGCTTTTAAACCTTCCGTGAACCTTCACGAACATTTCAAGACTAAGATAAGATAAATCCGTTCAGCCGTTCTCGAGTTTTAGCGAGACTAAGGAACAGCAATCCATTTTTATATATGTACTAGTTTTTGCCCGCGACTTCGTCCGCGTTAGTTTGGTCAAGAGTAATATATGTAGGTATAGCTGACCAGGCGAACTCTATTCCGTTTTAGAGGCCATAAATAATCAGGTTTTTCCTGTTTCAATCAAACAGAATGATTGACATATTAGTTAGTTGTCAAATCTAATGTCAAAAAAAAACACGTTTGTATGGGAAATAGAAAAGGGCTGTTTTTAGGGTTTTCTCGGCAATTATTCCAATTTTTCTCACCTTTTAAACCTTCCCTGGAATTCCAGGAGTATTTCAAGACTAAAATTAGACAAATCGGTTCAGCTGTTCTCGAGTTTTAGCGAGACTAAGGAACAGCAATCCATTTTTATATATATAGAAGATAGAAGATATATATATATATAGAAGATTATGAGCTTGTTTGAGTAATAATATGGAAAATTTCAGAATTTAATGAGAAATATTTTTTGTTTGAAAAATAAACAGATCATAATATATGGGTTTTATAAGAATAATTATTTAATTTTATTTTATAAGGAATAATTCAAAAGTTATTTCAAAATAAAAATAAATTATTGAATCCAGTACCGTAATCACGTCGACAGCTTCCGAACAATCCCCAAGCTCGTATGACGTCATAATGTTTAGTTTTCATTTGTAGCGGTTGATACAGAAATAATAAATACAATAAATATAGGTACTATAGCTATAACATTATGACACCTAAACCATGATGACCAATCATGGCGTTTATACTCACGTGATTTTATTATTTCATCAACTTTTAATTTGCGATAATTACATGACAAATATTATTTTTAAATTTTCTACATTAAATATCAATATCATTAACAAGAAAGTCTTAAATTATAAAAAAATAATATTTTTACTTAATTTTTTAAGTTAGTAAATAATACAGCTTTATTTATTACTTAAAAAAAATATGGTATATGGGTGCCTTAATATTACGTGACAAGAAAAAAAACTGCTCTAGATAGACTTACACTGTAAAAAAATAAACGGCTTGATTTTTAGAATAGTTTTAGTAATCTAGTTATTTAATTGTTCCTTCAATTATAACATATTTGTCCTATATATATATATTGTTCCTACGCAATTTGTGAACAAATTAGTTAAAACGTGTACCTACAATTCATACACCTAACCTAATTGCTCATTGACCTCAGACGAAATGAGATGTTATAGCCTCGACAATCAAATTAAGGAACCGCGACAATCCCCATCGTTTCCATTTTAGGTCAGCTTTCAATACGTAAGGCCCTAAGGCAATTACAGGTCAAGTTGAAATGGCCATTTATATTTGTTGGATAGCTAGCACCGTTTTCCAGATCACTTGTTTGTCCACACTTTCGTGGTTTGACGCTCATGATTGTTATTTTAGCGAGGGATATTTGAATTGTCGAAGTACATTTAGACTTGTGAGGTTTTGAGTAAAGAGTTCCATTGTAAAATTCAACTTTTTACTTACTGCTAGGTGCCATATGATAAATACTTAAGTCTTAATTTGATGTTATTGGGGTAAAAATAAAAATACACATATAACATTTTGTTTTGAATATTAGCAATCTATTTCCTTTTTTGGCTATCTCGGCGATTTTTTAAATTTATAGTGTAGTAAGACAACGCTTCCTATTTATAACTTGAATCACGAATGAATCACGAACAAAAAACCTATTTCTTTTACAAAAGATAATAATGTCAATTACCTACTGTCAAAATTTGACGTAATACCTATAATATTATAATTTACATTTTTTTTACTTTAACACTATGTGAGTCGTGTAAGTAGCTACAGAAATAATTTCACAATGCCGCCTAAAAAAGGAAAAGGTAAAGATAAAGGTACTGCACAAGCGACCAAAGCTATGGCGATGGGGCCTCCACCTAAACCCAAGAAAATCCCACCACCACCCGCCTGCTTCGGTCCAGACGACTTAGCAAAATTCAAAGAAATGTTTAAAGCCCACGATGAAGAAGGTATTGAGAAGGTATCTGTATATACAAGATAATTATTTTCTATTAATTAAATATCTAGTCGAAAATAAATATAAAGAATCGTAAAAGTGTTTAACTTTATTGATGCTATATCCATGCTGATAAATTAGCTCGAGGCATCCTGTTTATTCTGAAACTGACAGATTTCACGTAGGTAGTAATATCACAATTATAGAAAATGAACAGAATTAATCTTATGTCAAGATATGGAAATGTATTTAATTAATTTCAGGCAATCAATTCCTTTAGTATTATGTACTAGTTATTAACAGTAGGTACAATTTGTTAATTGAATAGGCTAGAAGCTAAATAGCTGTATTTGTCAAGTCATTTATTTTAATGTAGGCTACGAGAAAATCTATTTAGATTTAATTAAATAACCGTGTTTTGATGTTTATGTTAGTGATTTTGATTTCACAATAACATGATTTTAGGTGAAAATAGTGGACATACCATTAATGTTGAGAAAACTTGGGTTCAACCCAAAAACAGCAGAAATAAAGGAACTATTCAGACTTTTTTTGGAAGACGATTTAGTCGACACTGTGGAGTATCACGAATGGTTATTTATGATAGAAGCTAAAATGAATTGGGGTGATGACTTTGAAGTTGAGGTGACGAAAGCTTTTGCGGCGTTAGCCCATGACGATGAAGACACTGGTATAGCGGATTTAGAGCTTCTACGACAAGAACTAATGACATGGGGAGAGCCTTTGACCGAGATCGAATTTGTTGATTGGCTGAAACTAGCTATTAAAGACAAAACTTACAATCCAGAGGACGGCAGTTTTGCATACGTTAAGTTTATTGAAAACATGAACGCTAAGGATGAAAGATACATTAAGGAGCCGATCAACTTCTTCAAATTAGATCAGAAGACGTTAGCTGCAATGGCCCTACAGAAGGCACAAGAGGAAAAGGAAGAACAGGAGAGAAAGGAAGCGGAAAAACGAGCTAAAGAAGAAGCTAGGCGGCAAAAGATGATAGCTGATGGCTTGATACCGCCCGACTAGTTCTATCTAATCCTGTATTGTTAATGATAAACCATATATGTAATAGGCGTTATCGTTGGGAAGCAGTTAACTGTGGCTCTTAAACGAAATATTCTAAGTCCTTTCACCATAGTGTAATAGGTATTCTCACAAATTAATAAACCTAAGCGATTAATTACAGAATTTTTTAAAAGTCAATTTGTGCTTATTTCGTAATTAAAAAGCATCTGCAAAACATAACGATTTATGAATACTTTTGAAATAAAAATCGTACATGTGCGATTCTAACACTCTATTATTTATGTTTAAAAATAAAAGATAGGTACTCGTATAAATACAGGTCATCAAAATTTTAAACCAGTTTTTATTCCAGAATAGTAAATCATTATTGCATTTTAAAATTTGAATATGAATAAAATGGGAATGTGAAATGACATTTGACCTCGTATAATTTTTTTAGAAACTTTCAAACTTTCGTTTCTCTCAGTGTAAAGTTGTGTACTAGGTCGTTAAAAGCTACATTGGCTTTTAATGTTTTATGGTTCAAAAGCAGAGACATTTTTCACTCTCCATTTAATTTCGTTTGAAAATCTTAAATGCGGAAGACTTTTAACTAAAAATATTCACCTATTTAGCAAACATATTATCTTTATTTTTATTTTCGTCATAATCTTAATATACTATATATGTATAACTAAACTTTGTCTGTCACAACTCCTTAGACAAAAAAAAATATACGTTCCTTGTTGATTATTACGTACTGTTAAAATAAAATTCTATTAAATGTATACTAAAACAAAGTTATTATCTAATTCTGTAGTTCAAGTGAACTCAATAGCTTTGCTTACAGCTATTGTGTGTTAATGTGTCAGTTGCTTATGAATATTCATCTACACGTTTAAAGCGAGACTGCATAATTTTTATCTCAGAAATAAGTGAGCCGGAGTTAATGCGAACATTTTTCGCGTCTAATTTACATGGCAGTAATATGTAGGGCGTGAAATTATTAGATATGACGTGCCTAAATTACTGGAACTTTTTTCCGTTCGTGTGTTAACATAAAAGATTTTTATTCAGTACTAGTTTTTGCCCGCGACTTCGTCCGCGTTAGATTCGTCTTTAGTAATATATGTATAGCTGACCGGGCGAACTCTATTCCGTCTTAGAGGCCATAAATAATCAGGTTTTTCCTGTTTCAATCAAACAGAATGATTGACATATTAGTTAGTTGTCAAATCTAATGTCAAAAAAAAGCGTTTGTATGGGAAATAGAAAAGGGCTGTTTCTAAAAATTTTTGGGTTTTCCCGGCAATTATTCCAATTTTTCTCACCTTTTATACCTTCCCTGAACCTCCACGAACATTTCAAGACTAAGATAAGATAAATCCGTTCAGCCGTTCTCGAGTTTTAGCGAGACTAAGGAACAGCAATCCATTTTTATATATGTATATAGAAGATAAGTGACTTTGTTAAGTCATATTTTCTCTCAGATTTTCTATCTGATTAGCAGAATTTTTGCATTATTTATAAGTTAATAACATTTTTGTACATCCTGATATATTACACATATTATATGTTTAATATCTACAGTTACGTAATCGTTTAAATTTATATATAAATTATATACTTAGAAAGTCACAATAGAAGGCAGTATGTAAGTTCATGTTATATGCAAGTGAATTTAAGTTAGTGGACACTTCGACAAAATGTCATTGTCGAATTGCCATTATGTTGTGTCGTATCGAGTTATGTTAAATTGAATTCAGTGAGTGTTTGTTTAGTTATTGGAAGGGTTTATATCATGTATGATTATACATATATAGTTTGCATTTCAAATTTCATTGAGTCAGCGTTTTTTAGAATGAAACATTAATTGATTATACATAAACGACTGAAATTTTAAGTCACCGCGGTAGATTTTACCTCCATTTAAGACTAATATAAGATCTCTCAGCCTTAATTAATTACTTTCAGCTAAACGAGCCCATTGTTTTTTAGTGACCCAAAATTACACTTTAGCGTGGTAGTTACTTAATTTCTGTGCCAAAGTAGTCAATTAAGGTCATCACAGTAATCGCTATAATTGTTTACTTAGACGTAATCATTTCGGTTTGATTACTTATCTGATGTAAGCTTTCAAATTCTAGACATTTGACTGCATTTTAGAAACAACCAATATTATTTTATATAATATACCAAGTTATTGAGTTACTTTTTGAGTTTAAAATGATGTTTCCTTTGCATAGCGATGTACCTAGCTAGCTGTTTTCAAGTTACTACAGCTCGAACATGGACTAGTTCGACCGGGTAAGTACCACTCTATCACAGAATAATAGCGTCATCGCAACATAAAAAGAACTATTATTGTTCAATCAATATTATCTTTTTAACTTAAACGTTACCATACGCACTAGATAAGATAAATAATATATCGGGTACATAGGTCTGGAATTAGAAAATTGACGTACCATTATGTATAGTTTATATTTTTTTAATAATTGATACTAAATGCGTTCGGAGTAAGGTTCAATAAAACCTTTAAGACAAATGTTTTTTTGGTCTTGGATTTACTTTTCTTTGCATGAAATGGTTTATATTATTATTATTTAAGTGTAAGTATAAGATCCATGCAGTACATTAAGTGTCAGGAACATTTTATTGCACCACCATTACATCAAGCCTACGTTGCGTACTACATATTTACGTTGATACCGTCATGTGCGAAGATTTATAATTGGAAAACTGGAAACGCTTACGTAGTGTGACTATGCAAATTTATTATAATGGCTTTGTTTGCTGTCGTTTTCCCTAAGTAAGCTATCGTTTATCTTTCACAGGACGCCTGTAAGATAAAATTTCCAGTCTTTAGCCAGAATTCCATTATCTGTTATATATGATGCCAATAAAGAAACCTTTTATTAAATCAATTTTCTCTTTGAACAGAATTTGGTAGGTGCATATGGGTTTAGACACTGTGATAAGTGTTTCCGATTGTCATATACTTTTCATTTCAAATAACGATTCAAAATTCCCACGTTATTGTGTCAGTTCAGAAATTTAAATAAGCTCTTAAACCTTGTTGGTGTATTTCCCTCAATTTATACGGTACCAATTTTTCAACTTTTTACTCACAATTTTATGTTTTTGACTCTGACGTATGTAGTCTGCTATGAATACGATCATGCTTTTTGACTTATATTTTTGCTATGGTAATTTCATCGGCCTTCTGGTTTTGGTAGTATAAGTTTTTAATTTAGTCCCAATGAAAATTGAAAGGACTAGTACGAAAGAGGAAGACGGGAGGAAGAAAAACCAAAAAATTTCAAAAACATTTTATAAAAAAAATTTCTCTATGGTCTTGTATGGTACTTTGTCACATTATTGCTATGTTAAAGGATTTTTATATCTTTTATTATTGTGATCGATAAAAAGTCCCTAAAAGCCATCAAGTGGTTTATTATTATGTTTAATTTTAGTAGTAAAAGTGTCATGTAAATATAGAGTAATTCAATAAAGTTGTTAATGAGACGATTAATTTTACACAGCGAAACTGAAAAGTCACACATACATATGGATGAGAATGGTCGGTTAGTTTTTGTTCACATTATTGAATATGCATGTAAAATCTTTGAATATTCAAGTTCTTGGTACATTTTTATTGTGTACTTAGTTTAGACATATTAACGTTTCGTTACTTCCTCTATTTGCTTTTCTTAAATATTTATAGACGGCAATTGTACTCGTAAGTATGTTAATATACAATTATGTTTATAATTCTCTAATATTTAATCAAACCGCGAACATATGAAAAAATCAAGACTAAGCGAATACGAAAAGATATTTATTGTTAAAAATATTAATATTATAGAAAGTTCATCTGAAAATTTTAGGTAAGCGGTAACACCTACTTGTGCTGTATATGTATTTTAAAGTTCACTGTAGTAGTTACAAGGATTAAATTTCATTTATACGTCAGTTAAATTTAATGACGGATCTAATGTTAGAAATCCGGTGTTACAAAATCTGTTTCGCAAACAATATGTTTAGTTGGGCATCGAAACCGTATAAACTTTTGACATTTGAAATGTTAAAATTAATTCTTACAATACGTACTACACAGTAGGTATGTTGATTAAATTGAAAGTTTTTGCATTTTTTAAAGTCTGAATAAGTGTATACAGGGTGACTGGTGAATTACTATCAATATTTATGGAGCATACTCGGTACATGATTCTCATTCAAATTATGTAAAAAAAATAGGTACTTAATTTTTGACCAAATTTCCGTATAAATAAATAAAGTGTGTACACGTTCCAAGTGTTCCAAGTGTGGACGTGTGCGGCGGCGTGCTGATACAACACTACGCGTATTCGCGCCGCGCCGCGCCGCGTCTGTGTGAGTGTGTGTGTATACCTAATCTGTAGGGTGTTCATACGATGCGTAATTAATTACATAACTTTTGGTTAACTTTACTTAGAAGTTTATTAATATTTATGTTATATTAATTTTTATTTTGTCATATATGATCGTCAAATATCACGTCCTCAAATATCGATAGTAATTCACCAGTCACCCTGTATAATTATCGTGATTAAGATTGTAAAAATTGTTTCAATAAGTGCGTCATAAGTAAATTACTAATCTAATATACATGTCTTTATTTATTACGGAAACTAAAATGAAAAATGTATTAATAAATTATTAAAGGATTCTAGAATTACTGGTAGACAATAGTGTTCCTGAATCTCGAATAAATTTGCTTAATTTATATAAGAGACAGCTTTAATATTGTCTTCAACATTGAAGCGAGCAGCTGTTGTTTCTGGTTTCCTCTTTTCAGCAGAAGTGCATTCCAAAACCATCTTGACGCTCTCCCAGTCTGCTTTTAGTGGAACATAAATGTTATTTAACAATTCTAAAGTGATTCTTAATGCATATACAAATAGAGTTTATTTTAATAACAACATATAAGTTTGATTTAAATAAAAGAGTATTGAAGTTTAATTTTATCGTCTTTTTAATTAAAATACTTTAATGTCAAATAAATCAAGCAATTGCGAATGATCAATGAATGAATGATTGAATGAATGATTGAGATGTTATTGAATTTCCAATTTTGTTTAATATAAAAAATATAATAAAAAACGTCAAGAAAAGAAAGTTTACATACTTGTAGACAGACGAAATACAAATGTTTACAAACATTTAAAACGATATTTCATTCATGATTTGCTAATAAGTGCCATTCATCAATGTAAAAAACGAAACATATTCGATCGGCCGCTGCTAACTACTAGCGCCGCTATGCAGCCAAAGCGGTGGAATGCACAACCACTCTCTGCTTATTTACATTATAAAATATATACTGAAGGACGATCTACAAATCTCTTGTATGTATGCAGGAAATCTTTGTATGCGTAAAACTACCACATGCATAGTGTTCGAGAAGCATTATTTTGTATTCTTTAAAATGTCGAAGAAAGTCCGTTAATTGACAAACGAAACGGGACTCTCTGATTGGTCGGTAAACTATTCATATATTTTTCCGCCATTTTACTACATATTTGTCATTTGCAAAAACAAGTGAATAAGTTTTAATTAGTAAACAGTGGATTAATTTTATTAACGAATTATGGAAAATTATAGCCGTGAGCTCTGTGCTTGTGATATGTGTTTATAAGAATAAGTTATTAGTACATTTTCAATATTGTCGTTTGATAATAAAGTTAAAATAAGTGTAAAGTCAAGGTGTGTGACCAGTCGAAATGGAACTAAAGGAAAGGTAATGTTATTCGTTTTATTAAAAAGTATTATGATAGTTTTAATTAGTAAGCAGGTTGTGTACACACAGCGGCCGATGGCTTTCGCAGTGGTTTTAGTGAGTAGGGGCCTGCCCAGGCCGAGCCTCACACATCCTTTCCGGCCCCACCAAGGCCGGTTGGACGGCTCGTAAAAAGAGTTTCCATGCGACATCAAAAAAAAAAAGGTTGTGTACACACAAATAGATTATTTTGTTTATTGTTTTCAAATGATAATAATAAGATATTCCTATTTAAATAACTTTTATAAAGCTGTGATGAACAGATCGTAATCGTTTTAAGGTATTTTCGTGGTTCGAGCTATTTGAGAGATTCATAAAGTATGTAGATGTTTATTCTGATCGGACTGCTGTAACATTAAGCGCGAATATTATCAATATTTAAATGAAATTAATATTTTCTAATTAATTATGTCGACTACAGCCGGAGGTTCCAAAAAAACTAAAATTTACTTATAATTACTTTATTCTAAAGACAACCTATCGTTACATGATTGAACGAAGAAGTGATTTTATAATTTTAAAACTGATTTACAATGACTCGGGAAGAAGTGGTGTTTGTTCTCTCTATGCATTCCCTTCCCATAGATTCCGCGGAATGAGGTGTCGTCTTTACTTTATTCCATTCCCATAAGTTCCATGGTGTCAGCATTCGGTGTTTAATTTAATAATTTTATGTTCGCGTAACAAATTCTTTCGCGTACTTTATTGTGTTTAAAACTACATACTCCCGATGTTTCGATTACTTCGATAAAAATATTAGTTTCATTTAAAATTGAAATTAATACTTGCGAAAGATATCATTATTATCACTGTTTTAGAGTATGAAATTATGAAAATTTGTATTTTAATTTTCAAACATATTCTGCTTACCCTATCCCAAATCTCTGTGCACGCCACTAGTTGTAGGTAAAATAATAATTCTTAATCATTATTTACTTCATCTACATATAATGAATATAAGGAAAAATAACGAAGCAGGAAATTTATTCTGGATTCTTCTGAATTTTAAAATGATAAGATAATGGACTTTAAACTGACCTTAGGATATATAATTTTTGAAGATACGTTCTGAGATATATAGCTATCTGATAATTGAAAGAAATGTCTTTTCATTCTATTTGTCATATTTTCGTAATTGAAGGAAAACTCTATTAATACTTAAATAAATAATATATCAAACTGAAACTTATTACATCGCCTCAAATTCATTTGTCAATCTGTCACATGTCGCATTACGGTCATCTGACGCGTAGGGATGGAGTAGAGGCAAGTCCGATAAATACGGGGGAGCCAAGGGCTCGTTTTAGGGGCCTTTTAACATGAAAATATGAATGTTTGTTATTACTATGTATTCCATACCCTTATACGTCACATTTTATATTATGACGATTAATACTTACCTAGTATCATACCTATTTCAGAATTATTAATTTACGATCAAAGTAGGAACGCGATAATGCCTTAAAAATGCACTCCTTTATTAATATTATATTAAGTATATATATGTCTTTTCAAAATATTTGTTGTATCAAAATTTATTTTCTAGTACACTTACTACATATTTATTTTTAACTAGATAACTCAAGTAAATTGGTCTATGTTTTTTGTTATATGTTACCGAAAAGAATGAATTAACCCATTTTTTATATTATTTTATTGGTATTTAATTGGTATGTTTTACTATTGCGGTGTTCTAATTTAATTTGATTCTGATACGATTTACTATTTTTATGAAAATTATATAAAGATAATGTTTTGTTTTTAAATTTCTTTCCACTTAAGGCTATGACTAGAAGCTATATTCTAGGGCACAAATTTCACACAAAATGTAGAAAAAACGATGACATTAAAAGAACAGCCCCTTGGGACAATCAACAAAATTATTAGTACTTAAGTCTGTATAATATTTATTTACAAGATTTTTTGCATTATAACACAACCATTAACATCCTTTCCCTTTACGCGCTATTAGTCTACTCTCCTTCGAAATTTATCTGTTCATGAGAAAATTTACAAGAAAAATTCACATTTATATTTGCTTTTTTTGACCACGCAAAATCTACATGTCAATATTATTTTCATTGATAAAGTTTTAAAATAAACCAATTTTAATTGGTATTTAAAAACATATAAAAATTTGATTTAGTATTTCTTTATTCATATTATATTTACTTCACATACAACTAACAGGCTTTGTTAGTCATTTGTAACATTTTTGTTTACGTATTGAGTTGGTTGTAACCTACTCAATAATTGTATATAAATGAATATGAGCGCGAAGTATGTTACGGTGATTTAATTATAATTGATTCGATGTCTGGGATGAGTTGCCAGTGACGTATGTTTTGATAACAGATTTAATATTGAATCTAGACGACGACTAAAAGTTTAAAACCACTTTATGCCGATGGCTAGAAGCTTCATAAGTTTTAAACAGAATAAGTAAAATTAAAATACCACGTACTAATTGACAACTGATTTTTTTTAAATATTTTCAAGTATAAATACTTACATTTAATAAATTTCTTGTTTCTAAGAAACTTTCAGGGCGCTAAATGGAGTGTCAGTCTTCATTTGTATAAGCCGGGAGACGATTGACAGAACTAAATTGGAATAAACAAAATAATGGGCGTTATGTACGATAAATACAAATTAATTTAATTTATTTAACAAAAACTAAAATAATTAAATAGGTAAATTTGTTCGATTAAAATTTACTTTGACTATTTAGCACGAAATTTATATAAATCTTTATATCTACTCAAGTCTGTAGTCATTAACATTCATCATCATCATCATCAGCCTATCAGAGCAAAGGCCTCTTTCTTACTTGGAGAAGGTTTGAGCATTAATTACCACGCTTGCTCAAGGCGGGTTAACGATTTCAAACTTATAATTTGAAATTACAAGTCTAGGTTTCCTCACGATGTTTTCCTTCACTGTCTCTTAGTCGTGTCTAAATACTCTAAGAAAGTACAGATGTACACGATAGGCGGGCCTTTAACCTCTAGGCCACCACGACCTTTTTCATTAAAATTAGTCATAAAAATCTTAAATCTGATAAATATCCATATATTTTATATATCAAGTAATGACATGTCATTTAATTAAAATACTTATAGTCAATACTCATTATAGAAATATAATTCTCGAAATGTTTGTCTGTCAAACATCTAAAGCTTTTGGAAAATTTTTGATAAGTATTTCACTCAAACACTGATGGTAAGAATTTTGCACGAAGTAAATTTCAGCAAAATTATGAATAAGATCTTCTTATTATAGACCTTCGTAAAAAAGGGCAATAAAACCACGGTTTGAGATTTCATTTCGTTTTAACGGTCGGCTTGTGACGTCAAACTCAAACTTGTCTACAAGGTTTCATATCACAAAATGAATATTGCATTTGGAATGAGTTATTATGAGTTATTTTGCAATGAAAGCTTCTATGTAAGTGAAGGTCGGTATTTTGGGTGTATTTGTCAATAAAGTCCTCGTATGAAAATTATTGCAAAGTTTTAATTACATTAAGTAATAAGCAAAGTTCAGTCAGCGTGTTAGTGAAATAAATTAATGTTGAATTTGTGATTCAAATTTCAAACATTAATCCCGTGTCACTAATTTAGTTTAATATGATTGACTGTTATTTTTATTATTAAAATACGAAAATGACTGGATGAATTGATGTTATTCTGCAATTTTTATTGAAGATGTATGTAGTAATGAAAAATATATGTATAAATACTGTTATTAAAGAAAAACTAATTGGTGAATAAATTTACAAGTTACAGTTAAAAGAATAGAAAATATTAATACTTAACTCGCTTCCTTCACACTTTGAGTTCTTTACTATATTATTATTATTTTATTTAAAAAGCTATTCTTTCTGTGTACCAAAATATTCAAACAAAAACGTATGTTTATAGATTTTTTTAAGGACTGTCAAACATATACAGCTATAAAAACTATTACGATTAATTATTACTTGTGAAAAATAATATTATAATTTTTTGGTACTATTTTTACACTATAATTACGTCATGATATTTTCGTAAGTATATATGTAGTTAGCAAGCTTTAACTACAAACTTTTGCAAAACGTTGAATTTGCCTGGCAAAACGAAAGTTCCTGAACAATTTGTTTCCCTTCCTAAAATGACTGTTTAATTAAGAATGAAAGACAAACCTATTATGACCAGTTTAATAAAAATAATTCTTATTTTTACAATTTGTGGTTTGCATATTTAGTTGTCATCTTATCAAACTGAAAGCATGACAACATTGCTTCTCTTAAGGTTAGAATATTTTGTAAAACCTTACGAGTCATTGAACTTGATACACACCAAACTTAATCTTGCTTCAATTTCATGTCATAGATTGATTATTAAAAGAAGATGATAAACAAAAAGGAACGAAACATAAATTGTTATTTTTTGTACATTTTCTTAAGTTCAGCTTATTAATTACGTAATAAAATATATGAAATATGAAATATGTTTGATATTCTTTATATTAGAAACAAACTTTGATAAACTTTCAACCGTAATGATTCTTTAAAGTTTGCTTATTCTGTATTAAGTCTGTCTTTGGATTTGAAAATTTCATGATATAAAGTATCTATGTATATTATATGGTTTTAAAAACAATGCTAGATTGTAATCTAAGCCACTATACGGCTAAGTTAATTGGCTAAAATTATATTCTCAAATTTAAATAATAATTCCCCTATTTCTAAAAATGCAATTATTGTATTTTTTTCTGCTTTTCCTTATGTAGTAATATAAGCGGACATTTTGTTGTAGTGTCAAACGTACTTTTTAATCTTTGGTTTAATTTTAACTGCCATGCAACGTTTTAAAATGTTAGATGTCAATGTCATCATGACATATGGATTATTTTACTATATGTTTGATTAAAAATAGTTAAAATCATTGTTAGGCGTTTAATAAATATCTTTGATTACGTAATTTACTAATATATGTATGTAACTTAGCCATGTACCTAACCTTTTAACGTTTGTTGGTTGAAAGCATTTCCATTAATTGAAAGGTCAACTGTCATATTAACGCAATGATATATTGTAAAATATATTTATATTCAATTAATAAATAAGAAATACGAAGGGAATCATTAGTTTATTGGTTTTTATGATATTTTTTTATTTTTGAGGTATTATGGGATGTTCTATATTGCTTTACGTATTTTTTAAGAAAGTGTAATTGTCTTGTCTACTAATTCTTTAAATATTTTCAAAATTATAGTACGTAGGTATATTAAGTTAATATCCATGGATAAATTTAAAATAAAAGTAGGTACTTAGGATAAATGTATTTTATCGAAATATCCTTTTTATTTTATACTTACTAAATGCGATTACAAAGTTCAGTCACAAAAACTGTTTTAAGATATTGAAATCGCTGCCATCACGTTAAGAGACGTGGCTTATATAATCGGCTTATGATAAAAGCTAACGAATTTAAAAATAATTTGGAAAAAGGTAAAAGGTTAAATGTAATATTTATAGATACAGCCATATATTTATCTATAGTGATATATATGTAACGCTTCATTTGGTGTTGATAGAGGTAGGTACCTTTAAAATACTAAATTATTAACATTCTCATATGAAAATCTTAGTTGTGAGGTAATTGTAAAAAAAATGAAAACAAACAATATTATAACCTTGAATTATAAGATGGAAATTGATATAAAGTGAGTGTCAGAAAATTACCGGTCCGCCATCTTGCTGACTCCACCATATTGAATTTAGAATGACATCGCTTACGTAGGAATTATTGTAGTCAAAGAAATTTAGATGCAAAGAAAATGATCCCTTAGACGCAAGTAGGTGTAGAAATTTCTTTTTGTAAGGTAAAACTTTACCATTTTAAATAAAATAAAAAAATATTTCACTGTCAAGCTGAGATCAAATAAACTTGCTTTTATCATCAGCGTTTTATAGTTGCTTTTATATATATTGAATTTTACCATGTTTTTGTCTTCATATAGGTACTAGTAAACCTGGCGAACTCCGTTTCGCCACCCGAAGGCTTTTATATAACATTTCGTTTGGTGATTAAAAGATGAAGAATTTTTTTGTTTTATATTTGAAAAGGATAATTTTTATTTCATTTCACAACAGTAATGAATTCATTTCGATTACAAAAATGAAGTGTTATTTAGTTGAACTGAGATCATCAAGCTCATCAAGCTGAGATCAAATAAACTGCTTTTATCATCATCGCTCCAGATTTGCTTTTAAATATAATGTATTTTACAGTGTTTTTGTCTTTCTATTGATATACATATATATTTAAATAAAAATTTTGATAAGATAGAGGATTATTCTTGAAATAACAGAAATTGTATTCATTCAATGTGTTGTCTGCTACAAAAGAAACTTGCCATCAACAAAAACAACAAATAGTACTTTTATAAGCAATTTGAAAACAAAAACGGTAGAAGATTCTTTTTGCTTTATTGTTTCTTTCTCTAAGTAACCATTGTAGCCAATATTTGTGGAAACGGTTAGCATTAAAGATTTTCACGAAAATAACGCGTGGTAAGCTTGAACATTGTATATTCTACGTAGGAATGTTTTAAGAAAAGAAATCGCTTATACCTACTTTTAAATTCGTTCAACTTAAATTGTCTTTATTTCACCGTCGCTTTTCGAAAGCCTTTTCGTTTCATTTGAATATTTTCAACATCATTAAATATATAAAACACCGGTAAGATTTTTTATTTAATTTTGGGCTGCGAGTGACGTCACTAAGGCCCTTAGCGAGCATGACTACAGATTTAATAGCTTACAATGAAATACAAAACTTGACGGAAAGTCGTTAATAATCCTTGGAAGTAAAAACCTTAGTTTCTTAAATATAACCTTTCAGGATTTATGTATATCGGTGCCTGAGTAATGATAAATGTTTTTTTTTTATTTTTTTCTATTTGTCAACTTTCTTAATATGTATAAAAAAAGGCTGAAGCCAGCGTTTATAGTTTCAAAATACTAGTTCATTATTAAAATTTTCCCCTACAAATATAACATAAATTAAGCATTATGTAATGTTTAAAATTCAATTATATGATTCAATAATTTTATTTCGGTACTATCCACAGTTACCTATATAAATTAATTATTATATTGAACATGGAGATAGTTCTTGAAGACGCTAGTGCACAGTACGTAGTGGCATTTGAAACAGCATCTCTAAATACCAATTAGTAAACAAAACATTGACTTAAGTCGAAACGCTGATAGTATACATATATTTCTAAATGAAATGTATATGTAGTCCAATTTAATATTCATGTTTGAACAAATTAATAATTATTTTGTGAAGTTTATTTTAATATACAAAATGGAAAAATAGATATGAGAAGAAAAAATAGAATTGACGTAGAAATAATAAATCAATTAGTTGTTACAAAAGTTATATACAAATTCCAGGAAGATAGCTAACATAGATTTCCCTGGGAATCAAAAATAGTGTACATTTACTGAGTTTTCATTGCAACTAGGGATTATATGAATTCGCTTTTATTATTTTACAGTAGGATAACGTCAAGTACGTACAATGAATAGCATTCAGTTTAATAAGTTGAAAATAGTTTCTGACAATTCTCCGGTTCCATCTAATGATTGTCGTTATAAAAACAGTATAAATAAGCAGCCGCTTAAACTATAATCATCATCATCATCATCAGCCTATCAGAGCCCACTGCTGAGCAAAGGCCTCTTTCTCACATGAAGAAGTCTTAAAATATATCTATTAAAATTAAGAACATCTATCAGTGTTTCAATATTGCAGAGATCATTAAACTTGAGCGAGAGATATTTTTTTGTTTGAACCGCCTGTATCATGTTTATATTATAATTCACTTACTCGTGAGCAACTCAATTACCACGGGTTTCACCAAGCCGATAAATTAGAATTACAAATACCGACGCTCATCTTGAACGTATTTTAGATAATCACTTTAATTCTGAAATAACCGTAGATAACTTGTATTTTATGTTAAGTGGAAAGTTTGTTTTCATATAATTAACGTGTTATTTTAAGAAGGAAATGTTGATAGTCTAAATTTGAATTTAAATTAGGATAGTATTGTATAGGATTTATGATTTTTTAGTTTTTCTTTAGATTTTGAGTTTAATGCTATTATGCCTTTTTAGACTAACATTTGGTTAATAGCAGAATATAAATAAATATAAAAATAATTTGAAATAGCATTGGTTTAATCAGTTACTAAATAATATGGTTTTTTAAAAATACTTATTGCATATGATTTTTTGTATAATTTTGGAATAATATTTAAATTTATTGGACGATAAATAAAATGTCCATAATGCTAGTACTTCTTATAATATCTATATACATATATACATATATACCTAATGCTGTTATAACACATTACGATCCAAATTCGTGTTGGGTACTTCAAACGCAAACGAGTCACTCAAGAGCGGATTGCTTTCGCAAATTACTAAATCATAATTTAAAAATCTGATTCCATGTTTATTTCGAATAATCAGATTTTCATTCCTTTTTTAATTCCATATAAAAATTAAGCGTAAATTCGTTTTCAATTACTATAAATTTAACTTTGTCTGTAATGTATAAAAGGAGTTTCTATAATTGAAATTCTATATACTCTATTTAATCTTGATGTAGTCTGAGAACAATGTAAATGAGATTTTAAGAAATAAGCAACGTGATAATTACTATGAAATTTCAGTAGCTCCCATATTCCAATAATATTTGGTCTACGTGTTATTTGTATAAAAAAGCTTCTAACTGAAAAAAAATAATAAACTAAATATTCATCAAAACAAATCCGCTTACTAAATATGTAATATTGCTTTTATGTTTCTTATTTCGAAACAGCCATTTTGGCTTTCATGTCCTTCTAAAAGGATTTTTTTTCTTTTAGGTATACGAGTATATTCATAAACAAAACTTATAACACCATTGTTATTCATAAGAATTGTTTAATAAAAGTAGTAATGAATACGTTACAAACTTTTAAAATATTAGGGACCATGTCATCATCTCATCACCATCATCATCATCATCATCATTTCAGCCGAAAGACGTCCACTGCAGGACATAGGCCTCCCAAGGATCTCCACGACGACCGGTCTTGTGCCACCCGCATCCAGCGGATTCCCGCGACCTTCACCAGATAAGGTATGTATGACCATGTCATATTTAAGAATAATTTCTGTACAAGGCTACCATAGTGGTTTTGTTAAACCTATGTCGAAGTTGTATGTCAGTATATTAGCCTTTTGATATTTTCAAGATTTACTCAGAAAACTAACACAATATAACTATAGTAAAATTTATATATTAAGGTTTCAAGAGGTTCTGTTTAAAATATTTTCTTGTTGATTGTTCGGACCACTTGATAATAATAGGAGTAATGTTACCAACTCAATATTGTTAGAATATATATGTATATATATATACAGGGTGACTGGTGAATTACTATTTAAGGAGAATAATCGGTACATGATTCTCATTCGAATTATGTAAAAAAAATAGGTACTTAATTTTTGACCAAATTTCCGTATAAATAAATAAGGTGTGGACACGTTCCAAGTGTTCCAAGTGTGGACGCGTGCGGCGGCGTGCTGATACAACACCACGCCGCCGACGCGTTTGTGTGTGTGTGTGTATACCTAATCTGTAGGGTGTTCACACGATACGTAATTAATTACATAACTTTTGGTTAACTTTACTTAGAAGTTTATTAATATTTATGTCATATTAATTTTTATTTTGTCATATATGATCGTCAAATATCACGTCCTCAAATATCGATAGTAATTCACCAGTCACCCTGTATATATATATATATATATATATATATATATATATAGAATATCGTGTTAATTACACTATATCTAACTCAAGAGTTGCTTTAAGGATTTGGCTGAAATGGAAAGGTAGCTTAAAACTAGGAGCCGTACATAATTTTCATCTCGGTTCACTGAAAAAGAAAAAATATTTAATAAAATCCAAAACCTGGTTATTTACGGCCCCTACGGGGGAATGGAGTTCGCTCGGTCAGCAATACATATTTTCTTATAGTACGAACTAGATCGGATTTCAGATTTTTTTTGTTATGAATGTTGCGTCATGAGAAGGTTCTTATGAAAGGATAAATTAAGAAAATTGCTCGGAATGTTTAAAATTTACGAAAAGTAATAATTACAAAAAAATTTTTGCATATTTTACACAGGTAAATGTTAATTGTTTGACAGTTGTCTGTCTGTTGTTCAGGCAGATTATATTCATTTAACGTCATTTGTTAAGATCTCACAACTCTAGAGTAACGTTGTGTTATTTTTTCCTTTAGTTACGTTATATTAATGGAAAATATGGACTTTATTATGGAAATTCACGGTCTATTGTTTTAAAAAGGGACTATATCTTTACCTAGCACTACACGTTAAATATAAAGAGTCCTCTTCGATCAAAAGCAGAAAATATTCGGAGTCAAAAGTCCCAAAAACCGGGTTTTTCATAGATTTTGACCATTTTACTTGGTGTTTTAATTGCAGAAGCACACATAGGTAGCCAAAACTACATATACAACAATAAATAACTATAAGCCATACATAATTGACTATAATACCAGTCTTCATAGGAAAATGTTTCATGTATTGTTTGGTTTAGTTCAGAAAACATGTTTTTCATAAATCATATTTCTAACAACCTTTTATTGTCATTACGCTTTTAGTCTTAGACCAAAACTCTTAGTTCTAGATGTGGAGACCGCGTTTAGTGCCCGTTTTTATTAACAATGTCACTCATTCTATACACACAGTAATAGATTAAACTTTAAATAGTTGGAGCAATTCAGTTTGTCAAATTTGTGAATTGATTAAACATTAGACTATAGTATTTTTTGTTTCAATGTATCAGTTTACTCACTTAGCTTCGCAACAGATACATGATTTTAGTTTGTTGTTATTAATTGCGACTAAAAACACCTAAATGACTGCGGCGTTTTCACTTTTGATACGTGTCACGTGTCACAGCGATGTTTCCGCTTTATCACGTGTCAGTCACCCGATATTTACAAATGACGTTATATTCTGTTTCGTTTTATTACAACGTCACGATTGATTGGATAGTATCTAAACTTACTTATGTACTTTCATAACAAGTGGTTTCATTCATTATCATATTGTCCTTTCCAAAGTAGTGTAAATATAAATGTATAACTTGGATTTGAAAGTTAAATGAAATGTTTTAGTTTTAATATGCACATCGTTTATGTGTTCTTTGGGTAACATAAGACAATCAACAAGGTAAATGCTAAGAAACAAAATAGACCGCTGAAAATGATAACCCTCATCACAAAAGACGTGGACAATAAGTGAATTTACGATCAGACATGATGTTTATTTAAAATGAAGTCTCGATATTCGTCTGAATAATTGAGTTGCTTAGGGATCGGTTATAATGGAATATTTATCAGGAACTTAGTCGTCGAAAAATATTTGAAATTACGGTCACTCCTTATCTATCACAGTTATGGAGCTCAGCTAATGATATCATTATTTTGGTATCCACGGAAAGCTGTTACATCAATTACAAAGTATTGGCCATATCTTTAGAACTCTTCTTAGTTTAGCATTTATCAAGAATCCATTCCTTACGCAACTAAACTAACTTGTTTTAAAATGATAATGAATGTGTATAACTGCGTCGAACATTCAGAAGTAATTGTGTCCACGATTGAGTGTAAGTTCAAGGTCATTTTCGTCATTCTATCTAGAAAAACGAGTCTCGCATACTTAATGACATGAAAAAGCAATATCTTTTTGATCGTTCGGTGACAAAGCAAGGCAGTAAAAAACAACTCCATCATAAACTAAATAAATTTATATGAAAATGTTAATTAACAATCACAGACAAGTTATAAAACGTTTCCTTAAATACGTATTGTTTTTAAATTCTTCAATAGTTAAGTTTTACACATAATAATTTTAACGTTGATGGAAATCGAAATATATCAACAGATTTGTTATGATTAAATGCTTTCATTTCGTTTTATCATCGGCTTGACAACTATATTGTGTAACTTTCCCATTTCCCTTTACTGTGTAAAAACCACATATTCTTTATATACAATACAGATATTTTCGACATTTATATTTTATATCTAAATTCTATTAATATTATGTATTATATATATAGTCGTGTTACTTCTTCATAATATACATATAACACATGATAACGCTTACACAACATCTGGAACTCAAGATGTGAAAGTACAATAATTTGCAAATATTGACTTGTATCTACATAGTTTCTACGTCTCATTACAGTCTTAATAAGATTCCGAGCGGAACAATAAGTCCATGTAAGATGAAAATATATGATAGTATCAACTGTTTTCTTACAAGATTTTATTGTATATAATTATATACTTTTACTTATCTACTGTTCTTAGCGAGGATATTAAAATTTATTTTCAGTCTTCGATTCAATATGATACGTCCATAGTGATTATTATTTTTAACAAGTATCCCGAATAAATATTAAGAAATACAGAAAAAATATTTGGTTATTGCGAATGGATTTTTAATAAAATTAATATAATGTTATACTATACTGTTTTCAAACGGTATATTAGTTTCTATCAAGCTAATTGACTAAAAGGAATGACTAATATTGAAATCGTGTCAGTTTAAGAAAATAGACAATGCTCGTCTTGAGAAAGAAAGAAATAAATTAAAATCCCTTACTATAACAATATTATTTCTGGCCTGAAAAGAAAACAAATTAGTGATAAAAACGAGAAGACAGTATGTAAGGAAATATCATGTAAAATGTATTTATACCATATTGATAATTTTGAGTGTTTCTGAGAAAACGGTTTTAAAACATGTTCTTAGAAAGTCGGGGGATGAAATCCTATGAGAATTTCTTTTTTTTTTAATGGAACGAAACAGTTGTAACTAAAACAGAAAGATAAGAAGTTTAAAGTTTCACTTGTATAAAGTAAACCAATGGTATTTTTATCGGTAAAGAGGAACTGATGTTGGGAGGGTGAAAAGTCGTTTCTTTGAGTCATAAATAATTGATTTAAATCTGATACTGATTGACTAGATCGTTTTTTTTTGTTTCGACAAATGGCATTACTAATAATAATTAATATATAAGTGAATATTTGTACACCTGAAAACAAAAATTAGTTATCACTAGTTAAGTCATATAAGGTTTACTAGTTTTTTTTTCCTTTTTAACTTAACTTTGATATTTAGGTGAAGGAGTCTACGAAGGTCCCGCCAGATATATTCTGATTAGTTAAGGTAAGAGTATATTTAAGGTTTTCGTATTTGTTTTTTTTATTTTTATCCAACGGCATCAATGTATTTTTAGTAGCTGTGATTGCAAATAGCTAGATAAACACATTTTAATATATTTCCATAAAAAATGTAAATATGAGGTTAATCATATCTTAAGTAAAATTATATGAAGTATTGCTCTTGTAAGAAACGAAACAAAAACAAATGTTAAGTTTTACGTAAACTGAAGTAGATTAACCTATATGTTATATAAAAAGTTTTTACTTTAAAATGTGACAGACAGACAGATATAAATATTCAAAAGTGATGGAACATACTAATAAAACCAGTGATATAAAAAACACAAAAATCTTTACATATTACGTACTTTTATAAATTGGACGCCTAAGTTGTTGTAACCTAAATATTTTTTACTCGCAAGTAGCACGTACTAACCTATTTACTAGATCTCGTTATTTATGTTGTTTTAGTTACAAGAATAACATAACACGTAACTTCCATACATTTTATTTCATATAAAAGTAGAATTATGTTGTGTATATCCCGCACGTACAAAGCTTTTAGTGTCGGTTTAAAAAACATTACCACTTTAGTACTTTAATTTTACCAGCAACGACCTAGTTCATTGCGTTGTTAATTTTATAAACTTAACAGAGCTATCTAAAAGCCAAGTAAACTGTAAAGATCTTGATGGCCAATATGAATTGGTATGAAGAGAAAAATGATAATTGAAAAACCCTTAATTTTTTATATATTTCAATATTTCGTTTTTAGACTTCAAATCAATTTTTCAAGGCTAAAACATCACATACCATTTCTCTTTTACATTTAGGTATAGATATAGATTTTAATAGATACGTCTATACGTATACGATTCCTTGGAGAATTCGGAGTAAACAAAATTAATACGAAGTTTATGTCTCTAACAAAGTTATATTAGTTTTTATTAGAGGATCTTATATTTTATTTATCAGGGGAACTGGAAGTGAATCAAATTATTAAGACAAATAAAATTTTAATGAGATCTAAGATTTTCGCGAGTACTCATTTAAATGAAACTAATATTTTTCGGAATTTACTTCGCGTTTTATTTTTGATTAGAAAACTACATACTCCCGACGTTTCGGGTACTTTTCAGCAACCGTGATCACGGACAGACACTCACACCTCGTCTGATTATTCGTCATTATCTGATATCCTTATCATAAAGTATGTTAACCGTACAATATCAAACACAAAATATCGCATTTCATTTCAACAAATAAATTTCTGGTTTATTAATCCAAAATGAACTTTTTATATTGAAGACTCACTTTACATTTCTTTAATTAAATTGAAAGCTTGCCTTTGGGTAACTTTAAATTAAATTTTAAGACTCCTGAAATCAATGATATTAGTGAATTCTGACACAGACTTGTAGCTAAAACAAGTTTAGCTTTGTCAAATATTGTACGTAAACATGTTGGAATATACATACCTATGTGTTTTGGATTTATTCTAAGTATTTTACAATACAGTGGTCAAGGGAAGAAAGGATTAAAGGATCTGTCTTTAAATAATTTATATTGACTAGCGCCAACAACCTCTTATTTTTATCGTGTACCACAATGAATCTTACCAGAATGTCCTATCATTTCCTAAAGTCTGGCAGTTTGGTAACGGACGTGGGGGTTGTCCTCTTTTTGAGGGGTCTGAGACGGTATGAAATTATCATCTTCATTCTTGAATTTTTATTTTTGTTTAATTAAAATTGCCTTGCGAATTAATCTTGTTATGTGTGTCTGCATGTGTGGTTTGTCCGAATATATGCGTTATATATCCGTCCGAATATATCCGAGTATTTGTCCGTAGATGGTGTGGTAACAAACTGCTGACATTTTTATTAGATATGTCAATTATGTTCCTTACCTTTTTGAACGATGCTACTTTTCCTTTGTCTTATATATGACAAACCTTAATCGAAATAAACTTTGTATACACCGACTTATAACAACAAGGTTATAAAGGAATGATATTCTTAATTGGTCTCAAGAATTCTCTCACAATTTTGTGTGGTTTATATATTGTGTCAATTGACGATAGAAAATTTTATGAAGTCCTAACAAATTGTGTAGCAACAAGAATAAAAACTGAATCAATAAATATAATGAAAAACTTAACCAAGACATAAACTAACACGTATTATTGTGTTCAAAATGATTTCGTTGTCTTAGATTAATTATTATATGTACGATATTTGTTATATTTAACAGTTTGAATGGTTCCCTGTTTTATATAAAGAAGCCCATTCATTTGGATATTATATGTAATGTACAAGAATCTAAATTTTATGTATTCTACAAGTTTCTGTAATGTTGTAAAATGACAATAGTTACATATTGCAGTTGATTAAAATAATATAAAAGATGATTATTTTAATCTAATTCCAGTTCATACCTTGATTTAATCTCCATAAATATGGTTTCATTAGGGTCTTAAAGTGTCGATTCGGTTTGTACATTATTTATATTTTCTTTAAATCTTTTCGCTAATCGCATATCTATATATATAAAAGAAAGTCGTGTTAGTTACTTCACTTATAACTCAAGAACGGCTGAACCGATTTAGCTGAAAATTGGCAGGGAGGTAGTTTAGAGCCAGGAAATTCCAATAGTATACTTTTTATCCCGTTCGACAGCATTCCCGTGGGACTTGACATGAAACGTCAGTCACTATAAAACACAATTGACAGCTATGCAATTGACGTATAATGACAGATATGTAATTTAGTATTTACGGGATAAATTTAGAAAATCATAGTTTTTCACATGGGCAGTTATAGTTTGTGTGTTCACAAGTTGGGAAACCATCCGGTTTATTTTTGTTAACGTTAGACCAAAAAACAAAAAATTTGTTTTACAAAGGAGCACTTCAATGAAACGGATAATTTGCGGACACGTATAACGCTTCGATTTGGTATCTACTTTGAATTCACTTTCATTTACTTAGAGAAGTTCAACTAAATAACACTTCATTTTTGTAATCGAAATGAATTCATTACTGTTGTGAAATGAAATAAAAATTTTCCTTTTCAAATATAAAACAAAAAAAAATCTTCATCTTTTAATCACCGAACGAAATCTATACTAATATTATAAAGCTGAAGAGTTTGTTTGTTTGTTTGTTTGTTGGTTTGTTTGAAAGCGCTATTAATTAATTAATTGAATAATTCTTTTTGTGTTGGATAGTCCAGTTATCGAGAAAGGCTTTAGGTTATATAACATCACGCTACGACCAATAGAAGCAAAGATATAGTGGTAAATGTGTAAAAAACGGGTGAAATTATTTCATCTTTGAAGCCTTCCGTTGCGTGCGCCGTGAAAACGGTTCAAGATACACAAAAAATATGTATCAAAGAATAATAGCTTTTTTAATGATCTAAAAAACAGTCCCCGACAGTATATGTCTATCTTTTAAGATTAACTCACAAAAACCGTTTTTATGGTACCTAATTTTGTCGAAATAATTTGTTTAAGTTGAATCAACATAATAATATTAATCTTTATTCAAATAAACAAATAAATATGTTGTTGGATAAGAGTACTTCACTATTAATAAAAAAAACATAGGTTTTATCCTGAAAATTCTACGGGAACTCGACCATTCCGAAAACCCCGCAAGAACGGGAACTATGTGGGAAAAACCAAAAATCTGTCGGAAGTCACTATTCCACTCAGACGAAGCCGCGGCAAAAGCTAGTGTTATATAAAAGCCTTCTGGTGGCGAAACGGAGTTCGCCGGGTTTACTAGTAATTTTATATAATTCGTCATGTTACATAATGTTCAAAATTACAGTAAGCAAAATATATCAGTTTAAAAAGGTTTAACATTTAAATTAAAACACTCATATTTTCTAACGATCAAACGAATTAGAATAGTTTTTTCTTCCACGTTTACATTAAATTACTTTGAAGATAAAGAGTGTAACTTCTTCGTTTCATATAAGTAGTTCAAGCAAAATCGCACTTTAGGTAATAGTTATCGATCGCAAGATTAAGCAACAGCTGTGTGTGATGTGTTTGAAACGGTAAATCCTGAATTAAGGTGAACTTCGACCTATTTCAGATAGTTCATTAAGAAAAGATAATAGCATAATGCTTAGGTAACAAAGAAATAATTCTGTTATATGCTATCACAACCAAATCTAGAGACGAAACTACTCAGCATTCCATGGATTCACCGTGCGGGTGCCGGGTCCATCGCGTTGCAGGGAGAGGAGCTTCAACAGTGCCTGGGACTTGCGACCCAAGTGTAGGTTTAAGGGGCCCCTTAACTAACGCGCGTTATACGCTCACCTCCACTGTCCAAGCCCCTCTCCCTACCTAACCAAATTTGAAAAGAACCTACTAGGGCTGCCTTCGATGTACGTTCCAAGAATGCATTAATGTGAGTTCTGGACAAGCCCAAGTCCTTTAGTAGGTTGTAGAGAGATTTCGCTGTTATACCTCTCGCTCCCACCTCTACCGCGTACAAATCCACTACGAACCTATTTCGAGTGAGTTCGTTTGTGAGCTCGTAATATTTGTTGACCTTGATGGTATGGTCTTTGGGGATGTTGGTTTCCCAAGGGACCGTAAGCTCTATCATCACTACGCGCTTTAAAATTCGCGAAAACAAAAATATATCCGGTCTGGAGGCCGACGCACAAATATCCTCGGGGATTTTGTATTGTTTTTCATACGTGTCCATCATTATAGTCCAATCCGACGCCGCTTTAAGGATGGAGTAAGGCTTGACGTTTGATTTTGTAGCCCTAGTGCCTTCTCTCACAAAACCTACTGATCGTTCGTTTGTGGTTATTTGCTTTTGCGCTCTGGCTACCGAAAGACTAACCGCTTCACGTATGACTTCTAGAACCCTATCGTGACGATGCGAGTATTGACCGCTGTCCAGGAGTACCTTACATCCCACCAGCAATAAGACTATATCCGAAAATACAACACCATTCTACTGACAAAAATTATGACTAAAATATACATAATATTATTTACGAAGTTATGTGTGTAACCAGAAATTTGAGTAAAATAGTTATGAATATTGCTGGAGCAAATAAATTAGACCAAATTAAATTTATTAAGTAAAAATCTGACTACACACTATCATAATCCCTTCGTATCTTTTGTGTAATATGTTTGTAGCGGAGCTACTTAGACTAAGTTCATATTTTTTATGTAATTAGATATAACGAGTAAATTTTATTTTAAATTGTATATAGCGAGGATGCCCGCGGTGTTTATTGTTCTAAACGTCCGGACCCGCACGCCTGTAGCCCCGCCGGGTCCCCAGGTAGCCGGGGCCGGCCGGCCGAGCGTAGACCGCGCCCGGCTCGTCAGTCCGCATACAGATTCGTAGTGGAACGCTTGTCCGTCATCATCAGCACTCACGCGCGCACCCTCGCTTACGTAAAAAATAATATCACCTGTGTTCTTGATTTATAATTAGCGAACATCGTTTATTACGCTAAATGTTCAAGAAATATATTTGTTACCAAAAATTTTGTATTTTATCTGTAACTACTGGTTGGTCATTGTTCTTTGAAATTTCTAATAAGATTATTTGGTTAAATATTTAAAATCCATAATAATGGTTTTAATATAATTTGATATAATTCTTTAGATAATATTATTTATTCTATACTTTCGCTGAATGGAAACCGTAATCTGAATATCTCTGTGTGTCTGAAAGATAAGCTCTTGGTTAAAAAGTATTTGTTCTCATGCGTACAACGACTTGTGAGTTAAAGAATTTTGGTAGAACAAAAAATAAAAATGTGATATGTAGCTTATTTGTCAGACAAATGTAAAGAAATAAAAAGTTGAAGTGGAGTTTAAATTTGTCTGTGGAAATATTTAGTTTGTATTATTTATTTAAAAACATCCATACAATTTTAAATAACGAGCTTTATAAGAATTTATATCTTTTATTGAAATACTGACTTGCAAAATTGAGTAAATTTGTGTTTCTCTTTCCATATATGATGTGGGGCACTCTCACAGCTTGAACTTCTAAATCTTAACCAAGGGCGTAATTTTAAAAAGATAAGTTACTGAATAATGTCAGGAGGGAAGTTCAGTTTGGGAATAATCTTTGCGTCTTTACAGTAAATAACTTAATAGAACTATATTTTAAGTTATAAGTTTGGTCTACACTATAAGGATAAAGTGGCCTAAAATTAAAATATAAATTATAGCTTTACCAAGCAATGATAGACTTGAAGCTCAGGAAATTTATTGGAAAATGTTGTTTACATGTATTCCCAGACAGCTGATAAAACGACATTCACAAAATTTCCAAGACAAGTAACAGTTGGAAATGTAGTAGAAAATAACAATATAATATTTTAATATAATGTAGAAGTAAATAAGCCAAATATAGTGACTCACAAAAACATAGCTAAAGACATAGACTTTGAAATTTCATTAGTTAGTGTTACATTATTAATAAATACTTATATAAATAATTATAAGTTTCCTAGTCGCATTTTCTAGTTATTCTAGAAACATAAACTCCTATCGTACTGTAAGATATTTGAGTGCTATTGAGTTCTACGGGATGCGAGTGTTTTACTAAAGTTCGTGTTATTTTAGGAAATTTAATGGTATTAATATGATATAATTCTCTTAGATAAAATTATATATTCTGTACTTTCGCTGAATGGAAACCATAATCTGAATATCTCTGTGTGTCTGAAAGATAAGCTCTTGGTCATAAAGTATTTGTTCTCAAGCGTACAACGACTTGTGAATTAAAGAATTTTGGTAGAACAAAAAATAAAAATGTGATATGTAGCTTATCTGTCAGACAAATGTAAAGAAATAAAAAAATGAAGTGGATTTAAAATTTGTCTGTGAAAATATGTAGTTTGTATTATGTATTTCAATATATCTAAATAATTTTAAATAACGAGCCTCATAAAAATTTATTATATCTTGTATTCAAATACTGACTTGCAAAATTGAAAAGATTTGTGTTGCTGTTTCCGTATATGATGTGGGGGAGCTCTCACAGCTTGAACTTCTAAATCTTAGCCAAGGGTGTAATTTCAAAAAGTTAAGTAGTGCCGGGTCAATCCATTATACTCGTATGTTGTGTATTAATTTTTGCATGAATGACCCCGTATTTATTAAACACGATAAAGCCATAAAAATAACCAAATAACAGTCCCGTATAATATGTCGTTGACAGAGGAAAACTCAATTATTTTTACCCTTTCTTAGTACTGATTTGTCATTTAGAAGATTCAATTCATTTGAGTTATATAACATATTCAATTGATATATGTAGGTGTCTGGAACATTTTGTAATCACTACCGTCTATAGTTCAGAGAACTAATCTTCTTCAATTTGAATATACCTAAAATTATTTTGTTTATTATATTTTTCTGTAGGAGTGTTTAATATGATCGATTAGTTAAATCTCAATAACTCTTATCTTCTACGAAACAATTTATTGGCATGAGTAATACCTTTTTGAAAAGTCACGCAGGTTTTTAAATAATTATAATGTTTTATAAGTCTAATTCAATCTTGTTTTAGTTAGGAATTTTAGCAATCCAATGTTATAGTAGTTATTTTTATTTATTATAATTTTGCTTTAACTTTCAATGATTTATGATGAAGTAAAGAAAAGTAATCAGACTTATGAAGCTTTGGGAGTTTAATTCGTTTATCTTATTTATATACTTGTAGTGTCAATGTCAACATAATCCTTTCAATGTAATCGTAGAGATGAGGAAGTTTAAGCGAGTATTATTATTTATAGACTTTCAAACTAAGCAAACCGCACGCTGGCCTGGAAACCTCAGGGTTAGAGGATTATATTAAATTCATCGATCCATTTAAAGTAAGTTTCTTTGAGTGTTTATTGAACTATCAAGAGACACTATTGAGGGTATATAAGTATTTACATATTTTTGACTTAAGCTCCTTAGAGAACGTTAGAAACAATTCAAACACCATAATTACCAATAACACCAGTTCTTGAACACTTACAATTTAGATTTCTTCGAGTCTTTGATAATTATTCCTTTATTTTGAAGTATATTTTTGGAGTGTTCACATTTGCAGTTGAATTGAATTTTTTACTCCCTTATATTACAAAACCATTTACAATAACTTGATTACAGCTGTATTATTTACAGATACTAATTAATAATTATATCTAAAAACCTTTACCTTTTGTTTTCCTCAGGGCTAATTTGTTAAATACTTTATTATGAAATTTAATTTTAAATGGAACAGAAATTATCACAAACCGGTTATTTTCTTAATCGTTCGTGCTTGATGTGATATAGGTCAGATAAAGTTTGTTTACACAAAACAATTGATTTTACACGGATATCATTACTCAATGAGGGAAAATATTATATATTTATTTGTTAGCATTTTAAAGTTACACTATTTAAAGTCGGAGGTTTAAACTAAATAATAAATTTACTTTGGTGGTGGTGGTTTCTTGTAGACTTGGCAAACATATTATTTATATTGTAACCTTAATTTATCGTTTGTTTTTATTGTTAATGAAGGAACATAGGGATCTAGAAAGTAGGTAGCTATGATCTTTATTATTTTACAATGTGTGGAGAAGGTGACATAGTTAACTTATCTTTTTTGGCAAGGTACAGAACGGACGCAAATTTTTTGTGTCAATTATAATGCCAAAACGGGAATTTCTACTGAACATAACTGCGATGATCTTTTGGGAAATTATCTCTATCTCTATCCTTCTTTAGCGAAATCGTTTTCCTAAGACACAGGCTGCTTTTTAAGAGTGAATAAGCACACCAATGCTTCGAGATAAATATCAAAAATCGTCAATTGAAATATTCTCTCTTTTAAAAAAACAAGATAACAGTCAAATTCGAACTCTCAGAATTCTCTCTTGTGGCCATACCAGTCGTATTTATAAAGTCAAGACTCTTAACTGAAAAATAACTTTAAAATTTAATTACCAATACCCTGGGGGTCCACCTGGACCACTTTGGGAATCACTGATTTACACTATTTCTTGTTTCCATACAAAATATTCAAAGTATGAGATTTTTTAAAAATCAATTAGAAAAGAGAAAACTTTCAAAATATTTTAATACTTATTTTATTTATAATGTATAGTATCACTAACATAAAATAGAGTGACTGTTTTATGAAATAATTTATAAACAAAAATTAAGAGGACTATCGAACTCAAAAATAATTAATTTTTGAGTATCTCGTAAGTCGTATGTTATTCATTCGGAGTAGTCAGAAAATTGGGGAAATTATAGTGGATTTCTAGTATTACCTTTCTGTAAACATTATTTTATGAGAAAACCATAGAATGCATGGATATTATGTGACTGTGTCAGAATCAGTATACAAACGTCAACACAGAACCATTCAGTTAATATAATGTATTTTACTTATGAAATAGAATAAAAGAATGTTTATTTGTGTAAAATATATATGATTGTAATCGTTATACGGTTGACAAATGTCAAGAATGGCGGTAAAAATTTAATAATAGAACAAAGAATTGTTTAGTTGAAGTCTTAAATTTTTCTATACTAATACAATAGTTAACTAGTTAAATTTATGTTGCCACAAGTAGCAATTTCTTAGGAGTAACACATTTAAATCCTAAATAGGGAAAATTATTTATGTGACATACTTTAATATTTTCTTAACCTTTATATGATCATGGAAGACAAATATCTTAGTATTTCAATATAAAATATTTTGAATGTATTGGAATTCTCTGGAATTCTAAACATCTCGTCTGCCCGTGATCACGGTTGCTGAAAAGTAGCCGAAACGTCGGGAGTATGTAGTTTTTAAAATAAAACGCGAAGTAAAATCCTAAAATATTAGTTTCATTTAAATGTATTGGAATTATTTATAATGATGACGTTGTAGGGCGTATGATATATAATCTTTATTACAGTTTAGATATAACTGAAATGTTTTAAAATTAATTTAAGATACATTATTAATGAGCAATAGTTAAGAAAAATCTTTATTCTAATTTTCGTTTCATCACGACATTGAGAGTTTAAAAGTGTTCAATGATTTGATTTAACTTTTACCTCGTGTATTTTATTCTTCTTCAATAATTTTGTACTTTGTTAAAAAAAGTTTTCAAAGATTAACGCTAAATAAAATTGGATTTTATTTAAATATCGAATAAATATTTAACGGCTACTTAAGAATTTTATCTAACCCACGTGATAACTGAATCCTTAGGAAATATCACTTTATTTTTAACAGCTCCGTGGAATACGTTTGATTTGTAAAATCGTCAACATTACGAAATATTAAAGAGCACTGAAGGGACGGATAGTTTTGCTTCATGTCTTATTAACAGTTTAAGTACATTGTAATATGTATTATCTTCACTTTATTTTTGGTTGGTTGTTTAAAATATTGCCTTCATCCGTGCCAAGACTTGCACAGTATGTTCTGCCAGTGTCGTCTAGAATGGAAGAGACAAGATCCGGGATTAATTTTTAAGTGAAATAAAATTTAACCGCCCCGGCTGAAGTTACAATTAGGAACTTTATTAGTGAATCTAAAATAACACAAATTCAATAAGATGCAGTTTAGTTTTAGAAATGCAGTGTCAATTTTAATATATTTTACTAAATAATGTCATAAATAATGTTTCATTATTTGTCAAATTATGTACAAAAGTCAAATTTCTACCAAGTCTTATAATAAGAAAGTTATTTTATTTTTCAATAATTTCGCTTGCCTCAAGATAAATTTACCCCGTATAATCTTTATCTACTGTGAGCCACAAAGTTCGTTTTATGAATAAGTGGTTGTTGAAAAAGACAAAGAAAAGGGTACTTTCACCCTTTTTATGAATCCAGACCAAATCTAACGATATCCAATTCGGTGTTCGTTCAATATCACATAGCAAGATATAAAATAATGTAGTGACATTATGCATACACCGAATGATCCCATTCTTTATTACTAATATATTATATAAATAACAATATTTCAAAATATTTTCATTTCAGTTTTTAAATTTTAAAATTACACATAACTCATAAGTATAGCCAAAACTCATATCTATGTACATAGTATAATAATCCACGAAATAATTTTTATACTAAGTTAGCTTTGTATTCACTTTTCATTAAAAGTAAATCGAATGAAATGTTTACACAATATTTACACAATTTTTCAACACGTCAATCGAATACTATTGTAAATAAAATAAAAGTTTGGGCTAGAATTTCAATATCAAATCTGGACGTACGTTAGTTAAACATCAAAATATTGTCTAACTATTTAGAATTGTTATATGTTTTTAACAGGATTTCGTTCACAACCAACCATAAAATAATATATCTTTAGAAAAATAAACCTAGTAATGATTAAGAGCTAGTTAAACAAGTAAAGAGAGACAGGCAAAGCATTTCTTTTTATATATTATAATAATAAATTAACACTAGCTTTGTCTTTTTATAAAAACCATGTTTAGAAGCCAGATAGTATCTATGATGACTTAATTTAATCATAGTGGTTTGTGAGCTTAGAATAATAACAATTAGACTATTTGCTAATATAAAGTAGGAGTGTTTAGATTTCTACTTTATTTCGGAATTTTTCACCATAAGGAATATATATAAATTTTTGTTTTTACTAAAATAATGAAAATGTTTCATAGATTTTTTTATGATTTTAGATAAACTGAACAAATATTATTTATAATTCTAATTTCAAAAAGTAATTGCAAGATAATTTTCGGTATAACATTTCAAAGTGACAAGAAATAGAATAGAAATAGAAGCAGCATTTAAATGTCATAGAAAGTCATACAAAAGTTTAACCTCGTTAATATGAAACAGTGAAATTAAAAACATTTTAAACCGGTGTGTCGGCATCCGAAAAATATAAATATAATTTTATGACACCATTATCTGATATCCGTATCATAAAGTATGTTAACCGTAAAATATAAAACACAAAATATCGCATTTCATTTCAACAAATAAATTTCTGGTTTATTAATCCAAAATGAACTTTTTATATTGAAGACTCACTTTACAATTCTTTAATTAAATTGAAAGCTTGCCTTTGGGTAACTTTAAATTAAATTTTAAGACTCTTGAAATCAATGATATTAGTGAATTCTGACACAGACTTGTAGCTAAAACAAGTTTAACTTTGTCAAATATCGTAAGTACGTAAACATGTTGAAATATACATACCTATGTGTTTTGGATTTATTCTGGGTATTTTACAATACAGTGGTCAAGGGAAGAAAGGATTAAAGGATTTGTCTTTAAATAATTTATATTGACTAGCGCCAACAACCTCTTATTTCTATCGTGTACCACAATGAATCTTACCAGAATGTCCTATCATTTCCTAAAGTCTGGCATTTTGGTAACGGACGTGGGGTTGTCATCTTTTTGAGGGGTCTGAGACGGTATGAAATTATCATCTTCATTCTTGAATTTTTATTTTTGTTTAATTAAAATTGCCTTGCGAATGAATCTTGTTGTGTGTGTCTGCATGTGTGGTTTGTCCGAATACATACGATTTGTCCGTAGATGGTGTGGTAACAAACTGCTGACATTTTTATTAGATATGTCAATTATGTTCCTTAACCTTTTTGAACGATGCTACTTTTCCTGTGTCTTATATATGACAAACCTTAATCGTTATCAACTTTGTATACACCGACTTATAACAACAAGGTTATAAAAGATTGATATTCTTAATTGTTCTCAAGAATTTTCTCACATTTTTGTTTGGTGTACGTATTGTTTTTATTGACAATAGAAAAATTACCAAAGTCCCAACAAATAGTGTAGTAACAAAAAACAAAAGTGAATTATAAATATAATGCAAAAACTTAACCGAGACACAAACTAACACGTATCATTGTGTTCAAAATCTCGTTGTCTTAGATACTATTATAACAGTTTGAATGGTTCCCTGTTTTATATAAAGAAGCTACCTGATTTGGATATTGTATGTAATGTACAATAATCTAAGTTTTATACTCTTCTACAAGTTCCTGTAATTGATGATTAGTTTAATGTATTTTATTCCTGATGATTAGTTTAATGTATTTTTTGTTCATACCTTGATTTAATACTCTTAAATGAGGTTATGTCAGAGTCTTAATGTGTCGATTTGGTACATTATTTGTCTTTTAATAAATACTTCTTGTTTATCTCACATAAATTTATACAATTCGTCATGTTTAAAATTACGGCAAGCAAAATAGTACAGTTCAATAAAGGTTTAACATTTAAAATTTAATAAAGATTAAGTTATTAAAACATTGATATTTTCTAAAGATCTAACGAATTAATATCTTTTTTTATTCCACCTTTATATTATATTACTTTGAAGACAATAATTGTAACTTCTTCGTTTCATTTAAGTATTTCAAGCAAAATCGCACTCTATATAATAGTTATCGATCGCAAGATTAAGCAACAGCTGTGTGTGATGTGTTTGATTGAAAGTTAATTGGATAAAGACTATATAGCACCGCAATGAAACGGTAAATCCTGATTTAAGGTGAACTTCGATCTTCTTCAGATGGTTCATTAAGAAAAGATTATAGCATTACGCTTATGTAACAAAGAATTTCTGTTATATGTTATCACAACCAAATCAAAACATAACCATGAGACTATGTCTGAAAACACAATACTAGTCTACTGACAAAAATTATGACTAAAATATAAATCATATTATTTATGAAGTTATGTGTATAACCAAAAATTTTGGTAAAAAAATTATGAATATTGCTGGAGCAAATAAATTGTTTACACCAAATTAAATTTAGTGAGTAAAAATCTAACTTCACTTTATTATGATTCGGTCGTTCTTTTGTCTTATATGTTCAAGAAATATAATTGTTACCCAAAATTTTGTATTTTGTCTTAAACAACTGGTTTGTCATTGTTCATTCAAAACTAATAAATACATAACGGTATATTGAAATTACTAATAATATTTTTTGATTTAATAATTTTATGGTTCTAATATGATATAATTCTTTAGATAAAATTATATATTCTGTACTTTCACTGAATGGAAACCGTAATCTGAATATCTCTGTGTGTCTGAAAGATAAGCTCTTGGTTATAAAGTATTTGTTCTCAAGCGTACAACGACTTGTGAATTAAAGAATTTTGGTAGAACAAAAAATAAAAATGTTATATGTAGCTTATCTGTTAGACTATTGTGAAGAAATAAAAAGTTGAAGTGGAGTTTAAATTTGTATGTGGAAATATTTAGTTTGTATTATGTATTTCAAAATATCTAAATAATTTTAAATAACGAGCCTCATAAAAATTTATTATATCTTGTATTCAAATACTGACTTGCAAAATTGAAAAGATTTGCGTTGCTGTTTCAGTATATGATGTGGTAAGCTCTCACAGCTTGAACTTCTAAATCTTAGCCAAGGGTGTCATCTCAAAAAGTTAAGTTACAGAATAATGTCACGAGGCAAGTTTAGTTTCCGAATAATCTTAGTGTCTTTATAATTCCTTAACAGAACTATGTTTTAAGTTATAAGTTTTGTCTACACTATGTAATGTGGTGCCCTGAGAGAGGAATGAAAGCCGAGACTGCTGAATAGATACTGTCCTTATTTCTAATCAATCGTACATTAAATAGGTACAAAATTAGCTTACGTAGTATATAATGGTTAATAAGTATGTTTAGTTACTACATATAATCTATTCACTACATCTCATCTCCACCGCAATAAAAAAAATAAAATAAACAATACAATTTATTTTATTTTAGCTTATATTACGAATGTTAATATAGTATAATGTCATATTATAATTACTATCTCTACAAAGTTTTGAAGTTTTTATTACATAAACTTTTAACAAAATTGTTAGGTAATTGGTTCAAAATACATTTTTGTTCTGTTTTTGTGAATAACATAGTTTTTGTTATCCTTAATTATTTCTACATTGGGTGAACATTCCCTTATTACTTTATATGGACCTGAATAATATGTTTTGGAACTTACTGCCGGTTTCATTTTTTATTAAAATCAAATCATTCTGTTTATAAGTTATAGGGTTTATATTACGATCATACTTATTTTTTCTTTTTAATTTACTAGCTATTAAATTTTCTCTAGCCTCTTTTTGTGACGTTTGTAATCTGAATTTGAGTTCTAAAGGATAATTATCAAAATTGTACAAAGGATCAACTTGTGCTGATTGCAAATTAGATGGTAAAATACATTTCTTACCGAACACCAACTCATAGGGAGTGAATTTAGTCTCCGTATGTACTGCAGTGTTATAGGAAAAACACCAAAATGGAAGCCACATGCTCCAAGCTTCTGAGTGATTGCCTGTCTGTATTCGCAAATAGTTACCTAGATGTTTGTGAGAATTCTCCAAGGCACCGATGCTTTGATGATGATAAGCGGTAGACTGCAGCTTGTTAATATGCAAAAGTTTACAAACCTCTTTCATTGTGTCCGATAAAAACTCCGTTCCCCTGTCTGTTGCTATCTCCTTCGGGATACCATACCTGAGAATAAAATTGTTTACGAAGTTCCTGGCTACCTCATCTGACCTTTTTGATATTAATGGGTAGGCCTCAATATACTTGCTCAACTCACATTGTATTGTTAAAATGTACATATAATTATTGTAATCTTTCTCAAATGCTGAAGTTGCCGTTGAACTTATTGTCAAAGGTTCCTTAGTATAATGTGAAGAATGTTTTTGTTTTTGACATTTGTCACACCTTTTTATAAATTCTGTAACATCAGCTTCTAATTTTGGCCAGAAATAATATTTCTTTATGTTTTTTACCATTCGTCTTATGCCGGCATGGCCACTTGTGGGCAATATATGAAAATCGTTTAAAATTACACATTTATCGTCTTTATCACTTATTCTCTTAGTTCCGCTTAAAATACATATACGTGGTCCGGACCAATTACTTATGTTATTTACTTCATTTACTAACTTTTCCACAAATTTATTATTTTTCTCAGTCTTAATAAAGTATACTTCTTTAATATTTATTTTCCCACAAAATATATCCAGCTCTCTCACAAATTCGCCTGGCGATAGTTGCGATCGAGAAGCTAAATTAATAAAAATAGTATTCATTGAGGGTACGTAACTCAAACATCCCTTTTCATACTTTATCTCTTTCAATTTACGATATCGATTTAATTCATAAGCGCTTATGAAACGTAATTCCGTGAAATATTTCGGTTTGCTATGTATTTCTACAACTTTTGGTTGATCAGTCCAATAGTTTTTAGAAATAATAGCATCCCGTTGTTTCTTAGCCATCTGGCCACGCGTCATTACATTCATCACCGTTTGATTCATCTCTTTCAAATTCTCAGAAGTCAAATGCAAACGTGAAAGTGCGTCAGCGGCAGAATTATTCTTCCCTTTTAAATATTCAAGTACAAAATCATATTCTTCTAATGCTAACCTAAATTTAATTAAACGGCTAGATGGATCTCGCATTCCAAATAAATAGATAAGTGGCTTATGATCAGTCTGAATTTTGAATGTTCTACCATACAAATATGGACGAAAATGCTTCACGGCCCATACAATCGCAAGCAGTTCCTTTTCAATCGTTGGGTACCTTTTTTCTGCTTTGTTAAGACTACGACTGGCAAAGGCTACAGGCCTGCCGTCGCTGTTGCACAAAACTGCACCTACCCCATATCCTGATGCATCTGTTTGTAAAATAAATTGATTAGATTCCGAAAAATCAGGGTATTGCAATACAGGATGGAATATTAAATTTTGTTTCAATAGTTCAAATGATTTTTGGCATTCCTCATCCCATTTAAAAATAACATTTTTTCGACACAAATTATTTAATGGGTGGGCTTTTGTTGCAAAATTGGGAATAAATTTCCTGTAATAATTTACAAACGCAACGAATCTTTTGACTTCGTCGACTTTAGTAGGAACTGGGTAATCTTTAACGACTTCTATTTTATCAGAATCTGGTATAACACCCTCTGCTGATACAATATGACCCAAGTAAAATGGTTCTTTCTGTAAGAAAATACACTTCTGAGGATTTAACTTTAGATTAACTTTACGTAATCTTTCAAAAATGGATTGTAAATTCTTAATATGACTAGGTAAGTCTCTACTAAAACAAATTAAATCGTCTTGGTACACCAAACATTTTTCGTATGTTAACCCTGTCATTGCCATAGTCATCATGCGCAAAAATGAACTAGGACTGGTCTTTAAGCCCATAGGCATTCTAGTCATCTGAAACTGTCCGGAACAGAAAGCCGTATACTTGCGACTGTCTGGGTCTAAACTTACATTATAGTAACCTTGATGTAAATCTAAATGAGAAAAATATATGCAACCAGATAACGAATCTAAAATTTCTGTTATATTTGGAAGAGGAAATTTGTCATCATGTATACTTTTATTAAGTTTTCTGTAATCTATGACCAAACGCCATTTTTTGTTTCCATTTTGGTCACTTTTCTTTGGCACCAACAAGATTGGACTGGACCATTCGCTTTGACATGGTTCAATAATATTTTCTTTCAACATTTGATCAATTTGGTTTTTAATTTCATTTTTTAAAGCATGAGGCAATCGGTAAGGTTTTGAAAAAATTGGTTGTATATTCGGTTCTATTTTAATTGAGTGTTGATAAATATCAGTGGTTGATAACTTGTCCCCTTCCAAATAAAAGATATCGGGATATTTCGCACATAAACTTTCTATATTAATCCTTTTCTCTTTATTTAAATTATTTAACTTAAATTTTGACAAGAGTGTTTTAACTCGCGATGCATTTTTTTCGATCTTATTAAAGTTACAAATATTATATTCCTTTAAATTTTCTATATTAAGTTTAATTTCAGACAAAGTTATATCTTTTGAGGTGGTATTCAAAATTCGGACTGGTATTTTGCCATTATTTGGATATACTAACGTACTCGCTATAAATACTCCCTCACATACTTCTTTTGTACATACCACACATTCCTCTGTTAAACTGGTATTAATATAGTGAATTGATTCTGATCTGGCAGGTAACGACAATAAATGACTACACGAGTCTATTAATTGCAAAGATATTTGTTTAGATTCACTGATCCATAAAGACAGACTATTATGTTTCATATCAATCACCGCTCCATACTTTCCTAAAAAGTCTTGTCCTAAAATACCATGCGACTTACAAGGTAACGTGTCAAATACATAAAACTTATGACTAATATACTGCCCGTGTACTGTCAACTGTAAACACACGTATCCGATAGCCTGTACCTGTCCACCTATCCCGTTTATGGTTATGTTTTCCTTGTTAATTGGAATGTTGAAATCTAAAACATGTTTATGTTTTATAGCTGAAATTGAGGCTCCTGTATCTATGAGCCAATTAAAAGCGTATCTGTCTTTGTAAAATAATTTTATGAAGTAACTACTATCGCTGGCTAGAATACTATATGTTGAAGGCACGAAAAAAATCATTTTCAGGTTCCGAATTCTGAGTGGATGAACTCGATTGAGGCTGTGACTCATCAGTTTTTATTGTCCGAATCTGTCCTTTGAATGGTCTGTGACCCCTAGAATAATAATTATTAAAAGTTCTACCTCGATATGGCGCTCTACCCCGTGGCTGCTGGACCCATTGTCTAGCCCTGGTATGCGACTGTCGCCCGTTGTAGCTAGGGTTGCCTCGGTAACGGTCAGTCTTGTACGTACCTCTTGGACTGCTCTGATGAAAAGGCGGACTGGAATTGTTTTTAAAGAACCGATTATTATTATGCCTGGTTAGTGTAAACACTTCAGCAGTTGAACTTGAACCTGAAATGTCCTCATCGATTGCGGCCTGAATCGCGTCTTTCAAATTTTCAAATTTTTGAGCCGTAATAATAGTGCCAATCCTACGATTTCTCAATCCGTCGCTAAATTGACGAATTGCCTGTTTCTCGTTAATAGATTTTAAAATATTAAATTTTTCAACATTTCCCTCAGATTGAGAAATTGTAAGATCAACGAATAATTCGGTTAAGGTTTTTCCGAAATCTTCAATAGACGCATCATTTTGCCTGCAATTAAAAAACTGTTTTTGTAAGGCATTTGTAGATTTTTTTGGTAAAAGTAATCTTTTCATATCATTTAAAAGATCAGGTACAGTGTCGTATTTCGTTGCTAATTTTAGCTTGGCAGACTGCGATAATCTGCTTTTCAAAATAAAAGATATTAGATACGTCTGTGACTCAGTATTGAGAACCGAACTATAATACTCAATACCATCGATAAGTTGTCGTAAATTAAAAATACTAGAACCGTCTGAAATTCGACACAACTCAGTAATTTCATCAAACAATTTCTTAATATCTGTCCGATATTTTTCAAAAATAAGAAGCTCGTCCTTTTCAATGCTTTTCACTTCAATACCTTCTATATAATTATTATATTGTGCAATAATACATTTAGCTTCGTCTAACTTAGTCAGCAATATTTTACCTTGTCGTCTAGCGGGTCCTATTTTAATTAAATACTGTCTCACTACTAATAAATCTTCATATAATTTCTTTAAAAATTTTGCCATAGAGTTTAAAAATACTTAATATGCATAATAGAATTTTAACATACCTGTTTTAAATCCTGGATCCTCCGCATATTATTAAGAATTGTAACATTTATAAATACACGACTATACATTGTATATTTAGTTACATACATTTAGTTATACATACAGTGTAAACTCTATATAACGACACTGAAGGGACCGGGCATTTTAGTGCGTTATAGAGAGTTGCCGTTAAATAGAGGGAAGAAAAATCAGAATTAGAAAAAGACAAAGTTTGTTTCAGACTTCTGTTAGTACTTATGTACATAAAAAAGACTGTTATAAAGTCTGTTGTTTTTGTTTGACGTGTTTTGCTGCACCAGTAATGTTGTTGTATTTTTTACGTATTTTATTCATATCTTGCGATATTGAGGCATATTGGTGAAGAACGAATTTCTTAGAAAGTTTGGTATGCATGATTACGACAGTGGAGTTTATTGCGGGCTAGGATAACAAAGCGACAAAAAAACGAACACAGCTGCGCATTTTTTACTAATTTTAGCAACTTAAGGGTACTTTTTATTACTTAATTTTGTCGTTATTGAGAGTGGCTGTGACGCTATATAGAGTGTAACATTGTATGGTAGACAAGCTAAACCAACCAAAGTCAAATGATTTCGACGCTTTAGAGAGTTTGTCGTTAAATCGAGTGTCGTTATATGGAGTTTACACTGTATTTAATTATACTAAGTTAATATATTTATATAATATTTTTAACTAATAAGTTTTTTTTTTGTATATAGGTATATTATATTATAACAATATTGATTAATTATACTTTGGTAAATAAGATTACAGTCCACTAAATAATGTCCATAAACATATTTAATAGAAAAGAAGTACACATATTTATGTAATCGCACTTTACCTCATACCACTTTATACGCTTTTTAACACTTTTTAACACTTTTACACTTTGCTATCATCGATCTTCAAATTGGGGTAACCCTGACGCCGTCGAAAGGAGAGTTGCCGCACCCTGCTGCCACTTGCGTTCAAATCAAATTCCTGCCGTATCCATCTCATATGACATTTCCGATACATCCGGAATACTCCATACAGGACTCCCAAAACTAGGCAAAGTACCACCACGCATAACAGGACGCTCGACGTTTTCATATGAAATCGGAACTACTCGATTCGTGCATCATTTGTGCCCCCGGCTGCATTTTGTGCTATCACGATGTTCTCTTCTTTAGACTGTTGTTTCCCCATTTTCGAAGCACACTTTTACCACACTAGCGTCGCTGTTTTTAATAGTTTTTAAAACATTTTTTAAAAGTTTTAATAGAATTCGTTTTATTATCCGACGATCGCATTGTGACGAGAGGACGTTGTTTATAAATCACTGTCCATATATGTAAAATCGGTCGGCGACGCGGCGGCGGACGGTGTCAGAATACTCGCGCGCGTGAATCTATGTACTTTAGGCAGGGTCGCCATGTAATGTGGTGCCCTGAGAGAGGAATGAAAGCCGAGACTGCTGAATAGATACTGTTCTTATTTCTAATCAATCGTACATTAAATAGGTACAAAATTAGCTTACGTAGTATACAGGGTGACTGGTGAATTACTATCAATATTTAAGGAGCATACTCGGTACATGATTCTCATTCGAATTATGTAAAAAAAATAGGCACTTAATTTTTGACAAAATTTCCGTATAAATAAATAAAGTGTTGACACGTTCCAAGTGTTCAAGTGTGGACGCGTGCGGCGACGTGTTGATACAACAACACGTCACGACATGCGTATGTGTGAGTGTGAGTGTATACCTAATCTGTAGGGTGTTCACACGATGCGTAATTAATTACATAACTTTTGGTTAACTTTACTTAGAAGTTTATTAATATTTATGTTATATTAATTTTTATTTTGTCATATATGATCGTCAAATATCACGTCCTCAAATATTGATAGTAATTCACCAGTCACCCTGTATAATGGTTAATAAGTATGTTTAGTTACTATAATCTATTCACTACATCTCAACTATAAGGATAAAGTGGCCCAAAATGAAAACATAAATTATAGCCATATAAAGTAATGACAGACTTGAAGCTCAGGAAAATTATTGGAAAATGTTGTTTACATGTACTCCCAAGACAGCTGATAAAACGTCATTCACTAAATTTTCAAGACAAGTAGGAAATGTGGTAGAAAATAACAATATAATATTTTATGCCAAATATAGTGACTCACAAAAACATGGCCAAAAACATATAAATATTAGTTATATAAATAATTATAAGTTTCCTAGTCGCATTTTCTAGTTATTCTAGAAACATAAACTCCTATCGTATTGTAAGATATTTGAGTGCTATTGAGTTCTACGGGATGCGAGTGTTTTACTAAAGTTTGTGATTTTGTGGAATATTATTTTATAGCGTGTATCGTTTATGGAACTACATTCAATTAAATGAATAATAATGTTAATTGATTTTAATCTGCATAAAACTTTTAAAATGAAATGAAATTAAATGAAAAGTTTTTAAGCTAATAACATCGCATCAACTAATAAACACATACAGCGTAATTTTAATTTTCATAAAATGTAGGTCTTCTACCTAATAAATATTCGTCGTTCTACTTTACTTGACGGTTAACAAATATGTCATCTTCGTCAATAATTTTATATCCGTAACATAACGAGGGTGGCTCTACAGACAGGGTTTGTGAATGTTTCCATCTCCAAATTAAAATGTTAAACGGTAACGATATAATTATCGTTATTTCAGATTAAATTCCAAGATTAACATTAAATAGGTAACCAGCATAAGCCCTAAATAAAAATTAATTTTTCTAAACACGATAATAGCTTCAACTGTTTTTAAATTTAGTAATAGGTACTAGGTATGTTCTTATTATGTCATTTACTAAATATTTCAATTGCCATAGAATTATTGACGTCATAATTATTTTTTGTAGTAATTCGCTTTATTTATTAAGCAGCATTGTGTTTTACAACAAACAGTTTTAAAGAAAATACTTTGTTTTAAAGTTTATTGTTTTGTAATTGAATTACGTTGTTAACCTCTTTTCTTAAGTAATTAAAAGTCAAACAAGGGAAATATAACTGTAATAAATATGATCATAAATTATCCTACCAGGCTGTTTTTGGACTTAAACCAGAGACTTTCCATCTTCAAATATTTGTTTATAAATTGACTAGGGTGAAATAATAAATCGATTTAATGAACTGATTGTTGAGTGAATAAAGATACAATATTATTATCAGAAGATGTGTACTACTTAAAAAATATTAAACTTCCTTAGCTCCCTTAAAAGTTGTAGATGTAGATTAAAATAGAAAATAAAAATGTTGATACTGCTTTATGTCATTAGATATATTGAATAATAATTAATAAATTATTTAGGTATTTTGATCCTTATAATAATTATTATCTCACTGCTTGAGTATGTGAGAATTGAAATACTTGGAGTATCTAATAAATACAATGACGATATAAGAATACGCTATATTTCAGACTGTACGTTGAAGTAAATATGAAATGTATTTATTAATTCGCTCCAAATAAAATTAATAATAAAATTTAGTTTAATAAAAGTAATCAAATTATTTAGAATAAGAAGAAAGGATTTTGAGTTACAATTTTTTTGTTATTCCAATTATATAACAGTCAACAATTGCTTTTAAACCCTATATGTTAATTTTATGCTACATATATTTTGTTAAATAAAATACAAGCAATCCTAATAGAATTATAGTAAACCTCTCGTGAAATATTTACGGACATCTTTGAAAAACTTTTGACGTTAAGATACGAGTAAGACTGTCCTTTTGACACGGGGTGTTGAAATTGTTCATTGAGATGAGATGCACGATTATTAAGTTTATTATAATGTATATTTGTTATATGTTATACGTGGGTAACACTGAAAATGTTTTGAAAGGGCTAGTTAGAAACTTATTTTTTAAAATTTTTTTTGAATTTTACATTTGTTTTTAAAAATTGGCGGCAAATCTTAAACTCTCGTTACCCATTACTCGTGAAAATATGCCAAACGCGAGAAAATTTTTAGTTGTTGATTTATTATGATTGTCCTTGTCGATTTACTCGATAACCAAGCTATGATAGGCTTATATTAGCATTTCTTAATGAATCACCATCTGATGCCACTATTTAAAATACGAGTTAAAGAACTTAAGAGTGGACTTAGCAATCTCAATAATGATCCGCGTGAGGGAAGTTCTTTAACAGCGACTACTGAAGATAACACCTGACATCCTTTCAGATAATAATATGTATCTAATCTGGCTGTATTCACGGTTGCTGCAAAGTAACTGAAACGTCAGGAGTAAGTAGATTAAAAAAAATATGAATAGTAATCGGAAAATATACATATGTAGTTTCATTGAAATAATCTGTATCTTCCAATTATTATAAATACAAAAAAGTTACGATTATATGATCTTAAAATATCATTCCATGTTAAATTTGGAAAATCTTTATTTTAAAGATTTTTAATAATTAATATTTGTAAATTTTGGTTACTTAGAAAATGTGTAAAGGGAAATAAATAATTAACAAGGTCATGTGTAAATCTAAATATATTTATTCTTACATTAATATACTTATATAAAAGGTTGATTTATAATGAGTAAAGTTAGGATAATATCTTAATATTAATAAAATATTTGACCAAGTCCCTTGATTGTATTTATTTTATCACAGTTAAATTCAAAGAAGGAATTAATTATTTAAAATGTTAAATAACATAATTGTGAAATTTATGTTCTATTATTAAATAAACAAAATTAAAAATTTATTTAAAATAACGTCTTTTATAATTTCTGCTTAGTGACAAAACTTTAATCTTCTTATTTGCTTATAAAAAAAAATTAATATACATCATACTAGTATATATGTCTAGATAAATATACTTAAGAGTTATTCAACTAAAATACAGCGAAAATAATGTGTAATGAAATTTAAACCGTAAATCAATCTTCATACGAACTACTGTCTGTTGTCAGTTTACACAACGGTATCGGTTCACATCCAAGACATCGTCTCGGTCGATATACGACACAGTTCTCTTCTCCTCTGCAAACATGATCCTTGCACACGTTTAAACCCTTCAAACACGATCTATATGCTGGAAATTAAAGTTATATAGACATTTTTATTATAAATACATATATTTTCTTAATCTAAAAATCATTCCTTTTATTTATAGTAAACGTTTACTGTTAAAAATAAAAATATATATATCCATACTGTTAATACACTCCCCGTCGAAGCAACAACCTCCACAGCACTGCTCGTGATCTGCACACTTCAATTATATATGTACATACAACATGTATATTACTAGTCATAATAAATATGTAATAACAATAAAAATTACTTGCATTCCACCAACTTTACAGTCCTGTCCGCTCGTAGAGAATACAATCGCAACAAAAACTAACAGAAACCTCAAGTGCATAGTTCGAAATGTAGAAGAACACTAGTTTAGAAATAACTAGTGAACATTCTGTAACAACATAAATAATGTGATAACAATGACGCTGTAACTGTGAATACAACTGAGACGTATTCAATGACAATCGTAAATAACTCCTACGGATGACACACTCCAATTAACACTACAGTTGGAAATTTATATTAATTTTCATTTTCGATCAAATAACTAGCTGAGAACAACATATTTGTGGTCATTTAATTTTAAGCCATAATTAAAAAATAAATAAAACATAATTTAGATAACGTTGATTGAACAGATATGATTGGTTTAAGTTTTAAAATAATGTATATATCAATGCCTTATTAAGATGTTTGGCTACAAATTCGTCACAGCCCATATCACGCGCTGGATGACCTCGTGGTACCATTCAGTGAGTACTTACTACACCGTGACATTAGAGATGTATGTATACATACATTACTGAATAGCTAACTTCATTGTTAGTTGAACTGTAAATGTAGGTAAGGATTAAACAGGAAGATTGTATAAATGTATATAACTGTATCGTATAACTGTATAGAACATTGTATAACTGTTTATAATTGTATAAGTATGAATTGAGAAAGTTATATTTATTAAAGACAATGCGTTCGGATTCAAGATGTCTAAAATATGTTCTCTGTCAGATGAACGTTTCGTATAAAACTTATAATACTAATGGCTTGATTTATCATTTTTTTTATATAATTAAATTTAAAACATTTTTGTTTCCACTGAAAGGCTTGACGTTTAATTAATTGCTGGGATTTAGGTAAATTACTTAAAATTTCAATTATAAAACCAACGTGTCTCAATTAAACTTCTAAAACGAATTTAATTTATAAAATCAAATAGTTTTTAAAACAACATTTGTATTTATTTTTCTAATAGTTAATTAACTATATGAGATAGGACTAACTACACTGTAATTACTTGTGAATGAGTAAAACCGTTGTTAGGATTTAAAATTAACACCTCTTAAAATGCTTTAAAATGCTATATTAATGGGATCGAATGAGTGAAAATAGAATCAAAATTAAATGTATATGTATAGGAGATTATTCAAAAAATTGTTATATGAAGTTACCCTGTAATTTGGTTTGCTTTGATGAAAATTGTAATATCTTAGAAACCTGACTCATTTCTCATTGACTTTTCTAATGCTTAAGTTAAGGTTTAGATGTCGTTAATTTGTTGTGGAAAACGAATGGTGTTTGTATTTGTCTAGTTTGATATTAAAAGTCGTAAACAAATTGTTTTGGATAAAATTATGTTGTAATTCAATAGCTTGTAATATATCTGTTTGAAATTAGGAATCAAAACTATACATAACAGTACATACAATACACGATCAAAACTCGATACAGCTCTGACTTACATTATTTTACTATTGTGAAGTCATCTTATTAACCGAGAGTTGGTACGATAGAGTGGAAACTCACATTCGCCTTCAAGGAACGGTGAATCGAGTAACGACTGTTGCGTGTGGTATTTTAATAGGCTAATTAATTTAACAAGGGCGTAAACTAAACCTCGTTGATGCTTAAATTACGACGGTAAAGTCTTAAAAACTGACGAACTAAAAGATTTGCGTGAAATGTACATATAACTTTCTTAATTAAGTTTTATATGGAAGTAATGTGATTTTATAATTGATAATACATGATAAATTATATAAAATTATCCATCCGGTCTCTTAGTATAATTTTTGAACTATCTTTTGAAGTTTTTCTATAATCAGCTGTTAATTATAACATAAGTCTTGTAGATATTTTCTTACTTGCATTTAAATCGTAACCATTTTCTTTTAAATTAATAATTAATATTAAAGCTGAGGTGGTTCAAATCAATCAAGGAAATCAGTCTCTTGTTTTTTTTTAAGAAAAGGAAGATAAATATAAAAATCTTTCTAAGTTATAACTCAAATTGCATCCTTTAATAAAAAGTACCTATATGGAATCCGAAAGCAACTTATGTGTTATATTGTCACACCATTACAATATCAGAATTGAAGAGTAATAAACCTAATTTTTCAGTATGATATATCCAATACATTACAATATTTTACTAGAAGTATATACTATAGGTCACTAGAAATAAATGATATTTTTTATTGATATGGATTTTAGGTGGGGTAGTGTTGTTATTATCCTTTTATTATTTAGATACTATTACAACTCTGGGACTTAATACGTTTTAAAAGCAATGACACATATCCGTGCTGCATTCAATAAGAGACTGCTATATAGTTAAAAGGAGACAAGGTTAGCTTCTAGTTTAATATGTGACACTTTGACATACTCTCAAGCTAATAACGTTTATTTTGATCCTTAATTTAAGTTTTTTAATAACACATGTAGGAAGGATTTAGTCATTGTTGCTCGACTTGAAATTAATGAGCTATTTATGTAAACAAATATAATAATATCTGTGGAATCCGTCGCCTTTTTATTGGCTTAATATATAATTAATTCTGTTGAATTTCGCTTTAATTTTCAGTGAAAACTTATAAAAATTTTTTTTTGCTTTAATTCAAAGGCTCAGTAAATGCCACATATTAATGCTTCAAAATTGTTTTCAAAAGTTATTTTTATAATGTTTGGAATGAGTTTTTACAGAAGTTTGAACTAACAAAACATTTTCTACTTTCATACTACATATTATACTAACTAGTTAGTGGTACTAATATCCAACCCCCAACTCATAAACCACACGTTAACTAATGCCATTTCATCCTCGACTTGTTAAAACTTTAAATTACATTAACTTCGTAAATTAAAACATAAATAAGGTTAACATTTAATTCTGCTTATTAATTTTAACGCATATTTTAAATTTAACTTGTAGTATACGCTATCAAACAGAAGTTTTCAAGTTGCTTGCTAGTTTGAAGTTTATAGCAGGAATTTTACAGTAGAAAGCATAATTTTTCTAAGAATTTATTATAATAATAAATTTAAACTCTGTTATTCTTTATAAAAATGTAAAACTTCTGTACTCTAGTAGTTCTTACATAAGTATTCGTTTTATACATACATTTTCGCACTCATCATCATCATCGACCTATCAGAGCCTATTGCTGAGGAAAAGCCTCTTTCTCACATGGAGCAGGTTTGAGTATTGATCACCACGCTTGTTCAAGACGGGTTGGTGATTTCAAACTTGTTATTTTAAATTATAAGTCCTGGTTTCCTCACGAGATTTTCTTTTACCGTCTGTCAGGAGTGTCTAAATAAAAAGTAAATATGACTCAGAAAAATCACATTGGTACTCGCCAGGATCGAATTCACACCCTCATGTATAAGAAACGGGCCTTTAACCACTAAGCCACCACTGACTCAAAACTTATGTACTTTAGTATAAAGCATTATTTGATATATGCTATTTTAGCAGAAATAATATTCTGATTAAATAAAAATAAACGTGGTCACTTATCTATAAAATGAAAATAATGTATTGAACGTGGTTTAAATAATGGACTTTTAATAAGCCTATTAGGAGTGTAACCACTGTGTAATATATGCTTTTTTTGACGTACTCTATAATTTAATTGTATGTTCATTTTATATGTGTAATGCATTTAAAATTAACACATAATTTTAACTTGAATACCTGATCCAACTATCATATTACCAGCAGCTATAAGTTTAAAGGTTTCTGTGTAGTTTTATTTCAAGAAAATATGGATTTCTTGAGTTTTATTAAATTATTTTCTTTTTAATATTTTCGTGCCGGAGTATGAATTATTATCAGGGTTAGCAAAAAAACCGGGCTTTCCCACATAAGATTGTCTCATAAACTTTTGCCGCTTTTTAATATTCTTATTTCGCAATAAATATTAATTAAGTTATAAAAAAAATATGTAATTTTTGATACTGCAGTTAACAAACTGTTACATTGCCATATTAATAAATAATTAATTAGAGCGCAATAGAAAACAGAAAAAAATTAGGCATCTTGTCCACAATAGGCTTCTCGAAATTTTATTTTACATGCCACCAGTGTAACAAGTATGTATAGTTTGAGTGACTGTTTAAAATTAACTTAAACCCGAAGAAAATGTTTAATTTGTATACTATAAGATAGTTATCAAATGTAGCTTTTTTTATGTCAAAGGGGGCAACCGAGCAGACGGCCATGTTGCGGATGTGTCACCACCCTTGGTTTGGAAAGAGAGGGAGGAAAAATGGGAAGGGGATGAAAAGGGAAGGGGTAGGAAAGGATGAGAAAAAGGAAAGGGCAACCGGCTCTCTCACTCATCGAACGAAACGCAGCCACTAAGGCTACTTTACTTGTGAGAGGGTGGTACCTCCCCGGTCGAGCCAGCCCATGTTCGAGCTGAAATCACTTGACCACAGCTAGGCTTTACCACCTTAAAGCTTTTTAGCTTGTAATATTTTTTATATGAAAAAATGGTTTTGTACAAGAGTAATTAATCCCCAATTGAAAAATGATTTATTTTCTATCAAATAAATCCGAGTAAGTGATAACCTTCTTATTAAAATAAAACCAGTTCAGAAAGATAACTTTTTCGGAAGTGAACACCATGTTAACTCATGAGAAAATTCTGATTTTAATTTACATATAAATAATATATGCTATGTATATGTGCGTGTGTTTTACACTTTTTAACTATCTTTCTAACGAGAGAGAAATCTTTTAATAAAAATTATCCTCAACTGAAAATATATATTCTTTTCATAAAGAGATTCGTGTCATCTGAATAATAACAAACAATTCAGTTTTTATTAACTAAGCATTCAAAGTACTAACTTTACAGTACGGTGTACAGACATCTATCGTAGTATCTTGACGAAGCCTGCATCCGTTACCTCTTAAGACGTGACGAGACATGTTTAAAAAAATTTACAAGACTGAACTAAAACAAAAATTGAATGGGCCTTTGATGTAAAACCGCGAAAACATTATGTGCGCGTTAATACTTATGGCGAGATTTTAAATATGTGTGGTAGATATTTGGCCCTTAGTATTTTTCTGGCTGCATAGAAATAGTGTTAAAATAGTTTCTAAAATATCATATATAAAAATCAAGACTCAGACTTTGAGTAAACTTAGGTTATTTTTTTCCAAACTTTAAAGCGTCGGGCGGAAACGACGGCTCACGAAAACGTTCTGGCATTATTAATTTTAAATTTTTAATATAATTTTTTAAAATATACATAAAAAACAGCTCTCAGAATTTAAGAAAAGTGACCAATATTTTCATGTTCCTCTAGCACCTGGTACCTGTGAATTGGCCGTCGGCCCAAACTAGCAGGTATGCATATCTTCAGAGTATACCTTAACACTACTCTGTACGATGCTTTTCGTTACTCAGAAAATACATAAGTAACGTCTGGGGGCCCCGGGCTCTTGGACTATAAATTGTTTAATTAAATACTTTGGATATGAAAGGCATAAATAACTCAAACGTCATCTTATTTGTATTTACATAGTGCTGATTCCTTAACATGTCTGTTTTTAATATCCGGTATATGTTTTGTGATTCTTGTAACGATATTTCACTCTGTCCAATTTAAGTCACAGTCGCTGCCAAGTTATTAATTCGAAACACCTGTTTGTTCAAAAGAAATACAACTTTGTAAGTGAGTTCGTTATGGTAGCTTTTAGGTATATGAATGTGTGAGTGGGTAATTATTACAACTTGTATATTTTAGTACGTAATTATCGATATTTTATAATAAAATCTATTTAGAACTATACTTTTGGTTCGTAAACCACCTAATTAAAAATTATTTTAAACTTCCATAGTGCTATAAATAATACGTAGGTGAGGTTAAGCTATTGTACACCATTGCAGGATAAAGTTAACAATTAAAAAAAAATTAGTTTCAGCTGTGTCCTCTCTTTAAGATTTGTTTGTTTTTCCGTAACAGTAGCTCGACCATTTCACACGCCAAAGGCGTAATAGGAATTCGTAGTTCTCATCGATGCCTTGGACGTTTTTAGACGTTTAAAAAGGTTAAATTTTGATTTTAAATTACTGCAGGATAACCGGCATTTAAAAACATATCTTTAAAATTAGTAAAAAATATTTACAACTATATCCGACCATAGTTTTATCTTCTTTACATATAGCTAAGAATATGTAACAGATTCTTATTTTCATATTTATTGTACACTGCAACCGACTAATGATTGAGTCTTTAATTATCCAACTATACTATAAGTAACATTTATAAATTTCAATGACAGAGAAAACATCATTGTATTAATTATACTAAATTCCTAAAACTATGTTCATAACATTAATGCAATGTTGAGCCAATACTGAAGTAAAATTATGAATAGATAATTTACATTGAAAAATTCTTCGACACTGTTGGATCTGAAGCTGCAGTGTGAATTTCAGGTTCAAGATATTAATTTAATACTACAAGTTACGAAACATAAACCATTTGTATAATGCAATATTTGATATTGATCGTTTAAAGATTCAATTTATTCATGAATCGATGGCACCCCTTAGATTACTTAGCGGGATTTTATTAATTTATTCGTTGGTTAGCTCAAACGGGACTAGATAACAAGGATCATCCGGTGCCTTTATTACTTGAATATTTTAACACTGAAATCACTATAAATACAGAGTTCATATTGATTCATTTTCTGAATATTAATTTTGGATTACTGATGAGATGACTTGTCATCAGCCTATCAGCGCCCACTGCTGAGCAAAGCCTCTTTCTCACATGGAGAAGGTTTGAGCATTAATCACCACGCTTGCTCAAGACGGGTTGGTGATTTCAAACTTATAATTGTGAAACTATAAGTCCAGGTTTCCTCACGATGTTTTCCTTCACCGTATGTCAGTGGTGTCGAAATACTCTCAGAAAGTACATATGACTCCGAAAAATCACATTGGTACTTGCCAGGTTTGAACCCACGCCCTCGGCGACGAGAGGCGGACCCTTTAACCACTGCGCCACCACTGACTGTCATGAGATGACTTAGTAATATTTAATAAAAATACTTTTGGATTTAAGCTAATAAATATAAGATTATTTTAATTGTATATTTGTACATACATATATGTTTGTTATAATAATGAACCTGGGCTGTGTTGTGTTATAAATTGCTGAGTTATGTTAATAGGAAATCTAAAACGATTATGAACTGTGTGTAATTTCAAAGCAAATGGTATCTCATTTCGTATTATCACTTGCGGCTTAAAGGAAAATACAACGGCCTGCGCAACACGTCAATAGCTTCATCAATACAGACTTGCATTGTTCCAGTTTATAAAATTGCAGTTGCTTTAACTTTAGTCATATAAGGTGGAATATTCTTTGCTTTTTTATTTGATTTTTTTTTCCGGAGAAACGAATGCGTGAATTATATAAATAGCCATATATAGCACTGTAACAAACGTTAGTGTTTTTATTTAGAATTTTTTTTATTATAATTTAATAATTTTTAATTTCCAATCTCCAATCTATTTTAAAAGTTTTTAATCTCGAAAATAGTATAAAAATATAAATTTTGCCGTTAATAAATATAGTTATTTATATATAGTTATGGAAATCAATCTAAATAAGTAATTTAGGTTGATTTCTACGAGGTGAATGTTCTTTTTTAATAATACACCCTTACCAAATGTTCTTTTGTCATTCATATTTAATAATATATCACACAATATCAATACCATTAATAGTATCAAACTAAAACATTAAAATTCATATAAAATATGTATACGTTTGTATATTAATAAGTTATATAATATTAATTTGTAACTACGATACTATAACAAGCGGTCCGCAACTACGTTGACATTGTTCGCGCACTTCTCAGCTGATTTGAATAGTTCTGCCACATATTTTATAGAGCCAGTATGGCCCTGGTTTGTGTTGTGGTTATTATAATGTTAGAGAGAAATTTTATAACACGTTAATGAAATAATATTGTCATGTTTAGCATCGTGAAAATTATATAGGAAGTAAGGTGTTGGTTCAAAGTAAAATAACTGACATATTTTATGGGATTAAATTTATTATTATAAAAGAATCGCGGTTCATTTATGTCGTAAAGAACCAACCCAACATAAATACCAACGTATATATGCAAGTGTAAGTTTTTTTTAGAAAACGACAGAATTGAAAGAATAATAAAAAATAAACAAAAGTGAAATTTAGTACAATTTAAATTCAAGCTACAGAAAGTGTTTGGGATAAATAAAAATGTTATAAAATGAGTTAAAAAGTATAATGAGTAATGAAAGTGAAATTTGGATGATAAAAGTATAACAACATTTTGCATAAACGTACCTTAAATTATATTTTTATTTTTGTGACATGGCCTAAAACCGCTATCTGTATATACATACACTCAATGGTAAAAACGTAAATTTTTATACACAAATGCTAATCCCGTTTCGGATCATACGACATTATGAATTTGAATGAATTCATATATGATATGTACAAACAGATAGAAATGAAGAATGTGTTTTTAATACTGTGACCATTTTATATTATGATATAAAATGAATTTGAAATGAGTAAATTTTTGTTGAAGTCGTTATTTTTACTACATTACAATATTATCTTGTACCTTAATGAGAAAAAAAAGTATTTACAATGACTCCTACCGTTTTTATTATTTTACTTCAATATTGTAAACATTCTGGTTAGATTTGTATCTACTATTATAGATAAATAGATAAACCATACAATTAGCTGCCAAAGCTTTTTACTACATTGAGTATATCAACCTGAACTTCGCTTTGAAATTTTTACAATAGACGTTTAAGTTGGCATAATAATGTTTAGTAACTGTTCTAATAAAAAGGCCGCAATTTTGTTCAGTCAAGGGAATCAAATTGTCGTTAAAAATGTATACAACTATAAAAATATATACTTCGTTGGGTTGTTTGAGTGAAATAAAATTACTATGTATTAAGGTATAACATCATTAAATAATGTTTAAAATGGAATCAGACATAGAATTTTTGTCTACAAAAAACTGAACATGATAAATTCATGCCTTATTTTTTTAACTATACTAGTCTAAATTATACCAACTGTCATGTTTTATAACTATTATTTAGATGGTAATGTTATTTGGAAGCGGGAACAATACATGTAATTTCTCATGCGTTAATATTCCGGCTTCTTGCGTATTAATAATACGTAGTAATCAAACGTCTTAAAACAATATACCAGTAAATGCGATATAAGTAAACAATCTTTCCTTTATTTTTTGTTTCACGTGAACATCTGTATCTCTAATTGATGAGTTATTGGTTACCAGATTTACCTCAAATTTACCTTAATAAAGGAAAAAAAAGTGAAGAGATAAATGGCATCCCATGTGATTTTAAGTAATAAACCAAAAAATATATGGGGGTGTTTAAGGACTTTCATAGACTAAACTTCTTATAAATTTATTTTATCTTATTGCCTGTTTTTCTTTACTTAGGTACTAATTTGCAATCTCTACCAGTTAACCGTTCGAAAAGTTAAGAAAAGGGGGCTTATATAAATCAATGTTATAAAAATATACCAAAAACCCATTGTTTAAATGAAAAATTCACTTATCGCAGTTTAATAACAATGTTCGTTTAGCTGTTAACATATAAGTATTATATGTTCGTTGAAAATAAATGGTTTTATGCACTAAGAACAAGATTAAATATCCTCATAATTTCACTAATGTTTTTACTTGTCACAATTCCTTTTTCTATGCTGATGGGATTTTATATTAAGTGAGAAAGAATTCTTTGGTAATTAAATATCAACCGCAAGAGCTATATATAATTTTACATTATAAATTTAGGAGAGAATATATTTGAATAGAGATATTGTGAAAACACAAAGCCAGTAAAATTTCTTTGTAGTTGACTAACATTTCAGGGTATTAACATTAAATTTTTAGTCGTAATATAATTGGAAGACGAATGTAATAATGGCGTATAAGTAGAAGACAAGATATTAAAATATAGATTTTAATTACTCTTTGGGTATCAGATGAAGATATTTAAGATTAATACTATAATTCCAATGAGCTTAGTACAAGTATAGACTATAAAGACTTTTTAAAATTTGAGCCCTTTTTTATTTTAGTTAATATTAAAATATAAACAGATTAAAACGCAATGTTTAAAATGAATGTTTGGCAAAATGAGTATACATAAAATACTACAAGTTTAGTTGATGTTCGGCCGACTATCAGTTAGTTTATCCATATTAGTCAGCCAGCAGTAGCGACATGTGATAGATGTACGAATTTTTTTTGATGACGTCATAAATCTCGCTTCGAACCACTTGCGATTGAAAAGATTCGTGTTTATTTATTTTATTTATTTACTTGTACCAAACTTTTAACGTTTCATGTTAGTAAGAACTTACATTGCTTGAAGACGTAACAATAATTATTACGGTGAAAGGCTGACTATTTTTTGTTCTTTATATCATATCTTAAAATGTAGCAGAGTATAAAATTTATCCTTAATATAAGCCACTGCGGATACTAAACAGATTTTACTATTTTTAAAAACTACGTACTCTCGACTTATCGGTTATTTTTCCGCAAACTGTGACTCAGTTGTTGGGTTATTTTACGACGCCATACATAGTTCAAAATATTAATATATATTTGAAAGTAAATTTAGTGAAATTCAACTTTTAACTATGCTTTTGGAGCCAGCAGTTTGAAATATTCTACGATGTCCAACTCGAACTATTATTATTAGTAACAAGGTTTTTAATTAGTATGAACAAGTATGAACGCTAAAATTACTGTTACTTCCATGGCAACGACTTTGAAAACTGATTTGGGTTGTACATATTTCAAATAACACGCTGTGATACATATATTATTAAAATAAGCAATAAGACCAATATGTATCAACAATAACAAAAGAAGCAATACATCTAATAATAATACATATGTTTTGTATACAAATTAAATGATTTTTACGCAATTATTATCTAATCAAAATTATTGTCTTCATAGAAAATATTTGTATTATCTTAAGTAAACACTTTTCCTAGAGTTACTAACCCTTAGGGATTTCTTCATTTACAATTATTATGTATTATGCCTTTCCAGTGAGTACTTATGAAAAATATAATAATTTAGAGAGGATTTAAATAAAACAAAACAACTTGAAACAGAACAATTGACTAAAAAATGAATTTAAAGTAATAATCAATACTGGTTATATGAATATAAGGGGATGCTGCAGTGTATCAGTAATGGGATAATTCCATTCTTTATATCGTATTATAAAAAATGCAATCTTACTTACAGTTTGACACTTGTTTTTTTAATTTAATATTTCGGGAGCTATCAAAATGTATTTTGTAAGTTGCCAGACCAATCTTAGGAGACAAATATCCATCATTCATCCATCCATTCAGTCAGTATGTACGATAATTAATTGCCCCTTTATTACTGTTTCATTAAAATTACCTCACAACTTTTCAATTAAATTTTTAATAATAATTAAATGATTTCTTATCAACTTATTGTCATGACGATTGAAGAATAATGCTAAAATCATAAGAATTTTGAAATTTTTTGCAAGCGATATACAGAGCGTCTGGTAAACATTCTGTCAACATAAGGTGTCTGGCACTATTCACTGATATTTCTTTACAATATTTCCTACACCTTACGTAAAAATCAGACCCCAGACTATAAGTAAAGTGAGTACAAATTTTGCTTATCTGTAGCTCCTAGTTCCTGAGAATTGACCATCGGTATAAGATACCATGCATGTATACTCTTACTGTGGATACTAAAAATAACCTATTACAATTTTTTTGTCCATCCATCCATCAAAAAATTTGTAAGAACTGACAACCCCGGGATCTTGCTTTATAACAAAATCATTAACGAAATTAGCTTATCTCGAATATCTCTTGTAGGAACCTGTTTCTTTTGAACTAGGGAAACATATTTAACTTAGAATATATTTCTGTACTGTAAGGTTTATTTGTTGCTTATAACTTGTATGTTATATTTTCTTCATGGAAGCGACAATATGAATATACCAAAATAGAAATCTGATGTTATCTGTTTCGGACTTAATATAGCGATTTCACGTTCTAATTCAGTATTCTACCATTATACATATTATATTAGTGTTTACTTACTTAACTCATAGAAGGTACCAACTTCAAAAGATGATTAGATATTTAGAAATAGTATAGATATGTAGAGCTAAGCATTAAATTTAATTATTGGAAAGTAAACAAAATAATTTTCGGCTGTCTGTTTTCGTTTTAATTTGAAAATACTTTTAATTATAGTTCAATCGTTCTTTAAAGTTAATTAATTCTAAAGTCTAATTAATATTCGTCCCCCACTTCACTTGATGACTAACAAATATTTCGTCTTTGTCAATAACTTCAGAGTTGTAACATAACGAGGGTGGTTCGATAGTTTGTGTGTAGATAATGCTTCTATCATCAAGCTAATCTCTTATAAGTCGTTAGTTAATGTTGCTCAACCTTCCGAGGAAATGTATTTTTTCATATTAACTGTAGTTACATTTTTGTACCATCGGAAAGTAGAGATTTCAAGGAAACATAACAACTTTTCGAAAAAAGCTGATATTTTGATGGGTGAATTTTCGATTTAAAATTAGGGTGCTTTTTCGATATTAATTCAAAATAACTGAAGACATAAATATTTCTAAGCAATTAAATTACAGCGTATTTAGATAAAAAGGTAATTTTGCACCAAATTTCGTAAAAAAAAAATGTAAAAGATAAAAATAAAAAAATCAAATACTTAGTTTTTATGGTTTTTTACATAAATTTTGACGTTATGTGAGAAAAGTGTAAATACAAAAGTTTTTGATCTTTTTATTACCTACCAATTGTCAGATTTCTTACCATAGGATTTTTAGTTTTGCCGGAAATCGATAAAAACCGTTGTTTACCCATAAATCTTCTTCTACCTGGCAATTCCCTAGCTATAGCAAGGGACTGCCTTACATGTTGTCAATAGTTTTGGCTAATTGTTTTTTAATACCGACCGCCTGCCTGACATCAACCCCCTTTGGGAATGCATTAATAAGTGATGTCTAAATACTCTTAGAAATTACATATGACTTGGAAAAATCACATTGGTACTTACCCGGGCCAGGATCGAACCCGCGCCCTCATGCATGAGAGGCGGGCCTTTTACCTACTAGTCGGACTTATTAATTTGTTCTTATAACGAATATTTATTTAAAGTAAAATAAATTTAATAATATTGAGATAACTAACACCGTTTTATTGTATTTAGTATGTATGTAGAATACAAGAAAGGGAATATCGATCTCTGAAGACATTTTTAATTTAATTTTATAGCTTGTAATCAATATTGTCATTATAAGTATAAGCGTTGTAGTAAATAATTTAGTTTATATAATCCTATTATTATCCCTATTTACTTATTTCCTCCGTTATCCTTGCTTTTGCGTGATATGGGTCGGGTACAGCTTTTTACTGCTAACCACTCACTGTCTTAACATATCACTTGTGGATTATAATGTTAAGAACTTTAAATAGTAGTATGTAAATTCATCCATTATATGTATGGGAAGTTTTTCGTAAGGTTATTTTAATAAATAAGACCTCCCAAATGACAATACTGAATTTCTAAATTCTAAACCATTTCTGATACATAGAGAATAGTGAAATTTAATATGGAAAACAATGGTATATTACAAATTTGTGACATGGTTATGCACTCTACTGAAAAGTTAAATATGTAAGGTTTGCGTTTTATTCACATAATTTTGTCCGTATATAAGAAATAGAGCTATTAGTCATTCTTAAACCATAACATTAATTCAATAATGTTTGAGAAAATACTAAGAGTTGAAGAGTTGTTTTGAGATGAGAAAACATTTATTCTGGCTCTTTGCTGTTTTATTATCTAAGTATTAATTTTCGAAACGATTTGAACGATTGGTCTTCTGTGACAAAGCTCCGTGAGCAAGCATATTGTCGGACAAAAGGCCGTGTTTGGATAATCTTTATTATGGTTTTGATAATTATTATTATTTATCGCAAACTGATACATTTTTACCACTTATGGTTAATTGCGGTAATAATTTCCATTCTGTTCACACAACAAATTTGTAGTGCAAGAAAACGGTAAATAAAATCATACAATTCTATAAAAATAAAACAAAAAATATGTGAATGAAAAATCCTAATTGACGAGTAACGGAAATATCTGTATGTGCGATTTTGCTTAAATTTTTGTTCTAAAGTAAAAAATCGAGTATACACCAATTTATTTTATAATAATATTCTAATCGTGTGGAATAATTTTAAATTATAAAAAAAACTTGTTTTTAAAGTTAAAAAAATGTTTCATCTCATCCGTCCATGATGGCTGCGGTGGAAATACCGAAAAGTTTTGATCTTATGAATATAAAACAATAAAAAAAAGGCGTGGTATAAGAAAAAGTTTGTTTCAACAAATAAAAAATATAATTGATACAATAAAGTATAGATTAAGAAGCAGAACGGAATACAAAAAGTTATTTATTGTAGTTTCTCATTTATTTATATTCTTACCCTTTTTTATATATTCTTACCCTGAACCATTCATTACGTTGTCCAGATAAAGGAATGCATACTATCAATTTCTGTTTTGTATATTAAAAATGGGAGTCTAATATCTCTATGCATAGGTTTGATCAATCTTCTTATGTAAGTTTTTATTAAAACAAGGCCTTAATAAAATAAATTGAAATTAAGTCTCTATGATTTTAAACACTCCTCTGTCTCAAATTGACGTTTCATTTAATTTAATTAATTATAATAATTAAAACACAAAGGTTTTTATAGATTTTCTTTTAAGTTAAGGTATAGAAGAAAATATATAAGCATACTGTGTACCTAATACAAAAAATATGTGTATTCATCATCATCATCATCCTAGCGTTTACTCCGGTCGCTCGTCCCGCCAGGGTGGGAGAACCCAGGGTCCGCTTTCCTGCTCAGTCAATGTTAATTGATTTCGTACAATTATTTTCTATTATCTTATATAGTATTTGGGTTAAGTTACTATTCCCTAAAAGTTTTTGTTATGTGGTTTCCTAGATTCTTTAAGAACAATGACTAAATTTATCAATTGAGACAGAGATCACATATTTATCATAGTAATTCTGTTACTTTGTCACTAACGTTGAGTTTATTCACAATAATATAACAATATATATACTCACACGTAAATGGCTCAATGAAAAACAACTTCTAAACTTATAGTTGGAAGTGGTATGAAATGTATTATTGTTGTCTTGAGCGTCTGCCGGACTAATATTACGGTGACAAATATATTCGAAGAAACTTTTTTAATTATAAGTTATTAAATAAAAGACAGAATAGTGAAGTTATAATAATCTTGAGAAGCGACTTTGTTTATGTAAAACTACTATTAGTTCGAGGTGACTTAAAATAATTTTATGTGTATGTAATTTATTCTATTAATTTATAAAACTCTAAAAAAGAATCGTCGGCATATTTTAAGTTCAATTAATAAGAATCTGATTTTATGACAAAAAGTAAAATATATGGTTAGTGATGAGTATTTCTGTAAGATATTGATATAAAGTAAATTATCTTCAGACACCACTTTTCTCACTTAATGTCAGTAACCTTAAGGGATTTCTTCATTTATCATTTCTATCTATCTTCACATTTAGAGTACTTTTAAATGATATAAGAGTGTCAGGATGTAATTTATAATATCTTAGATGGAATATAAATAAAGTAACGAATTTATTTCATTACTTTGTGCAAACGTTTATGTAAAATCAAGCTATTTTTAAGTTATCATCAACTTTTAATTAGATATGGGATATCGCACAGTCAAAATATCTTTTCTTTCGGTTGCAGCTTCAAATTCACTTCACGTCGTATATTGGAATTGAACATCCTACATCGACGAATGTCAACGTTTTGTATGCGTTTTAAATGAAAACGTTTTTGTTGGTAAGAAAGTATTTTTATTAATATGGATATATATTCGGTCTTTTATTCTTTTTCTTTCTATTTATGTTTTCTTTGTGCATTTGTTATTATCAATCATATAGCAGTTTTTAATCAAGTCAATTAAATATTTCTAAAATTTGTATTTATTAACAAGATTTGCACGCGAAAGTATTTTTTAATGAAATAATGTTTTAGAAATTATCCATTTAAGCCAATTTTAATAATATTTCGTAGATGAATGGTTACACATATTGTTAATATAAAAAAAGGTTTTGAAATTATTGTTAGAAGTGTCTTTTTATCTGATGGTAGGTGGAAATGAAGACGCAGGTGTTGAAGTATCTCAGTGATGGTCTAATCACTCTTGCTTAGAAGACACTCAAATTATAACTCGAGGAAGGCAAAACTGTTTCGCTTTGTCACAATTCAAGGAGTATTAACGAAGAAGGGAGAGAGCTTTTGGCTTGTAAGGTATGCAGGAATTATATTATTAAAGTTCAAACAAAAATTACGTCTCTATCAAAGGAAATAAATGCAGTCAACATTAGAAGTATGCACTTTGAGTAAGAAGTGAATGAAACTAGTGTCTTTGTTTCTATTTTAAACTAGACTCTCCATGACAGTGAGTGTTTGACCAGCGGTTGCATTAAACACATTATAACACTTGACAGTCGTTTTTTTTTATAACTACTCTCTTATATGTAGTTTCTATTGACATTTGCAATAAGTGAGTGAATTCACAAATTAATACTAACCATTATTAAAAATCTTAATACCATAAATTAGCAAATTATTATAATATCTTACAATATATTTGATATTTGGTAATTTCTAAACTATTAAACTATTTATACGTAGGAAATAACAAGGTGTGGTAGAGTATATTGATTGTAGTTAAAGTATTCTTCCAAAATTTTTGTTTAGTTAGTAAATTCAGAAAAAGGTGTCTAAAACTAAATCATTCCGTCACCTCAATATTACTGGCCATATTTGTGATTAAATACTGCAGTATTCGCATTTTTCACTGGCTTCCATATGAGCTGGAAATATAAGTTTTACACCGAAAATCACACTGAGATCATGAAACTCGGTTACTTCCTTTGGGAACTCTTCTCTGAAATATTATTATGTTGGAATAAATTATTATAATAATTAATAATAAAGTATTTTATGTTGGAATAAATTTTCGGTACAATTGTATGAGATTCTATTTACACTATTTCTTGTTTCCATAAAAAATATTCAAAGTATGAGATTTTTTTAAAATCCATGGGAAAAGAGAAAACATCAAAAATATTTTAATACTTATTTCATTTATAATGATAATATAATATAAAATCTATCTCTCACATAAAATAGAGTGACTGTTATATGAAATAATTAATAAACAAAAATTAAAAGGACTACATATTGAACTTAAAAATAATTAGATAATTATTGTGGATCTCGTAAGTTGTATATTATTATGTTTCTATACCTAGTTACAGATGATTAAAATATTTATTTGTGAAGTACTTTTATAAGGTAATGCGTCTTATTTTTAAAATTCAAATGTACATATCTTTGTAAATCAAAAATTAACTCGTATGAAAAGAATTGTTTTGATTAAATTTGGGTTTAGGTTGTTTGTTTGAATTTAGTTAAATATTCTAACAATTTAGCCTTTTCAGGAAACGATTATAATAGTTTATTGATAATCATGTATAAAAATCTTTTTAGCAATATTAGCAGTTAGCATACAAGCTTGTATATTGTAACACATTTTCTAAGCATTTATAATCGCATGGTTGTAAATAAGAAAAACATCTGATAAAAATTACACGACCTTATTTCGTTTGTGGATGAGGGTGTGATGAAAGCTATAATTTATGAAACCCAAAATATTAGGTTGTTGCAATCAGTGTTACTTGTATTCGGAGTAGCCAGAAAATTGGGGAAATTATAGTGGATTTCTAGTATTACTTTTTTTGTAAACATTATTTTATGAGAATACCATAGAATGCTGGATATTATGTGACTTTGTCAGAATCAGTATACAAACTTAAGTACAGAACCATTCAGTTAATATAATTTATTTTAGTTATCTTCTATATATATAAAAGAAAGTCGTGTTAGTGACTTCACTTATAACTCAAGAATGTCTGAACCGATTTAGCTGAAAATTGGCAGGGAGGTAGTTTAGAGCCAGGAAATGGCAATAGGATACTTTTTATCCCGTTCGACAGCATTCCCGTGGGACTTGACTTGAAACGTCAGTCACTATAAAACGTGGAATAACGAAATACAATTGACAGCTCTATGCAATTGACGTACAATGACAGATATGTAATTTAGTATTTGCGGGATAAATTTAGAAAATCATTGTTTTTACATGGGCAGTTATAGTTTGTGTGTTCATGAGTTGGGAAACTATCCGCTTTATTTGTGTTAACGTTAGACCAAAAAACAAAAAATGTGGTTTACAAAGGAGCACTTCAATGAAACGGATAATTTGCGGACACGTATAATGCTTCGATTCGGTATCTACTTTGGATTCACTTTCATTTACTTAGAGAAGTTCAACTAAATAACACTTCATTTTTGTAATCGAAATGAATTCATTACTATTGTGAAATGAAATAAAAAATTTCCTTTTCAAATATAAAACAAACAAAAATTTTCTTCATCTTTTAATCAACAAAGAAAATGTTACATAAAACAAAGCCTTCTGGAGGCGAAACGGAGTTCGCCAGGTGTACTAGTAAAATATAATTTAAAGAATACTTCTGTGTAAAATTTATTGTTTGTAATCGTTATAAAGTTGACAGCATATATCAAGAATGGCGATAAATATTCTAATTTAAAAATAGGTCAAAGAGTTATTTAGCTGAAGTCTTACATTTCTCTATACAAATACAATAGAATAGTTAAACTTATGTTGCAATTTCTTAGGAGTAAGACATTTAAATCGTAAATAATAATATTTTCTTAACCTTTATATGATTTTGGAAGACGAATGTCTTCGTCTTTAAAACTTTTTTAAACCGACTAACGTTTGAGTCTTTAATAATCAAACTATACTACATATAAGTAACATTTATAAATTTCAATGACAGAGAAAACATCATTGTATAAATTATACTAAATTCCTAAAACTATATTCATAACATTAATGCAATGTTGAGCCAATACTGAAATAAAATTATGAATAGAAAATTTGCATTGATAAATTCTTCGACACTGTTGGATCTGAAGCTGCAGTGTGAATTTCAGGTTCAAGATATAAATTTAATACTACAAGTTACGAAACATAAACGATTTGTATAATGCAATATTTGATATTGATCGTTTAAAGATTCAATTTATTCATGAATCGATGGCACCCCTTAGATTACTTAGGGGGATTTTATTAATTTATTCGTTGGTTAGCTTAAACGGGACTAGATAACAAGGATCATCCGGTGCCTTTATTACTTGAATATTTCAACACTGAAATCACTATAAATACAGAGTTCATATTGATTCATTTTCTTCAAATGTCTTCTTTAAAGAGTGCAAATAGGTAGGGATTGTAGTTATTTTACAACTGACTATACCCAAATTTTGTGTATGTATAATGACAACAAATTAATAGCTTATCGCTGTTATGAACAATTGTGACTAGCAGGATTATTATAATCTAATTAAATACGGTTTTAATTAGTAATATTATAAGTAAAAAAAAAATATATACAAATTTAAGTATGTAATTAAAAAACTGCATAAGAATGTTCAACACTACATTATACATAGATGTGAATAAGTCGGGAAAATTACCAAAGCATAATTATATTTTGTTTGAAATAGTTGGTTCTTGTTGGAAACTTTAAATAGAGTATCTTTTCATTTCAAAGTGCTCTGAAATAACTTGTCTCATATAAATAGATACTATGATTATAATTATGACACGTCTAAAACAGATGAACATAATAAAAACAATGGCATGGCAACTATTTAGTAACAATATGGCTTTTAATAGATGCTGAGGAATAAATAGAAACAAAGCTTGCAAACAAAACACCCTGGTCATTCACAATATCATTTTCGTGATACAGTCATCAAACGAGAGTATTCATTTGTCTTTACTTAATAGAGGAATGATTATATAATAGAGGAATACTTAATAGAAAACTTAATGACTCATTGGAATGTCTGCTTTCAATGATAGTCAAGAACCTTCACTTAATCTTGATATACGAGTATATTACAAATATATACGGATTAGTTCCGATGGAGTACTAGTTTATATTTAAGAAAATATAATGGTTATTTTCAATTTGTTGCTAAAATCTAATATGAAGATTGTTATAATCAGACAGTTTCTTGAGACTTAAAGACTATAAATGTGTAGATAAGTTTTCAAGGCGATTCTACAAGATATGATTGTTTTATTGTTGATATTTACATTGGGTTGGCTAGAAAAATGTTTCGCAAGAAAAAGGTATAATTTTCATAATAATCTATTACAAAGTACATTTATTATATATATTATAAATTCAAAGAAATGGCTTTATAGCATTTTATATAAGTTTTTGTGATGAGATATTGTCTTTCAAAATCCGTGACTTTTAAAACACATAATTATCATTATAATTATTAATTTTATCTAAATAAAGATCCGACATACCATACTTCTTGGACATTCTATTTGTTTGAATCTAATTAAATGTTATACAGAAAATGATTACAGTTCGCTCAAGAGACAATAATAAAATTCTATTCCAAGAATCTAATATTACAGTTCAGTCGTTGTCCATTTTTACGTGCCTCGGGCCATAAAAACAATACGTTTCATTAATATTTTTTTTTACGAGAATACAATTGAATATAAATTATTTAAATCTTAAAAGAGACGAAACCTCTTAGCATTCAATGGATTCACCGTGCGGGTGCCGGGTCCATCGCGTTGCAGGGAGAGGAGCTTCAACAGTGCCTGGGACTTGCGACCCAGGTGTAGGTTTAAGGGGCCCCTTAACTAACGCGCGTTATACGCTCACCTCCACTGTCCAAGCTCCTCTCCCTACCTAACCAAATTTGAAAAGAAGCTACTAGGGCTGACTTCGATGTACGTTCCAAGAATGCATTAATGTGAGTTAAAATATTCTATTCAAGTAAAGTTGGTGTTATGGAAGCATGGTGGTGATATGGAATATAACTTTCAACAATAGCTTATGCAGAGTCTACAATGTATTTCACATTGCTCCTCGAAAAATCTATCTCTAATAAAAAGAGTGATAAAATAGATCTTATTAAGAAATGTTTAGAGTTTGTTCAAACTATAGGAACTTTTATTAAGGTTTTCAAACTTTTTAAGACTGACAGTACAATCTGTTGCTATTTAATTTCACAAAGCCCTTGTTTCCAATCAACAGTTTTTCGTTAAATTTTGTCTTTTAGTAGGTTATAGAGAGATTTAGCTGTTATACCTCTCGCTCCCACCTCTACCGCGTACAAATCAACGACGAACCTATTTCGAGTTAGTTCGTTAGTGAGCTCGTGTAATGTTTTACAATTCTTCGTGTAATTTTGCTTGAAATTTCAATTTCTTGGTCTTGGTCCAGATATGGTCTTGGTCCTTATACATTCGAACTCTCCTACAAATCTAGAATATTTGATGCTTGATATTTTGAGAAAGTTAATAAATGAAAGTTGCGAAATACATAAATGCTGTCGTTGATGTCACAATTACAGTATTGTAATAATATATCATATGTTTTTATTTATTACGAACAGATTACAACATTAATTTGATTTTCAAAATGGAACTATTATTTTTTATGGAACTATTATTTAAAAATTTTCCAAGTATTTTCACCTCTCATCGGATTTGGCAGAATTTCATCTCATTTGCTCGTGATCACGGTTTCCACAAAGTAGTTATTCATAGCGTTGATAAGTATATATCTTCTTCTTCTTCTAATATATAAAATTCTCGTGTCACAGTTTTCGTGCCCATACTCCTCCGAAACAACCTGACCGATTTTGATGAAATTTTTTGTGCTTATTCGGTAGCTATGAGAATCGGCCAACATCTATTTTTCATCCCCCTAAATGTTAGGGGTAGTCCACCCCTAAATTTTTTTTTTTTATTTTTTAGACAAAATTTTTAATTACTATTTTTTTATGATACAACGTACAAAAATACATACAATCCTAAATTTTCACCCTTCTACGATCAACCCTTATTTTTTAATAGCTATTTTAGTAATTTAATCATTTTTCATCTCCGGTCGATAACTGATCAATCGTCATTTAATAAGTTATCCCCGCCAGATATCTACAGGTGTCACTTCTGACTCAGTAAACAACACGGAGTAGGGATGAGAACGAAGCCGGTCTTCTGTTTCTCTCACACAATTAGACTTTTCTCACTCCCTACACAGTTGTCGGCCATCGTTATTGTTTGTGCATCAAGTGTAGTAGTAACGTTGACAATTATTATTTTGCTAGCTCAGTGTAACTCTCATATTAACTATTAATCATTCCTAATCACTTCAAAACACGGAGTTTTATGGCTTTAATAGGTAAACTCCAAAAATATAAATAAAAAAACGTAACAGATATTTCTTGATTATAGGGCGAAACGAAGTTCGCCGGGTCTTCTAGTATACTATAAAAAATAAATTCAATCTAAAGATTGTATAAACTAAGATGAATTTATAAGTTTTCATAAAGAGTAAAAATACTATGGGTAAACGAATAAAATGTGCTCTTAAAGATAACATTTATGTTTAAAATGGTTTCATGTTTGTAACACATATCGTAAACAAAAATAAAATAAACATATAAGACAATTTCTCTTTAATTTTAGATTTTTTTTTGTCATCCTCACTTAAAATAGATAAATAAGAAACACTTTAAATACATACAATAAAAGCATAATATAGAACCATACATTAATATCATATAAAATAAGTACTGAATAGTTAATTACCCTTTAATATATTTGTTATTTATAAGAACACCTCCCTCTTTCTACAACTTTAAATAAGTCCTCAAAGTTGTCAAAATTCTAATTATTTAGGAACTTTTTTTAGTAGATTCAGTTGAGCCTAGGACTAACTCTAATTGGTACGAGTTTATAAACTTTGTTATTGAAAATATTTTTAGGGTTTAGAGTATTTAGGTCTATCCGTTCTCATATATATTATAAATAAAACTATATAATCATTTCATTTCATTGGTCCATATAGACGAGTTCATTAATATTATATCGTTTTTTTTTCAGTATTACGCGAAAAAATTACATTGTACTAAAATAATTGTCGTCAAATCAAACTATTGTTAACCGTAACCAGACAATGCGTACTCAAAAGCAATTGTTTTCAAATTAAATTTTTAATAATTGAAAATTTAACAACTGGAATAACTGTCACTTAAATAATTAATATATTCCTTATCAATAGTAAGTTACCTACAAAATAAAATTTCATGACTTAAAAGACTTTTAAAGTCAATATATTTCTATTATATATTCGAATATTTTGAAAATTCATACCAATTAAGTTGGCTCTTATAATTCGAAATATATACATCAATATAATTTTTTCTTTAGTCCCTTAAAAGATTCATAAAATAAATTAATAAAAGCTAACCAGACCGTCCAACGACGACACTATTGTTAAGTAATTTCTCTTTCTTAATTTACTTAGCCATGAAATAAGGTGGTAAAAATTTTTATATCAAAAGTTTAAATTAAAATGAACTCAAGTAAATATCGCTTTATTAAAGAGACAGTCCGGTTAGTAGAAATTGTATAACTTTTATGTTCCAAAAATATAAAAACTGTAAACGGTCCTGCTGGTCAGTAACCTTTAAAGTAAAGGCTGTGTCTGATGTATCTGATTTATCGCTTATTTTATGAGTACTATTTTACAGTAATGTAGCTGTCTAAAGTGTTTTTTTTTTATTTAAGGTCTGGGTGTGTGACTAATCTCTTAAGTCTTAAACTAAAAGCGAACGCCATATAGACTAATATTATTTATAAAAGGCAAAGATGTTTAGAATTCTGTAAATGAAAAGACATTTTTATTAATACTAGGTTTTCTGATTTTTCGTTTATTTAATAAACAGGTATACTGATGCTCGTGGTCATTATCAAAATATCATTGATTAATTATTATTTCTATTCATTGAATTATTTTGCAAAAAAATATAATTAACTAAATAAATATATCAATTTAATTCATATAGTATATTTATATATGCGATAGAAAATGAAATTATTAAATGTTGGATAAAATTTACTACCGTGTGTATCCAGATGGCTAGCTTCTGTTCAATCTATGTTGTCCGGCGATATGGAAGACGATCATGTACAGAAATTCTAGCAGAATGTTATTCTGTGCACGTTCAGTATGTATCGTATAAATTTTAAGTACATTTAAGTTATGGACATAACTATGATTGGACTGTACTTGACAGATTTCATTTGTCAAATTTGTTCAGGGTCAACCAAAATACCTGAATGTTCTCTGATATTTAAGTAAGACAACAACATATGCAAAATATATAAGAACATCATGTCATCTAAAATGACGTTTTACATGTCTGTCCTATTAAAGAAATGTAAAAAAAAGATAAAGAAATACACTTTATCTGTATTATAAATGTGTTCATTTAAAAAACGAGTATTGATTATATTTTCACTAACTTTAATATCATTCTGTAGTTTGTATATTATAGTTATTAAAGTTATAGTTAATATTATTAGACATGGATTAAGTATAAGTTGACGAGATATATCATGTTTTAATAAAGTTGAAATATGTACTGAATCAATAAAGATAAAATTTTTATAAACTGCTTGATATGTAGTTTTAAAATAATAAAGTAATGGTTAGTAATATGAAAATATTATTACTTAATTTAAATGAATACTCGCGAAAGTCTTAGGATCTCATCAGATCTCAACTTGCTTGATATTTTAAATTATGTATTTTGGAAGACGTTTCTCATATGTATTCATTGTTAAAGGATTTATACAACGCTTCGCCCCCACTTAAATTGTATTGAAGGAAATTACCTCCAGGACTTTTTTATGCTACGAGTATATGTCGTTTTAAGTGTTTTTCAAATTTTTTGTTGAATAAAATTGTGTAAAGTCACAAAACTAATCTACTGATTAACTTTACATTTAATTGTGTAGGATAATTGCACTTGTATAGTTTTATAAATATACTAGCTTCCGCCCGGAGCTTCGCCTGCGTGGAGATCGGTTATATCGCGTTTCTAAAAGAACCTTTCAAAAGTCTGGGATAAAAACTATCCTATGTTCTTTCTCAAGGTTAACTACATCTTTGTACAAAATTTCATTAAAATCAGATCAGTTGTTTAGTCGTGAAAGCGTAACAGACAGACAGACAGACAGACAGAGTTACTTTCGCATTTATAATATTAGTAGGGATGATTTTTTTATAGCTTTTATTATTCAAGTCTTTACAAAAGTACAAAATTTAAGACAGGAACTATCGTATCAAATGTAAGAAGGTCAAAGTTCGAACACATTTCGGGAAGACTTTATTGTCTCCGAAGTTTGTATCTATTGTTGCTTCGTATAGATTTATAGAGATTGAATACTTATATCTTTATATACATAATCTTTTATTATTAAAAAACTTTCTGCTAGAGTAATATGGAATAGAAAATAATTAACTTATTGTTTTCAGAATACAGAAATTGCCTACAGAAAAATCGATTTATTCACCTATAATTTGGTTCCCAACATAAGTGTAAATGCTTAACAAAAGAGAACTCAAAATGAGCCGGTGTGATAGATCTTTTCTGGGAATTAAGCTGGATGATAAATATAATGGATTTGTTCTGGAGAGCTCTATTATCGTCGTAGATGTTCGGAACACTCTTTATAAGCGGCCAAATGACTACTTGAACATAACATACATTTGCTATCTGTTTGATCATTACATATATATCCTGGTTGTTTGAAGCATCTTGGATTTTAAATCTTGGTTCATCTTGCTTCTTGAAACGCCTTAATATACTTAATTTATAAAAGCAGGCAGATAAACAATATCAAAAATGTATTAGAACCCCAAAAGTTCCCTGAATGGTAATCAAAATAATATGATTATCTCGGGTGTCATTAGACTAACAATATATACATTTCCTTCTGGTAAAAAAAATACAGAAATTTAAAATAATATAAAACCTACCAAGCTTAAAATGCTTAAGTACACATAAAAGTATCATTCACAATCAGAATTCCTTTTAAATGATATCAGCATAAGGTTTCACTTCCTGAAGCAAAAGAGTTTTAACGTTTTTTTTATGTAGTTATAAAGGGCTAGTCCGTGTGATTTCAATGTTTGTTCCGAGATTTAATGTTGTGACAGGGCGACATTTACAAAGCCTTCAATTCAAAAAGCAAATAAAATTTGTGGAGGGACGGTTTTGAAGCGTGGGGTTTTGTTCTTTTTGTGTGAATGTGGCACGAATCTCGTTAGAAACTTAAATGAAATCATATAAGTCTGACCGAAATAGTAACAATATTAAAAGTAAAAGCTATATGCTAAACCTAAACCTAACTAAAACCTACTGTTACATATAAATATTTACTTTCAGCAAACGCTATAGTAGTTACGGTGTTTGCAAATTTGCTGAGTGGTATGATGGCCAAAATAGACATCATAATCATTAACAGGTAATAATCATTGCTCCATTTCATACCCAAGCTATGTTGGGTTTTTCTTTTGTTAGTTTAACAGTATGAATTTTAACACTTGAAATCAAAATCGATGTTGCATTATTTTACCATATAAATTAAAGGAGAAATAATAGTGAGCTATCAATAAAATTGTTAGACTCGTCTACCTGAAGTTTGAGGTTTTAACTTTTTATTTGGCTTTAATTTCTCGAACCAAGAAGACTTAGACCAAATAGTTATATTTAAAAGCGTAGTTTGTTCTTCTAGTTTTCAACTAGTTTGTACTTGAAGTTACTTCTCGTAACGAAACTAGTTCAATAGATTCGATGTATTTACAGTGTGGGGGTATGTTATTTTATTTTACGTTTTCTGGTTTAAGTCTTTGTTACTAAAACAACTTCACTAACTTAAACGTCGGCGTTGAATAGTACATATAGATAGTACATTATTTTTTCATGTCTTTGACGTATACTATCATTTTATTACGTTTTACAAATTTATGAAAGAAAATGTAGTCTATTTTTATACATGTGTTGGTGCTACTAAATAATAAATATATTAAGATCTAACGAAACCAATTACTAACTGGCTATATATATCTAAAAAAAAGCTAGCAATAAATTCGACCCTGTTCAAATCTTTTACGACGATTTTTTTTTTATATTTATATTATTTATATCGCGAACTTACTCTGAATTTGAGAACATAATATTTTTGATGTATATGAAGCAATCAGGATCTTTTAAATATTATTATTATAAGAGATGCAATTCGTATTTCATAACAAATTAGTTTTCTATAATGAATAGACTCACATACATGTTGCTCTAGTCATAATTAACCTAAAGAATCAATTAGAAACAGTTTGCGAGAATAGTTTTATCTGTCAGCCTATTAATATGTTATTTTGTGTAACAATTGTTTATTTGCACTATTATAACAATGGTATGTGATTTAATTTAAGTTAATGCAACTATGATATAGATTATTTTTGAAATGTATTTTATGACGAGGTGTGAAGCTTTTTACTCTTAAACAAATCCTTATTATAATTAATGTTACTTCTGAAATTCTGTGAGAAAAAAAGAAATTTAGTAAGTCTAAATCTCAAAAATAATTTAAATTTAAAAATCTCAAAGAAATACTAATTTAGTATAAGTATCTTAAAAGTCGGGAGTATGTAATTTTTAATCAAAAATAAAAATCGCGTATGTAGTACATCCGAAAAATATTAGTTTCATTTAAATCTATCTTGAAAATGCGATAGTCTAAGAATATATTCATTGATCCTTGGGTAATAACATATTAGCATTCAAGATTTATGATTAGCTTCATAATATGTAAGTAATTGAAATTATATTAAATCATAATCTTCATAATATTAATTATCCATCGTTGTAACAGACCAGAATATTATGTACATTAAATCCGTAATGTAACGGATCAAAAATCTTAAGTAGACTGAACTCAATCTTCGACCCACTTCTTGTTTGTCGGAAGCAAATTTCTATTATCTGATAATATAAAAAAGCATCGTAGAGAGATTTCACCGTAAACTTGGCAAGATTGGCTATTACGTATTATCCATTTTGTAAAAAAAAAATATGTAAGAATAAGAATTATGGTTAGAAGTTAGTACTTCTGACTTAAATTCTACCATAATATAATTTATTTTGAATGTTAAGGAAATATATTTACTTTTTAAGAATGAAATAATAGCTGTAATCAAAAATAAAGGCTTCTAACTTCACTGAATAACCGAAATCATACTTTCATAGATAATCCTAAATGATATTTTGATTGTTCCTTTATCATTTCATTGTACGATGCATTCAATATTAATTGCCCTTTATGTTCAGTCCCAATTTACATGTCACATACGCTTAATTATAGTTCAATATGATTGTTGAAGTAAAATGTTTGATATGTTTTCAATCAATTAAAGAGAAAAATATGCCAATTTACAATAACATGGTTCATTAAGTAAACAAAACTAATAACTAGTTCCGCTACATAAAAGTAGATTCAGTAAATAATATGATTGTAATATTCCTAAATATCGGCTTTTGCAGGATTTTGCGTGCGTTAAGTGCGTTAATATATATGTATATTATATTAATATATGTATACAGGGTGACTGGTGAATTACTGAGGAGAATACTCGGTACATGATTCTCATTCGAATTATGTAAAAAAATAGGTACTTAATTTTTGACCAAATTTCCGTATAAATAAATAAAGTGTGGACACGTTCCAAGTGTTCCAAGTGTGGACGCGTGCGGCGACGTGCTGATACAACACAACGCCGCCGCACGCGTGTATGTGTGTGTGTGTACCTAATCTGTAGGGTGTTGACACAATGCGTAATTAATTACATAACTTTTGGTTAACTTTACTTAGAAGTTATTAATATTTATGTTATATTAATTTTTATTTTGTCATATATGATCGTCAAATATCACGTCCTCAAGTATCGATAGTAATTCACCAGTCACCCTGTATATGAAATAGCATGCATAAGGTGTGTATGTTTCAAAACATTAATTGTTGTAAATAATTTGAAAACAAATCTTATTCATAAAAAAAAAAATCTTTAAAAATTATTCTTCTACATTCAATAGCATCAAATAATTTCAAAATTTTCATAATTAACGTCATTTCAAAACGAACTACAGTCATAAAAGTTCTTCTAAAGATCTTTTGAAAAATATTTCAACTATTGTAATTACCGTCGCAATACAAAGTTGCAATAACGACCCCGTTGCAATCAGTAACAATTTCGTTTGTAGATTTGGTCTCTCAATCATAAATTCGATATCGCAACTTCAAATAAAAATTGTTGCCGGATTAAAAATTATCACACTCGCTTACAATGTATTACTATTTTGTGAGTTTTGTGTAATAAATTAGTTTACCTGGAAAAATTTTGAGAAATTCTTATAAACAAAAAGCAATTGTCATAAAAATATAAATTTCACAATCAAAATATAATTTAAAAATACTTGTACAAAAAGGACTAATGACTCAATATTAAAAATTATAATAATAACACAATATAAAAAGTATATACTTGTATAACTACAAAATAAAAAACCTCATAAAATTAACATAATGTCAAAGTTGCAATACCAGAGGTTAAACTCAATTTTATTTGGGAAGCTGCAAAAATGTAAAAGCTAGAGAAAATACTAACAAGAAGACACTTAACACACCAGAAGGTTTGTAATAAAAAGATTTTATAATATTAGTTTTATAAATTGTGTTAAAAGTAAACTTGGAAAACATTCGTATATGCTATGGAAGGTGATTATTTAAAAAGAATTAATTCATATAATCTGAATCTGAATCAAAAAACAATTAACTTATACCACATAAACACAATTTAAAGTACCAATTCAATTGCAAGCTGTTAGCCCATTTTGATATCAGTACATAAATCATTCAAATAATGAAATTGTGATATTGAAATTTTGTTATAAAGCCGTATATAATGACGCCGCTGTATTTGACGTATTTGGACTTTAAATGTTTAATTAAGATAAAATTAATCACCATATCTATGCTTCAAGAATTGTCGTAGACTTTCCCTCTTATCTTAGGCCTTTACTCTTCTTTGGTTTCATTTTATAAAATATTTTGTCATTTAAATTTGCTAGTAATTTAAAAGAGAACGATTATGTTCTTTTACAGAGAGTAAAATACCTTATTAGTTAATTTAGTTGTATATTTGATTTTTAAAAACTCAAATAACTAATAAGTACATACACAGATTATTATAATGTGAAGCTTTTATTAAAATAATAATATAACAAAAATCATGATTAATTGGTTGTGATCATAATCAAAATATTAATAAACTTGATAACTGCTTAAAATGTAAAACCGTGTTAAGTTTGCTCGAAGTAATTTAATATGTAAGCTCATTTCATCAACACACACATCCAATATTTAAATACAAAAACAACGTTCTCTATCGATCTTCTGCTTCTTCCTGGTAATTTCCCAGCTATAGCCAGGGTCTGATTTACATGTTGTGAATAGTTTTGGTTAACTGTTTTTACGACCGGCCGCCTGCCCGTCATTAACCCTCTTTTGGGAATCAGCATTAATCAATGATGTCTAAATACTCTTAGAGAGTACACATGTCTCAGAAAAATTACATTGGTAATTGCCAGTGCCAGGATCGAACCCGACCCTTCGTGCACAAGAGGCGGGCCTTTTAACCACTAGGCCACCACTGACTTAGCGTTCTGTATCGATATTAAAGATATAACTAAAATCTGTCTTACAATCATTTCTCTAACCACACACTATAGAAACAAACTTTTTTATATTTTATAGTAAACATGCCGTGTAGATATATTTTTCAGTTTATTTGTAACAATTTAAATCGTCCATCAAATCATTATAAGCGGGGAGCGTAGGTGATTGTAACGATTTTCTGTTAATAATGGCATGTTAAGGGTTATATTGAGGATTAAGTTTATATGTTCATTTAACTCAGTCTAACACTCGTGCCTTTTGGTCATAAAAATTGGTAAACACTATATCTCGATTATTAAAAACGATTTGACTATATAAAGGTAAAATGTTTGAAATCTATACACAAAATTGGGTCATAAACACATCATTAGAGGTTATAATCTTCTATATATATAAAAATGGATTGCTGTTCCTTAGTCTCGCTAAAACTCGAGAACGGCTGAACCCATTTGGCTAATTTTATTCTTGAAATACTCCTGGAAGTCCAGGGAAGATTTAAAAGGTGAGAAAAATTGGAATAATTGCCGGGAAAACCCTAAAAACAGCCCTTTTCTATTTCTCATACAAACGTTTTTTTTTGACATTATATTTGACAACTTACTTATATGACAATCATTCTGTTTGATTGAAACAGGAAAAACCTGATTATTTATGGCCTCTAAGACGGAATAAAGTTCGCCCGGTCAGCTATACCTACATATATTACTCTTGACCAAATTATCGCGGACGAAGACGCGGGCAAAAACTAGTGACAAATAAACTGAATGTTATATCATAAATTCCACCAAGACAGTTTTTTTAATATATTTTTAAAATACTTTGAGTAGTATACAATCATAAGTATGTATAATTGTAAGTATGGTAAGTAAAAGTGTAAAGTAAATAATTTTCCTACAATATTTGTTGTGTTAAATAATACATATAATCATTTACTAGCTTGCCGTTTGACAATAGGGTACTTGGAATCCTGACAGATTAGACAATTGTATTAAATTTAATAGATAATTTATCCCCGCTAAAGATTAATGATGTTGATTAATAGATTTTAATATTTTATAATTATTAAAATGTTATAACAATAACATCAAGTCATCAAAATGTGTTTCTACAGAAGTATATTGAGCTACAATTTATTTTTTAATAAATCTTTAATTATTTTTTAATCTTAAAACAGTTTGATATGAAAAACTTATTGAAATTTCGTTTTACAATCATGTAATTTTAAAATAGTTATCCATTTATAGTGTCTATTATTTTAGTTTTTAAAGGCCAAACTTTGCATAAATTTTTTTACGCAAGCTATGTTATCATCTTCATTAAATATTGACTAAGTAATAAGTCTACGCAAGTTTGTAATTAATAAATATGTATAACTAATAATTACGGAAGTTGTGAGACCCTTATTATAAACTCTGATTGTGCTAGACTAAGCACAATGGGTACAATGTAAAGATACTTTTATCAGTAGACAAGGATCTTGCGGTCGAAACTTCAAAATCTGTTGCGATAAATATTCTGGTTTGGGTCCTGTTTTGTCTCTCTATTTGAAAACTATTTTATTCATTGTAACAAAATTATGTTGTAAATTATCTATAATGTAAAAGGCGAGTTTATATATACTTTGTTATACGATATTTATAAATATTTCTGAACATAATACATACATAATCTTTGTTCTCCCTACGGCGTCATGATTATGTTTAATTAATGAATTTCCAGAAATACTTTTTCTTTTTCCAACATGAAATATTCGATAAAATTGACAAGATTAAACATGTAGAAAAACGTCTACGTTATCTAATTTGTTAAATTCAGAGACGAAATTTTTGGTCATGTAACATAATTTCATGTAATGCAAAATTTTTGGATAAGATATGTATCTTACATGTATCTTAAGTTCTCTCTCTGTGATCAATGGTTAGTGTGATGGAGTAATTAGGGATAATTTCATGTCTCAAAAAGCATTTGTATTAGATAGATTGCTACGATGTTCTGTGATATGAAAGATCAAAATAACACTAAAACTGCGACTACATATATATTTTTGCGTATAATTTTATATATGTAAATTTAAAAGTAACGAGATCCCGTAACGAGCTATGTTTAGAAGATTTAAGTGCTAACTAGGTGGAGACAATTTTAAGTGTTATAAAATGGCAAGGAAGGGTATGTGATGTTTTAATTGTAAAGTATAGTGTAGCGAAAAGGAACGACAACGTTAACACAACATGCATGAATGTTTAATCATAGTTTATAAAGCTGGCCAGTTTGTAGGCTGTATGTAATTTGAAAAGTTTTAATACGTTAATAAGTCCGGGATCTAATGGGTTTAGTTGTGAGAGAGTCATGTATTTTAATGAGGTGAAGGTATAAAAAAGTTTATTTTAAATTTCGCAAAGTTAATTAATTTAAATACAAAAACAAAAAATTTTTTAAGTTTCCGGGATAGGTATATAACGCTAGAATTTATTATGGTAGTAGGGAGATATCATTAAACCAATTTTTTAAGTTGAAAAGTGTTGGCAGACGGGTGACCATAGATTAATTATTATTAAACGAAATAGCGTACTAAAGAGAACTAAAAGTGTAAAATATCCCTACTAATATTATAAATGCGAAAGTAACTCTGTCTGTCTGTCTGTCTGTCTGTCTGTCTGTCTGTCTGTCTGTCTGCTACGCTTTCACGCCTAAACCACTGAACTGATTTTAATGAAATTCGGTACAGAGATAGAGTTGACCTTGAGAAAGAACATAGGATAGTTTTTATCCCAGACTTTTGAAAGGTTCTCTTGGAAACGCGATATAACCGAACTCCACGCGGCGAAGCTGCGGGCGGAAAGCTAGTTTTTAAAATATATACTACTATATTATACTATACTTAGAAAAAACAAATTTCGGTTTAGGTCAACTTGCAATTTACGAAGTAAATTTTCATATAAATTGTAATTACTTCTGGAGTATTTCATATGGAGTGACTCACTCCTATAAAACATTTATTATATCCTATATGTGTTCCATATGTAACATCAGTCAAGCAACAAGGTAAATGCTAAGAAACAAAATAGACCGCTGAAAATGATAACCCTCATCACAAAAGACATGGACAATAAGTGAATTTACGATCAGACATGATGTTTATTTAAAATGAAGTCTCGATATTCATCTGAATAATTGAGTTGCTTAGGGATCGGTTATAATGGAATATTTATCAGGAACTTAGTCGTCGAAAAATATTCGAAATTACGGTCACTTCTTATGTATCACAGTTTTAGAGCTCTGGTAATGATATCATTATCTAGGTATCCATAGAAAGTTATTCCACCAATTGCAAAGCATTGGCCATATCCGTAGAACTCTTCTTAGTTGAGAATTTTTCAAGAATAAATTCCTTACGCAATTAAACTAAATTTTCTTAAAATGATAACGAATTTGTGTAACTGTGTCGAACAGTCAGAAGTAATTGTGTCCACAATTGAGTGGAAGTTCAAGGTCATTTTATTCATTCTATCTAGAAAAACGAGTCTCGCATACTTAATGACATGAAAAAGTAATATCTTTTTGATCGTTCGGTAATAAAGCAAGGCAGTAAAAAACAACTCCATCATAAACTAAATAATTTACATGAAAATGTTAATTAACAATCAAAGAAAAGTTATAAAACATTTTCTTCAATACGTATTGTTTTTAAAATTTTCAATAGTACATTTTTACACATAATCGTATTAACTTTGATAGAAATCGAAATATATCAACAGCTTTGTTATGATTAAATGCTTCCATTTCGTTTTATCATAAGCTTGACAACTACATATATTGTGTAACTTTCCCATTTTCCTTTAATGTATAAAAACCACATATTCTTTATATACAATACAGATATTTTTGACATTTATATTTTGTGTCTACATTCTATTAATATTATATAGTATATATATATAAATATATATAGTCTCGTTACTTTTTCATAATATATGACACATAATAACACTTACACAAAATCTGGAACTCAAGATGTGAAAGTACAATAATTTGCAAATGTTGACTTGTGTCTAGTTTCTACGTCTCATTACAGTCTTAATAAGATTCCAAGCGGGACAGTAAGTCCATGTAAGATGAAATATAAGATGAAATATATATGATAGTGTTAACTGTTTTCTTACATAAAAGGAGGAGGATATTCAAATTTATTTTCAGGCTTCGGTTAAATATCATACGTCAATAGCGATCATTTTTTTTAACAAGAATCCCGAATAAATATTAAAAATTACAAAAAAAATATTTGGTTATTGAGACTGAATTTTCTATAAAATTAAAATTATGTCATAGTACTGGTTTCAAACAGTATATATGTTTCTATCAAGCTAATAGATAATTGACTAAAAGGAATGACTAATATTGAAATCGTGTCAGTTTAAGAAAATAGACAATGCTCGTCTTCAGAAAGAAAGAAATAAATTAAAATCCCTTACTATAACAATATTATTTCTGGCCTGAAAAGAAAACAAATTAGTGATAACTAGGTGGAGACAATATTAACTGTTATAAAATGGCAAAGGGTATGTGATGTTTTAATTGTAAATGATAGTATAGCGAAAAGGAACGACAACATTAACACAACATGCATGAATGTATAATCATAGTTTATAAAGCGGGCCAGTTTGTAGGCTGTATGTAATTTGAAAAGTTTTAATACGTCGATAAGTATGGGATTTTATAGGTTTAGTTGTGAGAGAGTCATGTATCTTAATGAAGGTTATAAAAAAGTTTATTTTAAATTTCGCAAATTTAATTAATTTATTCAAAAACACAAATTTTTTTACAGTATCCAGAAGAGGTATACAACTCTAAAATTTATTATGGTACGGAGATATAATTTAACCCATATTTTCAGTTGAACAGTGTTGGTATACGTATGACCTTAGATTATTAAAGAAAATAGCGTACTAAAGAAAACTAAAAGTGTAAAATATTGTTTATAAATAATTTTAGCGGTATTTCATTATTTAAATAGAAGTGAAGTTTGTGATAATATGAAGATTAAACAACGATTTTCTAGGATTTTATTTTTAAAATATATACCACTATGTTATATTATATTTAGAGAAAAAGATCGTTGTAGGTCAACTTGCAATTTACGAAGTAAATTTTCATATAAATTGTAATTACTTCTGGAGTATTTCATATGGAGTGACTCACTCCTATAAAACATTTATTATATCCTATATGTGTTCCATATGTAATATCAGTCAAGCAACAAGGTAAATGCTAAGAAACAAAATAGACCGCTTAAAATGATAACCCTCATCACAAAAGACATGGACAATAAGTGAATTTACGATCAGACATGATGTTTATTTAAAATGAAGTCTCGATATTCATCTGAATTATTGAGTTGTTTAGGGATCTGTTATAATGGAATATTTATCAGGAACTAAGTCGTCGAAAAATATTCGAAATTACGGTCACTTCTTATCTATCACAGTTTTAGAGCTCTGGTAATGATATCATTATCTAGGTATACATAGAAAGTTATTCCACCAATTTGCAAAGTATTGGCCATATCCATAGAACTCTTCTGAGTTGAGCATTTTTCAAGAATCCATTCCTTACGCAATTAAACTAACTTGTTTTAAAATGATAATGAATGTGTATAACTGTGTCGAACATTCAGAAGTAATTGTGTCCACGATTGAGTGGAAGTTCAAGGTCATTTTCTTCATTCTATCTAGAAAAACGAGTCTCGCTTACTTAATGACATGAAAAAGCAATATCTTTTTGATCGCTCGGTGATAAAGCAAGGCAATAAAAAACAACTCCATCATAAACTGATTCATTTATATGAAAATGTTAATTAACAATCAAAGAAAAGTTATAAAGCATTTCCTTAAATACGTATTGTTTTTAAATTTTTCAATAGTAAAGTTTTACACATAATAATATTAACGTTAGTAGAAATCGAAATATATCAACAGCTTTGTCATGATTAAATGCTTTCATTTCGTTTTATCATCGGCTTGACAACTATATTGTGTAACTTTCCCATTTCCCTTTATTGTGTAAAACCACATATTCTTTATACACAATACAGATATTTTCGACATTTATATTTTGTATCTAAATTCTATTAATATTATGTATTATATATATAGTCGTGTTACTTCTTCATAATATATAACACATGATAACGCTTGCACAACATCTAGAGCACAAGATGTGAAAGTACAATAATTTGCAAATATTGACTTGTATCTAGTTTCTACGTCTCATTACAGTCTTAATAAGATTCCGAGCGGAACAGTAAGGCCATGTAAGATGAAAATATATGAAAGTATTACAAGATTTTATTGTATATAATTATATACTTTTACTTATGTCCTGCGCTTAGCGAGGATATTAAAATTTATTTTCAGTCTACGGTTCAATATGATCCGTCAATAGTGATAATTTTTTATCAAGAATCCCGAATAAATATCAAGTTACAGAAATAAATATTTGGTTATTGAGACTGGATTTTCTATATAATTAATATTATATCATATTACTGGTTTCAAACGGTATATATATGTCTATCAAGCTAATAGTTAATTGACTAAAAGCAATCAATAATATTAAAATCGTGTCAGTTTAAGAAAATAAACAATGCTTGTCTTCAGGAAGAAATAAAATCCTTTACTATAACAATGTTATTTGTGGCCTGAAAACAAAGCAAATTAATGATAAAAATTAGAAGACAGTAAGGAAATCTTATATATATAAAAGAAAGTCGTGTTAGTTACTCCACTTATAACTCAAGAACGGCTGAACCGATTAAGCTGAAAATTGGCGGGGGAGCTGAAAGTTTAGAGCCAGGAAATTGTAATAGGATACTTTTTATCCCGTTCGACAGCATTCCCGTGGGAATTGAAATGAAACGTCAGTCACTATAAAACGTAGCATGACAAAATGGAATCAGAATTGGAATAAAAAAACGCAAATGACGGCTATGTAATGACGTATGGATGACAATTTGATATTTGTAAGAAATATTCTTCTTCTATACATACATACATATATATAAAAATGGATTGCTGTTCCTTAGTCTCGCTAAAACTCGAGAACAGCTGAACGGATTTATCTTATCTTAGTCTTGAAATGTTCGTGGAGGTTCAGGGAAGGTATAAAAGCTGAAAAAAATTGATTCATTACTGGGAAAACCATAAAAACAGCCTATTTCTATTTCCCATACAAACGTTTTTTTTTACATTAGATTTGACAACTAACTAATATGTCAATCATTCTGTCGCACTTAAAAACACGGAGATTTATGGCTTACAGGTAAGCTCCAAAAATATAAATAAAAAAACGTAATAGATATTTCTTGATTATAGGGCGATACGAAGTTCACCAGGTCTTCTAGTATCATATAAATTTCATATATACCATATTGATAATTTTGAGTGTTTCTGAGAAAAAGGTTTCCAATACATGTTCGTAGAAAGTCGGGGGATAAAATCCTATGAGAATTTCTTGTTTCTTTATTGGAACGAAACAGTTGTAACTAAAACAGATAGATAAGAAGTTCAAAGTTTCACTTGTATTAAGGAAAACTATGGTATTTTTTGTATTTTTATCGGTAAAGAGGAACTGGTGTAGGTAGGGTGAGTCGTTTCTTTGAGTCCATAAATAATTGATTTAAATCTGATACGGATTGACTAGATCGATTTTTTTGTTTTGACAAATGGCATCACTAATAATTAATATACAGGGTGACTGGTGAATTACTATCAATATTTAAGGAGCATACTCGGTACATGATTCTCATTCGAATTATGTAAAAAAATAGGTACTTAATTTTTGACCAAATTTCCGTATAAATAAATAAAGTGTGTACACGTTCCAAGTGTTCCTAGTGCGGACGCGCGCGGCGGCGTTCTGATACAACAACACGCCGCCGCCCGCGAATGTGTGTGTGTGTATGTATACCTAATCTGTAGGGTGTTCATACGATGCGTAATTAATTACATAACTTTTGGTTAACTTTACTTAGAAGTTTATTAATATTTATGTTATATTAATTTTGATTTTGTCATATATGATCGTCAAATATCACGTCCTCAAATATCGATAGTAATTCACCAGTCACCCTGTATAAGTGAATATCTGTACACCTAAAAACAAAAATTTGTTATCATTAGTTAATTCATATAAGGTTTTCTAGGGTTTTTTTTCCTTTTTAACTTAACTTTGATATTCATGCGAAGGAGTGTATGGCAGTACCGTCAGATACATATGTATATTCTGATTAGTTAAAGTAAGAGTATATTTTAGGCTTTCGTATTTGTATTTTTATTTTTATCCAACGGCATCAATTTCTTTTCAATGGCTTTGATTGTAAAATAGCAAGGTTAAACACATTTTCATGTGTTTCCTCAAAAAAGTAAATATGAGGTTTATCATATCTTAAGTTAAATTATATGAGGTATTGTTTTTTGTGAGAAACGAAATAAAAACAAATGTTAATTTGTACATTAAATGGAATAACCTACATACTATGTCACTTAAAAGTTTGTAGTTTTAAATCTGGGGGACAGATATACATATAAAAATGATGGTACTAATAAATACAGTGATAAAAGAAAGACAAAAAATCTTTACATATTTGATATTACATATTTTTTCAAATTGGACGCCTAAGTAATTGTAACCTAAATATTTTTACTCGCAAGTCTCATGTAGGGGAGAGTCGGATATACCGTACAACTTTTCACTTTAACTCAAATATTTCGACTATAACACATCTTATAATAATTAATACATATGTAAGATAAAGTTTCATATTTTAGCTTCCTAAGAAGAAGAGAACAGATACTTGCGATTATTCTAACATTGTTAAAAATGCTTTTTTGTAGAGGCTTGCCATCGGTACGATTTAGCCGACTAGTCGTTTTAATCGTACCACTAAGTCTTTAAATCGTACCATGGGTGTTTAAGTCGTACCACTGAATGAAAGACATTAAAATTCTCAATCAAATTATTTATTTTTTCACTGTAAGGTAAGTAATAAAACAACATTATTTTTATCTTTTAGGTAATAGAAACATAAGTTTTAACTCTTAGGTTATATAAAGGAACTATAAGCTTTCTCAGTAAAATAACATGATTATACTATGATAATGAGATCAATCAACATAACTAATAAAAATAAACTAAAAAAAAAACAGCAAACTATAATAATAAAGTAACAGTTAACAAGAATGTTATTTGTAATATAATTATTGTGCATATTTCTTAATGGAAACAATCATGACAAATGTCTGGATTCAAAGTACATGTCTCATGTAGCCACCGTTTACAGCGAACGCATTGAATCCAATCAACTTTTGGACCCTTCTTATCGTAGTAAGAACAATTGCACTTTCGACATATATTTTCAAGATAATCATCGCTGTCATCATCATCATCTAGTTCTATAACAAGTGTCTCTCCTGAATCATCGCTACTGGTGATGGAATGAGATCGTTTCCTCTTATAACTTTTGTTTTTGACCTTGGGTAGTACTTACTATACGTACTTGTGGTAGTACTATAGGTACTTGCGGTGGGTAGTCGGGTAAATCGTACCAGTACAATTTAACCAACTGCAAGTGGTACGATTAAACCAACTAAGGCATTTCTAAAACAAAAGCAAATATCCGGCACAAACTCAAAAATTAGACACCCAACAAAAACCCCCAATAATATAGAATACAATTGTGGAATAACAAAAAAAACTGAATAACTATAGCTTACCTTGATTACGAGTTATCTCCTTACGAATGTACGACAATATTTATAGTAATTCCTACAAAAAATGTTTTTCTTTTATTACGTGCACAATTGTTAACTCACGTCGATTTAAACTAGTGGGTGAAGAGGGATGGTGCAGAGCCACGATTTGGCGTTGTCAGTGTAGAAAAAAATATTCATTAAATAGGAAATTTAGAAGTGGTACGATTTAAATGCTAGTACGATATAACCAACTCTCCCCTACTAACCTATTTAGTAGATCTTGTCTCGTAGTTATGTTGTTTTAGTTACAAGAATAACATAACACGTAACTTCCATTCATTTTATTTCATATAAAAGTAGAGTTATGTTGTATATATCCAGCACGTACAAAGCTTTTAGTGTCGGTTTAAAAAACATTACCACTTTAGTACTTTAATTTTTCCAGCAACGACCGAGTGTATTGCGTTCTTAATTTAATAAACTTAACAGAGCTATCTCAAAGACAAGTAAACAGTGAAGATCTTCATTGTCAATATGAATTGGTATAAAGATGAACATGACATTTGAAAAACGCCTAATCTTTCAAATACTTTAATATTTCCTTTGTAGACTTCACACCTTTTCAAGGCTAAAACATCGCAAATAATTTTTCTTAAATTAAATATGGATTATAAGTGTCTTAATTACTGATGAAATTAAACTTATTTATTTAATTAAGAAGTAAATACAATAGTTCTTAACTTACTACTAAAGTAATAAGATGGTATTGTGTTGACTGTTAATCCTTATGAATAAGTAATGTCCACTGATAACCAAGAATAGATGTAGCGGTAACTTTATTAATGTGGCAATTTACGAATTCGGAGATCATTCATTTATTAAGTACATATATAAAAAAACACACACACAATCTTTTGTAACAAATGATTTGCACCTAAATAGTATTAGTAAAATTACTGTCCTACTAAACTTAATTTTTATTAATTTTGAAACTTAATATAAATAAAAATTGTTTGTAATAAGAGATTTTCAGAGAATAGATACTTTTACTTGCTACATACCAATTTTGTTTCATGAACCGAGAAACTCAATTATTTAATTAGAAAGAAATTAATTCGTTTGTGATCCACTGACAAACAGTCATATATGTTATCAATAATATAATATTTTTCCAAGATACATATGTATATTAATTTAAAACATGTTAATATTACATTGTAAAGTTTAAAAGTTGTTAATTTTAATAACCGATTTTTCCGATGCTAAAAAAGTAATTACTGTATCAAAAGGTAGCTTACAGATATTTATGGGTTACATTTACATTAAATTTTCTCTTCCTTATTGGGAAATCTGACGGTATAGGAAGGGTATATTGTTTTACCGGCAAAAAATTTGAAAAAATTCATAATAGCTTCCCTAACTTTTTATCAGTAAAACCTTCAACAAATAATTTATACTAGCCCCTTAAATTGTATATAAATAACATTATTTTGAATCAGTCGATACCTTGGAGAGTTTGGAGTAAACGAAATTAATACGAAGTTTATGTCTCTAGCAAAGTTATATTAGTTTTTATTAGATGATCTTATATTTTATTTATCAGGGGATCTGGAAGTGAATCAAATTATTAAGACGCATAAAATTTTAAGTTTAATTCATAATATTAAGTATATTGTTATGTTTTTCTTAATGATATTAATCAGTTATATATTGTCTTATGTATATATATGTATGTATATATGTCTTTATTAATATGCATTTATATTTTGTTAATCTTAAATAATTATAAATTGTCTGTTTCATTGAATTATTCCTTTCTTATTAACATTTACCCTTTCTTTTGAAATCAATTTTTTCTTCATGTGAATTAAATGAATTGACGAGAAAATATGATTTAGTTATCAAAAGCCATGATACTCTAGATTTACTAACTATTTCACTAAACTAGGGATAGTGTTTAACCTTTAAATATATTTAGGTGCCATGCCAGAGGTCGCTTTCAACGATAAGAGCCGCTTTTTTACATTTTTTTTGATACAATATGTAAAGTACATAATTATTGCTTTTTTAAAGATCTTTTATCGCAATGATCATTTAATTGAAAATTTAAATCAAATTGCTAAAATTATTGAGCTTTAATCGTTGACAGATATTATGTATTAGACGAAAATATAATACCCTTCTTAAGTTAGTTTTAAATGTTTGAAACCGGTCAACTCTTTCTCTTAAACGTTTGACACGAACTTATTGATAATTTAAAAGCTTGAAACACAGTATTTGTAGTGTTTTGATTATTGAAAGTCTTCATTGTAAGATGAACTTCTTCTTCTACTTGGCAATTTCCCAGCTTTAGCCAGGGTCTGCCTAACACGTTGTGAATAGTTTTGGATAATTGTTTTTACGACCGGCCGCCTGCCTGAGATCAACCCTCTTTGGGAATTAGCATTAATAAGTGATGTCTAAATACTCTTAGAAAGTACATATGACTCGGAGAAATCACATTGGTACTTGCCAGGGCCAGGATCGATCCCGCGCCCTCGAGCATGAGGGGCGGGCCTTTTAACCAGTAGGCCACCACTGACTTATGTACATTCAAAAGTAAGTTGACTGAGGCCGCTATGAAATTATATCCCACTCTCGTTAAGTCACAGTAATGTCTCTTAAAATTCACTTAATTACAGTTAAACATCATAAATTTGTAATAATTTTAATAAATTTAAAACCACAAGTTGCATATATATTGAGATTGGTACTGCGTAATAATGAACTGTGGAAATAGCCGACCGTCGCTTGAGTAAAATAACCGCAAGAACTAGATTACTGGGTGGCTAACTTTAATGGGTAATTTGAAAATCTTTCAAACCACAGAACACATATGTTATCTATTTAATTAAGATAACACAATCTCAGTCATTTCACATTACGTCCTTATTAATTCAATTTAGGTGAAATTAAATATTTGTTTTTATGTTTGATATTGATAGATTTTTATTGCTGTTCGATATTTACTATTGAAACTATAATTTGCATTGAAATTAGCGTCAGTATTCCGTGTGGATCTTTGGAACAAAGAGAGGAAATATATACTTATAATATTTCTCTGCTTCAGCCTGAATAATAATAGTGTATTGTCTTTAACAAATACATATTTTTTATACAATAAGAAAAGTAAATGTATGAATTAATTTATTAAACCTTTAATTATATGTTTTTGTAATAAATGATGAAGTAAAGGATAAATTGAAGAATACTGCATACGGTCTTAGAAGCAAGATTACATTTACAAGTCTGTATATATTTATTTCAAGTTAAATAACTCATATAGTTACATATAAATACAATTAAACAAGTTGCAAATGACAATGAACATCAGTATATAGTAAAATTTAAGATAAAATAATATTACAAAAATTAACAAAATAATAATTAAATTAATTAGGTAATGTATAAGAGGTCGAAAAACGAACAAAAATCCACCTGATGCTAAGTAGCTAAAAAACCTTTTTAAAGTGATACAAGATGTAAGGTAATATAGATGTTAAATTTTTCTTACATATCTTACATACTTAGAGTATATTGATTCAAAATATGTAATGAAATTGAAAGTAATTATTCTTTATTTCCTCATATCATGTCTTCCATAAATCATGAGCGACGCTGTGTGTAATTTTGTACACAAAACACAATTTGTCGCTCGGAAGTGGGAATAGATATTAATTGTAGTAATGAATGTGGGGCAGAGGGAACATATTGATTTCAGTTATTTGGGAATTCATTAAAAGTATATGAGTACAAGGAAATATTACAATGATTATTTTATCTCAATTAAAAAAAATGAATTAGACTTAGTGTTGGATTGGAAATGAAAATGTGACTAAAGAATTTCTGCAATAATAAGAATGTATTCCAAGTGACGTTTTATTTACGTTCATCTTTTCACCTTACGAAGATGGTACATAATATTTTTGTCTGCTTTATCAAAGACAAAGAAGGTTGATTTGTAATATATACCTTCTCGGTTTTCTCGACAAAATCGCATAAGTAAACGAATTTATACCTAGAAGTTTTATTAAGAACTGTGCTCGGAGTTAATCGGTGCATTTTTGTAACATTATTGTGTTCATATCTCCTCATCATATCATTTTTTTTGTTTACATAAGCCAAGTTAATTGAATTAATTTCTGTTAAATATCTCTACTTGCGAAACATATTTTTTCATATGTGACATAAATACTTAAACTCATAGTTAATAATAATACAATATTACAAATATTTTATTAAATGATTTTAATAATATAATATCTGTTTGTTGTTTTTTGTGATTAAATTCTCGAAGTGGTAACAAAAAAATTTGGTGATAACGGCATCAAAATATCAAGTGAAAAACTGATAGTAAAATATAAACGTATTTCTTTTAATATTTTTATAGTTAATTTATAAGAAACGACCTATAATGTCTATTTTTAACTTTAACTATGTATTAATTTAAATTAACGTCGACTACAACACAAGGATACTATACAAGGCAGCAGGAAGCCATAAATTACTTTCCTTACCTTTTTCTTAACAAAACAGAAGAAGTAGGTCTCTCTTATATAGTCCCATTAAATCTATAATAGTAAGATTTTTTTTGTTTTTCACTCATTACTTAGTACTATTACATAGTACTAAGCATTTATACCCGATAACAAATAAAACCACATATATTTAAACTTCAAATGTCAAAATTCATTATTTATATATAAATATAAATAAAACCAAGCATATTTTAAGTTAAGCGCATTTTCCTTTAACAATATTTTCAACTATAAATAGTCATTGAAATATTTTAATTAAATTGTTTCTTATGTACCATAGACCTAGTAACAGTGATAACCCTAATAATTTCTATTATTTTCACTCTAATTAACATTAAAACTAATGTTTGCTACAACACAATGAAATTAATGAAATTTGAATATATATTACTATAAACTGAAACGTTTAATCATAAACAAAAATATGTACAAAGACGAAGGAAAACCAATATCTGAATAATGAATGTTATTAAACTATAAAAAAAAATAGTTTCATTTTGATATTTATTTCATTTAATTGCTAAATATAAATTAAAATATTTACCAACAAAAAATATAATTTGTTCAGTTGAATGGAAACTGTAAACAGGTCATGAATCAATTTATTTTGCCACAGAGTCTGGAAGTTAAAGTGAGAAAGAAGCTTTTGTCTGGAATATTGGACTGCATTTCCTTTTGAAGATCTTATAAAGCGACACAAATACATAGGAACTGCTGTTTTTACTAACAAAATAACAACCTACTATTTGAGTTCAAATTTAGTGTGTTACAAATTAAGTAGATATTGCATTAAAGCATTTTTAAAGTTATTACTCGTTGCCGAAATCGTATAAATTCTTCATAAAATACACATCATTTTTGCCACGTTAAATACAAGGTGCGACATAATTTTCGTACAGGAATGTTCCATGGAAGCTACGATTTGTGGTTTGTTAAAATTTAAACCTATAGGTAGGTATTTCAAATCAAAAATCAAAGTAAATGATAATAATATATAATTTACAAGTAAACAGATGTCATCATATAAACTGCTTACTCGTTAGGAACATAAGTTACACAAAAATCTCGCTATGAATTTATAACTTCATAATTAATTATATAATTTCTTTGTTCCGGAGACTTAAACTTATTAACTAGATAATAAACTTTTCATTTCATTATCCGATTATCCCTTTATTTGATTATGTAAAATATAAAATCATAATACAGTAAAAAATATTTAGGAAAGTCTCCGTAACGTGTTGTTAAAAAATTAATTAAATTCCTTGTCATTCAAATAACAACGGGACAATGTTCGTGAATTGAATGAATGAAAAAAGAGTAAACCGATTTTAAATTACTATGTTGTAATAAATATTTTCTAAAGTTATAAAAAAATATGTAATGTTTGATATTGAAGTTCACAATATTTTACTTTGGCATATTAATAAATAATTAATAAGAGCACAATAGAAAACAGTAATATAGAATTATGCATCTTGTCTATAGTAGGCTTCTCGAAATTTTATTTTACATGCCAGCAATATAACAAGTATGTATAGTTTGAGTGACTGTTTAAAGTTAACTTAAACCTGAAGAAAATGTTTTATTTGTATACTATAAGATAGTTATCAAATGTAGCTACATTTGATAAGCTTTTTTTATGTATATATTTTAAAAAAAGCTTTTTTTTATGTTAAAGGGGGCAACCGAGTTGACGCCTACCTGATGGAGGTAGTACTGTCGCCTATAGACATCCGCGATATAAGACATGTTGTGGATGTGTCACCACCCTTGATTTGGGAAGAGAGGGAGGCAAAAAATAGGAAGGGGAGGAAAAGGGAAGGGGTAGGAAAGGATGGGAAAAGGGAAAGGGCAACCGGCTCTCTCACTCATCGAACGAAACGCAGCCACTAAGGCTACTTTACGCCGATCTTCTGTGAGAGGGTGGTACCTCCCCGGTCGAGCCAGCCCAAGTTCGAGCTGAAATCACTTGACCACAGCTAGGCTCTACCACCTTAAAGCTTTTTAGCTTGTAATATTTTTTATATGAAAAATTGTTTTTGTACAAGAGTAATTAATCCCCAATTGAAAAATGATCTATTTTCTATCAAATAAATCCGAGTAAGTGATAACCTTCTTATTAAAATAAAACCAGTTCAGAAAGATAACTTTTTCGGAAGTGAACACCATGTTAACTCATGAGAAAATTCTGATTTTAATTTACATATATATAATATATGCTATATGTGCGTGTGTTTTACACTTTTTAACTATCTTTCTAACGAGAAAGAAATCTTTTAATAAAAATTATCCTCAACTGAAAATATATATTTATTATCATAAAGAGATTCGTGTCATTGGAATAATAACAAACAATTCACTTTTTATTATAAGCATTCAAAGTACTAACTTTACAGTACGGTGTACAGACATCTATCGTAGTATCTTGACGAAGCCTGCATCCGTTACCTCTTCCGACGTGACGAGACATGTTTGATGATGAGTGACCATTAAATCGAAGTAGTTACATTTCTTATATACATTCATTTCTTTTTGCTTTTGACTGAGTTAAACGTACATATGACGTTTTATATGGTAATCAAGAAGTATTTTATTTGTTCTTAAACATTGAATCATTTAAATAATAATATTATTTGTTATTAACTTTACAAGGTAGACCCTCATTACGAATGTCAAGGGATAAAGGACTTAAATTCGATATTAAGTGTTCTTTTTATGTGAAGTGAGCTTGGAAAAATAACTTAATATCAATTATTACGATCAGTACTTTTTATTACTTTTAAAAGTTGTGTATACCATTCAGAAAAGAATATATAATGCTGTCTAATATTTTTTGCTAAACAATAAGGATTTTCTTAAGTATTTCGTGCATATGTTTTCATGTTGTCAGACCATCTTCCTTAAGCAATTGTAAAAAGATATGTCTTTGGCAGCATAAAGTGCTTGTTGTTGTCTGAGAGATTTTGTAACTCAAAGGTTTAATATACTCAGTGACATTTTTACTTAGAAATTATTTAATCCTTTTGTAAATATTTACGGGCCTCTTATTATGGACTTTTCCTTACTTACAAATAGAGCTTACAAATGTATGCATTTTGAGATAAAAAAATTCATGTAATTGTGTCAAATAGGGAGATTTTCTTATAATCGCAATGTTGTTTTGCAGTTTTCATTTTTATTGAACGGTCTGCGTCGTCCCAAGAGAATTTATAAATTAGTATAACTTGTACTGAAACAATATACCTTGTTACTCTCACGTCAAAAGTTTGGTAATCACTCGCTTGGTATTTTCACACGTCGTTACCGACATCTCGACGAGTTTAATGCTTTAATATCTCAATGTATAATGGTGTAGTCATGCTCATTAAGCATGTGACCTTTTATGTGACCTTTAATCACTAGAATTACATTAAGTTATACTGCTATGGTTTAATTATACGGTTTTAACTAATTTAGGTCTATTTTGTACGATTTCAGTTACTGTTTCACTGAAAAAGAATAAGTAAAACGTTTTATTTTTATTTAGTTGTTAGTCATAGAATGATTATTAAATTAAAAAGAATAAGTAAAACGTTTTATTTTTATTTAGTTGTTAGTCATAGAATGATTATTATTAAACAAAACTAAATTGACGTAACAAAAAGATTACACTTTTTTATTTGTTTCTATTATTAAGTATTGGCAAAAAACTAACCTATTGATGTAATAAATTCTACTCTTAAATCTCTTAAAATAGTTCCGAGTACAAATATTTAAATTTTGAAATAAAATTATAAATACATACATAATGAACATGTTACGAAGTTTGTGAGTAATGAAAGCAAGTATTTTAACTACGTTGAAAAGCTGATGAAAATAATTAATACACATTTTAACTAAAACAACCGATTAAAATATATTTTGGGTATACTATAACGACAACAAATTATATACTATGCCATGAATTTTTCCTTTTCAAACTACTCTTTATACTACTGTTTCTCTTGACCTCGACCGCAGTAAGTTTTGTTTTAATGTGTACCCCATGTGATTTCCTATCGGCAGTATTTCAGCAACTATCCCACTAAACCTTTTATCCCAATTGAACTTCCTTAGTTTTTTCATAATCCGCATGAGTTTCCCATGTAGCGTGATATCAAAGATATGTTTTATCTGATTTTAGAAAATTATGTATCAGAAATGTTGGGTGGCCAAACATTAAATACATACATACTATATAAAATGAGCTAAGTGTTGACCTGTTGAATGTTGATATAAAACTTCTTCAATCGTATAAATAATAATAATTCAATAATACTATATTGATGTTTTAGGAAATTGCTTTGAAAAATTTATTTAGTTGTAATTTAACTTAAAGCCACTTTAAAAGATTTTATGAAAACATTTTAAGAAGGACAATTACAGTAGTCAATGCAAGGTGAATAATAAATAAATTGTTTAATTAAGTACTTGGGATATGAAAGGTATAAATAACTCAAACAACATCTTATTTGTATTAACATACTGCTGATTACGTAATATGTCTGTTTTAATATTCGGTATATGTTTTGTGACTCTTGTACCGATATTTCACTCTGTCCAATTTACGTCGCAGTCGCTGCCAAGTAATTAATTCGAAACACCTGTTTGTTCAAAAGAAATACAACTTTGTAAGTGGCTTCGTTATGGTAGTTTACAGTGGCGTGAATGTGTGGGTGGGTAAATATAAGCTGTTTTTTTATAGTACATTGATCACGATATTTTATAAATCCTTTACTTAACCTCATTTATATCAATCGTTATTGCACAAATTGTTCGTATTACAGTCAAAATGGAAAAAATATAAATTTCAAATATCAAAGAGGACTTGTTAAAAAAATTTATTTTAAAAACTAAGATTCCACTTTTTTAAAAACATTTTTATTACCTTTAAATAAGTGCTAAGATTTAGTATAACATTAGATTTCAATAATAAGTAAGATTCTTTAGAGTCATTATAAATGCTTAATGAGCATCGAGAGTATGAAAAATTTAATACAAAGTAATAATAACTTTAAGGCCTCGGCCTCGAATACAGCGGTGCCCACTGTATTCGAGGGTCGGTCCATTTGATTATACGCGTAAGATCCTGCCGCTCCCGCTCCCGCTGCCGCTGCCGCTCCCGCTGCCGCTCCCGCTGCCGCTCCCGCTGCCGCTCCCGCTGCCGCTCCCGCTGCCGCTCCCGCTGCCGCTCCCGCTGCCGCTCCCGCTGCCGCTCCCGCTGCCGCTCCCGCTGCCGCTCCCGCTGCCGCTCCCGCTGCCGCTCCCGCTGCCGCTCCCGCTGCCGCTCCCGCTGCCGCTCCCGCTGCCGCTGCAGCTCCCGCTGCCGCTCCCGCTCCCGCTGTCGCTGCCGCTGTCGCTCCCGCTCCCGCTCCCGCTCCCGCTGCGCTGCCGCTCCCGCTGCCGCTGCCGCTCCCGCTCCGCCGCCGCTGCCGCTCCCGCTCCCGCTCCCGCTGCCGCTCCGCTGCCCGCAAAATTCGAGGCCGAGGCCTAAGTCAGTGGTGGTCTAGTGGTTAAAAGGGCCGCCTCTCATGCATTAGGGTACGAGTTCGATCCTGGCCCTGGCAAGTACCAATGTGATGTTTCTGTGTTATATGTACTTTCTAAGAGTATTTAGACATTACTGATTAATGCATTCCCAAAAGAGGGTTAATGTCAGGCAGGCGGCCAGACGTAAAAATAATAAGCCAAAACTATTCACAAAATGTACGGCAGACCCTGGCTAAAGCTGGGAAATTGCCAGGTAGAAGAATTATTCACAACAATTGTTAGTTAGTACCAAAAACGTTGACTACAACAGTTACAAGTGTTTTCTTTTCTTTTTTCTACCTATTGTCTAAGCATGTTTTATGATTATAAATAGATTATTTTTGAATTAAAAGTGGTTTCAAGTGATATTTGTATTGAGATAAGCAAAATGTTTACATTCCCTTAACAAGTCAATAAAATTTTTCTGAAGTTATCTTCTATATATATAAAAATGGATTGCTGTTCCTTAGTCTCGCTAAAACTCGAGAACGGCTGAACCGATTTGGCTAATTTTAGTCTTGAAATACTCCTGGAAGTCCAGGGAAGGTTTAAAAGGTGAGAAAAATTGGAATAATTGCCGGGAAAATCCTAGAAACAGCCCTTTTCTATTCCCCATACAAACGTTTTTTTTGACATTAGATTGACAACTAACTAATATGTCAATCATTCTGTCGCACTTCAAAACACGCAGATTTATAGCTTACAGGTAAACTCCAAAAATATAAATAAAAAAACGTAATAGATATTTCTTGATTATAGGGCGATACGAAGTTCGCCAGGTCTTCTAGTTTATAATATTTTGGTGATATATGCGAATATTAAATTAATTATTTTTCTTGAAATTTTGCGAAAATTTCATTTCTTATTTTTTTGTTTTTTAAGTGTCATAATGATTTTGAAGTAACCGGCAATTATAAATAGTGTTGTATTTATTAAAATTATAGGAAATCTATGCAAAAAATGAAAATCATATATACATACATATACATTTACACAATGAAAGAATCGGATAAAAAATTCTATTCAAGTATAGTTGGTTTTATGGAAGCATACTGGTGATATGGAATATAACTTTCAACAATAGCTTATGCAGATTCTACAATGAATTTCACATTGCTTCTCGAAAAATTTATCTCTGATAAAAAAGTGTTTAAATAGATTTGTAAGACATTTTTACAGCTTTCCAGACTGTAGGAAACCTTATTAAGGTTTTATATTTTTCTTTTTAAGGTTGACAGTAAAATCTATTGTTATTTAATTTCACAAAGCTCTTGTTTCCTATATCAGGTTTTCTCTCAATGAACGAACACCTGGCCGTGTGAACCATAAGATTCCTGATACCACACAAGTCATGTTATGGCATTGTTATCCTAACTTACAACAAGAAATGTAGTCTTATGTATAGTTTATGATCTTTAGTTATTAAATTTTTAATATAATATACGTCTCGAGTAGGTTCCGTAGTTGTCCTATAAGTTATGATTTGTCCCTTATAATTTATTACTAAGCGGATCTATTGTGTAAATTAAAAAAAGCGAATGTAAAATTCGTTTAAAAGCCTAATTTTTTTAGTAATTTTACCATTTTTTATTTTTATCAAAGAAATAATATTGCAGTGAAATACTTTTTTTCTCTATTTTATTGAGATCGGTTTTAGTTCAGAGAGTGCCATTGAAAAAAAATGTATAAAAACAGAAGAATATATGCATTTGCGATGCATTTCATGATTTTAAGACTAAAATATAAACTTGGCAAGTATAATAAAGACATACACATATAAATGTTTCAATTTAAATAAATAGACGAAAGGAGACAACATTTGCTTGGACTAGTCAATGTAACAATGAGTGACCCTTTATAACAATGGGGTGTATAAATTACACATTTATTTATTTCTCTTTGTGTTAAAAATAAATTAAACTTTATTATATCCTTGGACAGTTTATATTTAAAGAGCGTTTTCTTTTTCATTTAAACTATAACTGCATAATTAACATATTATACAAGGTTCAACAGAATTTCATTATGAATGTTGGCATGGTGTGTACATCGGTGAACGTAAAAGAAAAATGGCCTTAGTCCAAATGAGAAGAGAGAGACGGATTTAGAGAGTTATTTTTTTTTTTGCGAGATGTTAGAATATTTGCAACAAATAATATTTTAGACAAAACCGACTGTTACATTTTTTATAAAAGAATATGTTGTCAAAAAAAACCTTAAATTTTTGAAACAAATAAATCTTTCCAATTTGAATTCATCTCTCTTACTATCCATTTTTTCTTTAAAGAGTGCAAATAGGTAGGGATTGTAGTTATTTTACAATTGACCATATTTAAATTTTGTGTGTAATGCCAACAAATTAATAGCTTATTGCTGTTATGAACAATTGTCGCTAGCAGGAATATTATAATGTAATTAAATATGGTTTCAATTAGTAATAATATAAGTAAAAAATATATACAAATTTAAGAATGTAAATAAAAAACTGCATAAGAATGTTCTACACTACGTTATAGATGTGACAAAGTCGGGAAAATTACCAAAACATAATTATATTTTGTTTGAAATAGTTCTTGTTGGAAACTTTAAAGAGTATCTTTTCATTTCAAAGTGGTTTAAAATAACTTGTTCCATATAAATAGATACTATGATTATAATTATGACACGTAAAAAACAGATGACACGATAAAAACAATGGCATGGCAACTATTTAGCAACAATATGTTTTTTAATATCTAGATGCTGAGGAATAAATAGTAACAAGGCTTGCAAACAAAACACCATGGTCATTCACAATATCATTTTCGTGATACAGTCATCAAATGAGAGTATTCATTTGTCTTTACTTAATAGAGGAAAATAGTTTTTAATAGTTTTACAGTCAGTTTTTTTTCAGATAGTCAGTGGTGGCCTAGTAGTTAAGGGGCCCGCCTCTCGTTGCGGAGGGCGCCGGTTCAGACCTTGGCAAGTACCAATGTGATTTTTCGGAGTCATATGTACTTTCTGAGTGTATTTAGACATCACTGACATACGGTGAAGGAAAACATCGTGAGGAAACCTGGACTTATAGTTTCACAATTATAAGTTTGAAATCACCAACCCGTCTTGAGCAAGCGTGGTGATTAATGCTCAATCCTTCTCCATGTGAGAAAGAGGCCTTGCTCAGCAGTGGGCTTCTAATAGGCTGATAGGCATTGTTCAGATAATTTAAAAAAAAGATAATATTACCTAACAAAGTACCTAATTATGTTTTGAAATTACTAAAGTATAAAATATTGCTTTACAAGAAGTCAGTGGTGGTGGTTAAAAGGCCCGCCTCTCATACACGAGGGCGCGGGTGCGATCCTGGTCCTGGCAAGTACCAATGTGATTTTTCCGAATCATTTGTACTGTCTAAGAATATTTAGACATCACTGGTTAATTCATTCCCAAACAGGGTTGATGTCAGGCAGGCGGCCGGTCGTAAAAACAATTAGTCAAAATTATTCACTACATGTAAGGCAGACCCTGGCTAAAGCTGGGAAAATTGCCAGGTAGAAGAAGACAATTGATACTATCCAGAACTGGAATGTTTTATCTTTTTCCTTTTTTATTATAAAAGGTAGCCTTTGAGTAACTTTTAATAAATTTTTTGAATCCAATAATTATTGAATAATAATTAAAAATTTAAAGTTTTAATTACAACGATTTTGGATTACTAAATTTATATATTGTTCACAATGTTTTAGGAAAATATTAAAATGTAGGTGATTAATTTTCACTTTCATGTTATTGCTTTAAATATAAACTCTCCTACATTTAATTTCTAAATGAATTTGGAATAACGTGTTGTGTTTAAAAATATATGCTTTTTATGATTACGGTAAGCGACGTATTATATATTTCAATTTGAGGTCACTTCTCATAATCCCGTAATAGTGTACAATTATTATTACAATTAAATGTTATTGTATCATAATACAACGATGACAGTTATCGGATCATATACAATTTCTTAAATATCTTCAATGATGTTTTACCAAAAATCTTATTGAATATAATTTGATTCTTAGCTGAGAATGTTAAGACAATCTTCTTTGCTTGTGTTACATACAACTTAACAATACCAAGTTGCTATAAGGAAATAATATTTAAAAAATACTGTAAATAAAGCGGTAAATTCAGGAATGACTTGCGACAGTCAGCAATTTCATATTTCCTTGTTTAATTACTCGTCTGTCAGATTGCAACGTGATTGCAATACAACTGCAATGTTGAAACTTTTTTGGTCAAAAGTATCAAATCATTTTATAGATATAGCACAAAAATGTTGTACAAAACTAATAAAACGTTTTTAAATTGCTAGTTAATACCTTCAAATTTAGGAAACAAGTGGTAGAAACAAAATCAAAGTGATCCAAACGAAGGTAATCATTTAATAAACAGATATAAATATATTTTAAATAATTCCGAGACTATTGTTGCATCATGATAACATTTGTTAAATAATGATGTAATAATAATCAAATAAGTTAGAGTAGTTTGATTATGATTAATTAAAAGTTAGGTGAATAGAGATAATACAGATTCTACATTACATTAAGAAATATACTACAGTATAATATACATTATACTCGTAATAAAATGGTTAATCGCTATTTCCTGAACTTTGAATTTTATTGAATGGGCTACATAATAAGAACGATTTAATTTAAAATAAGGAATACATTTCAAATGAAATTTTTAATATTGTTGTTTAAGTAACTTCTGATCTATTTTCCTAGCACATCTTTTTCGCCGCAATCTCTGTCTTCAAAGCTAAAGATTACATTAGAGTATATTTAAATTTTCTCATAAAATTATGTATTTGATACGGAATATATTCCATCATTTGATGGTTTTAATATTATATGATTCTCGGAAATAAAATTACATATTTTTTACTTTGGCTCAAAGGGGTCTATAATCTCAATATCTTTGTGTCTGAAAGATAAGTTTTAGGTCACAAAGATTTTTTTCTCCAGCGTACAATGACTTGAGAATTAAAGGATTTTATATAAAACAATAGAAATATAATAAGTCAGTTACCCGTAAAATAAATGTAAAGAAATAATATGTTTTAGTGAAATTTAATATGTCTGTGAATGACCACAATTTTAGACATAAGTCTCTCTTCGATGATAAGTTTCAATATTATTCTTAGTAAGTTAAAAAAAAACTTGATTAGCTACATACCGGTATCGTGTCTTTCTTACTTACATATAAGAAGTTGTTTTTTATCTCGCTTTTCTCAAAAACAAAATAAGAAAAGTTATGTTGCTTCTTGTGGAGAACTTTCACAACTTGTGCTGTAAAGCATAATCAAGAAGCAACATTCATCGAAAAGTTGGAACTTAAGCCAGTCACTTCGTTAAAGTTATATGAAAAAAATAAAGTCTAAAAATATTTTAAGCTTATAAAATGATGTTTTTTTTATAGTAATCGAGGTATAAAGTAAAGATAATAGGAGATGTTTGAGAGTATGGTTGTATAGTATAAAGTTATAGTTAAAATATTTTAATACAGCGTAATTTTTTATTTTAGTAATAATATGATAAGACTAAGCTTCGGAGTATTATTAACAAAAGTTTAATCATTGTATCTTTATATGTATCAATTTTATCAATGTAATATTATGTCACTTTGTTAGATTGCTGAAAATAAATAAACTTGACGGAAAGTCGTTAATGATCCTTGTAAGTAAGTAAAAACCTTAGTTTCTTAAATATTACCTTTCAGGATTAATGTATGTATATCGGTGCCTGAGTAATGATAAACGTTGTTTCAAAATCTTTTTTCTGTTTAGTTTTTTTTTGCAAATATAAATAAGGACTGAAGCCAGCGTTTATAGTTTTAAAATACACGTTGATTCTTAAATGTTTACCCCTACAAGTATGATATCAATTTAAAAATTCAACAACATGATTTAACAATTTTATTTCGGTATTATGCAAAGTTATATAAATTAATTATTATAATGAACATGGAGATAGTTCTTGAAGACGCTAGTGCACAGTACGTAGTGGCATTTGAAACAGCATCTCTAATTATGAATAAGTAAACAATACATTGTCTTGAGACAATTTTGATCGAAATTTATCTGTTCATGAGAAAATTTACAAGAAAAATTCACATTTATATTTGCTTTTTTTGGCCACGCAAAATCAACATGTCAATATTATTTTCATTGATAAAGTTTTAAAATAAACCAATTTTAATCTGTACTTATTTAAAAACATATTTACATTTGATTTATTATTTCTTTATTCATATTATATTTACTTCACATACAACTAACAGGCTTTGTTAGTCATTTGTAACTTTTTTGTTTACGTATTGAGTTGGTTTTAACCTACTCAATTAATTGTATATAAGGCCCGAAGTATGTTACGGCGATTTAATTATAATTGATCCGATGTCTGGGATGAGTTGCCAGTGACGTATGTTTGGATAACAGATTTAATATTGAATCTAGACGACGACTAAAAGTCTAAAACCACTTTATGCCGATGGCTAGAAGCTTCATTAGTTTTAAATTAAATAAGTAAAATTAAAATACCACGTATTAATTGACAACTGATGTTTTTTAAACATTTTCAAGTATAAATACTTACATTTAATAAATTTCTTGTTTCTAAGAAACTTTCAGGACGCTAAATGGAGTGTCAGTCTTCATTTGTATAAGCCGTGAGACGATTGACAGAACTAAATTGAAATAAACAAAATAATGGGCGTTACGATAAATACAAATTAATTTAATTTATTTAACAAAAACTTAAATAATTAAATAGGTACATAAATTTGTTCCATTAAAATTTACTTTGACTGTTTAGCACGAAATTTATACATATAAATCTTTATATCTACTCAAGTCTGTAGTCATTAACATTCATCATCATCAGCCTATCAGAAAAAAGGTATCTTTCTTACATGGAGAAGGTTTGAGCATTAATCACCACGCTTGCTCAAGACGGGTTAACGATTTGAAACTTAAAATTTGAAATTACAAGTCTAGGTTTCCTCACGATGTTTTACTTCATTGTCTGTCAGTGGTGTCTAAATACTCTTAGAAAGTACAGTTGTACACGATAGGCGGGCCTTTAACCTCTAGGCCACCACGACCTTTTTCATTAAAATTAGTTATAAAAATCTTAAATCTGGTAAATATCCATATATTTAATATTTCAAGTAATGACAATTGACATATCATTTAACGAAAATACTTATAGACGATACTCATTATAGAAATATAATTCTCGAAATGTTTATCTGTTAAAGATCTAAAGGTTTTGGACAATTTTTGATAAGTAGGTATTTCACTGAAACAGTGACGATAAGAATTTTGCACGAAGTTAATTTCAGCAAAATTATGAATAAGATCTTCCTATTATAGACCTTCGTAAAAAAGGGCAATAAAACCACGGTATGAGATTTCATTTCGTTTTAACGGTCGACTTGTGACGTCAAACTGAAACTTGTCTACAAGGTTATCACAAAATGAATATTGCATTTGGAATGAGTTATTACGAGTTATTTTGCTTTAAAAGCCTCTATGTGAAGGTCAAAATTTGTAGTATATTTGTCAATAAAGTCTTCATATGAAAATTATGGCAAAGTTTTAATTACATTAAGTAATAAGCAAAGTTCAGTCAGCGTGTTAGTGAAATAAATTAATGTTGAATTTGTGATTCAAATTTCAAACATTAATCCCGTGTCACTAATTTAGTTTAATATGATTGACTGTTATTTTTATTATTAAAATTAAAATACCAAAATAACTGGATGAATTAATTTTATCCTGCCTTTTTTATTGTAGATATGTATTTATGAAAAACTTATTAGTACTGCTATTAAAGAAAAACTAATTGGTGAATAAATTTACAAGTTACAGTTAAGTTAAAAGAATAGAAAATATTAAAACTATACTCGATTCCTTCATACTTTGAGTTCTTTACTATATTATTATTATTTTATTAAAAAAGCTGTTCTTTCTGTGTGCCAAAATATTCAAACAAAAACGTATGTTTATAGATTTTTTTATAGGACTGTCAAACATATACAGCTTGTATAAAAACTATTACGTTTACTTAGTAAGTACTTATGAAAAATAGTATCATAACTTTTAACTACTAATTACAGTATAATTACGTCATGATATTTTCATAAGTATATAGTTAGCAATCGTGCTACAAACTTTTGCGAACCGCTGAATCTGTCTGGCAAAACGAAAGTTCTAGAACAATCTGTTTCCCTTCCTAAAATGACTGTTTAATTAAGAATGAAAGACAAACCTATTATGACAAGTTTAATAAAAATAATTCTTATTTTTACAATTTGTGGTTTAAATGTTTAGTGGACATCGTACTAAACTGAAAGCATGACAACATTGCTTCTCCTAATGTGTAGAATATTTTGTAAAACCTTACGAATCATTGAACTTGATACACACTAAACTTAATCTTGCTTAAATTTCATGTCATAGATTGATTATTAAAAGATGATAAACAAAAAGGAACGAAACATAAACTGTTATTTTTTGTACATTTTCTTAAGTTCAGCTTATTAATTACGTAATAAAATATACGAAATATGAAATATGTTTGATATTCTTTATATTAAAATCAAACTTTTCACTGTAATTATTCTTTAAAGTTTGCTTATTTTGTATTAAATCTGTCTTTGGATTTGAAAATTTGATTATATAAAGTATCTATATTATATGGTTTTAAAAACAATGCTAGATTGTACTCGTAATTTAAGCCACTATACGGCTAAGTTAATTGGCTAAAATTATATTCACAAATTTAAATAATAATTCCCCTAAGTCTAAAAATATAATAATTGTATATTTTTTTCTGCTTTCCTAATGTCTTGATATAAGCGGGCTTTCTTTTTAATCTGTGGTCTGAACGAAACTGTCATGCAACCTTTTAAAATGTTAGATGTCAATGTCATCATTACATATGGATTATTTTACTATATGTCTATATTAATAAAGAGGAAAGATTTGTTTGTTTATTTGTTATGAATAGGCTCCGAAACTACTGAACCGATTTCAAAAATTCTTTCTTTTTAGAAAGCTACATTATTCCCGAGTAATATAAGCTATATTATATTTAAATAGAAATTAGAGATCCTTACTAAAACTCCAATAATGTAACCCAAGGTGTAAAAAAATGATCTGAAAAATTCCTTACGTCGCGTGCGCTGCGAAAACTATTGATGATAGAACCTAATCATTTACTACGACTTTTCAGAACTCATTACCATCTACAAAAAGTGTCCCGACAGCGTATATCTAAATATTATAGTTATGTCACAGTAAGCGGTTTAATATTCTAAAAATTTAATTTATATGCCGCCGCCTGAAAAGGCTCTTTATTTGTACCTTGGTATTAATCTTTATCAAAATAAATTACTTTATATTCAAGACGGCTTCAATACCTTTTTATAACTCTTTGAATTATTTAATTCGGACATTTCATTATCACGAGTTTAAAAATGCAAGTATTAGAAAAAAGTGGCATTGTTGACGCTCATCGCGCTCAGCTAGCCAGCATGCGATGTAGGCTCCATGTAAGCGTCACTGGGGTACGGGGGGAAGTCAATCACAACTAATATTATAAATGCGAAAGTAACTCTGTCTGTCTGTCTGTTACGCTTTCCCGCTTAAACCTCTCAAACGACTTTGATGAAATTTGGCACAGACAATTTTTAGACCCTAAGAAAAATATAGGCTACCTTTTATTGCGAAAAAGGGGATGAAGAGGTTGAAATAGGGGTTGAAAGTTTGTACGGTATTTCTGAATTTTAAAAGAGAAAACCATGAAACTTTATATTTAAGCACTTGATAGGATATATTTAAACATTTGTTCTAGCGTCTTTGAAATTTCAACCAGTGAAGGGGTAAAATAAGGCTTGACAGTTTGTATGGGATTTCTTAATTTTAGGAGATAAAACCATGAAACTTTATATTTAAGCACTTGATAGGATATATTTAAACATTTGATCTAGCGTTTTTGAAATTTCAACCAGTGAAGGGGTGAAATAAGGGTTGACAGTTTGTATGGGATTTCTTAATTTTAGAAGATAAAACCATGAAACTTTAAAATTATAGATCATTTAGTTTTGAAATAACTGAGATACGGAGTTATGAGACAGCACATACGCGATTTTCTCATAGTGCACTTGGGAAAGCCCCATACAATGCCGTCTCAAAATCGTTTGACGTGAAAGTCGTTGTTATGGAGTAAAAGTAATTAATTAATTTAGTCTTATAAATAAGCTTCATTTCTATATTTTAAATATGTTTTTGCAAACCAATTCAATGCCACATTACTCCAAAGTTTTTGATATAAATGTATAAGTATTATACATTTTTGAAATGCTTATAATCTTCTCATAGCGTTTTTGTTAAATAATGTTATGTATAATAAATAAATTAATTAAAATTAACCACCATAGTTTAAATGGTATAATTTTCGGCTTACTTCTTTTTTAATGAGACTTACCCGTTCACTGCTGTTTGCCGATGTCGAGATATTTATTGTATTACGATCTTTTTATATTAGTTTACACAAGGAGAAAAATAGTTGCGCATATTTACGAATTCACTGATACGGTGCCAAAACATATTTAAACATATTTAAATATATTTATATTTATTTTTAAATAAATTTATAGACGTAATTTTCAAAATTATTATTTTTTATATTAAGACTTTTACTTTCACATATATGTGTGCAAAATTATAGATCATTCAGTTTTGAAATAACTGAGATACAGAGTTTTGAGACGAACATACGTGATTGTCCCACTGTGCGCCGCTGCCGTCGGTCGTCGGTAGCCGCACAGTGGGAAAGCCCCATACAAGGCCGTCTCAAAACCCATTCACATGAAAGTTGTTGCTATGCAGTAAAACTAATTCATTAATTTAGTCTTATAAATAAGCTTTCTTTTCTATATTTTTTAAATTATTATTTTTTGCAAACCATAATATATGTATATTAAAAGGCATCAAAGTTGACTCATGTTCAATGGTGTTATTTTGGCCCAGTAGGTACATTATACTACAATTCAACGCCACATTACTTGAAAGTTTTACTAATATTATAAATGCGAAAGTAACTCTGTCTGTCTGTCTGTGACGCTTTCACGCCTAAACCACTGAACTGATTTTAATGAAATTTGGTACAGAAATAGAGTTGACCTTGAGAAAGAACATAGGAAAGTTTTTATCCTAGACTTTTGAAAGGTTCTCTTGGATACGCGATATAACCGAAATCCACGCGTGCGAAGCCGCGGGCGGAAAGCTAGTACGTAATAAAATTAGCTTCAGTCTTTGTTTGGCATATAATAAATATTTTTGAATACGTAATTTACTATTATATATGACTTAGCCATGTACCTAACCTTTTAACGTTTGTTGGTTGAAAGCATTTCCATTAATTGAAAGGTCAACTGTCATTTTAACGCAATGATATGTTGTTAAATATATTTATATTCAATTAATAAATAAGAAATACGAAGAAGAATCATTAGTTTATTGGTTTTTATGACATTTTTTTATTTTTGAGGTATTATGGGATGTTCTATATTGCTTTACGTATTTTTTTAAAAGTGTAATTGTTTTGTCTACTAATTCTTTAAATATTTTCAAAATTATAGTACGTAGGTATATTAAGTTAATGTCCATGGATAAATTTGAAATAAAGGTAGGTACTTATGATAAATGTATTTTATCGAAAAATCCTTTTTATTTTATACTTACTAAATGCGATTACAAAGTTCTGTCACAAAAACTGTTTTAAGATATTGAAATCGCTGCCATCACGTTAAGAGACGTGGCTTATATAATCGGCTTATGATAAAAGGTAACGAATTTAAAAATAATTTGGAAAAAGGTAAAAGGTCAAATTTAATATTCATAGATACAGACATATATTTATGTATGGGGCCTTATGGCTTCATTTAGTGGTTGGTAGAGGTAGGGGATCTTCAGAATACTTAATTATCAACATTCCTATATAATTTTTTTTTGTTGTGAAGTGATCATAAAAAAATTAAAACAAAAAATATTATAATCTTGAATTATAAGATGGAAATTGATATAAAGTGAGTGTTAGAAAATTACCGGTCCGCCATCTTGCTGACTCCACCATACTGAATTTAGAATGACATCGCTTACGTAGGAATTATTATAGTCAAAGAAATTTAGATGCAAAGAAAATGATCCCTTAGACGCAAGTGGGTGTAGAAATTTCTTTTTGTAAGGTAAAACTTTACCATTTTAAATAAAATAAAAAAATATTTCATTGTCAAGCTGAGATCAAATAAACTTGCTTTTATCATCATCGCTCCACATTTAAATATATATTTAAATAAAAATCTGGATTAGATGGAGGGTTATTCTTGAAATAAAAGAAATTGTATTCATTCAATGTGTTGTCTGCTACAAAAGAAACTTGCCATCAACAAAAACAACAAATAGTACTTTATAAGCAATTTGAAAACAAAAACGATAGAAGATTCTTATTGCTTTATCGTTTCTTTCTCTAAGTAACCATTGTAGCCAATATTTGTGGAAACAGTTAGCATTAAAGATTTTAACGAAAATAACGCGTGGTAAGCTTGAACATTGTATATTCTACGTATGAATGTTTTAAGCAAAGAAATCGCTTATACGTTTAAATTCGTTCAACTTAAATTGTCTTTATTTCACCGTCGCTTTTCGAAAGCCTTTTCGTCTGATTTGAATATTTTCAACATCATTAAATATATAAAACACCGGTAAGATTTTTTATTTAATTTTGGGCTGCGAGTGACGTCACTAAGGCCCTTAGCGAGCATGGCTGCAGATTTAATAGCTTATAATGAAATACTAAACTTGACGGAAAGTCGTTAATGATCCTTGTAAGTAAATAAAAGCCTTAGTTTCTTAAATATAACCTTTCAGGATTTATGTGTATCGGTGCTTGAGTAATGATAAACGTTGTTTCAAAATCTTTTTTCTGTTTAGTTTTTTTTGCATATATAAATAAGGACTGAAGCCAGCGTTTATAGTTTTAAAATACACTTTGATTCTTAAATGTTTACCCCTACAAGTATGATATCAATTTAAAAATTCAACAGCATGATTTAACAATTTTATTTCGGTATTATCCACACTTATATAAATTAATTATAATAATGAACATGTAGATAGTTCTAGAGGAAGCTAGTGCATACGTTGTTGCATTTGAAACAGCATCTCTAATTATGAATAAGTAAACAATACATTGTCTTGAGACGAAATGCTGATAGTATACAGATATTTGTAAATTAAATGTATAGTCCAATCTAATATTTATATGTGAACAAATTAAAAATTGTTTTGTGAAGTTTATATTAATATACCAAATGGGAAAATAGATACTTATAGAAGAAAAAATAGAATTGACGTAGAAATAATAAATCAATTAGTAGTTACAAAAGTTATATACAAATTCCTGGAAGATAGCTAACATAGATTTCCTAGGGAATCAAAAATAGTGTACATTTACTGAGGTTTCATTGCAACTAGGGATTATATGAATTCGCTTTTATTATTTTACAGTAGGATAACGTCAAGTACGCACAATGAATAGTATTCAGTTTAATAAGTTTAAAATAGTTTCTAACCATTCTCAGGTTCCATCGATTGACTGTCGTTAGAAAAACTGTAAAAATAAGCAGCCACTTAAAATATAATCGTCATCATCATCAGCCTATCAGAGCCCACTGCTGAGCAAAGGCCTCTTTCTCACATGGAGATGTCTTAAAATATATCTATTAAAAATAAGAACATCTTTCAGTGTTTCAATATTGCAGAGATCATTTAACTTGAGCGAGAGTTATTTTTGTTTGAAAGGCTTGTATCATGTTTATATTATAATTTACTTACTCGTGAGCAACTCAATTACCACGGGTTTCACCAAGCCGATAAATTAGAATTTCAAATACCGACGCTCATCTTGAACGTATTTTAGATAATCACTTTAATTCTGAAATAACCGTAGATAAGTATTTTATGTTAAGTGGAAAGTTTGTTTTCATATAATTTATATGTTATTTTAAGAACGAAATGTTGATAGTCTAAATTTGAATTAAAATTAGGATAATATTGTATAGGATTTATGATTTTTTAGTTTTTTAGATTTTGAGTTTAATGCTACTAAGCCTTTTTAGACTAACATTTGGATAATAGCACACTATAAATAAATGGAAAAATAATTTGAAATAGCATGGTTTAAATCAGTCACTAAATAATATGGTTTTATATAAATACTTATTGCATATATGGTTTTTTTTTAATAATTTTGGAATAATTTTTAAATTTATTGGACGATAAATAAAATGTCCATAATGCTAGTACTTCTTATAATATCTTTATACATATGTATATACCTAATACTGTTATAACACATTACGATCCAAATTCGTGTTGAGTACTTCAAACGCAAACGAGTCACTCAAGAGCGGATTGCTTTCGCAAATTACTAAATCATAATTAAAAATCTGATTCCATGTTTATTTCGAATAATCAGATTTTCATTCCTTTTTTATTTCCATATAAAAATTAAGCTAAATTCGCTTTCAATTAATATAAATATAAATTTGTCTGTAATATGTAAAAGGAGTTTCTATAATTAAAATTCTATATACTCTATTTAATCTTAACGTGATAATTACTGTGGAATTTCATTTTCTCCCATATTCCAATAATATCTCCACAATATTTGGTCTACGTGTTATTTGTATAAAGAAGCTTCTAACCGAAAAAAAAATAAACTAAATATTCATCAAAACAAATCCGCTTACTAAATATGTAATATTGCTTTTATGTTTCTTATTTCGAAACAGCCATTTTGGCTTTCATGTTCCCCTAAAAGGATTTTTTTTCTTTTAGGTATACGAGTATATTCATAAACAAAACTTATAAAACCGTTGTTATTCATAAGAATTTTTTAATAAAAGTAGTATGTAATGAATACGATAGAAACTTTAAAATATAAGGGACCATGTCATTATCTCATCATCATCATTTTAGCCGAAAGACGTCCACTGCAGGACATAGGCCTCCCAAGGATCTCCACGACGACCGGTCCTGTGCCACCCGCATCCAGCGGATTCCCGCGACCTTCACCAGATAAGGTATGTATGACCATGTCATATTTAAGAATAATTTCTGTACAAGGCTACCATAGTGGTTTTGTTAAACCTATGTGGAAGTTGTATGTCAGTATATTAGCCTTTTGATATTTTCAAGATTTACTCAGAAAACTAACAAAATATAACTATAGTAAAGTTTATATATTAAGGTTTCAAGAGGTTCTGTTTAAAATATTTTCTTGTTGATTGTTCGGACCACTTGATAATAATAGGAGTAATGTTACCAACTCAATATTGTTAGAATATATATATATATATACAGGGTGACTGGTGAATTACTATTTAAGGAGAATAATCGGTACATGATTCTCATTCGAATTATGTAAAAAAAATAGGTACTTAATTTTTGACCAAATTTCCGTATAAATAAATAAGGTGTGGACACGTTCCAAGTGTTCCAAGTGTGGACGCGTGCGGCGGCGTGCTGATACAGCACCACGCCGCCGACGCGTGTGTGTGTGTGTGTGTGTGTATACCTAATCTGTAGGGTGTTCACACGATACGTAATTAATTACATAACTTTTGGTTAACTTTACTTAGAAGTTTATTAATATTTATGTTATATTAATTTTTATTTTGTCATATATGATCGCCAAATATCACGTCCTCAAATATCGATAGTAATTCACTATATATATATATATATATATATATATATATATATATATATATATATATATATATATATATATATGTATATATATATATATATATATATATAGAATATCGTGTTAATTACACTATATCTAACTCAAGAGTTGCTTTAAGGATTTGGCTGAAATGGAAAGGTAGCTTAAAACTAGGAGCCCTACATAATTTTCATCTCGGTTCACTGAAAAAGAAAAAATACTTAATAAAATCCAAAATCTGGTTATTTACGGCCCCTACGGGGGAATGGAGTTCGCTCGGTCAGCAATACATATTTTCTTATAGTACGAACTAGATCGGATTTCAGATTTTTTTGTTATGAATGTTGCGTCATGAGAAGGTTCTTAGGAAAGGATAAATTAAGAAAATTGCTCGGAATGTTTAAAATTTACGAAAAGTAATAATTACAAAAAAAATTTTGCATATTTTACACAGGTAAATGTTAATTGTTTGACAGTTGTCTGTCTGTTGTTCAGGTAGATTACATTCATTTAATGTCATTTGTTAAGATCTCACAACTCTAGAGTAACGTTGTGTTATTTTTACCTTTAGTTAGGTTATATTAATTGAAAATATGGACTTTATTATGGGAATTCACGGTCTATTGTTTTAAAAAGGGACTATATATTTACCTAGCACTACACGTTAAATATAAAGAGTCCTCTTCGATCAAAACAAGAAAATATTCGGAGTCAAAAGTCCCAAAAAGCGGGTTTTTCATAGATTTTGACCATATTTACTTGGTGTCATAATTGCAGAAGCATGCATAGGTAACCAACACTACATATACGAGTACAACATTAAATAAGTCTATACATAATTGACTATAATACCAGTCATAGGAAAATGTTTTATTTATTGTTTGGTTTAGTTCAGAAAACATGATTTTCATAAATCATATTTCTAACAACCTTTTATTGTTATTACACTATTAGTCATAGACCAGAACTCTTAGTTCCAGATATGGAGACCGCGTTTAGTGCCCGTTTTTATAACAATGTCACTCATTCTATACATACACTTGTACTTTACCGACTAGATCGTTGATGTCAGGTGAAGTAAAGTTGTCTAGGTGGATAATAAGATGGGGATTCACAATTCGTAAGACAGGATCCAGTAAAATTTATGTGGTATCACAGTGAGGAATTAAAATTTTCTCTTCGTTTAAACTACCACAGTAGGCAGATAATTTTTATGTGCTCCTTAGCGACTCACTTCTGAAAATTTGCAAATTCCATATTCAATATAAAATATCTAAAGACTCAACTCATTTCCATTGTAAGTAATTACTTCTGTTTTTGTTGCAAATTTAAATGTAGAAACCCAATTTTTAAAATGGCCTATGAATAAAAACTATTTTAAACCTCTGTAATAGATTAAAGTTTCATGGTTTAAAAAGTTGGAGCAATTTAGAATGTCAAATTAGTGAATTGATTCTACATTAGACTACAGTATTTTTTGTTTCAATGTATCATTTTACTCACTTAGCTTCGCAAGAGACACATGATTTTAGTTTGTGTTTGTTGTTATTAATTGCGACTAAAAACACCTAAATGACTGCGTCGTTTTCACTTTTGATACGTGTCACGTGACGCAGCGATGTTACCGCTTTATCACATGACAGTCACCCGATATTTACAAATAACGTTATATTTTGTTTCGTTTTTTGTGCTTGTAACTTCTTTTTATTACAAAGTCATGATTGATTAGATAGTAGCTAAACTTACTTATGTACTCTCATAACAAGTGGTTTCATTCATTATCATATGATCCTTTCCAAGTAGTGTAAATATAAATGTATAACTTGGTTCTAAGAGCCCACGTTTTATGATAAAACGATTTGAAACTTAAAAGAAATGTTTTAGTTTTAATATGCGCATCGTATAACGAAGCTTTTAAGGAAGCGTATTTAGCATTTTCTTAATGTACATAGTTTTCCTGGTAGGATTACATCACGGATGTAGTGATTATGTTTGTTATACAAGCGACTTGTTACTCAAATTTAAAAAAAGATCGCAAAATTAACCTTCCTGATCCATAATTCTGTAATACTTTTGCTTCTTATTGTGTCGCCTTAATCAGGAGTAGTAAAGTTCCAGAAAAAATACACATCTAGTCATGTATCTTCGTTGTTATCAAATGAATTATCAAAATATCAAAATAACACTACAAATGCGACTACATATATTTTTTTGCGTATAATTTTATATATGTAAATTTAAAAGTAACGAGATACAGTAACGAGCTATGTTTGAAAGGCAAGATAGTAAATCGACGTTATAATTTAGAAGAAGGAGGAAGATTTAGCTGCTAACTAGGTGGAGATAATTTTCACTGTTATAAAATGGCACGGAAGGGTATGTGATGTTTTAATTGTAAATGATAGTGTAGCGAAAAGGAACGACAACATTAACACAACATGCATGAATGTATAATCATAGTTTATAAAGCGGGCCAGTTTGTAGGCTGTATGTAATTTGAAAAGTTTTAATACGTTAATAAGTCCGGGATTTAATAGGTTTAGTTGTGAGAGAGTCATGTATTTAAATGAAGTGACGGTATAAAACAGTTATTGTTTCATTTTCGTAACTTAATTTATTTATAAAAAAAAATAATAAATATACAGAATTTTTGAAGTTTCCAGGACAGGTATATAATTCCAAAACTTATCTTGGTAGGGAGATATCATTCAACACATATTTTCAGTTGAAAAATGTTGGTATACGTCTGACCGTAGATTATTAAAAAAATAGTGTACTAAAGAAAACTAAAAAGTTTAAAATAATGTTTATAAATAATTTTAGCGGTATTTAATTATTTAAATAGAAGTGAAGTTTGTGATATAAAGATTAAACAACGATTTTTTAGGATTTTATTTTTAAAATATATACCACTATGTTATACTATACTTAGTAAAATAAAATTTCGTTAGGTCAACTTGCAATTTACGAAGTAAATTTTATATAAATTGTTATGACTTCTGGAGTATTTCATGTGGAGTGTCTCACTCATATAAAACATTTATTATATCCTATATGTGTTCCATATGTAACATCAGTCAAGCAACAAGGTAAATGCTAAGAAACAAAATAGACCGCTGAAAATGATGACCCTCATCACAAAAGACATGGACAATAAGTGAATTTACGATCAGACATGATGTTTATTTAAAATGAAGCCTCGATATTCATCTGAATAATTGAGTTGCTTAGGGATCGGTTATAATGGAATATTTATCGGGAACTTAGTCGTCGAAAAATATTCGAAATTACGATCACTCCTTATCTATCACAGTTTTAGAGCTTTGGTAATGATATCATTATTTAGGTATCCATTGAAAGTTATTCCACCAATTGCAAAGCATTGGCCATATCTTTAGAACTCTTCTTAGTTTAGCATTTATCAAGAATCCATTCCTTACGCAACTAAACTTACTTGTTTTAAAATGATAATGAATGTGTATAACTGCGTCGAACATTCAGAAGTAATTGTGTCCACGATTGAGTGGAAGTTCAAGGTCATTTTCTTCATTCTATCTAGAAAAACGAGTCTCGCGTACTTAATGATATGAAAAAGCAATATCTTTGTGATCGCTCGGTGATAAAGCAAGGCAATAAAATTCAACTCCATCATAAACTAAATAATTTATATGAAAATGTTAATTAACAATCAAAGAAAAGTTAGAAAACATTTTCTTAAATACGTATTGTTTTAAAAATTTTCAATAGTTAAGTTTTGTGTATAATAATTTTAACGTTGATAGAAATCGAAATATATCAACAGCTTTGTTATGATTAAACGCTTCCATTTCGTTTTATCATCGGCTTGACAACTACATATATTGTGTAACTTTCCCATTTTCCTTTAATGTATAAAAACCACATATTCTTTATATACAATACAGATATTTTCGACATTTATATTTTGTATCTAAATTCTATTAATATAATGTTTTATATATGTATATAGTCGTGTTACTTCTTCATAATATACATATAACACATGATAACGCTTACACAACATCTGGAACTCAAGATGTGAAAGTACAATAATTTGCAAATATTGACTTGTATCTAGTTTCTACGTCTCATTACAGTCTTAATAAGATTCCGAGCGGAACAATAAGTCCATGTAAGATGAAAATATATGATAGTATCAACTGTTTTCTTACAAGATTTTATTGTATATAATTATATACTTTTACTTATCTACTGTTCTTAGCGAGGATATTAAAATTTTTTTTCAGGCTTCGATTCAATATGATACGTCCATAGTGATTATTATTTTTAACAAGAATCCCGAATAAATATTAAGAATTACAGAAAAAATATTGGGTTATTGCGAATGGATTTTTAATAAAATTAATATGATGTTATACTATACTGATTTCAAACGGTATATAAGTTTCTATCAAGCTAATAGATAATTGACTAAAAGGAATGACTAATATTGAAATCGTGTCAGTTTAAGAAAATAGACAATGCTCGTCTTGAGAAAGAAAGAAATAAATTAAAATCCCTTACTATAACAATATTATTTCTGGCCTAAAAAGAAAACAAATTAGTGATAAAAACGAGAAGACAGTATGTTAGGAAATATCATGTAAAATGTATATATACCATATTGATAATTTTGTGTGTTTCTGAGAAAAAGGTATTAAAACATGTTCTTAGAAAGTCGGGGGATAAAATCCTATGAGAATTTCTTTTTTCTTTATTGGAACGAAACAGTTGTAACTAAAACAAAAAGATGAGAAGTTCAAAGTTTCACTTGTACATATAAAGTAAACCAATGGTATTTTCTGTTTTTTTATTGGTAAAGAGGAACTGATGTTGGTAGGGTGAAAAGTCGTTTCTTTGAGTCATAAATAATTAATTTAAATCTGATACGAATTGACTAGATCGGTTTTTTTTTGTTTCGACAAATGGCATTAGTAATAATAATTAATATATAAGTGAATATTTGTACACCTGAAAACAAAAATTAGTTATCACTAGTTAAGTCATATAAGGTTTACTAGTTTTTTTTCCTTTTTAACTTAACTTTCATATTTAGGTGAAGGAGTCTATAAAGGTACCATCAGATATATTCTGATTAGTTAAAGTGAGAGTATATTTTAGGCTTTCGTATTTGTATTTTTATTTTTATCCAAAGGCATCAATTTATTTTGAAAGGCTTTGATTGTAAAATAGCAAGGTAAACACATTTTCATGCGTTTCCTCAAAAAAACTAAATATGTTTTTTATAAGAAACGAAATAAAATCAAATGTTAAGTTGTACATTAAATGGAATAAATAATCTACATACAATGTCACTTAAAAGTTTGTAGTTTAAAATCTGGGAGACAGATATACATATATAAATGATGGTACTAATAAATACAGTAATAAAAGAAACACAAAAATCTTTACATATTACGTACTTTTATAAATTAGACGCCCAAGTTGTTGTAACCCGAATATTTTTTACTCGCAAGTCTCACGTACTAATGAGATCTAAGATTTTCGCGAGTACACATTTAAACGTACTAACCTATTTAGTAGATCTCGTTAGTTATGTTGTTTTAGTTACAAGAATAACATAACACGTAACTTCCAGTCGTTTTATTTCATATAAAAGTAGAATTATGTTGTGTATATACAGCACGTACAAAGCTTTTAGTGTCGGTTTAAAAAAACATTAACACTTTAGTACTTTAATTTTACCAGCAACGACCTAGTTTATCGCGTTGTTCACTTAATAAACTTAACAAAGCTATCTAAAAGACAAGTAAACTGTAAAGATCTTCATAGTCAATATGAATTGGTATGAAGAGGAAAATGATAATTGAAACACCTCTAATCTTTCATATATTTTAATATTTCGTTTGTAGACTTCAGCACAACTTTTCAAGGCTAAAACATTACATATCATTTCTGTTTTATATTTAGGTATAGATATAGATTTTAATAGATACATATAGATTTTAACAGTGTCTTAATTACAGATGAAAATAAATAAATTTATTTATTTAAGAAGTAGGTACAATAGTTCTTTAATTACTACGAACATCCAAATAGTTCTTGACTTACTAATAAAGTACATAATAAGATGGTATTGTGTTGACTTTTAATCCTTATGAATAAGTAACGTCAACTGATTATCAGGAACAGATGTAGCGGTAACTTTACTAATGTGGCAATTTACGAATTCTGAGATCAGTCATTTATTAGATACATATATAAGAAAAAACACACACAATCTTTTGTAACAAATGATTTTTATACACCTTATTTTGAAATCTTAACTTAAATTTGAAACTAAATATAAATAAAAATTGTTCATATTAAGAAAATTTCTGAGAATAGATACTTTTTCGTGCTATATACTAATTCTGCTTTATTATCATAGAAATTGAATTATTCCATTGGAAAGAAATTAATTTGTTTGTGATGCTCTGATTAACAGTCATATGTTCTCGAGAGAAATTAATTTGAAACATGTTGATATTACATTGTGAAGTTTAAAAGTTGTTAATTTTAAGAACCGATTTTTCCGATGTTAAAAAAGTAATTACTGTATCAAAAGGTAGCTTACAGATATTTATGGGTCACATTTACATTAAATTTTCTCTTCCTTATTGGGAAATCTGATGGTATAGGAAGGGTATATTGTTTTACCGGCGAAATATTTGAAAAATTTCATAACAGCCTTGCTAACTTTTTATCAGTAAAACCTTCAACAAATAATTTATACTGGCCCCTTCAATTGTATATGAATAATATTATTTTGAATCAGGCGATTCCTTGGAGAATTTGGAGTAAACGAAATTAAAACGAAGTTTATGTCTCTAACAAAGTTATATTAGTTTTTATTAGATGATCTTATATTTTATTTATCAGGGGATCTGGAAGTGAATCAAATTATTAAGACAAATAAAATTTTAAGTTTAATTCATAATATTAAGCATATGTTTTTGTTTTTCTTAATGAAATTAATCAGTGATATAATAATATGTCGTTATATTTGACTTCATATCTTGTTTTTCTTAAATAATTATTAATTGTCTATTTCATTGAATCATTCTTTTTTCATTTACCCATTGTTTGAAATCATTTTTTTATTCATGAGAATAAAATGGGCTGAAGACAACATACAATTTTAGGTATCAAAATTATACGGAACCGAGTGCCACAATATCTGTATAAGGCCATGATACTCTAGATATACTAACTATTTCACTAAACTAGTTATAGTGTTTAACCTTTAAATATATTTAGGTGCTATGCCAGAGGTCGCTTTCAACGATAAGACCTACTTTGTCACAATTTTTTTAAGGTTATATAATAAACAACATAATTATTGCTTTTTCAAAGAGCTTTAAACGAAAAGATCATTTATTTAAGAATTTGACTCAAATTTGGTAAACGTTTTGGGATTTAATTGTCGACAGATATTATGTATTAGAAAACAATTGTATAACACTCTTCTTTGTATAGCGATAAAAAGACGCATTACGCATCGAGTAAGTAAGTTTTAAATGTTTGAAACCAGTCAATTCGCCTTCGTAAATCAAAAAGTCTTTTGATTCTAAATTCTTTATAACTTAAAAGCTTGAACCTCACTATTGTTTTGTTTTGATTAATAAAAGTCTTCATTGTAAGATGTACCTTATGAAGTAATTTATTTGAGACCACTATCAAATTATAGCCCGCTCTTTTTATGGTCATAGTAATTTCAGTTAAATCACAATAATACAGTTAAATATCACAAATTTGCAATAAATTTAAAACAACTATTTGACGATATATCGAGATTAGTACTACGTAGTAATGAACTGTGGAAATAGCTGACCGTCGCTTAAGTAAAATAACCGCAAGAACTAGATTACTGGGTGGCTAACTTTAATGGGTAATTTGAAAATCCTTCTAACCACAGAACATATAAGTTATCTATTTAATTAAGATAACACAGTATTAAATTTCGTAAGCGGTCTTAGTAATTTTCTATAACGTCGTAATGAATTAAATTTAGGTGAAATTAAAGCAAATTAAATATGTTTTTATATTTGATATTGATAGATTTTTATTACCATTCGATATTTACCATTGAAACTATAATTTGCGTTTAAATTAGCATCAGTATTCCTTGTGGATCTTTGAAACCAAGAGAGGACTTATATACTTATAATACTTCTCTACTTCAGCCTGAATAATAATAATCGAGCTCACAAACGAACTCACTCGAAATAGGTTCGTAGTAGATTTGTACGCGGTAGAGGTGGGAGCGAGAGGCAAAACAGCGAAATCTCTCTACAACCTACTAAAGGACTTGGGCTTGTCCAGAACTCACATTAATGCATTCTTGGAACGTATATCGAAGGCAGCCCTAGTAGGTTCTTTTCAAATTTGGTTAGGTAGGGAGAGGAGCTTGGACAGTGGAGGTGAGCGTATAACGCGCGTTAGTTAAGGGGCCCCTTAAACCTACACTTGGGTCGCAAGTCCCAGGCACTGTTGAAGCTCCTCTCCCTGCAACGCGATGGACCCGGCACCCGCACGGTGAATCCATGGAATGCGTAGTAGTTTCGTCTCGTCGTCTCGTATTGTCTTTAGCAAATACATATTTTTATACAATAATAAAAGGAAATGTCTGAATTAGTTTATTAAACCTTTAGTTATATGTTTTTGTTATAAATGATGAAGTAAAGGATAAATTTAAGAATAATATAAGTTACTGTTTTAGAAGCAAGATTACATGTACAAGGCTTTATATATTTATTTCAAGTGACATGACTCATAAAGTTATGAATTCAATTAAACAAGTTGCAATTAACAATGAACATCAATATATAATAAAATTTAAGACAAAATAATATTACAAAAATTAACAAAAAAATAATTAAATAAATTAGGTAAGGTATAAGAGGTCTCGGGCGAGGTCGTTGCCGAGGGCGCGGGTTCAAACCTGGCAAGTACCAATGTGATTTTTCGGAGTCATATGTACTTTCTAATAGTATTTAGACATCTCTGACATACGGTGAAGGAAAACATCGTGAGGAAACCTGGACTTATAGTTTCACAATTATGAGTTTGAAATCACCAACCCGTCTTGAGCAAGCGTGGTGATTAATGCTCAAACCTTCTCCATGTGAGAAAGAGGCCTTGCTCAGCAGTGGGCTTCTGATAGGCTGATGACACATAAGAGGTCTAAAAACGAACAAAAACCCACCTGATGCTAAGTAGCTAGTACTGTTCAGAAAATGAGTCTTTTATCTATACATAAACATTTTGGGAGGGACAACAAAGGGAACATATTGATTTCAGTTATTTGGGAATTCATTAAAAGTATATGAGTACAAGGAAATATTACAATGATTTTTTTATCTCAATTAAAAAAATGAATTAGACTTAGTGTTGTATTGGAAATGAAAATGTGACTAAAGAATTTCTGCAATAATAAGAATGTATTCCAAGTGACGTTTTATTTACGTTCATATTTTCACCTTACGAAGATGGTACATAAAATTTTTGTCTGCTTTATCAAAGACAAAGAAGGTTGATTTGTAATATTTACCTTCTAGTTGTACTCTTACTTCAGAAGTAGTAATATATAAGAGTAAAAAAATTAAAGCATATAGGGGTCATTTACTTAGATTTTTTATTGTTTAGCCAACTAATTAATATATATCAAGTATGATTTACCATTCAAAATTTTTAACATTTTTCGACAACATTTTATACATGTAGCGTACCTATTTATTTATTTATTTATTTATTTATATATTTATTTATTTAAATTATTTAATTTATACATTTATGTACTCATTTATTAAATTATTTATTAAATTATTTATTTCTTTACATGCAAAAAAAATATATATGTATAACAAACACACTGCCGGCCCGTCTACTCATTTTTATACGTAGCTACGATTGCAACCGCTCGGTTTGACCGCTGACCGGCCAGAGGTCAAAGCGGCCCGGCCGGCCGGCATACGTGACTAGATCGCGGACTAGTAAACAATTATCACTGACCACACCTTCTGTTCACTATATGTTTATACTACATATATTATAAAGTGTAAGTTGTGCTTATAAAAATTAAATAAAAGTACTTGTTCACTATAACTGGTGACCCCGCGGTTGGACATAAAAAGTATAAAAAGTGTAAAGATGAGTGATAGTAGTGACTCGGCGAAAACCGTGAGTTCTCAACCGGATGCCAAAATCACCACGCGGCATGCGCGAAAAATGCGCGTTTCCACGGACCGTCAGGACGTTACTGGGCGAAAAATAAAAATTAAGGTTCCCCCGTTTTCACCCGAGGATCCGGAATTATGGTTCGCCCTTTTAGAAGGTCAGTTCGAAAGTGAAAATATTACCGATGACCACATTAAATTCACTAACGTCACGAACAACCTGGACATACAGTACGCGAAGTCAATAAAGGACATTATAATAAATCCCCCGGTGAAAAACAAATATGATAAAATTAAGACCGAGCTAATCAAGCGACTTTCGGCATCACACGAGAAAAAGGTGAAACAACTACTCACGCATGAAGAGCTCGGCGATAGAAAGCCATCACAGTTCCTTCGCCACCTCCAAGACCTGGCTGGACCTTCTGTACCCGACGATTTCCTAAAATCTATATGGAGCAACCGCCTACCCCATAACATCCAGACGGTGCTAGCTTCGCAGCCCACGCATTCTTTGGATCAGCTTGCGGACCTAGCAGACCGAATACAGGAACTGACGTCACCGTGCACTGTCGCCGTTGCATCCAGCAGTGGACTTGGGGCGCAACAAGTTAACGAGATCGCAGAGCTGAAAAGGATGGTGCAGCAGCTCACCCTGAAACTTGAAGAGCATACCCGAGGGTCCTGCTGCTCCACTCAACGTTCAAGACCGCGTGAACGCCACCGTCGGTCTTCTTCTCAGCAACGAAGCCGTTCCAGTTCTAGTTACAGGAAATATCCAGTTTGTTGGTACCACGCCAAGTTCGGACCACAGGCTCGCAGGTGCATTAAGCCCTGCGATTACACCACATCTCGGGCGGAAAACACCACGGGCAGTCGCTAATGGCGACTGACGGCTGTCCTCCTTCATCTGGTCGCCTCTTCGTCACCGACCGCAGCACCAACACACAATTCCTGGTCGACACCGGTAGCGATTTGTGCGTCTACCCTCGTGCTGCACTGCGGGAGCGCCGTTCCAAGACCAACTTCGAGTTGAGTGCTGCCAACGGATCGACAATAGAAACATACGGTTTTATCGAGCTTAACTTAAACTTAGGATTAAGACGAAATTTTGTTTGGCGATTTACTGTAGCAAATGTAACTAAACCAATAATCGGTGTCGATTTCCTATGTCATTATAATTTAATAGTAGATTGCCGTAATCAGCTGTTAATTGACAACACAACTAGTTTAACTGCATGTGCTTCCCTTGATAAATCTAATATTTCTTCTATAAAAATTTCAACAGGCCAATCCCGATTTCACAACATCCTGAGCGAGTTCCCGGAGATAACGCGGCCGGCAGGCACACATGTGTTTCCAAAACATAACACCGTACACTATATCAGAACTACACCCGGCCCACCTATATCTTGTACTCCCCGTAGACTGGCACCTGATAAATTAAAAATCGCCAAACGGGAATTTGAGCTCATGCTCAATAATGGCACGGCGCGGCCCTCTGACTAGATCGCGGACGTGACTAGATCGCGGACTAGTAAACAATTATCACTGACCACACCTTCTGTTCACTATATGTTTATACTACATATATTATAAAGTGTAAGTTGTGCTTATAAAAATTAAATAAAAGTACTTGTTCACTATATACACAGCTTAAACTATTTTTCGCTGGTTTTAATTGTGCAGTTTAACTGATATGGTTCTTTTATGTCTCTAACCTAGTAATATAAGTTTAATTACTTTTATTTGATCTCCCTGACTCACAAGTTAGGAGGGCACTGAGATAAGGTGTCAATAGAAAGAGTTCATTTTATTTTCAAAACTAAATGGAAAATAAGCTTAATAAATAATTAGTTTTAATAAAGGATGAAGATGCAACAACTTAAATCTTAACTAGAATTTTATAATAATATAGATACACTTTAAAGTTGAGAAAAGTTTTTGTATGGAATCCTAATATTAAACCTATTTTGAGGTTAAATCCTTCCTATTTTAACTTCTATAACTTGTCTCAAAACCGACAGCCGTGGGTGTAAACTTATTAAGTTATCATTTACAAATTTAGTAATTAAATAAGTTTGATAACAGTTTTTTAGAGATATATTTCGGTGAAGTGTGTTTTAGGATAATGAAAATAATAAAATGATTAAAAATCTACATAATATTACTTCTCTTTTATAAGATTGACAAATCTTCGATACGGTGCGATACAGGTCACGTTCAATGATTTATTTTATTTACTAGGCAATCTTACTTATTCTTCATCTACCTGGCAATTTCCCAGCTTTAGCCAGGTCAGCCAGCCTTACATGTTTTGAATAGTTTTGGCTAATTGTTTTCACGACCGGCCGCCTGCCTGACATCAACCCTCTTTGGGAATGCATTAATCAGTGATGTCTAAATTACTCTTAGAAAGATAATAATTATTACCTATAAATTCTAATCATTTTTATAAATATCTGAAAATCTTTTTAAGAATCTTCCTTTTCCTAGAATCCTCCAATATTCAATTTAATATTGGATAAATTTCATCGTTCTATGTATTTATTTTTATGTCATGTTTATGAAATAAAATATAAAAATGGTATTTACGGCGAATTAATACTACGATTATTTAAATATCTAATGTTTTTGGTACATACGAATTTATAATTAAAATAAATTTAATGTATCTTCTCTTTACTATAACTATACTTTTTATTATTATTAATTTATCCGATGTTTGTTAAAAATACTAAATTTCTTATGACAAATTTGTTATTCCTAATACACGAAACTTTTACACATACAAGAGTGATAGATACTTCCTATATCGAAAACTTATCTTTTCAATGTCCAATTTCTACAAACAAGATAAGAAATCGGAACAATTCAAATTAATGTTACAAAAAGGTTATTTTTAATTATTTTCTTTTCACTATTTTATAAGTCCATTGAGAGCGAGCATTGAATTAAATCTGTGTACTGACCATATAAAAGGGTAATAAAGATCTATTGCGTATTCGTGATCTCTGACTGTTAAGAAAAGTGCGTCTTGATATCCCAAGAATGAACCTCTCGTAATTGCTACGTATTGTAAAGGTCTCCAAAAAAAAAGAAGGTGTATTCCGTGAATTTAGCTGCTTATTTATTGATAAAGTAGTCCGCTCGTTTGTTTTGTTTTAAATAAAGATCGGAAAATTGTTATTTATTTTATTTATTTTCTTGATCGTAAAAAACCTCCCCTTCATTATAATATAAACGTTTAAAATGATACCGTTCAAAGTATAATTTAAAATTGTGTAATTAAATTTAAAATTGTCGATTACTGTCTTTAAGCTTAACCTAACATTTTTTAGTGGATGTGTGAATAGTTGTATATTAATATACTTCAAATATTTTTTTTATACCCGTGATTCAAAAATTGAATACATGAAATTATAGGTTATTTAATTAAGGGAATCTAAATTTAATTCTTCTTTTGAAACGGTGTTTATATTTCAAAAATCACTTCGATTTTTTGAGTATGTACAGTCATCTTCTATATATATAAAAATGGATTGCTGTTCCTTAGTCTCGCTAAAACTCGAGAACGGCTGAACTGATTTGGCTAATTTTAGTCTTGAAATACTCCTGGAAGTCCAGGAAAGGTTTAAAAGGTGAGAAAAATTGGAATAATTGCCGGGAAAACTCTAAAAACAGCCCTTTTCTATTTCCCATACAAACGATTTTTTGACATTAGACTTGACATCTAACTAATATGTCAATCATTCTGTTCAATTGAAACAGTAGAAATTTAATAAATACCAATACCGGGTTATTGAAGAAGGAATAGAGTTTACCCGGTCAGCTATACCTATATTACTAATGACTAAATTAACGCGGACGAAGTCGCGGGCAAAAACTAGTCGTTAATAAATATCAACCAAGTGGAATTTAAATGAAACTAGTGAATAGAAAGTTGTAGAAAGCGCAGTTTCGGACATTTACGAAATTCGTGTGTGTGTGTGTCTTGGTTCTTTTGCCATTGGCTGTCTTCTTTTCCTTAATTGTGACTTTGGTCTTTGAAGTATATTCGTGAACAATGTTTTTAATTGGAATACTCCTTTCAAAACGTTTTCATGAGTTTAGTTTTATTTTTAAGGACACTTGACATTTCTTGCGATTGACCTGCTTGTAGAGGCTAATAATAATTTTTTTAATGATGAATTATGTTATTACAATTTAGTGTTTTAAAATTTAACCGTAAACAAGTAATAAAGTCTAAATAATTGTAGTAGAGATCACTTTATTTTATTAATATTCATATCTTTTAATAGACTTCATTATTAGATAAAATACGATTAAAGATTTATGATTGAATAATATAAAATTTTACAATGCTAAGTCGTTTTGAGGGAACTGGCTTTTTAAATTATGTAATTGTGAATATAAACATATTTAAGCTAATTAATAATTAATATAAGCAAATATCATTTTTTATATTTTCCATGTTTTTTAATATATTAATAAAAAAATACAAAGCTTGTCACTTGTATGCTGCTTAATTCCTATTTTTTTTAATGAGAAAGACGGCAAACAAGCAGACGGTCTACTTAATAGTCACCGTTGCCCATGGACATCTGCAACATAAGAGATATTGCAGATTCGTTGCCGACATTGCTTTTTGAGAAAGGTGGAGGTAGGGAGACAGGAAAGAGTGGGAACAGGGAAAGGGCAACCGGCTCTCTCACTCATCAGATGAAAGGCAGTCATTGTTGACTACTTCACGCCGATCTTCTGTGAGAGAGTGGTACTTCCCTGGTTCAGCCGAGTTGTTGTTACTTAACCACATCTAGGTTCTACCATCTTAAAAGTTGACATTGATTTCATTTGAATGTTTAAAAACTATTTTTATAAAATAAGATTTTTCACTCTCGTTTAGAATTATGCCCCAAGTACATTATACTTGTTATTTACTTTAATAATTCAATAATGAAAACCCAAACCATGAGAGTTAGCATAAATTAATATACTATGTAAGTCTCCAAGGTTAATGTTAAAATAACTTTTTATTACTAATAACAAGTATATATTATAGAGCGAGAGTAGAATACAAGTAAATTGCAAATACATTTAAAATTAATGAACTCAATTATCATTGGATTTTCATATACTAAGAAAGTAAAACCTCATAAATAGATTTAAATTGTCTTTTATATATGTCTTTTATAATTATTCGTATATTTCATTCATTTTCAAATATAATATCTGTCTCTTATATATTATTCAACACCAATATTTACTGGCGTAATATATATACGAAACTATAAAAATAGAAAGGACACAAAACTATTTATATGAAGTGTGACGTTACTGGATATATTTCACTTCAATGCACATCTTATTTCTTGACAATATTCACTGAATTGAAAATGCGTAAAAATGTTCCTTTTCGAAATATTATTTACAGATCTCAGTAACATTATATTTGTAGTTTATATGACAGACCATCTTCCTTAAGCAATTGTAAAAAGATATGTCTTTGGCAACATAAAGTGCTTGTTGTTGTCTGAGAGATTTTGTAACTCAAAGGTTTAATATACTCAGTGACATTTTTACTTAGAAATTATTTAATCCTTTTGTAAATATTTACGGGCCTCTTATTATGGACTTTTCCTTACTTACAAATAGAGCTTACAAATGTATGCATTTTGAGATAAAAAAATTCATGTAATTGTGTCAAATAGGGAGATTTTCTTATAATCGCAATGTTGTTTTGCAGTTTTCATTTTTATTGAACGGTCTGCGTCGTCCCAAGAGAATTTATAAATTAGTATAACTTGTACTGAAACAATATACCTTGTTACTCTCACGTCAAAAGTTTGGTAATCACTCGCTTGGTATTTTCACACGTCGTTACCGACATCTCGACGAGTTTAATGCTTTAATATCTCAATGTATAATGGTGTAGTCATGCTCATTAAGCATGTGACCTTTTATGTGACCTTTAATCACTAGAATTACATTAAGTTATACTGCTATGGTTTAATTATACGGTTTTAACTAATTTAGGTCTATTTTGTATGATTTCAGTTACTGTTTCACTGAAAAAGAATAAGTAAAACGTTTTATTTTTTATGTAATTTTCTGTTAGTCATAGAATGATTATTATTAAACAAAATTAAATTGACGTAACAAAAAGATTACACTTTTTTATTTGTTTCTATTATTAAGTATTGGCAAAAAACTAACCTATTGATGTAATAAATTCTACTCTTAAATCTCTTAAAATAGTTCCGAGTACAAATATTTAAATTTTGAAATAAAATTATAAATACATACATAATGAACATGTTACAAAGTTTGTGAGTAATGAAAGCAAGTATTTTAACTACGTTGAAAAGCTGATGAAAATAATTAATACACATTTTAACTAAAACAACCGATTAAAATATATTTTGGGTATACTATAACGACAACAAATTATATACTATGCCATGAATTTTTCCTTTTCAAACTACTCTTTATACTACTGTTTCTCTTGACCTCGACCGCAGTAAGTTTTGTTTTAATGTGTGCCCCATGGGATTTCCTATCGGCAGTATTTCAGCAACTATCCCACTAAACCTTTTATCCCTATTTAACTTCCTTAGTTTTTTCATAAATCCGCATGAGTTTCCCATGTAGCGTGATATCAAAGATATGTTTTATCTGATTTTAGAAAATTATGTATCATGAAATGTTGTATTATGAAATGTTGGGTGGCCAAACATTAAATACATACATACTATATAAAATGCGCTAAGTGTTGACCTGTTGAATCCCTACTAATATTATAAATGCGAAAGTAACTCTGTCTGTCTGTCTGTCTGTCTGTTACGCTTTCACGGCTAAACCACTGAACTGATTTTAATGAAATTTGGTACAGACATAGAGTTGAACTTGAGAAAGAACATAGGATAGTTTTTATCCTAGATTTTTGAAAGGTTCTCTTGGAAACGCGATATAACCGAACTCCAAGTGGGCGAAGCTGCGGGCGGAAAGCTAGTGTTGATATAAAACTTCTTCAATCGTATAAATAATAATAATTCAATAATACTATATTGATGTTTTAGGAAATTGCTTTGAAAAATTTATTTAGTTGTAATTTAACTTAAAGCCACTTTAAAAGATTTTATGAAAACATTTTAAGAAGGACAATTACAGTAGTCAATGCAAGGTGAATAATAAATAAATTGTTTAATTAAGTACTTGGGATATGAAAGGTATAAATAACTCAAACAACATCTTATTTGTATTAACATACTGCTGATTACGTAATATGTCTGTTTTAATATTCGGTATATGTTTTGTGACTCTTGTACCGATATTTCACTCTGTCCAATTTACGTCGCAGTCGCTGCCAAGTAATTAATTCGAAACACCTGTTTGTTCAAAAGAAATACAACTTTGTAAGTGGCTTCGTTATGGTAGTTTACAGTGGCGTGAATGTGTGGGTGGGTAAATATAAGCTGTTTTTTTATAGTACATTGATCACGATATTTTATAAATCCTTTACTTAACCTCATTTATATCAATCGTTATTGCACAAATTGTTCGTATTACAGTCAAAATGGAAAAAATATAAATTTCAAATATCAAAGAGGACTTGTTAAAAAAATTTATTTTAAAAACTAAGATTCCACTTTTTTAAAAACATTTTTATTACCTTTTAAATAAGTGCTAAGATTTAGTATAACATTAGATTTCAATAATAAGTAAGATTCTTTAGAGTCATTATAAATGCTTAATGAGCATCGAGAGTATGAAAAATTTAATACAAAGTAATAATAACTTTAAGGCCTCGGCCTCGAATACAGCGGGCACCGCTGTATTCTAGGCCGATGGCTGAGGGTCGGTCCATTTGATTATACGCGTAAGATCCTGCCGCTCCCGCTGCCGCTCCCGCTGCCGCTCCCGCTGCCGCTCCCGCTGCCGCTCCCGCTGCCGCTCCCGCTGCCCGCTCCCGCTGCCGCTCCCGCTGCCGCTCCCGCTGCCGCTCCCGCTGCCGCTCCCGCTGCCGCTCCCGCTGCCGCTCCCGCTGCCGCTCCCGCTGCCGCTCCCGCTGCCGCTCCCGCTGCCGCTCCCGCTCCCGCTGCCGCTCCCGCTGCCGCTACCGCTGCCGCTCCCGCTGCCGCTCCCGCTCCCGCTCCCGCTGCCGCTCCCGCTCCCGCTCCCGCTGCCGCTCCCGCTCCCGCTGCCGCTGCCGCTCCCGCTGCCGCTCCCGCTGCCGCTCTCGCTGCCGCTCACGCTGCCGCGCCCGCTGCCGCTCCCGCTGCCGCTTCCGCTCCCGCTGCCGCTGCCGCTCCCGCTGCCGCTCCCGCTGCCGCTCCGCTGCCCGCAAAATTCGAGGCCCGCCTCTCATGCATTAGGGTACGAGTTCGATCCTGGCCCAGGCAAGTACCAATGTGATGTTTCCGTGTTATAAGTACTTTCTAAGAGTATTTAGACATTACTGATTAATGCATTCCCAAAAGAGGGTTAATGTCAGGCAGGCGGCCAGACGTAAAAATAATAAGCCAAAACTATTCACGAAATGTACGGCAGACCCTGGCTAAAGCTGGGAAATTGCCAGGTAGAAGAATTATTCACAACAATTGTTAGTTAGTACCAAAAACGTTGACTACAACAGTTACAAGTGTTTTCTTTTCTTTTTTCTACCTATTGTCTAAGCATGTTTTATGATTATAAATAGATTATTTTTGAATTAAAAGTGGTTTCAAGTGATATTTGTATTGAGATAAGCAAAATGTTTACATTCCCTTAACAAGTCAATAAAATTTTTCTGAAGTTATCTTCTATATATATAAAAATGGATTGCTGTTCCTTAGTCTCGCTAAAACTCGAGAACGGCTGAACCGATTTGGCTAATTTTAGTCTTGAAATACTCCTGGAAGTCCAGGGAAGGTTTAAAAGGTGAGAAAAAATGGAATAATTGCCGGGAAAATCCTAGAAACAGCCCTTTTCTATTCCCCATACAAACGTTTTTTTTGACATTAGATTGACAACTAACTAATATGTCAATCATTCTGTCGCACTTCAAAACACGCAGATTTATAGCTTACAGGTAAACTCCAAAAATATAAATAAAAAAACGTAATAGATATTTCTTGATTATAGGGCGATACGAAGTTCGCCAGGTCTTCTAGTTTATAATATTTTGGTGATATATGCAAATATTAAATTAATTATTTTTCTTGAAATTTTGCGAAAATTTCATTTCTTATTTTTTTGTTTTTAAGTGTCATAATGATTTTGAAGTAACCGGCAATTATAAATAGTGTTGTATTTATTAAAATTATAGGAAATCTATGCAAAAAATGAAAATCATATATACATACATATACATTTACACAATGAAAGAATCGGATAAAAAATTCTATTCAAGTATAGTTGGTTTTATGGAAGCATACTGGTGATATGGAATATAACTTTCAACAATAGCTTATGCAGATTCAAATATAAACTCTCCTACATTTAATTTCTAAATGAATTTGGAATAACGTGTTGTGTTTAAAAATATATGCTTTTTATGATTACGGTAAGCGACGTATTATATATTTCAATTTGAGGTCACTTCTCATAATCCCGTAATAGTGTACAATTATTATTACAATTAAATGTTATTGTATCATAATACAACGATGACAGTTATCGGATCATATATTTCTTAAATATCTTCAATGATGTTTTACCAAAAATCTTATTGAATATAATTTGATTCTTAGCTGAGAATGTTAAGACAATCTTCTTTGCTTGTGTTACATACAACTTAACAATACCAAGTTGCTATAAGGAAATAATATTTAAAAAATACTGTAAATAAAGCGGTAAATTCAGGAATGACTTGCGACAGTCAGCAATTTCATATTTCCTTGTTTAATTACTCGTCTGTCAGATTGCAACGTGATTGCAATACAACTGCAATGTTGAAACTTTTTTGGTCAAAAGTATCAAATCATTTTATAGATATAGCACAAAAATGTTGTACAAAACTAATAAAACGTTTTTAAATTGCTAGTTAATACCTTCAAATTTAGGAAACAAGTGGTAGAAACAAAATCAAAGTGATCCAAACGAAGGTAATCATTTAATAAACAGATATAAATATATTTTAAATAATTCCGAGACTATTGTTGCATCATGATAACATTTGTTAAATAATGATGTAATAATAATCAAATAAGTTAGAGTAGTTTGCTTAATGATTAATTAAAAGTTAGGTGAATAGAGATAATACAGATTCTACATTACATTAAGAAATATACTACAGTATAATATACATTATACTCGTAATAAAATGGTTAATCGCTATTTCCTGAACTTTGAATTTTATTGAATGGGCTAATAAGAACGATTTAATTTAAAATAAGGAATACATTTCAAATGAAATTTTTAATATTGTTGTTTAAGTAACTTCTGATCTATTTTCCTAGCACATCTTTTTCGCCGCAATCTCTGTCTTCAAAGCTAAAGATTACATTAGAGTATATTTAAATTTTCTCATAAAATTATTTGATACGGAATATATTCCATCATTTGATGGTTTTAATATTATATGATTCTCGGAAATAAAATTACATATTTTTTACTTTGGCTCAAAGGGGTCTATAATCTCAATATCTTTGTGTCTGAAAGATAAGTTTTAGGTCACAAAGATTTTTTTCTCCAGCGTACAATGACTTGAGAATTAAAGGATTTTATATAAAACAATAGAAATATAATAAGTCAGTTACCCGTAAAATAAATGTAAAGAAATAATATGTTTTAGTGAAATTTAATATGTCTGTGAATGACCACAATTTTAGACATAAGTCTCTCTTCGATGATAAGTTTCAATATTATTCTTAGTAAGTTAAAAAAAAAACTTGATTAGCTACATACCGGTATCGTGTCTTTCTTACTTACATATAAGAAGTTGTTTTTTATCTCGCTTTTCTCAAAAACAAAATAAGAAAAGTTATGTTGCTTCTTGTGGAGAACTTTCACAACTTGTGCTGTAAAGCATAATCAAGAAGCAACATTCATCGAAAAGTTGGAACTTAAGCCAGTCACTTCGTTAAAGTTATATGAAAAAAATAAAGTCTAAAAATATTTTAAGCTTATAAAATGATGTTTTTTTTATAGTAATCGAGGTATAAAGTAAAGATAATAGGAGATGTTTGAGAGTATGGTTGTATAGTATAAAGTTATAGTTAAAATATTTTAATACAGCGTAATTTTTTATTTTAGTAATAATATGATAAGACTAAGCTTCGGAGTATTATTAATAAAAGTTTAATCATTGTATCTTTATATGTATCAATTTTATCAATGTAATATTATGTCACTTTGTTAGATTGCTGAAAATAAATAAACTTGACGGAAAGTCGTTAATGATCCTTGTAAGTAAGTAAAAACCTTAGTTTCTTAAATATTACCTTTCAGGATTAATGTATGTATATCGGTGCCTGAGTAATGATAAACGTTGTTTCAAAATCTTTTTTCTGTTTAGTTTTTTTTTGCAAATATAAATAAGGACTGAAGCCAGCGTTTATAGTTTTAAAATACACGTTGATTCTTAAATGTTTACCCCTACAAGTATGATATCAATTTAAAAATTCAACAACATGATTTAACAACTTTATTTCGGTATGATCCTGAGTTATATAAATTAATTATAATAATGAACATGGAGATAGTTCTAGAGGAAGCTAGTGCAGACGTTGTTGCATTTGAAACAACATCTCTAAATATGAATAAGTAAACAATACGTTGTCTTGAGACGAATTGCTGATAGTATACAGATATTTCTAAATGAAATATATAGTCCAATCTAATATTTATATGTGAACAAATTAATAATTGTTTTGTTAAGTTTATTTTAATATACCAAATGGATAAATAGATAGAGAAGAAAACAATAAAACTATACGAAGTAATATGTATATTGTCGTAGAAATAATAAATCAATTAGTAGCACAAATTCCAGGAAGATAGCTAATATTGGTTTCCCTGGGAATCAAAATATGAATTCGGCATAATTTTTTTAGTGGTATAACGTCAAGTACGTACGTCGTACAATCAATAGCATTTAATGAGATCTAAGAGTTTCGCGAGTACTCATTTAAAAGAAACTAATATTATCGGATTTACTACGCGTTTTTTTTTTATTTTTGACTATAAACTATATACTGTATAAACTACAACCGTTGCTGTATAGTAGCCGAAACCTCGGGAGTATGTGGTTTATAGTCAAAAATAAAAAACGCGTAGTAAATCCGAAAGTGTTATTTTCATTCCATAGCATTCAGTTTAATAAGTTTAAAATAGTTTCTGACTATTCTCCGGTTCCATCATTCGATTGTCTTTATAAAACCAGAATAAGTAAGCAGCCGCTTATAATATATGTATTAAAATTAACAACATCTATCAGTGTTTCAATATTGCAGAGATCATTAAACTTGAGCGAGAGATATTTTTGTTTGAACCGCCTGTATCATGTTTATATTATAATTCACTTACTCGTGAGCAACTCAATTACCACGGGTTTCACCAAGCCGATAAATTAGTATTTCAAATACCGACGCTCATCTTGAACGTATTTTAGATAATCACTTTAATTCTGAAATAACCGTAGACAAGTATTTTATGTTAAGTGGAAAGTTTGTTTTCACATAATTAATATGTTATTTTAAGAAGGAAATGTTCACAGTCTAAATTTGAATTTAAAGAACGATAATATGGTATAGGATCTTGTTTTAGTTATTTTTCAATTTTGATTTTAATGCTATTAAGGTTTTTTAGACTTACATTTGGATTATAGCAGAATATAAGAAATGCCATTGGTATATAAGAATTAAGAGGGTTGATGTCAGGCAGGCGGCCGGTCGTAAAAACAATTACCCAAAACTATTCACAATTTGTCAGGCAGACCCTGGCTAAGGCTGGGACATTGCCAGGAAGAAGAGGATAAAAAATGGAAATATAATTTGAAATGGCATTGGTATATGCAACTAATATACATATAATATGTCTTGTTGAAAATTCTTATTGCATATGAACTTTAGAAGTTTTATAAATTATTTTGGAATAATATTAAAATTTATTGGACGATAAATAAAATTTCCACAAATCCAGTACTTCTTCTAATATATATATATGTATAATGCTGTTATAACACATTACGATCTAAATTCGTGTTAGGCACTTCAAACGCAAACGAGTCACTCAAGAGCGGATTGCTTTCACAAATTACTAAATCATAATTTAAAAATCTGATTCCATGTTTATTTCGAATAATCAGATTTTCATTCCTTTTTTATTTCCATATAAAAATTAAGCGTAAATTCGCTTTCAAATAATATAAATGTAAATTTGTCTGTAATGTGTAAAAGGAGTTTCTATTATTGAAATTCTATACACTCTATTTAATCTTGATGTAGTCTGAGAACAACGTAAATGAGATTTTAAGAAATAAGCAACGTGATAATTACTATGAAATTTCAGTAGCTCCCATATTTCAATAATATCTCCACGATATTTGATCTACGTGTTATTTGTATAAAGAAGCTTTTAACTGAAAAAAATATCTAAATATTCATCAAAACAAATCCGCTTACTAAATATGTAATATTACTTTTATGTTTCTTATTTCGAAACAGCCATTTTGGCTTTTATGTTCCACTAAAAGGATTTTTTTTCTTTTAATTATACGAGTATATTCATAAAGAAAACATATAAAACCGTTGTTATTCATAAGAATTTTTTAATAAAAGTAGTATGTAATGAATACGATAGAAACTTTAAAATATAAGGGACCATGCCATTATCTCATCATCATCATCATTTTAGCCGAAATAAGCCACTGCAGGACATAGGCCTCCCAGGGATCTCCACGACGACCGGTCTTGTGCCAGCCGCATCCAGCGGATTCTCGCGACCTTCACCAGATATGGTATGTATGACCATATCATATTTAAGAATAATTTCTGTACAAAGCTACCATAGTGGTTTTGTTAAACCTATGTGGAAGTTGTATGTCAGTACAGTATATTTCGTTTTGTTATTTTTTCGATTTACTCAGAAAACTACCACAATATATCTATAGTAAAATTTATATATTAAGGTTTCAAGAGGTACTACTGTTTATAATATTTTCTTGTTGATTGTTCGGACCACTTGATAATAATAGGAGTAATGTTACCAACTCAATATTGTTAGAATATATATACATACTAGCTTTCCGCCCGCAGCTTCGCCGCGTGGAGTTCGGTTATATAACGTTTCCAAGAGAACCTTTCAAAAGTCTGGGATAAAAACTATCCTATGTTCTTTCTCAAGGTCAACTCTATCTCTGTACCGAATTTCATTAAAATCAGTTCAGTGGTTTAGGCGTGAAAGCGTAGCAGACAGACAGACAGACAGACAGACAGACAGAGTTACTTTCGCATTTATAATATTAGTAGGGATATAGAATATCGTGTTAATTACACTATATCTAACTCAAGAGTTGCTTTAAGGATTTGGCTGAAATGGAAAGGTAGCTTAAAATTAGGAGAGAGACATAATTTTTATCCCGTTTCACTGAAAAAGAAAAAAATTTTTACCTAATAAAATCCAAAATCGGGTTATTAACGGCCCCTACGGGGGAATGGAGTTCGCATACATTTATAATAGTACAAAGTAGCTCGGATTTCAGATTTTTTTTTATATAAATGTTGTGTCATGAGAAGGTTCTTATGAAAGAATAAATTTAGAAAATTGGGCGGAATGCTTTAAATTTAGTGAAAAGTAATAATTACCTTTATTATTAAAAAATATGCTTTTTGCATATTTTACACAGGTAAATTTTAATTGTTTGACAGTTGTCTGTCTGTTGTTCAGGTAAATTACATTCATTTAATGTAATTTTTAAAGATCTCACAACTCTAGAGTAACATTTTGTTATTTTTTCCTTTAGTTACGTTATATTAATGGAAAATATGGACTTTATTATGGAAATTCACGGTCTATTGTTTTAAAAAGGGACTATATCTTTACCTAGCACTACACGTTAAATATAAAGAGACCTCTTCGATCAAAACCAGAAAATATTCGGCGTCAAAAGTCCCAAAAAGCGGGTTTTTCATAGATTTTGACCATATTTACTTGGTGTTATAATTGCAGATGCATACATAGGTAGCTAACACTACATATACAATAATAAATAAGTCCATACATAACTGACTATAATACCAGTCTTCATAGGAAAATGTTATATGTATTGATTAGTTTAGTTCAGAAAACATGTTCTTCATAAATCATATTTCTAACAACCTTTTATTGTTATTACGCTATTAGTCATAGACCAGAACTCTTAGTTCTAGATGTGGAGACCGCGTTTAGTGCCCGTTTTTACTAACAATGTCACTCATTCTATACATACACTCGTACTTTACCGAATAGATCTTTGATGTCAGGTGAAGTAAAGTTGTCTAGGTGGATAATAAGATGGGATTCACAATTCGTAAGACAGAATCCAGTAAAATTTATGTGGTATCATAGTGAGGAATTAAAATTTTCTCTTCGCTTAATCTAGCACAGTAGGCAGATAATTTTTATAGGGTCTTTATTTAGCGACTCAATTCTTAAAATTTGCAAATTCCATATTCAATATAAAATATCTAAAGACTCAACTCATTTCCATTGTAAGTAATTACTTCTGTTTTTGTAGCAATTTTTAAATGTAGAAACCCAATTTTTAAAATGGCCTATGAATAAAATGTTTTTGAACCTTTGTAATAGATTAAAGTTTCAAAGTTTAAAAAGTTGGAGCAATTTAGTGTGTCAAATTTGTGAATTGATTCAACATTAGACTACAGTATTTTTTGTTTCAATGAATCATTTTACTCACTTAGCTTCGCAACAGATACATGATTTTAGTTTGTGTTTGTTGTTATTAATTGCGACTAAAAACACCTAAATGATTGCGTCGTTTTCACTTTTGATACGTCTCACGTGACACAGCGATCTTACCGCTTTATCACATGTCAGTCACCCGATATTTACAAATGACGTTATATTTAGTTTCGTTTTTTGTGCTTGTAACTTCTTTTTATTACAAAGTCATGATTGATTAGATAGTATCTAAACTTACTTATGTAGTTTCATAACAAGTGGTTTCATTCATTATCATATTGTCCTTTCCAAGTAGTGTAAATATAAATGTATAACTTAGATTTGAAAGTTAAATGAAATGTTTTAGTTTTAATATGCGCATCGTATAACGAAGCTTTTAAGGAAGCGTATTTAGCATTTTCTTAATGTAGTTTTCCTGGTAGGATTACATCACGGATGTAGTGATTATGTTTGTTATAAAAGCGACTTGTTACTCAAATTTAAACTAGATCGGAAAATTAACTTTCCCGATCCATAATTCTCTAATACTTTTGCTTCTTATTGTGTCGCCTGAATCAGGAGTAGTAAAGTTCCAGAAAAAATACACATCTAGTCATGTATCTTCATTGTTATCAAATGAATTATCAAAAGATCAAAATAACACTAAAACTGCGACTACATATATGTTTTTGCGTATAATTTTATATATGTAAATTTAATCCAGTAACTTTAAAAGATAAGACAGTAACTTGACGTTATAATTTAGAAGAAGCAGGAACATTTAAGTTCTAACTAGGTGGAGACAATTTTGACTGTTATAAAATGTCAAGGAAGGGTATGTTATGTTTTAATTGTAAATGATAGTGTAGCTAAAAGGAACGACAACATTAACACAACATGCATGAATGTATAATCATAGTTTATAAAGCTGGCCAGTTTGTAGGCTGTATGTAATTTGAAAAGTTTTAATACGTTAATAAGTCCGGGATTTAATGGGTTTAGTTGTGAGAGAGTCATGTATTTTAATGAGGTGAAGGTATAAAAAAGTTTATTTTAAATTTCACAAAGTTAATTAATTTATACAAAAACAAAAATTTTTTTTAAGTTTCCGGGATAGGTATATAACTCTAGAATTTATTATGGTAGTAGGGATTTATCATTAAACATTATATTTTCAGTTGAAAAGTGTTTATATACGGGTGACCATAGATTAATTATTATAAAACGAAATAGCGTACTAAAGAGAACTAAAAGTGTAAAATATTGTTTATAAATAAGTTTAGCGGTATTTAGCGGTAATAGATGTGAAGTTTGTGATAATATGAAGATTAAACAACGATTTTTAAGACTTTATTTTTAAAATATATACTACTATATTATACTATACTTAGAAAAAACAAATTTCGGTTTAGGCCAACTTGCAATTTACGAAGTAAATTTTCATATAAATTGTAATGACTTCTGGAGTATTTCATATGGAGTGACTCACTCCTATAAAACATTTATTTATCCTATATGTGTTCTTTGGGTAACATAAGACGATCAACAAGGTAAATGCTAAGAAACAAAATAGACCGCTGAAAATGATAACCCTCATCACAAAAGACATAGACAATAAGTGAATTTACGATCAGACATGATGTTTATTTAAAATGAAGTCTCGATATTCATCTGAATAATTGAGTTGCTTAGGGATCATATACTAAGAAAGTAAAACGTAAGAAAGAAAGTAAGAAAGTAAAACCTCATAAATAGATTTAAATTGTCTTTTATGAAATAATTATTCGTATAATTCATTCATTTTCAAATATATGTAATATCTGTCTCTTATATATTATTCAACACCAATATTTACTGGCTTAATATATATCTATAATATGAAACTATAAAAATAGAAAGGACACAAAACTATTTATATGAAGTGCGACGTTACTGGATATATTTCACTTCAATGCACATCTTATTTCGTGACAATATTCACTGAATTGAAAATGCGTAAAAATGTTCCTTTTCGAAATATGATTTACAGATCTCAGTAACATTATATTTTTAGTTTATATGATAGAGAAAGTAAACAAAAAAGATCCGTTATGAGTTGTATTTTATGGGTAAACACGGACTCGGTCCGAGTTACGCCCGCATAATGTTCCGTGGTAATATTGCGCCCCAACTTTTTAATACCATTCAGTTGTTATGACGAATAAAAAGATTTTTAATAGAAATCTGATTCGTGAGGGTTCTTTAGAATTTTTTCTCGGTTTTCTCGACAAAATCGCAATAGAAAACGAATTTCTAGCTTGAAATTTTATATAGAACTGTGCTCGGAGTTTATCGATGCATTTTAGTAATATTATTGTGTTCAGGGACCTATCTCCTCATCTCATATGTTTTTGTTCACATAACATACATCACATATGAATGAATTTCTGTTAATTATCTTTACTTGCAATTTTGTTTTCATATATAAAATAAATGCTAGTTAATTAATATAACAAATATTTTATTAAATATTTTATATAATATATCTGTTTATTGTTTTCGTGATTAAATTCCCGAAGTGGTAACGATAAAATTTGGTGAATACGGCATCAAAATAAATGAAAAACTGATAGTAACCAATAAACGGGTTTCTATTAATATTTTTATAGGTAATTTATAAGAAATGACCTATAATGTCTAGTTTTAACTTAAACTATTAATTTAAATTAACGTCGATTACAACACAAGGATACTATACAAGGCAGCAGGAAGCCATAAATTACTTTCTCTACCTTTTTCTTAACAAAACAGAAGAAGTAGGTCTCTGTTATATAGTCCCATTAAATCTATAATAGTAACAATTTTTTTGTTTTTCACTCATAACTTAGTACTGTTACATAGTACTAAGCATTTATACCCGACTAGAAGACCTGGCGAACTTCGTATCGCCCTATAATCAAGAAATATCGATTACGTTTTTTTATTTGTATTTTTGGAGTTTACCTGTAAGCTCTAAATCTTCGTGCTCTGAAGTGCTACAGAATGATTGACATATTAATTAGTTGTCAAATCTAATGTCAAAAAAACGTTTGTATGGGAAATAGAAAAGGGCTGTTTTTATGGTTTTCCCAGTAATGAATCAATTTTTTTCAGCTTTTAAACCTTCCCTGAACCTCCACGAACATTTCAAGACTAAGATAAGATAAATCCGTTTAGCCGTTCTCGAGTTCTAGCGAGACTAAGGAACAGCAATCCATTTTTATATATATAGAAGATAACAATTAAAACCACATTTATTTAAACTTCAAATGACAAAATTAATTATTTATATATTAATATAAATAAAACTAAGCATATTTTAAGTTAAGCGCATTTTCCCAGCTACTAGTAAACATATACACATACAAAATTTGAGTATATAACTCTCCCGTTGCATTTTTTCAAACAATATATTCAATATGGGCGTATTGTTACAATTATTTAATACAACTTTATTGTAATCTTAACATTGTTATTTAAGAATTAAAAAAATATAAAAATTGTGTTTAAAATCATGGATTAAAGAATAATTATGAAAACTTTTAGGCCTTTAAGTTTTTGATGTATTTGTTTTAATTTATTGAAAAATATGGCGTGTACAAAGTTAAAAAATTGCGATGAATAAAAAACAGAAAACAAAGTGAAGAGATAAATGGCATTTTGAGTGATTTTGAGTGAAAAACCAAAAAATATTTTAAAAAATTTAAGAGATTGCTATAAGGAGTTTTACATACTAGGCCTTATATAAATGCATTCATAGGATTTTTATATTTACTTAATTACGTATTAATGTGCATTCTCTACCAGACAATTGTTCGAAAAGTTGAGAAAAGTGGGCTTATGTTATAATCTAAGTTATAAAAATGTATACCAAAACACACATTGTTTTGCATAAAAAGTCATTTGTCACAGTTTTATAATATTGTTCGTTTAGCTGTTAACATATTTAAGTTTATAAGTTCTTCGAAAAGAAATGGTTTTATGCAATAATAAGATTAAATATCCTTATAATTTCACTAAAGTTTTTTGTTATTCCTTTTTCTATGCTGGTGTGGTTTTAAATTAAGTGAGAAAGGATTATATGGTAATTAAATATCAGCCGCAAAAGCTATCTATAATCCTAGATTATAAATTTAAGACTTAGGAGAGAATATAATTGAATAGAGATTTTGTGAAAACACGAAGCCAGTGAAATTTATTTGTAGATCATTAACATTTAAGGTTTAATTCTTAGTCTTAACATTTAATTCTTAGTCTAAATATAATTGGAAGACATGTTAGTAGAAGACAAGACATTAAAATATAAATTTTAATTACTCTTTAGGTATCATAGAAAGAAATTTATGATTAATACTATAATTCCAATGACCTTAGTGTACAAGTATAGTCTATAGAGGCTTTTTAAAACTTGAGCACATTTTTATTGTAATATCAAAATATTAACTGATTTACGTAATATTGAAAGGCACTTTTGCAAATGAGTATACATAAAAAAACACAAGTTAGTTGATGTTCGGCCGAGTATCGGTTAGTTTACCTATATTAGTCAGCCATCAGTAGCGACATGTGATAGATGTACGACTTTTTGTTGATGACGCAATAAATCTCGCTTCGAACCACTTGCGATTGAAAAGATTCGTGTTTATTTATTTTATTTATTTACTTGTACCAAACTTTTAACGTTTCATGTAAGTAAGAACTTACATTGCTTGAAGACGTAACAACAATTACTATTGTGAAAGGCTGACTATTTTTTGTTCTTTATATCATATCTTAGAATGTAGCAGAGTATAAAATTTATCCTTAATATAAGCCACTGCGACTCAGTTAATGAGATATAAGACTTTCGCGAATATTCATTTAAATGAAACTAATATCTTTCGGATTATATTAAACAGATTTACTTACTTACTTACTTACTAGATTTTACTATTTTCAAAAACTACGAACTCTCGATTTTTCGGTTATTTTTCAGCAAACTGTGACTCAGTTGTTAGGTTATTTTACGACGCCACATAAAGTTCAAAATATTAAAAAGTATATATTTGGAAGTAAATTTAGTGAAATTCAACTTTTAACTATGCTTTTGGAGCCAGCAGTTTGGAATATTCTACGATGTCTAACTAGAACTACATATTATTTCTGTAATTATTATTAGCGACAGGTTTTTTAATTAGTATGAGCAAGTTTGAACGCTAAAATTACTGTTACCTCGATGACAACGACTTTGAAAATTGCTTCTGGTTGGATATATTTTCAATAACACACTGTAATACATATATTATTAAAATAAGCAATAAGACCAATATGTATCAACAAAAACAAAAGAATCAATACATGTAATGACCATATATATGTTTATATACAAATTAAATGATTTTTAAGTAATTATTATCGAATCAAAATTAATGTCTTCCCAGAAAATATTTGTATTATCTTAATCTTAAATATTTGTATTATCTTCCCAGAAAATATTTGTATTATCTTAAATATTTGCATTTTCCTAGAGTTAGTAACCTTTATTGATTTCTTCATTTACAATAATTATGCCTTTCAAGTGAGTGAAAGTTCTTATGAAAATTATAAAAACATAAAGAGGATTTAAATTAAACAAAACAACTTGAAACAAAATAATTGACTATAAATCGAATTTAAAGCAATAATATATACCGCATATAAGGGGATGTTGCAGTGTATCAGTAATAGGATAATTCCATCCTTTATATTGAATTATAAAAAATGCAATCTTACTTATGGTCTGACACTTGATTTTGGAATTTAATATTTCGAGGGCTATAAAATTGTATTTTGTAAGTTGCCAGACCAATCTTAAGGACCAAATATCCATCATCCATCCATCCAAACAGCATCTACAATAATATATGTATAATTAATAGCCGTTAATAATAATAATATAAATATTACAAGAAACGGAATCTATCTATAAAGTAATATTTATATTTAATTTTATAAGCTTGAAATTAATATTGTCATAATTTAGTTTATATTATCCTTCTATTATCCCTATTTACTTATTTCCTTAGTCATCCTTGCTTTTGCGTGATATGGGTCGGGTACAGCTTTTTACTGCTAACGTTTGTCCTAACATATCACTCGTAGCTCTGTGGATATTTATAGTGTCTTTAAATAGTAGTATGTAAATTCATCGATTATATTTATGTGAAGAGTTTAGTAAGGTTAGATATTTTAATAAATAAGACCTCACAAATTTCAATACTGAACTTCTAAAGTTAAATTTAATACGGAAAACTATGGTATCTTACAAAATTGTTACATGGTTACGCACTCTACTGAATGGTAAAAGAATATGTAAGGGTTGCGTCTTACTCACATAATTTTGTCCGTTTATAAGAAATAAGATTTATTAGTCATTCTTACGCCAAAACAAGAATTATAAATAATATATATAATAAAATAATGTTTGAGAGAATAGTGAGAGTTGAAGAGTTGTTTTGAAATGAAAAAACAGTTAGTCTGGGTCTTTGCTATTTTATTATCTAAGTATTAATTTTCATGAAAAATTGGTCTTCTGTGACAAAGCTCCGTGAGCAAGCATATTGTCGGACAAAAGGCCGTGTTCGGATAATCATTATTACGGTTTTGATTATTTATCGCAAACTGACACATTTTTTCCACTTATGATTAATTGCGGTAATAATTTCCAATATGTTTAAACAAAAAAAAGTTTTATAAAATCACCAAAATTCGATATAATAAATCTAAAAATATTCATAATAGACGAGTAAATGAAATATCTGTGTGCGATTTTATGTTTGTTTTTGTGTTGTGTGTGTGTTCTAAAGTGAAAAATCGAGTATAAATAAATTCATTTTATAATTATATTCTAATCGTGTGGAATACTTCCCAGCCCCTGGAGAGCAATTTCATGCTTAACTAACGGCACTACTTCTTAAGGAAAAGTAAAATATAATGAGTTCTTTTTCTTCTGAGATATTTTTAAATCGAAATGTCTGTAATCTTGAGATTATTGTTAATGATGACAAATGATACCTTAAATGTCATTGAGAATTTGAAGCTATAAACCAAAAATTGTTTTCAAAGTTAAAAGAATGTTTCATCTCGTCTGTCCATGACGGCTGCGGTGGACGAACGGAAATATCGGAATCTTATGGAAATAAAATAATTAAAAAAGCGTGGTACATGAAAAACTTTGTTTCAACAAATAAATATAATAGCTTCAATAAAGTTTAGTTTGATGTAGCTTCAAATTTATTTATATTCTAAACCTTTTTCATATTCTTACCATTTATTACGTTAACCAGATAAAGGAGTGGTTAATATCAATTTCTGTTTTGTATATTAAAAATGGAAGTCAAATATAATACATGGGTTAGATCAATCTTTTTCGTTTCATTTAGGTATTTAAAATAATTATAATAATGAAAACACAAAGGTTTTTATGGCTTGTCTTTTTAGTTAAGATATTAAATAATGTATGTAAGTCTATACTTACATACATTATTATATATATATATACAAACTATGTTTGTAATACATTTGTAATACAAAAATATGTTTATCAATTTCTTAAAATTATATTCCATTATCTCATATAGAAATTGGGTTAAGTTACTATTCTATAAAAGTTTTTGTTATGTGATTTTCTACTTTTTTAAAAACAATGACGTTAAATATGTACATCAATTGAGAAGAGATCACATATTAGTCACAGTACTTCTGTTACTTTGCCACTAACGTTGAGCTTATTCAGAATACTATAACAATATACAGGGTGCGCCAGAGAAACTTACTTATTTGAAAGGTCAATAAAAAAAAAGTACTTCAGTTATTGTTTTCATTTTTTTTTATTTGAGAATACAATATCCCAATTTTTTTTTCATGCAGTCTTAAAAATGACATCGGATAAATGGTGACCCATTGCGCATACACTGATGAAGTCGATTTTTGAAATTCGTATCCACTCTTCGCAGCATATCAATCGGTATGTTGGTAATGGCGTCGCGAATGTTGTTCTTGAGGTGTGCTATGGTCCGTGGTCGATCAACATAATCCAGGGAAATGTGGAAGTGAGCCTCGTCACTGAAAAATACGACCGCGTCTTCAGGCAGGTTGTCAATCAGCATTTCACATGCATTTTGACGGGCAACAAAATCGCGTTCAGTTAATTCTTGCACAACAGCCAATTTATAGGGATGAAATTGAAGGTCTTCATGGAGAATTCGTCGAAATGTGGTATCAGAAATTCCCATAGCAGCTGCGTGTTTGCGAGCCGAACGCCGGGGAGAACGCACAACTGACTGCCTCACTCTTTCGATATTTTCCGGAGTTCTGATGGTCCGTTGAAGTCCATTTCTGGGTTTAGCGACACTTCCACACTCCCGAAATGAGTTTAACCACGACAGAATCGAATTACGGCCAGGAACGAGTCTGTGAGGAGGAATTTCAAAGCGAGCGCGGAAGGCACGTTGCGTAGTAACAAGTGAGCGACCGTTAGAAAAGAAGCTCTCAACTGCGAAGGCCCGCTGCTCTCTAAACCAGAGCATGATGGCAGCTGACTGGAGGGAGAAACAAACTTGGAAACTTCCCCCTCCAGATGCGCCCCCTCTTGCCCCTCTACCCGCCCAACTCACCGCGCGGTAATTTTTTTAAATAAGTAAGTTTCTCTGGCGCACCCTATATATATACTCACACGTAAATGGCTCAATGAAAGCCAACTTCTAAACTTAGTTGGAAGTGGTATGAAATGTATTATTGTTGTCTTGAGCCCCTGCCGGACTAATATTACTGTGACATATATATTCTAAGAAACTTTTTAAATTATAAGCTATTAAATAGGAGAGAGAATGGCAAAGTTATATCAACCTTGACAAAACGACTCTGTTTATTTAAAAACTACTATTTGTTTAAGGTGAAGTAAAATATATTTATGTATAATCTTCTACTAGGCAATTTCCCAGCTTTAGCCAGGGTCTGCTTTACATGTTGTGAATAGTTTTTAGCTAATTGTTTTGACGACCGGCCGCCTGCCTGACATTAACCCTCTTTAGGAATGCATTAATCAGTAATGTCTAAATACTCTTAGAAAGTACATATGACTCGGAAAAATCACATTGGTACTTGTCAGGATCGAACCCGCGCCCTCATAGCGGAGAGGCGGGCTTTTTCACCACTAGGCCACCACTGACATAATATATAATGTATTCCATTAATTTCTAAAACTCTGAAAAAGTGTCGTCATTGTATTTTAAGTCCAATTAAAAAGAATCAGATTTTATGACACAAAGTAAAATATGTATATTGTTAGTGATAAGTATTTCTGTCAGATATTGATATAAAGTAAATTATCTTCAGACACCAGTTTTCTCAATTAATGTCAGTAACCTTAAGGGATTTCCTCATTTATCATTTCTATGTACCTTCACATTTAGAGTACTTATAAATGATATTAGAGTTTCAGGATATAATTTATAATATCTTAGATGGAATACAAATAAAGTAACGACTTTATTTATTTACTTTGTGCAAACTTTTATGCAAAATCAAGGTATTTTTAAATTATCATCAACTTTCAATTAGATATGGGATATCGCACAGTCAAAATATCGTTTCTGTTGGTTGCAGTTTCAAATTGACTTCACGTCGTATATTGGAATTGAACATCTTACATCGTCGGATGTCAACGTTTTGTATGCGTTTTACATGAAAACGTTTTTATTGGTAAGAAAGTATTTTTATTAATATGGATATATGTATATTAGATCTCTTATTCTTTTTCTTTCATGTTTATGTTTACTTTATGTATTTGTTATTATCAATCATATAGCAGTTTTTAATCAAGTCAATTAAATATTTCTAAAATTTGTGTTTATTAACAAGATTTGCACGCGAAAGTATTTTTTAATGAAATAATGTTTTAGAAATCATCCATTTAAGAAAATTTTAATAATATTTCGTAGATGAATGGTTACACATATTGTTAATATAAATAAAGGTTTTGAAATTATTGTTAGAAGTGTCTTTTTATCTGATGGTAGGTGGAAATGAAGACGCAGTTGATGAAGTATCTCAGTGATGGTCTAATCACTTTTGCTTTGAAGACACTCAAATTATAACTCGAGGAAGGCAAAACTGTTTCGCTTTGTCACAATTCAAGGAATATTAACGAAGAAGGGAGAGAGCTTTTGGCTTGTAAGGTATGTAGGAATTATATTATTAAAGTTCAAACAAAAATTACGTCTCTATCAAAGGCAATAAATGCAGTCAATATTAGAAGTATGCACTTTGAGTAAGAAGTGAATGAAATTAGTGTCTTTGTTTCTATTTTAAACTAGACTCTCCATGACAGTGAGTGTTTGACCAGCGGTTGCATTAAACACATTATAACACTTGACAGTCGTTTTTTTATAACTACTCTCTTATAATATGTAGTTTCTATTGACATTTGCAATAGTGAGTGAATTCACAAATTAATACTAACCATTATTAAAAATCTTAACACCATAAATTAGCAAATTATTACAATATCTTACAATATATTTGATATTTGTTAATTTCTAAACTATTAAACTATTTATACGTAGGAAATAACAAGGTGTGGTAGAATATATTGATTGTAGTTAAAGTATTCTTCCAAAATTTTTGTTTAGTTAGTAAATTCAGAAAAAGGTGTCTAAAACTAAATCATTCTGTCACCTCAATATTATTGGCCATATTTGTGATTAAATACTGCAGTGTTCGCATTTTTCACTGGCTTCCATATGAGCTGGAAATATAAGTTTTACACCGAAAATCAAACTGAGATCATCAAACTCGGTTACTTCCTTTGGGAACTCTTCACTGAAATATTACTAAGAGTTATAGAGTTTAATTTTACGGGTTTTATTTTATGTTGGAATAAATTTTCAGTACAAATGTATGAGATTCTATTTACACTATCTCTTGTTTCCATACAAAATATTCAAAGTATGAGATTTTTTTTAAATCGATGGGAAAAGAGAAAACATCAAAAATATTTTAATACTTATTGTATTTATAATGATAATATAATATAAAATCTATCTCTAACATAAAATAGAGTGACTGTTATGTGAAATAATTAATAAACAAAAATTAAAAGGACTATTGAACTTAAAAATAATTAGATAATTATTGAGGATCTCGTAAGTTGTATATTATTATATTTCGATACCTAGTTACAGATGATTAAAATATTTATTTGTGAAGTACTTTTATAAGGTAATGCGTTTTATTTTTAAATTTCAAATGTACATATCTTTGTAAATCAAAAATTAACACGTATGAAAAGAATTGTTTTGATTAAATTTGGGTTTAGGTTGTTTGTTTGAATTTAGTTAAATATTCTAACAATGTAGCCTTTTCAGGAAACGATTATAATAGTTTATTTATAATCATGTATAAAAATCTTGTTAGCAATATTAGCAGTTAGCATACAAGCTTGTATATTGTAACACCCATTTTCTAAGCATTAATAATCGCATGATTGTAAATAAGAAAAAAAAATACCTTATTTCGTTTGTGGATGAGGGTGTGATGAAAGCTGTAATTTATGAAGCCCAAATATTAGGTTGTTGCAATCAGTGTTACTTGTATTCGGAGTAGCCATAAAATTGGGGAAATTATAGTGGATTTCTAGTATTAATTTTTTGTAAACATTATTTTATGAGAATACCATAGAATGCATGGTATTATGTGACTGTGTCAGAATCAGAATACAAACTTAAATACAGAACCATTCAGTTAATATAATTTATTTTAGTTATAAAATATAATTTAAAGAATACTTATGTGTAAAATTTATTGTTTGTAATCGTTATAAAGTTGACAGCATATGTCAAGAATGGCGATAAATATTCTAATTTAATAAGAAGTCAAAGAGTTATTTAGCTGAAGTCTTACATTTCTCTATACAAATACAATAGAATAGTTAAACTTATATTGCCGTAAGTAGCAATTTCTTAGGAGTAAGACATTTAAGTCGTAAATAGTTAAATTATTTAAGTGACATAGTTTATACTTTAATATTTTCTTAACCTTTATATGATTATGGAAGACGAATGTCTTCGTATTTTAATATATTTTATTCCGTGTATTAGAATTATTTTTGATGATGATTTTGTAGAACGTATGATTTATCTTTATTACAGTTCAGATATAACTGAAATATTTTAAAATATATTTAAGATGAATTGTTACGGAGCCATAGTTAAAAAAAGTGTTAATTTTCGTTTCACTATGACAGCGAGAGTTTGACAGTGTACAATGATTTGATTTAACTTTTACGTCGTGTATTATTCTTCTTCAATAATTTTGTAATTTGTTCAAAAAAGTTTTCAAAGATTAACGCTAAATAAAATTGGATTTTATTTAAACATCGAATAAATATTTAACGGCTACTTAAGAATTTTATCTAGCCTTACTGATAGCTGAATCTTAAGGAAATATCACCTTATTTTGAACAGCTCCGAGAAATCTTTTTGAAATGCGAAATCATCAACATTACGAAATATTAAAGAGCAGTGAAGGGACGGATGGTTTGCTTATTGTCCTATAAATAGTTTAAATACGTTATAATATTATCTTCATTTCATTTTTGTTTGGTTGTTTAAATATGGCCTTCATCTGTGCCAAGACGTTGCCAGTATGTTCTGCCAGTGTCATGTAGAATGGAAGACTAACGATCCGGGATTAACTTTTAAGTGAAATAAAATTTAACCTCCCCGGCTGAAGTCACAATTAGGAACTTTGTTAATAGATATAAAACATCACAAATTTAAATAGATGCACTTTATTTTTAGAAATGTAGTGTCAATTGTAATATATTTTACGTAATAATGTTATGTATTCATAACTATATTATTTATTTCATTGTTTGTCAAACAATAAACAAAAAACAATATTCTACCTAGTCTATACTGAGAAGGTTATTTATTTTTCAATAATTTCGCTTGCCTTAAGATTAATTTTACCCGGGGTAATCTTTGCGTACTCCGAGCCACATAGTTCGTTTTATGAATAAGTGGTTGTTGAAAAAGACAAAGGAAAGGGTACTTTCACCCTTTTTATAAATTCAGACCAAAGCTAACGATATCCAATTCGGTGTTCTTTCAATATCACATAACAAGATATTAAATAAGGTAGTGACATAATGCATACCCCGAATGATCCCATTCTTTATTACTAATATATTATATAAATAACAATATTTCAAAATATTTTCATTTCAGTTTTTAAATTTTAAAATTACACATAACTCATAAGTATAGCCAGAACTCATATCTATGTACATAGTATAATAATCCACGAAATAATTTTTATACTAAGTTAGCTTTGTATTCACTTAACATTAAAAGTAAATCGAATGAAATGTTTACACAATATTTACACAATTTTTCAACACGTCAATCGATACTATTGTTAATAAAATAAAATTTTTTGCTAGAATTTCAATATGAAATCCGGACGTACGTTAGTTAAACATCATAATATTGTCTAACGATTTAGAATTGTTATATGTTTTTAACAGGATTTCATTGCACAACCAACCATAAAATAATATATCTTTAGAAAAATAAACCTAGTAATGATTTAAGCTAGTTAAACAAGTAAAGAGAGACGGCAAAGCATTCCTTTTTATATATTATAATAATAAACTAACACTAGCTTTGTCTTTTTATAAAAAAACATGTTGAGAAGCCAAATAGTGTATATGATGACTTAATTAAATCATAGTGGTTTGTTGGTTTGTGGGATTAGAATAATAACAATTAGACTAATTGCCCTAATAAAGTAGGAGTGTTTAGATTTCCACTTTGTTTCGGAATTTTTCGCCATAAGGAATATATATGATAATTGTTGTTATTTAATGATATACATATGTACTAGAATACTTTATAGATTATTTAATAATTTTAGATAAATTGAACAGATATTATTGACAATTCTGATTTCAAAAAGTGATTGCAAGATAATTTTCGGTATAATATTTTAAAGTGACAAGAAATAGAATAGAAATAGAAGCAGCATTTAAATGTCATAGAAAGTCATACAAAAGTTTATATATGTGCTTTAGATTAAACGAAATATTTCAAAAGTTTAACCTCGGTAATATGAAACAGTGAAATTAAAAAAATTAAACCGGTGTGTCGGCATCCGAAAAATATAAATATAATTTTATGACACCATTATCTGATATCCGTATCATAAAGTATGTTAACCGTACAATATCAAACACAAAATATCGCATTTCATTTTAACAAATAAATTTCTGGTTCATTAATCCAAAATGAACTTTTTATTTTGAAGACTCACTTTACATTTCTTTAATTAAATTGAAAGCTAGCCTTTCGGTAACTTTAAATTAAATTTTAAGACTCCAGAAATCAATGATATTAGTGAATTCTGACACAGACTTGTATCTAAAACAAGTTTAGCTTTGTCAAATATTGTACGTAAACATGTTGAAATATAAATACCTATGTGTTTTGGATTTATTCTGGGTATTTTACAATACAGTGGTCAAGGGAAGAAAGGATTAAAGGATCTGTCTTTAAATAATTTATATTGACTAGCGCCAACAACCTCTTATTTCTATCGTGTACCACAATGAATCTTACCAGAATGTCCTATCATTTCCTAAAGTCTGGCATTTTGGTAACGGACGTGGGGTTGTCATCTTTTTGAGGGGTCTGAGACGGTATGAAATTATCATCTTCATTCTTGAATTTTTATTTTTGTTTAATTAAAATTGCCTTGCGAATTAATCTTGTTGTGTGTGTCTGCATGTGTGGTTTGTCCGAATATATGCGATTTGTCCGTAGATGGTGTGGTCTCAAACTGCTGACATTTTTATTAGATATGTCAATTATGTTCCTTAACCTTTTTGAACGATGCTATTTTTCCTTTGTCTTATATATGACAAACCTTAATCGTAATCAACTTTGTATACACCGACTTATAACAACAAGGTTATAAAAGATTGATATTCTTAATTGTTCTCAAGAATTTTCTCACATTTTTGTTAGGTGTACGTATTGTTTTTATTGACAATAGAAAAATTACCAAAGTCCCAACATATAGTGTAGTAACAAAAAACAAAAAGTGAATTATAAATATAATGCAAAAACTTAACCGAGACACAAACTAACACGTATCATTGTGTTCAAAATCTCGTTGTCTTAGATACTATTATAACAGTTTGAATGGTTCCCTGTTTTATATAAAGAAGCTAACTGATTTGGATATTGTATGTAATGTCTTGTACATCTAAGTTTTATACTCTTCTACAAGTTCCTGTAATTGTGTAAAATGACAATAGTTACATATTGCAGTTGATTAAAATGATATAATAGATGATTAGTTTAATGTGGTTTCTGTTCATACCTTGATTTAATACTCTTAAACGAGGTTATGTCAGAGTCTTAATGTGTCGATTTGGCACATTATTTGTCTTTTAATAAATACTTCTTGTTTATCTCACATAAATTTATACAATTCGTCATGTTTAAAATTACGGTTAGCAAAATAGTACAGTTCAATAAAGGTTTAACATTTAAAATTTAATAAAGATTAAGTTATTAAAACTTTGATATTTTCTAAAGATCTAACGAATTAATATCTATTTTTATTCCACCTTTATATTATATTACTTTGAAGACAATAATTGTAACTTCTTCGTTTCATATAAGTATTTCAAGCAAAATCGCACTCTATGTAATAGTTATCGATCGCAAGATTAAGCAACAGCTGTGTGTGATGTGTTTGATTGAAAGTTAATTGGATAAAGACTATATAGATTACTAGAAGTATATACTATAGCTCACTAGAAATAAATTATTTTTTTTATTGATATGGATTTTAGATGGTAGTGTTGTTATTATCCTTTTATTATTTAGATACTATTACAACTCTGGGACTTAATACGTTTCAAAAGCAATGACACATATCCGTGCTGCATTCAATAAGAGACTGCTATATAGTTAAAAGGAGACAAGGTTAGCTTCTAGTTTAATATGTGACACTTTGACATACTCTCAAGCTAATAACGGTTATTTTGATCCTTAATTTAAGTTTTTTAATAACACATGTAGAAATGGTTTAGTCATTGTTGTTCGACTTGAAATTAATGGGCTATTTATGTAAACAAATATAATATCTGTGGAATCCGTCGTCTTTTTATTGGCTAAATAAAAAAAATATTCTGTTGAATTTAGCTTTAATTTTCATAAACATAAACTGTTATTTTTTGTACATTTTCTTAAGTTCAGCTTATTAATTACGTAATAAAATATAAGAAATATGAAATATGTTTGATATTCTTTATATTAGAAACAAACTTTGATAAACTTTCAACCGTAATGATTCTTTAAAGTTTGCTTATTCTGTATTAAATCTGTCTTTGGATTTGAAAAATTGATTATATAAAGTATCTATATTATATGGTTTTAAAAACAATGCTAGATCGTAATCTAAGCCACTATACGGCTTAGTGAATTGGCTAAAATTATATTCTCAAATTTAAATAATAATTCCCCTAAGTCTAAAAATATAATAATTGCATATTTTTTTCTGCTTTCCTAATGTCGTGATATAAGCGGGCTTAATTTTTAATCTGTGGTCTGAACGAAACTGTCATCCAACGTTTTAAAATGTTAGATGTCAATGTCATCATGACATATGGATTATTTTACTATATATAAATACTATGTAGTAAACCCGGCGAACTCCGTTTCGCCACCAGAAGGCTTTTATATAACATTTCGTTTGGTGATTAAAATATGAAGTTTTTTTTTGTTTTATATTTGAAAAGGTAAATTTTTATTTCATTTCACAACAGTAATGAATTCATTTCGATTACTAAAAAGAAGTGTTATTTAGTTGAACTTCTCTAATTAAATAAAAGTGTATCCAAAGTAGATACCGAATCGAAGCGTTATACGTGTCCACAAATTATCCGTTTGATTGAAGTGGTCCTTTGTAAACCACATTTTTTGTTTTTTGGTCTAACTTTAACACAAATAAAGCGGATGGTTTCCAAACTCGTGAACACGCAAAATATAACGCCCATGTGAAAAACAATAATTTTCTAAATTTATACCGCAAATACTAAATGGTTTTAAGAGTTCAAACTACAACCACAGTACCGGTTTGTCACATGAAATTAACTGAGCAGAGAACAATGAGTAGCTGTCAACCAATGTATCATGCACCGGCACTATCTACTTAAAATATTGATTTGTAGTACATATTATGTATGATGGCGCTGTATGTGAAAAAAGATTTTCCCGCTTTTCTATTGAAATTTTTTGTTATAAATCTCACGGAACCCGAGACCTTTCCAAGTTACAGCGTCAGGATGGAAAACCGGACTTAATTTTATATAGTAGACCTCTTACAAATATCTAATTGTCATCCATACGTCATTACATATCCGTCATTATACGTCAATTGCATAGCTGTCAATTGTGTTTCGTTATTCCACGTTTTATAGTGACTGTCAAATCCCACGGGAATGCTGTCGAACGGGATAAAAAGTATCCTATTGGAATTTCCTGGCTCTAAACTACCTCCCTGACAATTTTCAGCTAAATCGGTTCAGCCGTTCTTGAGTTATAAGTGGAGTAACTAACACGACTTTCTTTTATATATATAGATTAAAATTAGCTTTAATCTTTGTTTGGCATATAATAAATATCTTTGAATACGTAATTTACTAATGTATAGAACTTAGCCATGTACATAACCTTTTAACGTTTGTTGGTTGAAAGCATTTCCATTAATTGAAAGGTCAACTGTCATATTAACGCAATGATATATTGTTAAAATTATTTATATTCAATTAATAAATAAGAAATACGAAGAGGAATCATTAGTTTACTGTTTTTTATGATATTTTTTTATTTTTGGGGTATTATGGGATGTTCTATATTGCTTTACGTATTTTTTTAAGAAAGTGTAATTGTCTTGTCTACTAATTCTTTAAATATTTTCAAAATTATAGTACGTAGGTATATTAAGTTAATATCGATGGATAAATTTTAAATAAAGGTAGGTACTTATGATAAATGTATTTTATCGAAAAATCCTTTTTATTTTATACTTACTAAAAACGATTACAAAGTTCTGTCACAAAAACTGTTTCAAGATATTGAAATCGCTGCCATCACGTTAAGAGACGTGGCTTATATAATCGGCTTATGATAAAAGGTAACGAATTTAAAAATAATTTGGAAAAAGGTAAAAGGTCAAATTTAATATTCATAGATACAGACATATATTTATGTATGGGGCTATATGGCTTCATTTAGTGGTTGGTAGAGGTAGGGGATCTTCAGAATACTTAATTATCAACATTCTTATATAAATTTTTTTGTTGTGAAGTGATCATAAAAAAATTAAAACAAAAAATATTATAATCTCGAATTATAAGATGGAAATTGATATAAAGTGAGTGTTAGAAAATTACCGGTCCGCCATCTTGCTGACTCCACCATATTGAATTTAGAATGACATCGCTTACGTAGGAATTATTATAGTCAAAGAAATTTAGATGCAAAGAAAATGATCCCTTAGACGCAAGTAGGTGTAGAAATTTCTTTTTGTAAGGTAAAACTTTACCATTTTAAATAAAATAAAAAAATATTTCATTGTCAAGCTGAGATCAAATAAACTTGCTTTTATCATCATCGCTCCACATTTGCTTTTAAATATAATGTATTTTACAGTGTTTTTGTCTTTCTATTGGTATAAATATATATTGAAATAAAAATTTGGATAAGATAGAGGATTATTCTTGAAATAAAAGAAATTGTATTCATTCAATGTATTGTCTGCTACAAAAGAAACTTGCCATCAACAAAAACAACAAATAGTACTTTTATAAGCAATTTGAAAACAAAAACGATAGAAGATTCTTATTGCTTTATTGTTTCTTTCTCTAAGTAACCATTGTAACCAATATTTGTGGAAACAGTTAGCATTAAAGATTTTCACGAAAATAACGCGTGGTAAGCTTGAACATTGTATATTCTACGTATGAATGTTTTAAGAAAAGAAATCGCTTATACTTTTAAATTCGTTCAACTTAAATTGTCTTTATTTCACCGTCGCTTTTCGAAAGCCTTTTCGTTTCATTTGAATATTTTCAACATCATTAAATATATAAAACACCGGTAAGAGTTTTTATTTAATTTTGGGCTGCGAGTGACGTCACTAAGGCCCTTAGCGAGCATGACTACAGATTTAATAGCTTATAATGAAATACGAAACTTGAGGGAAAGTCGTTAATGATCCTTGTAAGTAAACAAAAGCCTTAGTTTCTTAAATATAACCTTTCAGGATTTATGTGTATCGGTGCTTGAGTAATGATAAACGTTGTTTCAAAATCTTTTTTCTGTTTAGTTTTTTTTGCATATATAAATAAGGACTGAAGCCAGCGTTTATAGTTTTAAAATACACTTTGATTCTTAAATGCTTACCCCTATAAGTATGATATCAATTTAAAAATTCAACAACATGATTTAACAATTTTATTTCGGTATTATCCACAGTTATATAAATTAATTATAATAATGAACATGTAGATAGTTCTAGAGGAAGCTAGTGCATACGTTGTTGCATTTGAAACAGCATCTCTAATTATGAATAAGTAAACAATACATTGTCTTGAGACGAAATGCTGATAGTATACAGATATTTGTAAATTAAATGTATAGTCCAATCTAATATTTATATGTGAACAAATTAATAATTGTTTTGTTAAGTTTATTTTAATATACCAAATGGATAAATAGATAGAGAAGAAAACAATAAAACTATACGAAATAATATGTATATTGTCGTAGAAATAATAAATCAATTAGTAGTTACAAAAGTTATATACAAATTCTAGGAGGATAGCTAATATTGGTTTCCCTGGGAATCAAAAATAGTGTACATTTAGCGAGGTTTCATTGCAACTAGGGATTATATGAATTCGGCATAATTTTTTTACAGTGGTATAACGTCAAGTACGTACGTCGTACAATCAATAGCATTCAATGAGATCTAAGATTTTCGCGAGTACTCATTTAAATGAAACTAATATTTTTGGATTTACTATGCGTTTTTTTATTTTTGACTATAAAATTTATATTGTATAAACTACAACCGTTGCTGTAAAGCAGCCGAAAAGTCGGGAGTATGTAGTTTATAGTCAAAAATAAAAAACGCGTAGTAAATCCGAAAATATTATTTTCATTCTATAGCATTCAGTTTAATCAGTTTAAAATAGTTTCTGACTATTCTCCGGTTCTATCGTTCGATTGTCTTTATAAAACCAGAATAAGTAAGCAGCCGCGTAGAATATATGTATTCAAATTAACAACATATTTTAGTGTTTTAATATTGAAGAGATCATTTAACTTGAGCGAGAGTTATTTTTGTTTGAACCGCCTGTATCATGTTTATATTATAATTCACTTACTCGTGAGCAACTCAATTACCACGGGTTTCACCAAGCCGATAAATTAGAATTACAAATACCGACGCTCATCTTGAACGTATTTTAGATAATCACTTTAATTCTGAAATAACCGTAGATAAGTATTTTATGTTAAGTGGAAAGGTTGTTTTCATATAATTAATATGTTATTTTAAGAACGAAATGTTGATAGTCTAAATTTGAATTTAAATTAGGATAATATTGTATAGGATTTATGATATTGAGTTTTTCTTTAGATTTTGAGTTTAACGCTACTAAGCCTTTTTAGACAAACATTTGGATCATAGCAGAATATAAATAAATGGAAAAATAATTTGAAATAGCATGGGTTTAATCAGTTACTAAATAATATGGTTTTATAAAAATACTTATTGCATATGATTTTTTTTTATAATTTTGGAATAATAGTTAAATTCATTGGACGATAAATAAAATGTCCATAATGCTAGTATTTCTTATAATATCTATATACATATGTATATACCTAATGCTATTATAACACATTACGATCTAAATTCGTGTTAGGCACTTCAAACGCAAACGAGTCACTCAAGAGCGGATTGCTTTCGCAAATTACTAAATCATAATTTAAAAATCTGATTCCATGTTTATTTCGAATAATCAGATTTTCATTCCTTTTTTTATCTCCATATAAAAATTAAGCGTAAATTCGTTTTCAATTAATATAAATTTAACTTTGACTGTAATGTGTAAAAGGAGTTTCTATACTTGAAATTCTATAATCTATATACTCTATTTAATCTTGATGTAGTCTGAGAACTACGTAAATGAGATTTTAAGAAATAAGCAACGTGATAATTACTATGAAATTTCAGTAGCTCCCATATTCCAATAATATTTCCACAATATTTGGTCTACGTGTTATTTGTATAAAGAAGCTTCTAACTGAAATAAAATTAAATATTCATCAAAACAAATCCGCTTTCTAAATATGTAATATTGCTTTTATGTTTCTTATTTCGAAACAGCCATTTTGGCTTTTATGTTCCACTAAAAGGATTTTTTTTCTTTTAATTATACGAGTATATTCATAAAGAAAACATATAAAACCGTTGTTATTCATAAGAATTTTTTAATAAAAGTAGTATGTAATGAATACGATAGAAACTTTAAAATATATTAGGGACCATGTCATTATCTCATCATCATCATCATTTTAGCCGAAAGACGTCCACTGCAGGACATAGGCCTCCCAAGGATCTCCACGACGACCGGTCTTGTGCCACCCGCATCCAGCGGATTCCCGCGACCTTCACCAGATATGGTATGTACGACCATGTCATATTTAAGAATAATTTCTGTACAAGGCTATCATAGTGGTTTTGTTAAACCTATGTGGAAGTTGTATGTCAGTACAGTATATTTCGTTTTGTTATTTTCACGATTTACTCAGAAAACTAACACAATATATCTATAGTAAAATTTATATATTATGGTGTCAAGAGGTTCTGTTTAAAATATTTTCTTGTTGATTGTTCGGACAGCTTGATAATAATAGGAGTAATGTTACCAACTCAATATTGTTAAAATATATATATATATATATATATATATATATATATATTAAGGAACTTCGTTCGGATTTTTAAAAATAAAATAACAGTAAGACATTTGACAATTTGACTATGCGATATTAATTAAAATGAAGAAATATAAAAGGTAAATAAAGGAATGAAATGATAACCTGCTAACTCCAGTTAAACAACAATTAAAGTACTTACAGAGTAATATCCTTAAAATAGCCTTAGACTAATAGCTAAACCAATATTAATAGTCGAAAACCCATGAGCGATGTTGCCTCGACGACGGACCACCAGAAAGTGCCGATGTTTCTCTTTGCGCACTGCTTCTATTTTGTTTCTTTTCCAAGGAGTACCTAACTCGGCTTCTATTTTGTTTCTTGACCAAGGAGTTTCCTAACTCGGCCTCTCCTGACTCCTGGTCGTCCTCGGCCACATTCTCTCTGTTTTTCAGTAGTAGCCTCGCCTACTGCGCCACCTTCCCGATCTTCGTCTTCAAGGTTTGGCATAGACGATCCGGCCGAAGCACCTTGTCATCCTGAATTTTGAAATAACATCACCATTACTATCGGAAACATTATTGTTTGCATGAGTGTAGTGTCCAAATGTTTTTCAAATAAACAAAGTAATGTAAGCTAAACGGCATCCAAGACACATAAAGTGAAAATAAAGAAAAAGGTGTGAAATCGACGGTATCCCAACAATTTCACATCCCCACAGTACATTACCATTGTCGGGTGACTCACGCCTTTGAAGGGCTACCAACACCATAGAAGTGCAGCTCATGCCAATGCGACTCACGCAATCGGCAACTTCCACCACTGGGGGCTCCCGTCAGTGGTGACTCCCGTCAGTGTCGACTCCCGTCAGTGCCGACCAACGCTGATGGCGGCCGATGCAACTGAGGACAAACGTTAAGGGCGACTAACGCCCGTGCGACTAACGCACCTGACGACACACGTCAAAGGCGACTAACGCCAAGGCGACAAACGCCTATGCGACTAACGCAACTGACGACACACGTCAAAGGCGACTAACGCCAAGGCGACAAACGCCCATGCGACTAACGCAACTGACGACACACGTCAAAGGCGACTAACGCCCAGGCGACAAACGCCTATGCGACTAACGCAACTGACGACACACGTCAAAGGCGACTAACGCCAAGGCGACAAACGCCCATGCGACTAACGCAACTGACGACACACGTCAAAGGCGACTAACGCCAAGGCGACAAACGCCAATGCGACTAACGCAACTGACGACACACGTCAAAGGCGACAAACGCCGGTGGTGATGAGTAGACTTGCGTCTTGAACTCCCACCCGGCAGCAGGTCAATGAGACGCCTGCGGTGTCTCGAACCTCCACCAGCTGCAGGCCAGCGGGATGTCCCCGTCTCGACAAGTGACGTCTCGCGAAACTTGTCACCACTGCTTCTGAGAACAGTCGTTAAAAAGAAAATGAGCAAAGTGACAAAACAGTTCAAAAATCTCACCATCGAATACTATAGCACCAGTATCTGGGCACCATTCTAAATTCCATGGCATCACACGTTGAGTGGTTGGTTGAGCTGATTTAAGAGCATTACATTACATTGGATTACAATTTTAAACTGGATGCCAACTAGATTGTGGTGAAAATATTTTAAGGCCCTGACCTTATTTCACTATTGTAATTAATCTCTATTTCATGTACCGCGATCATACACGAATGCGGGATTACGCGCCCCAATACGAAAAATATGTCGTACTCATAATAACGAATTTTCTCAGGTTGATATTCTACGTCATAACTCTGCCGCGTTTCACAGCAAGTTGCGGGACATATTATTGAAAAAAGAATAAACCACCTAGCAGTCCTGTTTTTCATTTACATTGACTGGGAATTTAGTTTAGTTTGTTTTAAGTATTGGATATTCTCTGCACATTCGCCATCGCTCCCTTCACATACTAGATTAGGTTTACACATCGCCTTTCAAATTTATTTATTAGTGAGATACATGCCCAAGCGTCCTCTCATTTTTACTTAGTTATATTTCTTGGTGAGAAATGTTTGAGGACACAGGTATTTTGTCTTTAATATGCTGTATTGTTGTTTATATTTTTTTGTTATACTCCTGTGATCTGTTTTTTTTCTCCAATAACCAAAATAAAATAAAAATAAAATTGCAGATGATTTCATGTAATGATGTAATTGCAGAGCCTCCTCCTTTCTAGCGCTCGGGCTAACCTGACCACCACTTATATGTCTGTCTAAGTTCTCAACTTCGGTATTCAGAAACGAGTATTTTATTTTAATATTGATCGAAAAAAATAGAATTCTACCTTTACCTTTTTTTAGCATTAAAATTCAGAAGAAGTACTTTGTTGATATAAACGAGCAAGTCATCAGAATCAATGAATTCCCGAAGCATATCATTAATTGATAATAGGTTTGTAAACAATAGATGAGTTTGTCAAACCATATGGCATCTTTCAGTATTCGTAGTTCCCTCCTGACGCGGACGTCACGAAGCCTGTGTAGTGAATACAGTCGTCCCTGATTCTCATTTCATGAAGTCGCCATATCAGGGCCGGTGACGAAGTTATGTCATCCTAAAAAATCAATTTAATGGTCAATAAATGAAAACGGATATCTTTCCTTCTCTGTATTGCGAATAAGTGCTCGAAAATCTTTTTCGTCACTGAAATTATTGAGCTGGCATATTGGGATCGAGATTCCCTAATGATGCCTTTATCTAAGAGGTCCTTCATTATTTCGCTAACTTGTACCATCTTCCTGTAAAATAAATTGTATGGGCGATAAGTTATTGGAATTGAACTAGTAAGTTTGATATTCATCTCACCTATACTGTACTGTAGTGGCAGCGGTACACAAGAAAATCCGAGAAAGGCGACAATACAAACATTGGTAATTCCAGATTACTACCTGGCAGAGGGATTTTATATAAAGAGTTTTCGGTGGCTAGTACTTGATTAACCTGACTGATCCCAGCGAGTGATATACTGTTGTTGTTACTCTTACATACATTACTCCAACACGATTCAAAACATCTGTCACTATTCATGCAGGCTGACGGTACTACTACTAGATCTTAAAATGAAATATTGCTGAATTCAATAGTTACTGTGTTGTGAGGAGTGGCAAAGGTTTCGTATTCATTAACGTCTCGTAATGTACGTCGTATACTTGGATTGGCAAGAAAGTAATTTAACAAGGTCAGAAGAAATCAGTGATATGATGTGATCACCAATATTGATAAATATGTTAATCGGTATGCACTATCAACTGCACGAACCACATCGATATTTCTCACCAGCTTCGGTTAACATATGTTTACATTTTGGTAGTTAGTTAATCCTTACCTATTCTTGACAAAACATGCGTCTTCACAGTTTCCTGTAGTTTTAATAAATGCGCGTATTAAGAGGACTTAGCAGCGGGATTATCATTTTATTCTGAAAGTTGTTAATGTTGGTTTGTTTATTATTACAATTGAAAGTTCTGCAGATAAATCCTTAACCAATCGTAAACGTTATAATGTACGTCTCACTTTCCCAGCGTATGTCGTATATTAGTTGTATGTCGTGTTCATACATGCAAACGAAATGTTAACGGAGTCCAACTTCTGAGGACAGAGAGGTCTTAAAAGAGTTTTAAAAATATCCATGTACGACCATTTGTGACCTATGAATTTAGTTATCTTTTGGCGTCGCCTTTTAAATAAGATGCTTCCCGGGAAAAACACTCATGATCTTCCACTGTCCACTATCATTGCGCGATCTACCTCTAGACACAATAAATCAATCAGAAGAATCAAAAATTGACACGTAATAATGAAGCGATTTTATGAGTGCGAGATTCTTAAGGGCTTCTGTCATAATGGTAAAATACGAAACTGACATAGTATCGGGATAGCGAACAGTGGTATCTTGATCGTGAGTCGTAGTCTGAGGGACATTGCTCAAGTTAACTAAACTATTTACGTTTGGTGATTCGTTGCCACTATTAACTATGTGATTGTGACCTATAGACACATTTCTTACGACCGATTCAGCAACATTTCCTGATAATTATGTTGTAACTCTACGACACTATTATTAAACTGATCGACAGCTTTGAGTCTTACTAAAATGTTATTCAAATTATCATTCAATGAATCACTTACAAGTAAGTGTGATGTGGGTGCGTGTTGAGAAAATTTACTGCTGCTCGACTCGTGTCTCGATCTACGACAACGTACTCGTGCTATGGACACCCTAGGGTATCTATGTGGGCTAGATATCAATCTATTTTTCACATGGCGTAATCTTTTTCTAATTTAGATCGATTACGATTCATTTTATTAGACATAATTGTCAAAAAGAAAACAAAATACGGTGGACCAAAGAATTTATAAAAAAGAGATCTTTATCCCACTTCTGAATTAAGGAACTTCGTTCGGATTTTTAAAAATAAAATAACAGTAAGACATTTGACAATTTGACTATGCGATATTAATTAAAATGAAGAAATATAAAAGGTAAATAAAGGAATGAAATGATAACCTGCTAACTCCAGTTAAACAACAATTAAAGTACTTACAGAGTAATATCCTTAAAATAGCCTTAGACTAATAGCTAAACCAATATTAATAGTCGAAAACCCATGAGCGATGTTGCCTCGACGACGGACCACCAGAAAGTGCCGATGTTTCTCTTTGCGCACTGCTTCTATTTTGTTTCTTTTCCAAGGAGTTCCTAACTCGGCTTCTATTTTGTTTCTTGACCAAGGAGTTTCCTAACTATATATATATATATATATACAGGGTGACTGGTGAATTACTATCAATATTTAAGGAGAATAATCGGTACATGATTCTCATTCGAATTATGTAAAAAAAATAGGTACTTAATTTTTGACAAAATTTCCGTATAAATAAATAAAGTGTTGACACGTTCCAAGTGTTCCAAGTGTGGACGCGTGCGGCGGCGTGCTGATACAACACCACGCCGCCGACGCGTGTGTGTGTGTGTGTATACCTAATCTGTAGGGTGTTCACACGATACGTAATTAATTACATAACTTTTGGTTAACTTTACTTAGAAGTTTATTAATATTTATGTTATATTAATTTTTATTTTGTCATATATGGTCGTCAAATATCACGTCCTCAAATATCGATAGTAATTCACCAGTCACCCTGTATATATATATATATATAGAATATCGTGTTAATTACACTATATCTAACTCAAGAGTTGCTTTAAGGATTTGGCTGAAATGGAAAGGTAACTTAAAACTAGGAGACGTACATAATTTTCATCCCGGTTCACTGAAAAAGAAAAAATACTTAATAAAATCCAAAATCTTGTTATTTACGGCCCCTACGGGGGAATGGAGTTCGCTCGGTCAGCAACACATTTATAATACTACAAAGTAGCTCGGATTTCAGATTTTTTTTCATATAAATGTTGTGTCATGAGAAGGTTCTTATGAAAGGATAAATTTAGAAAATTGGGCAGAATGCTTCAAATTTAGTGAGAAGTAATAATTACCTTTATTATTAAAAAAAATGATTTTTGCATATTTTACACAGGTAAATGTTAATTGTTTGACAGTTGTCTGTCTGTTGTTCAGGTAGATTACATTCATTTAATGTCATTTGTTAAGATCTCACAACTCTAGAGTAACGCTTTGTTATTTTTTCCTTTAGTTACGTTATAATAATGGAAAATATAGACTATATTATGGGAATTCACCGTGTATTGTTTTAAAAAGGGACTATATCTTTACCTAGCACTACACGTTAAATATAAAGAGTACTCTTCGATCAAAAAAAAAAATATTCGGAATCAAAAGTCCCAAAAAGCGGGTTTTTCATAAATTTTACCATATTTACTTGGTGTTATAATTGCAGATGCATACATAGGTAGCCAAAACTACATATACAACAATAAATAAGTCCATACATAATTGACTATAATACCAGTCTTCATAGGAAAATGTTTTATGTATTGTTTGGTTTAGTTCAGAAAACATGTTTTTCATAAATCATATTTCTAACAACCTTTTATTGTTATTACGCTATTAGTCATAGACCACAACTCTTAGTTCTAGATGTGGAGACCGCGTTTAGTGCCCGTTTTTATTAACAATGTCACTCATTCTGTACATACACTCGTACTTTACCGAATAGATCTTTGATGTCAGGTGAAGTAAAGTTGTCTAGGTGGATAGTAAGATGGGGATTCACAATTCGTAAGACAGGATCCAGTAAAATTTATGTGGTATTACAGTGAGGAATTAAAATTTTCTCTTCGTTTAAACTACCACAGTAGGCAGATGATTTTTATGGGCTCTTTAGCGACTCACTTCTTAAAATTTGCAAATTCCATATTCAATATAAAATATCTAAAGACTCAACTCATTTCCATTGTAAGTAATTACTTCTATTTTTGTAGCAATTTTTAAATGTAGAAACCCAATTTTTAAAATGGCCTATGAATAAAAACTTTGTGAATTGATTCAACATTAGACTACATTATTTTTTGTTTCAATGTATCATTTTACTCACTTAGCTTCGCAAGAGACACATGATTTTAGTTTGTGTTTTTTGTTATTAATTTCGACTGAAACACCTAAATGACTTCGGCGTTTTTACTTTTTATGCGTCTCACGTGACACAGCGATGTTACCGCTTTATCACATGTCAGTCACCCGATATTTACAAATGACTTTATATTCTACTTGTACTTGTACTTTCATAACAAGTGGTTTCATTCATTATCATATTGTCCTTTTCAAGTAGAGTAAATATAAATGTATAACTTGGTTCTAAGAGCCCACGTATTATGATAAAAAGATTTTAAAGTTGAAAGAAATGTTTTAGTTTTAATATGCACATCGTATAACGAAGCTTTTAAGGAAGCGTAATTAGCATTTTCTTAATGTAGTTTTCCTGGTAGGCTTACTTCACGGATGTAGTGATGCTGTTTGTTCTAAAAGTGACTTGCTAACAATATAAAAAAATAAATTCCAAAATTTATCCTTCTAATGCATTATTCTCTAATACTTTTGCTTCTTGTTGTGTCCTCTTAATCATGAGTAGTAAAGTTCCAGAATAAATACACATCTAGTCATGTATCTTCGTTGTTATCGAATGAATTATCAAAAGATCAAAATAACGCGACTACATATATGTTTTTGCGTATAATTTTATATATTAACGTACATTTAAAAGCTCTAGTAATTACCTTTTAAAAGGATTAAAAAGTAACGCGACGTTATAATTTAGAAGAGGTTGGAAGATTTAGCTGCTAACTAGGTGGAGACAATTTGAACTGTTTAAATGGCAAGCAAGGGTATGTGATGTTTTAATTGTAAATGATAGTGTAGCGAAAAGGAACGACAACATTAACACAACATGCATGAATGTATAAGCTGGCCAGTTTGTAGGCTGTATGTAATTTGAAAAGTTTTAATACGTTAATCAGTCCGGGATTTAATAGGTTTAGTTGTGAGAGAGTCATGTATTTTAATGAGGTGAAGGTATAAAAAAGTTTATTTTAAATTTCGCAAATTTAATTAATTTATACAAAAACACCAAACTTTTTTAAGTTTCCAGGATAGGTATATAACTCTAAAATTTATTATGGTAGGGATTTATCATTAAATCTTATATTTTCAGCTGAAAAGTGTTGGTATACGTCTGACCATAGATTATTATTAAACAAAATAGCGTACTAAAGAAAACTAACAGTGTAAAGTATTGTTTATAAATAATTTTAGCTGTATTTCATTATTTTAATAGAAGTGAAGTTTGTGATAATATTAAATGATTAAATGCTTTCATTTCGTTTTATCATCGGCTTGACAACTATATTGTGTAACTTTCCCATTTCCCTTTATTGTATAAAAACCACATATTCGTTATATACAGTGCAGATATTTTCGACATTTATATTTTGTATCTAAATTCTATTAATATTATGTATTATATATATAGTCGTGTTACTTGGTAAAGGTAATATACCTGATGGTAAAGCTTGGTACTTGTATTCTACTTAATTCGCAATTTTTTAATGACAAAGACGGCAAGCAAGCAGACAGCAGGTGGTGTATTTCTCCGGTCGAATCGGCCCATATTCGAGCCGTAGTTACTTGACTGCATCTCGGCTCTACCATCTTAAAAGTTGATAATAATTTCATTTACACGTTTAAAAATATTCATTCTAGTTTAGAATTATGCCCAAAGCATACATCGTACTTGTTATTTACTTTAATGATTCAACAATAAAACCCAAACCATGAGAACTAAATATGTAAGTCTCCAAAGTTAATGATAAAACATTTTTTTATAACTAATTACAAGTAAACATTATGTAGCGAGAGTAGAATACACGTAAATTGCAAATACATTTAAAATAAATAAAGTAATTTTTCTTTGAATGTTCATATACTAAGAAGTAAAACCTCAAAAACAGATTTACAGTGTCTTTTATGAAACATTTATTTATATAATTCATAAATTTTCAACCATAGTATCTGTCTCGTATATAATGTTCAACACCAATATTTACTAGTGTAATATATATTACGCCAGTAAATATATATATATACGAACTATGAAAATATAAAGGACACAAAACTATTTATATGAAGTGCGACGTTACTGGATATATTTCACTTCAATTCACATCTTATTTCGTGACAATATTCAGTGAATTGAAAATGCGTAAAAATGTTCCTTTTCGACATATGATTTACAGATCTCAGTAACATTATATTTGTAGTTTATATAACAGAGTAAGTAAACAAAAAAGATCCGTTATGAGTTGTATTTTATGGGTAAACACGGACTCTGTTCCGAGTTACGCCGGCATAATGTTCCGCGGTGTTATTACGCCTCAAATTTTTAATACCGTTCAGTTGTTATGACGAATAAAAAGATTGTTAATAGGAATCTGATTTGTGAGGGTTCTTTAGAAGTTTTTCTCGGTTTTCTCGACGAAATCGCAATAGTAATCGAATTTATAGCTTGAACTTTTATATAGAACTGTGCTCGTAGTTAATCGGTGCATTTAAGTAACATTATTGTGTACAGGAACCTACCTCCTCATGTTATATGTTTTTGTTCACATAAGCCAAGTCAATGGAATTAATTTCTGCTAATTATCTTGACTTGCGAGATATATTATTTTCCTATGTGACATAAATACTAAAAGTTATAGTTAATACTAATATTACAAATATTTTATTAAATATTTTAATAATATAACATACCTGTTTGTGGTTTTCGTGATTAAATTTCCGAAGTGGTAACAATAAAATTTGGTGAATACGGCATCAAAATAAATGAAAAACTGACAGTAACCAATACACGGGTTTCTTGTAATATTTTTATAGTTAATTTATAAAAAACGACCTATAATGTCTATTTTTAACTTAAACTATTAATTTAAATTAACGTCGACTACAACACAAGGATCCCATACAAGGCAGCAGGAAGCCATAAATTACTTTCTCTACCTTTTTCTTAACAAAACAGAAGAAGTAGGTCACTCTTATATTGGTCCCATTAAATCTATAATAGTAACGATTTTTTGTTTTTCAGTTATTAGTACCCAACATTTATACCCGATAACAAAACCACATTTATTTAAACTTCAAAAGACAATCCATTATTTATATTAATAAAACTAAGCATACTTTAATTAAAGCGCACTTGTCCTCTTAAATTATTTTGTTAAAAATTGTTGTTGAAATATTTTAACATAATAATTAAATTGTTCTTGTGTACCAAACACGTAATAACAGCGGCAACCCTAATATTTTATTTTATTTTCACTGGAATTAACATTAAAACTAATGTTTGCTATAAGACAATAAAAATAATTAAATTTGAATATATATGTATTGCTATAAACTGAAACATTTAATCATAAACGAGAATATGAATGAAGACGAAGGCAGACCTATATCTGAATAACGAATTTTATTAAAGTATAAAAAATAAATAGTTTCATTTTGGTATTTATTTAATTTAACTGCTAAATATAAATTAAAATATTTACCAACAAAAAATACAATTTGTTTATTTGAATAGAATCTAGAAAACGGGTCATGAATCAATTTATTTTGCCACAGAATCTGGAAGTTAAAGTGACAAAGAAGCTTTAGTCTGGAATATTGGACTGAATTTCCTTTTGAAGATCTTATAAAGTGTCACAAATACATAGGAACTGGTGCATTTGCCAACAATATAACAAACTACTATTTTAGTTCAAATTTAGTGTATTACAAATTAAGTAGATATTGCATTAAAGCATTTTTAAAATTATAAATAATTACCAAAATCGTATAAATTCTTCATAAAATACACTTCATTTTTGCCACGTTAAATACAAGGTTTGACATAATTTTCGTACAGGAATGTTCCATGGAAGCTACAATTTGTGGTTTGTTAAAATTTAAACCTATAGGTAGGTATTTAAACGATCATCAATGTAAATGATAATAATATATAATTTACTCGTAAACAGATGTCATCATATAAACTGCTTACTCGTTAGGAACATAAGTTACACATAAATCTAGGCACGAATTCATAACTTTCTAATTAATTATATAACTTCTTTGTTTCGGAGATTTAAACTTATTAACTAGGTAATAATCTTTTAATCTCATTATCCGATTATCCCTTTATTTGATTATGTAAAATATAAAATCATAATACAGTAAAAAATATTTAGGAAAGTCTCCGTAACGTGTTGTTAAAAAATTAATTAAATTCCTTGTCATTCAAATAACAACGGGACAATGTTCGTGAATTGAATGGATGAAAAAGGAGTAAACCGGTTTTAAATTATGTTGCGCCTTTGTTTAATAATAATTAATATTTTTAGCTCCCATTTTGTTCTATTTTTTAGGCCAAGGATTGGATAATTATATAATGTTTATATGTACAAAAATAAAGATTAACTATCAAGCATCTTCTTTTTTTCATATTTAAGCAAAATTCGCTTTTTAAATTTTTATATTTATAATATTTATTTATAAATACGAATTGTATAACATAATGATATCTGGAAGTATAAAATAGACTTTGTGAAATATAAACATAAAACAGTAGAATCCTAATTCAAGATAAAATCGGTATATGAGTTCTCAATATAATAGTTCATTTATAGTTCTTGTCAACAACCTGTGGGTTTTATATTCCGAATCATTAGATATCGCGGCGCCTGCAATTTCAAATATTCTTCCAAAGTCGGCGAAGAGTCTCAAGCTTATGATCATTTTGATGAGATTAACATTGAAACCGGCTTTTACACCAGAAACCTGTATTCATGATAAATACAAACACAAATGTTATATTAAATTTTATGAAAAAATCGCTATTCATTCCATCATACCCACCTTTCCACGGTCATATAACTAAACAAAATTAATATTTTTTCATACAACTGCAAAGAACACAACAAAATTAATGTTTTTTATGATAAACTCTATTTAGTGTTGTATTTCAGTCGTATGTTTTAGCTTTCTTTGTTACGTACGGAGTTGATTACCTAAGTCTAAGTTTTTCAAAGTCCATTTCCTAGTAAACCTTGTAAGACTTTTTATAAAACAGAAAACTCCATGCAATTCGTATAAATTACGTTGGGTCAGAATAAATACTTTAATGTTTTGTTTTAGCAATATAGAAATTTACCAAATTAGTTTTTGTAGAAAATAGTAAATGTTATATTACTAATTATGTCTTATACTTACTTTACATATCATCTTAATTATACGGCTCTAAGAAAACAACGGGCTTATCAAAATTATGTTATGTTTATGTTAAATACTGAAATATGAAAACAAGAAAGTAACTTTCTTTTTGTAAAATAAATTACACCAAGTGTTGTGTAGACTCTTATTCAAGGCGCTTGCTTTGTTTTATTTTCTTTCATTTTAATCACAGCGGAAACTTACAAATGTTACAATTTAGTGCCGAAAACAGTACGGTCTCACGTCTTAAAAATAGCTTATAAAATCCTTAATTGTGGCCATAAACATTTTTGATTATAATTAATTAAATTGTACTTATTTACTTATTTGTACTTATTACTTATAAATTTATACCACACTAGAATCAGCACAAGTTGATTTTTGAAACTTAATACACCGTTCTAATAGACCCATGACATTAAGTTTGTTAATGTACTATTAGTCAGGTGGCAGTTGGCCACCTGGCAGTTGATAAAAAAATTACTGTAATTGGACTCAAATTAATTTAAGGGATATCTAAAAAAAATGCGTGTTTGAGTGTGCATTTAAACTGGCACATGTGTTTCTGTTTGTAATTTATTCAGTTATGATAAAAAATATCCGTGACTGTATTGTTTGAATAGAATTATGTTAAAATCGTAAACAGACAGGAAAAAATTTGAAAACTCAAATAGGGTATATATCCTTTTTAGAAAAAGTGTAATTTTCTGAACTTGGATGTTTTGGTTGTATCGTTGAATATTTAATTTTTTCCTAGATATAATTGAGGTAGCAAAATACGTTATGGTGTGATATCGTACAATTCTGTGAGGGGCTCTAGTTGGTGAACTGAAACATAAGCAGACATCGCTTAACTCCTTAATTAACACTGTTTTAGACAGGCAATCATTAGCGCAGTGTAATTAAAAATTAATTTCTTTAAAGCTTAACATTTTGTAATAATTTTAATAAATATTTTGTTATTGCGTTTATTGAGACAGAGTTTTGTATTTATCTCTATCAGTCCCTTTAACCAAAACATGCTCAGTTTAGACAAACAATTGAGTTTACTGTGTACCAAATACGGCTTTAAACTACGTTTGTTACCAACGCCTACTACATGTACACGATGTTAGATCAATTTATAGTCTAGCTTCAAGCACCCCAGGAGGGAAATATCTTCTATTATTAAGACCTACTCCTTTGTTATCATGATTGTATTGTTATATGTGTATATAAATATATATGTACGGATATACGAGACTATTATGTATATTAATATATATTTTTTTTTAATGGGAAAAGGGGGCAACCGAGCAGACGGCCTACTTAATGGTAGGTAGTTATCGTCGCCCATAGACATCCGCAACGTAGATTTGCGGATGTGTTGCCGACCTTTATTGGGGAAAAGGGGGAGGAAAAGGTGGGAAAGGGAGGAAAAGGGAAAGGGCAACCGGCTCTCTCACTCACCGGACGAAACGCAGTCTTATAAAGACTACTTTACGCCGATTTTCTGCGAGAGGGTGGTACTTCCCCGGTCGAGACAGTCCATGTTCGAGCTGTTGTAACTGACCACAGCTAGGCTCTACCACCTCAAAAAATCATTAACAGGAAAATACAAATACAATATCAGTTTACGATTTAGTTTTTGAACTAAATTTAAAATAAGGTCAGCTCTTTTTGAAATGTAAATACAAATATAACATGTAAATAAATATGAAAAATTTCAATGTGTAACTTTTAAGAACATTTAATCTTTTGCTAGAGTTAAGAAATGTATTATATCTTAATTTTCTTGTAACATAATGAGATCTTAGATTTTCGCGAGATTTATTCATTAAAAGGAAACTAATGTTTTTCGAAAATTAAGTTTACAAGGTTTTATGAAAATGTTACAAGAATGAAACTAATATTTTTCTTATATACTCGCGACTTTATTTTAGTACAAAACTACATACTCCCGACGTTTCGGCTTCTTTAAAGCAACATTGATCACGGGCAGACGAGATAAAAACTAATCCAAATTTAAATTTGATAGTATTTTTAATAAATTGTTATGCTATGATAAAATTTGAAATATACAAAAGTCTGTCTGTTAAAAATAACATTTCACACAGAACTGGACTACACATTTTAGCAGCTTATAGTATATCATAAAAAATAAGTGACGGAAGAAAATTAAGTATATTTTAAAGAAAAATTGCATATTTAAAACAGTAAGATAAACAAATGGTTAAATATTTGAAAAGCCACTTCGATCAACTTCCTAATTACCCAAGTACATAATGAATGAACCGTGATCCCTGTTAACTTTGATTTATGAGCCTGTAATCAAATATAATGTTTTAACTAAAACTTGCCTGCATTCACTTTATGACTATAATACAGGATGACATTTTGACATAATACGAAGCAATTTTCTTTAAGAAATTTGATTCAGTGTAAGGTTAGCTTGAAATTTATTAACAAACTTAAATGTTTGACTTAATTCGGTTTTTTAATGTAATTATAATAAATAAAACTTGCTCGAAGGAATTTCTCAGTCCTTCTTTATGTTTGATGTTGATATCTGTGTGTGTTTGTGTATGTTTACCTATACGTGAACGTGTGCATGTGTGTATCTGTATTTATCATTGTAGTTCCTAAATGGCTCAACTGATTTGATGCTGGTTTTTTAATTTGCGATTGTTGTACGATAGTCATGTTTGATAAGTGTTGGTCCAGCAGAGTAAGAGTATTAGCTATTTTAAAAAATGATGTAAGTCTTCTTTGGCCCACGATCACTCGACAAAGTATCTACGAGCGTGCCGTGCCGTATAGTATAATTGTTGAATGAAAATAAATGCGTAGGTTTTTTATCATTTCATATAATTTCCTTATTAGTTAATGAAGTCATTTAAGATAAACTATATTTTTTTTAAACTCTTGTGTGTCTGATTTCTGTTTTGTTGTAAAACTGCTGGCCCTGGGATTACACATTTTTTTTAAAAATATAAAACAAGTTACAAATAACGTTTTATGCTGTTTTCATATGTATATCAAATATGCCTTCTTTTTTATATAGATAAGTAATTTTAGCATTAATACAGAGAAGGATAGTGACATTTAATGAAAAAATCTACAAAAAGAAAAATATGAAGTTTTAAAATATATCCACCGCATTTGAATAGGTACGGTTCTTACGTAGAATATAAATCAGTATACTTAAGTCTTAAAACATAACCTAAGGTATACAATAGTAGGCACTTAAAAGTCATACTAGCTTATAAATAATTAAAGAGATATAGAAGAAATAGATAGATATATAGAGTAATAAAATAAAATATGAAATGTTTTTTATTAATATTAAGCAATTCACATTAACAAAAATCTTTCTGCTAGCCTCGATTTCTTGATGGGACCATAATAGTCATCCATCTATTTAAATGTCAGGGTTTCCTGAATTATGATAGTATTTATGCCAAATTTTTCGAATAAATATACAGGGTGACTGGTGAATTACTATCGATATTTGAGGACGTCATATTTGACGATCATATATGACAAAATAAAAATTAATATAACATAAATATTAATAAACTTCTAAGTAAAGTTAACCAAAAGTTATGTAATTAATTACGCATCGTATGAACACCCTACAGATTAGGTATACACACACACTCACACATACGCGCTCGGCGGCGTGTTGTTGTATCAGCACGCCGCCGCATTCGTCCACACTTGGAACACTTGGAACGTGTCCACACCTTATTTATTTATACGGAAATTTGGTCAAAATTTAAGTACCTATTTTTTTTACATAATTCGAATGAGAATCATGTACCGAGTATGCTCCTTAAATATTGATAGTAATTCACCAGTCACCCTGTATATAACAATACTGAGAGAACCGATACGATATGTCAATAAAATAAACTAATAAAATCGGTGAAATATATATAATTATCTTTTATTGAGGATGTGCCAAAATTTGCTTTTATTAATGGTTGTTGTTTACCATTAATGTTAACTCTTTATTACATATTATAATGTAATAATTACGAATATCACATTAATATGAAACGAGATTGACTAGGTTAGTTTCAAAAAATATATATGGAGAGCTATTTTCATAATACTTATCCATTTCTCATAGCTGAATAGTAGTTTTACTTTTAATTTACATGAAAATTCATATTGTGTTTATAATAAAATTTCGACGTAAATATTTAAGTTGTGACATAATTTTTTTTCGTTCCAGTTCCAAACTCGAATTTAGAAATCTTTATTAACTACTGAATTAAGAAATAGTATTAAAACAATTTAGAGGCTGTAAATATATCAATTTTTTGAATAGGCTAACAATTCTTTCCTTGAAAAGGACAAATAAAAAAACTTTGCGTTTGCTTTTAAGAATAGGTTTAAGGCTGTAAAACTCATGTTTAGAATGCAAATAACAGTTTATTTTAACGTTTAACTTGCGAGGCCTATATAAAAGTACAAAGAGGTCGTGAAAACTATTTATTTTTTTCAATTAGAGACATATTCTACGTAAAAAATAGCAGTTTTAATTACTTCGATAAGTTTTTATCCTATTTTTGTGTTCATTGTTCATCATTCAACAAACGTATAAAGAATGCACATTTATAAGGAAAAATATTTGAACATTCAAAATCTGATGTGTCATTTCACCAGCCTTTCCGCTACAAAATCACACGAAACTTTTTCATTCTAATTGGTTATGCCATAAAAAAATCTTAAAATAACAGGCCTAAAATACAAAACTTTTATAACGTTTAAGGTTTCTTAAACTCAGAGGCTCTAATAAATTGTATTGTTCTTTTATTTCTAAAAACATTTATCATGCACAATTTAAATATGTTTGAAGTTCAAAAATAAATTTTCAAATTAACTTTAATCTAATTATTTAAAACTTAAGGAATATTTTAGATATAATTCAGTTCAACATACAATAAATCTTTTTATTTTTCTTCGGTCATAAACTTTATCATCTGATATATGTCGAAGGGTTTCACATTATTCAGTTTAAGTTATACAAAGACAAACATACGAGTTCACTGACCAATTATATGATAAAACTTTATAAAGCGGAAGACAAGAAGACAAGCATTCCATGGAATCATCGTGCGGGTGCCGGGTCCATTCATTATACTCGTATCTTGTTTATGAATTTTTGCATGAATATCCCCGTATTTATTAAACACGATGAAGCCATAAAATTACAGAGAAATGAAACACTAGAAAAACTAAAGCTTTAAGATAAAATGCAGTTCCGCATGCTATGTCATTGACCAAGGAAAAATCAATTATTTTTACCCTTTCTAATCCCGAGTACTGATTTGTCATTTAGAAGATTCGATTCATTTGAGTTAAATAACGTATTCAATTGAGGTGTCTGGAACATTTTACAATCACAACCGTCTTATAGTGTAGAGAACTAATTAATAACATGCAAGTTTTTAGATATTTAAAATCGTTTATAAGCCTAAATCAATCTCGTATTATTAGATAGGAATGTTAATAAAAAATTAAGGACTCAAATTATATACACAGTATTATTTCTATTTATTATGATTTGGTAACTTTCATCGATTTATGATGAAGTAAAGAAAAGTAATCAGACTTATGAAGCTTTGGAAGTTTGATTCGTTTATCTTATTTATATTGTAGTGTCAATGTCAACATAATCCTTTAAATGTAATCGTAGAGATGAGGAAGTCTAAGTGAGTATTATTACATATTTATAGACTTTCAAACTAAGCAAACCGCACGCTGGCGTGGATATCTCAGGGTTACAGGATTATATTAAATTCATCGATCCATTTAAAGTAAACTTCTTTGAGTGTTTAGGGAACTATCAAGAGACATGAGGGTATATAAGTATTAATATATTTTTGACTTAAGTTCCTAGAGAATGTTAGAAACAAATCAAACAACATAATTACGAATAACACCAGTTCTTGAACATTTACAATTTCGATTTCTTCAAGTTTTTGATAGTTATTCCTTTATTTTGAAATATATGTTTACACATTTGCAGTTGATTTTTATTTTTTACTCGCTTATATTACAACTTAGATAACTTGATAAAATCTGTATTATTAACAAATACGAATTACTATGTTTATCTAAAAACATTTTACTTTTGTTTTCTTCAGGAATAAATTGTTAAATATTTTATTATGAAATTTAATTTCAAATGGAACAGACATTATCTCAAACCGGTTATTTTCTTAATCGTCCGTGCTTGATGTGATATAGGTCAGATAAAGTTTGTTTAAACAAAACAATTGTTTTTACATGGATATCGTTACTCAATAAGGGAAAATATTATATATTTATTTGTTAGCATTTTAAAGTTACACTATTTAAAGTCGGAGGTTTAAACTTGGCATATTACTTATATAACATATTATTTATATTGTAACCTTAAGTTTTTGTTTGTTTTTATTGTTAATCAAGGAACATAGGGATCTAGGAAGTAGGTAGCTCTGATCTTTATTATTTGACAATGTGTGCAGAAGGTGAGATAGTGAACTTGGTTTTTTTGGCAAGGAATGGTAGACGCAATTTTTTTTGTCTATTATAATACCAAAACGGCTATTTCTACTGAACATGACTGCGATGATCTTTTGGGCAAGTTCTAGAGTGAATAAGCACACCAATGCTTCGGGATAAATATCAAGAATCGTCAATTGAAATATTCTCTCTTTTAAAAAAACAAGATAACAGTCAAAATCGAACTCTCAGAATTCTCTCGTGTGGCCATACCAGTCGTATTTATAAAGTCAAGATTCTTTGCTGAAAAATAACTTTAAAATTTAATTATCGATAACCAGTGCCAAATTATATTCATTTTAATTCAAATGGAGGATGAAAGACGTCTTAGAGAGTGTATATGGCTTGCAAATTTTTTAATTATAACTTATTATACAAATTTATGGTTAGCACAGTTTATCTTAAAAAATATTGTTTTTTTTCTTGTATAGCTTTTGTTTTCGGTGAAGTAAATAAGATACTTTAAATTCTACATAAAACAAAACAATTTTTAGATATTAGAAGTCTCATCAGCCTCTGTAACATGACTATATATTGTCTTTTAAGTAATATACATACATGAATAACGTAAAATAATGTGACTTCTTTGTGTTGTCTAAGATTCGCAACATCATATAAAGAAGATTCTGATATATCTCAATGAATACAAAATTTTTGCTTTATCTGAAAATAAAATAGCGTTATTTCTTTTTATTGGACTTCAATATGTGTCGTACTCTTTAATTTATTCATACTATACATTGATATGAGACAAAAAATGTAAATCATATTTATACTACATAGTTGTTACAAAATATGGATGTAAAAGTATCTTTACTAAAGGAATACACGTATATGTATACACTTTAAATAAAAAATAGCTAGTTTATGGGTTATGCCTCTGTCAAATATAAGGCAATACTTATTGAACATTTTATCATCTCTTTGTGGCTGTTACAGGTTATATTTATTTATTTATCAGAACAAAATCCAATAGATTGAACTATGGAAAAAAGTCGTCACAATAATCAGCGCCCAAAGGTACTATGGTTCATAAGTTACTATGTCATCGGCCTATCAGAAGCCCACTGCTGAGCAAGGCCTCTTTCTCACATGGAGAAGGTTTGAACATTAATCACCACGCTTGCTCAAGACGGGTTGGTGATTTCAAACCAGGTTTCCTCACGATGTTTTCCTTCCTAAGTTACTATACTAAAATATAATTATTTAGTCACGTTGTAACCGCTTATCAATTGTCATTTATTTTATCTCAAATATAATATAACATACAAAAATTATAAAATAATTAAACTCGTTTGGAAGTATAATCTGTTTTGTTGAGATGTGGATCTCTCCGTTACTTGTTTTGAATTAATTACATTTATTTTTATCTCGTATTGCCCACACCTAGGAAATATTTTTTAACGGGCTAGAGCTTATTCCTAAAAGATTGTACTTGTGTAGGTAAAACATTTATGTAAGTGATTAATTTTTCTACTTTAGTGAGGTATATATACGAGTATATATTGTATTAATTTAACTATGTTTTTTCATTATTACTTCGATAAAAATAGGCTGTTTAAAAATAACTTCATTGAAAAATAATGATTAAATTTACGAATTACAAATTAGTCGTTATTAAATTGTTTTCTGAAATTAGATTTTTAAGCATTGAATAAATTTTTAAAAGAGAATATATTGAAGACGTAAGCTGAAAGTCGTAATTTATTAAGCACCAAAATATTTAGTTGCTGTAATCATTGTTTATGTTGCCTGTAGTAAGACTATTAGGAATATTATTGTACGAATACCACATAATGCTATGATTATAGAATAGTAATAGTTTTTATCGGAGCCAGTACTATTTTAATAAATAAAACTTATTTTTATAATAGTTTATTAAATAGAAGTACCGAGATAACACTACCTCATATTCATTTAATCACATAGGGTTCTTAATAAACAAACACACTAAAGTTATACAGACAGCTGTGATAAAAATTGTTAAATTAACATAGAACAAATAATCAATAAGATAAATTTCGTTTACAGCAACTGCAAAAGTTTTCTTATAATTCATATTTAAAACTAAAAGTTATAATTTAAGCTCATACTAAGAAACAATAGTGATCGATGCTAGATAACATATTGAATGTCTCTTAATGATTAAACTTTAATATATATGTAGTCTAAAGTGCTGATACTAAGTTTTAATTGGGGTTGCATCGCCGACCTGGTGGTTCAGCAGAGTCAGCGGCTACCCAATAGGTATTGAATGTTATAATAATTCTGCTTAGTATCATAATTCCACTAATAGCCCAATAGTTAGAGATATAATAGATGAAATAAAATTTTCTCTTTTTAAATATAGTAGAATACCGTAGATATTCTGCAATTAGAGACAGTTTCCTAAAAACAAATAATAGTTGCACAAATAACGCTTTCAGCTTTCCAGTAAGGTTACAATAAGTTACTATCGATAACTAAACTATTTATCCTCTTTTTCGGATTATACCACGAGATTTTATTTTCTTAAAAAACTACATACTCCCGACGTTGATCACGGTCAGACGAGATGTCACGATATGACGAGATCGATAGATGTCGCGTAGTATAATCCGAAAAATATTAGTTTCATTTAAATGACTAATTCTCGCGAAAATCTATGTATCCTCTTTTATGACAAAATTAAATTATTCTGATTCGATAGTCTCTAAATAATTACAGTTAACTTGTTGGCCTCTATAAAGTAAAGGCATTTAGACAATTTCTTCGTTTCTACATAGATATCTTTCAAATCAGTTATTAAATGATTGTGTTCTTTGGTACACATTGAAATTATCTGTAAAGTTGTCTTCTTGGAAACACGGAAGATGTAAACAATATATAAAATAATACTTATGATCTTTAATAGTTTTACGTTATTCTATAATTGTTTGAAGTAACATTAGTTATTGCAATCAATTATAATCTCAGAGTAATACAATGATTTGTGTAATCTGATTGCTGTTTATACCTTGATTTAATCCTCTTAATTAAGATTCCATTGGGAATCGCAATTTGTATGATTAGCAAAATTAGTTTGCCTTTTAATAGAACATTTTTGATTACTTTAATTTTTTCTTATTTATACTTTGCTGATTAATAAGTACTTTATAATACATAGAATTTTTGCTTAGACATTATTTGATAGATAATATTTTTCTATTATTTTATGGTTTCAATATAACATGATTCTCTCAAATAGTTATAATCTGCACTTCGGTTCAAATGTAAGGTAATGTTTGACTGAAACATAAGTTACGGATCATAAAGAATTTGCTCTCAAGCGAACGCTGACTTGCGAACTTAAGATTTTGTGAGAAAACAATATAATTTTTTACCTGTTAGAATTGTGTGTAGTCATAAAAATAAAATTTGAATTCGATTATATAAAAATATGGCTCCGCAAAAGTTTACCAGCAATAAATAAGTAGATTATTCGTAAGTGGTAGTAGAAACTGTACTCAGTTTTATTTTGGAGAGTGATGTCAGTGAATGTGCTATATTTCACAACCTGTAAAGTTTTACAAAAATTAGAATACTGTAGTTAATTAATAAAAAAAATCTTTTCTTTATATTCTATTAATCTTATTATTTTTTTTTATTTATTATAATTATTAAAATTAATGATTAAAATGTAATCATCATCATAGAGACATTCTCCGTGATAGTGAAAATTTTACATCATCATTTATGTTTTCGTAAAATTTTGCTATTTTATACCCATTTCAGTTTTTTCGTTTTAATTTCTTCGATGGTTAACTAATATATCATCTTTGTTTATTACTATACAGATGTAAGAAAATAAGTCTGACTCAATGGATAGTTTGCGTGAGGAAGATTTATAATCCACATATCTACTTTTTAATTTCTTAATGGTAGTCCATAATTTTACCTTCATATAGCTATTACCTTCATATAGCTTGTTATAAAGAATTTTTACTATTTACTATTTATATTTTAGTTTAACACACACAAATGAAAAATGTTAAACAATAAAAATAGTTAGAATATTTATTAAAAAAATGATTGTTTTAATTTTTTCTAAGTGGTATTGTGTTTAACAAAAGAGAGCTTTTAGGTAGTACTCTGTTTTGAAAACCTATTGTTATCAAATAATTGAAATGCTTTGTTTCACCCTTTTCTTAAGCGAGTCTGGAATAAATATAATTTTAACAAATATTATTACAATAGTTCACAACCGAGAAATAAAAATAGTATAATATTGTCAATAAATAATTACACCTCTTAGATACCGTATACAATTAAAATTTATTTATGTAATATTTCAAAAATGTACTTAATTATAAAATTCAATTGTAGTTATTATATAAATATACGAATAGTAGGTAACACGTCCATATTTTATTGAAAAAAATAATTTTTATTAGGTGTTAAAAAAGAAGCGTTTAAAACTGGTGATAGAATTATAGAAATCTAAGTTTATTTAATTCTATCACCAGTTTTTAACGCTTCTTTTTTAACACCTAATAAAAATTATTTTTAGATAAAATATAAACAATATATTAAGTTCATAATGTTACTAATGTTCTTAAGTTGTAATTATTATTAAATGTATTATTCTAGGAGTATCTTCTTCTTCTACCTGGCAATTTCCCGGCTATAGGGTCTGCCTTAACATGTTATGAATATGAATAGTTTTGGCTTATTGTTTTTTACGACCGGCCGCCTGCCTGACATCAACCCTCTTTTGGGAATGCATTAATCAGTGATGTCTAAATATTCTTAGAAAGTACATATGACTCGGAAAAATCACATTGGTACTTGCCCGGGTCAGGATCGAACCCGCGCCCTCGGCAACGAGAGGCGGGCCCTCTAACCACTAGGCCACCACTGACGTATTCTAGGAGTATATATGCCTTTAATTTTCTAATTATTGAGTAAACTGATTGTTATATTTAATACATTAATATCAAATGTAGTCTTTGTACTATCAGCAAGTAAAATTTCATAAACAAAGTTTTTGTCTCAATAATTTAGAAATAAAATTTATCATTATTAGTGTTTAAATTAAATATTGGAGTTAGAAAAATAGTGTTCATAACTATGTATATTATTTTTATATAACTGTTTTGTTTAATTAATACTAATCTTCTTTAAATTAAGGCTTCAGTAAAATGCAAAATATATTATTACTTTTTATGTGATTGTCAAGTTACAATTTTATTGTTATAAAACAACCTTCACAAATGGTTATGGCTTGTTTCAAACTTGAAGTTATACTTTCTAACTTACAATAAACATTTCGCTAGAAATAGCTTAATGAAATTTAATATCAAAAACTTTGTTTCGATGTTTAAAATCTTGTATATGTAATACAAAAAATATATGAAAATCATGCATGTCACGGAATTCGTTAAATAATTTAATAAAAAAAATCTAATAGAGTTAAAGATACGAAAGTTATAATATACATATGTATATACATATATGAAACTGTGCTATTGTTTATAATCCATTAATCTAATACATTTAATGCAAAGACTTGCTTATAAAAGACGACTGAAAGTTAAAGTAATATCTAGCCAATATGTGTTGAAACAATAATTCTGAACCTGTACCGTTTTATCACTAAACTATTTACTTTTACGACCGATTGGTCTTATGTTACAAACCTCTATGAGCGAGTATATCTGTCAGACACAAAGACCAAAAGATGAAGGGGTCTTTATTTAATAGCAATCACAGTGAAAATGTTCGCGATAATCTTTAATGGGGTTAGTGGCTATTTATTTCGATCTGATATACATATATTTCTCGTATAGTTGTATAGGTCATAATTTTCAATGGACCCACACATACGAGTACATATAGTAGATAAAAAAGACAATAATAAGTAGTTAACGCATATAAAGCTAACTAAAATATTAGGTATGCGTCTAACAAATCCTTTAAAAGTAGAGTTTTGGTTGTTTTTTACTTTGAATTTTTGTGGCATTCATTCATTTATAACGCATTTTTGTGGCATTCATTCATTTTCGTGGTATCGAAATATTAATCAGAAATAGTAAGTAGTAAATAACTTTAATTTTACAATGTATAAATTGAAAGTATTTGTTGCTGATTTCTTAATTTTGATACACTTTTGATGAATATGAATAAATTTCCTTTTTAAAAAATGTAGTGTAAAATATTATTTAAATTATGAGTTAAATTGAGGCCGTCAAGTCTAATCAAACTACGTTCAGTTTGTTGACGGCGGATAATTAGTTTCCCAGCTACTAGTAAAAATATATGTCCAAACATAAAATTTTAATATATAGCTCTCCCGTTGTATTTTCTGAAACAAAATATTCAATATTGACGTGTTGTTAAAAAAAACAACTTTATTGTAATCTTAACATTGTTATTTAAGATTTAAAAATATATAAAAATTGTGTTTAAAATCATGAATTGAAGAATAATTATGAAAATTTTTAGGCCTTTAGGTTTTTGATGTATTTGTTTTAATCTATTTGAAAATATGGAATAATAACAAGATTAAAGATCCAAAACTTTCGCGAGTACTCATTTGAAGGAAACTATATTTTTTGGAAAAGTATTTCAATTATTTTTAAAAACTACATCCTAACGACGTTTAGGTTATTTTTCAGCAAACTATGTCTCAGTTGTTGGGTTATTTTACGACGCTATACATAGTTCAAAATATTAATATATATGTATTTGGAAGTAAATTTACTGAAATTCAACTTTTAACTTTTGGAGCCAGCAGTTTGGAATAAAAGAACTATGTAATACATGTAATAACAATATATATGTATGTCTTGAGTACAATTTCAATGATTTTTAAGCAATTATTATCCAATCAAAATTAATGTCTTCCTAGAAAATATTTGTATTATCTTTTTGTATTAGTAAACACTTTTCCTAGAGTTAGTAATATTTAGGCATTTCTTCATTTACAATTTCCAGTGAGTGAAAGTACTTATGAAAATTATAATAATATAAAGAGGATATAAATAAAACAAAACAACTTGAAACAAAACAATTGACTAAAAATCGAATTTAAAGTAACAATATATACCGCATATAATATAAGGGAATGTTGCAGTGTATCAGTAATATGATAATTCCATCCTTTATATCGAATTATAAAAAATGCAATCTTGCTTACAGTTTGACACTTGTTTTTTAAATCTAATATTTCGGGAGCTATTAAAATGTATTTTGTAAGTTGCCAGACCAATCTTAGGTTCCAAATATTGTCATAACGATTGAAAAATAATGCTAAAATGCTAAGAATTTCGAAATTGTTTGCAAGCGATATTTAGAGCGTCTGGTTAAAATTCTTTCAACAGAAGGTGTCTGGCAGTATTCAATGTTTCCTACAGCAAACGTAAAAATCAGACCTCAGACTATAAGTAAAGTGAGTACAATTTTTGCTTATCTGTAATTCCTGAGAATTGACCGTCCGCGTCGGTATAAGCTACCATATATGTATACGCTTACTGTAGATACTAATACTAACCTATTACAATTATTTTGTCCATCGAAAAATGAGTAAGAACTGACAGCACGGGGATCTTGCTTTATAACACAATCATTATAACTCTTATAGGAACCTGTTTATCTCTTGTAGGAACCTGTTTCTTTTGAACTAGGGAAACATATTTAACTTAGAATATTTTTCTGTACTGTAAGGTTTATTAGTTGCTTATAACTTGTATGTTATATTTTCTTCATGGAAGCGACAATATGAATATACCAAAATAGAAATCTGATGTTATCTGTTTCGGACTTAATATTGCGATTTCACGTTCTAATTCAGTATTCTACCATTATACATATGTATTATATTAGTGTTTACTTACTTAACTCATAGAAGGTACCAACTTCAAAAGATGATTAGTTATTTAGAAATAGTATAGATATGTAGAGCTAAACATTAAATTTAATTATTGGAAAGTAAACAAAATAATTCTCGGATGTCTGTATTAGATGTTTAGTTGTTTTTTTTTTACAGATATAAAGAATTTATTACTAGATAAGTTAGATTAGGACATAGTTACATAGACATGTTATCAAAATATTGATTTTTAAATATCTAAATATTTCTGGAACAATGTTTATTTAGTATCAGAAGGAACATATTGTACTTTATGCTTTCGGTTTACTTTTACATTTCATAATAAGTAGTAAGCCTATCCAGAATCCAGATGCAATTTTTAATGTCTATACTAGTCTTGTTCACTTTGTGAATTCCGCAAATAGTCGTGTTATGAATAGTGTAGGAGAAAATAGTTATACTACCAGAAATAAAATGTCAAGTTAGTGCCAGTTAGTCGAGTTTATGCCAATAGGGTTTCAGTCAAAAATAAATCGTGGCTAAGAGGAAGTTTTAAAAGTTACTATGACCATATTTCATAAATAAAATATTATTTAAAAGCTTGGAGGAAGTGCCTTTATAGCGTTTTATATTTTAAAATAGTTAAATAAAATGTACTTAGAATGAAATACAACTTTATACTGAGAGGTTTCTGATTTAAGGTATCATTACATTATCGCCTTAAGAATAAGGTTATTTTCCTATGTTAGTATATCTATTCCTTTTATTCCTTTCTAGCTCGAAAGGATTATAAAGATTGCCTATTCTCCCCATGAATAAGTATATAGGAATGTAAAAGTATTTAAAAAATAATTCAAGCACTAAAAAGTTCCTTACACCAAAATATTGGCTCTAAGAGACCGTTTATCAAATTTCGTTAGCTAACAAAGCTAAAATATCAATATATATATATATATATATATATATGTGATAAATATAATTATGAGAAAGCGCAAATATTTAATGCTCCACGTATTTAACAAGAATGAACTAGTTTAGTTATATTATCGAGAACGTGAATAGAAGACAAATAACGTCTATGATGACTTAATTAAATCATAGTGGTTCGTGGGATGGGAACAATAACAGTTGGACTAATGGCCATCCATAAAGTAAAAGCATTTAGATAATTACTTGCTAGCTAGATATCCCTATAAACTAGACACTGAATGATTATTGTTAACGTCAAAGAACTATATTCAAATATTTTGTTATTGTTCAGATAGTCAGTGGTGGCCTAGTGGTTAAGGGGCCCGCCTCTCGTTGCCGAGGGCGCGGGTTCAGACCTTGGCAAGTACCAATGTGATTTTTCGGAGTCATATGTACTTTCTGAGAGTATTTAGACATCACTGACATACGGTGATGGAAAACATCGTGAGGAAACCTGGACTTATAGTTTCACAATTATAAGTTTGAAATCACCAACCCGTCTTGAGCAAGCGTGGTGATTAATGCTCAAACCTTCTCCATGTGAGAAAGAGGCCTTGCTCAGCAGTGGGCTTCTGATAGGCTGATAGGCATTGTTCAGATAATTTTAAAAAAAGATAATATTACCTAACAAAGTACCTAATTATGTTTTGAAATTACTAAAGTATAAAATATTGCTTTACAAGAAGTCAGTGGTGGTGGTTAAAAGGCCCGCCTCTCATACACGAGGGCGCGGGTGCGATCCTGGCCCTGGCAAGTACCAATATGATTTTTCCGAATCATATGTACTGTCTAAGAATATTTAGACATCACTGATTAATGCATTCCCAAACAGGGTTGATGTCAGGCAGGCGGCCAGTCGTAAAAACAATTAGTCAAAATTATTCACTACATGTAAGGCAGACCCTGGCTAAAGCTGGGAAAATTGCCGTTAAATATTTAAAATCCATAATAATGGTTTTAATATACTTTTGATATAATTCTTTAGATAATATTATTTATTCTGTACTTTCGCTGAATGGAAACCGTAATCTGAATATCTCTGTGTGTCTCAAAGATAAGGTCTTGGACATAAAGTATTTGTTCTCAAGCATACAACGACTTGTGAATTAAAGAATTTTGGTAGAACAAAAAATAAAAATGTGATATGTATGTAGCTTATCTGTCAGACAAATGTAAAGAAATAAAAAGTTGAAGTGGAGTTTAAATTTGTCTGTGGAAATATTTAGTTTGTATTATGTAGGTATTTCAAAACATCTATACAATTTTAAATAACGAGCCTCATTAGAATTTATTATATCTTGTATTGAAATACTGACTTGCAAAATTGAGTAAATTTGTGTTTCTGTTTCCGTATATGATGTGGGGCACTTTCACAGCTGGAACGTCTAAATCTTAACCAAGGGTGTAATTTCAAAAGTTAAGTAACAAAATAATGTCACGAGGCAAGTTTAGTTTCTGAATAATCTTAGTGTCTTTATAATTCCTTAATATAACTATGTTATAAGTTTTGTCTACACTATAAGGATAAAGCTGGTGCAAAATGAAAACATAAATTGTAGTCATACAAAGCAATGATAGACTTGAAGCTCAGGAAATTTATTTGAAAATGTTGTTTACATGTACTCCTAAGACAGCTGATAAAACGACATTTATAAAATGTACAAGACACTTAACAACAGAAAATGTAGTAAAAAATAATGATAAAATATTTTAATATAGCATGGACGAAAAAATACAAAAATATTTGCTTTATCATGACAACGCCGAGGACATATACATACTTTGAAATTTCGTCAGTTACTTTTAGATTCTTAATAAATACTTATATAAAAAATCATAAGTTTTCTATTCGCAATTTATAGTTATACTAAAAAATAATATCTTATAGTAATGTACGATATTTGAGTGCTTGTGAGTTCTACGGGATGTGATTGTTTTACTAAAGGTTATATGATTTTAGGGAATATTATTTAATAGCATGTTTTGTTTATTTAACTATATACAATTAAATGAATAATCATGTTATTTGCTTACATTCTGCACGAAGCATTCGAATTCAAATGAAAATAAATGAAAAGTTTTTAAGCTAATAACATCGCATCAACTGCTAAAAACATACAGCGTAATTTTAATTTTCATAAAATGTAGGTCTTCTACCTAATTAATATTCATCGTTCTACTTTACTTGACGGTTAACAAATATGTCATCTTCGTCAATAATTTTTATAGCCGTAACATATCGAGGGTGGCTCTTCAGACAGGGTTTGTGAATGTTTCCATCTCCAAATTAACCTGTTAAATGGGTAACGATATAATTATCTTTATTTTGAGATTAAAATCCAAGATTAACATTAAATGGGTAACCAGCATAAGAACTAAATAAAATGTATTCTTTTTAACACAATAATAGCTAAATCCCTTTTAAAATTTAGTAATAACATGTTCTTATTATGACATTTACCAAATATTTAAATTGCCTTATAATTATTTTTTATCGTTAACAGTTATTATATTAATGAAAATAATAATTCGCGTTATTTATTAAGAAGCATTCTGTTTTACAACAAACAGTTTTAACGAAAGTACTTTGTTTTAAAGTCTATTGTTTTGTAATTGAATTACGTTATTAACCTCTTTTCTTAAGTGATTAAAAGTGAAAGAAGGAAAATATAACTGTAATAAATATGATCATAAATTATCACAAAATTCTCTTTTTGGACTTGGACCAGAGACTCTCCATCTTCAAATATTTGTGTATAAATTGACTAGGGTGAAATAATATAAGTCGATTTAATGAACTGTTTGTTTAGTGAATACGGACAGAATATTAGTAGGTATCAGAAAATGCGTACTAAGTAATAAATATTATATTATTGTTTTTTTTATTAAATGTTACTGTAAATTAAAAAAGAAATAAAAAATGTTGATTCTGCTTTATGTGATTAGATATAATAAATAAATTATTTAGGTATTATGATCTTAAAGTATGTATATAAGAAATGTATTCATTAATTCGTGCCAAACTAGTTAATAATAATTAATTAGTGTCATATTAATAATCAAATTATTTCGAATAAGAAATCGTTTTAAATATAGGAATTTATATTTTTATCTCTTTGTTTTTCCAATTATTAGTCAATAATTGCTTTGAACAAAAACCTATATGTTAATTTTGTGTTACATATATTTTGTTTAATAAAATACAAGCAATCCTAATATGTAGAATCATTGTAAATATCTCGTGAAATATTTACGGACATCTTTGACAAACTTTTGACGTTAAGATAAGACTCTTTCCTTTTGACACGGGGTGTTGAAATTGTTCATTGAGGTGAGATGCAGGATTATTTAGTTTATTATAATGTATATTTGTTATATGTTATACGTGGGTAACACTGAAAATGTTTTGAAAGGGCTAGTTAGAAACTTTTTTTAATTAAACTTTTTTTGAATTTTACATTTGTTTTTGTAAATTGGCGGCAAATCTTAAACTCTCGTTACCCAATACTCGTGAAAATATACATAACGCGAGAAAATTTTTAGTCGTTGATTTATTATGATTGTCCTTGTCGATTTACTCGATAACCAATTGTTAATTGTTCTCGATAATTGTTCTCAAGAATTCTCTCACAATTTTGTGTGGTTTATATATTGTGTCAATTGACGATAGAAAATTTTATGAAGTCAATTATGATTTCGACGGTCGGTGGATGCAATGAAACCAAAATTATGACTTAAATTTAATTATAAAGTAAGTTACAACTAGGTTTGCGACTATGTTGCACGAAGGTTGAACAAATAGTAACAATAAATCTAATGAAATTCTTACAAGAAATATTATAATCTAAAAACATAAAAGAAATATAAAACCAAAAACTGTCTTCACACGGAACTGCTGAGTCAGACCGGTGTAGAATAGGCGAGTTTACCCAGAACCTAAGGCTTCCTCTGATTACACCGTATAAAGATAATTATATTTTAATTAATCGACCACTTATTACACCGTCACATAACACCTCCCTCCTGAAGATCAGCGAATATGAGGAACTTTAGTTGTGAATTGAGCTGGGGGTTGATTGAGGTCGACCCTTCTGGTAGGTGTGGGGATGGTGTAGACTGCTTGCAATTCCATCTGGTTGTCTTCAGGGTTATCTCCGGAATGTAATATGCGCTTGTAGAAATACTTGCGATATAACAGAGCGGCGGCTATTGCGCCTATACTTATCAGTACCACGTAGAGAGGGATGGTGGTGTGATATAGTATATAATTTGGGTTCTGGTCTAGGGTCAGCAATGGTTGTAAGCCGACCTTAGTGTCAATTTCATGTAGGTGCTTCAAACTGATAGACTTTAGGTTGATTTTAGGTGCTGAGGCTGTGGTGACGCTGTAGCTGGGCAGGTCCATTATTCTCACCGCTTGTCCTTGTACCCGGTTATCGGCGTTTGTTAAAGTAAATTGCGGTGTTTCAATATAACATGATTGAGGAATTGTAACGAGATAGCTGCCGTGTAGTGTGCGATATGAATCTTGTCCACAGGATAAATGAGTTTTAGTTGGATTTGGGAAAATGATGCTGTAGTGTAAATCTTCGAGTTTCTCGAAGGCTGTCTTCTTCAATGATACGGTGATAGGTTTGCACGATGATGCTCGTTGCTGAGTTATGATGAGATGCTGGATACAGTCTTCGGATTCTTGGCTTTGAAGATGGCGTTTGTCCTCGCAAAGATACCATTTACTGGACTTGGGGCATTCTGCCTCTATGTACATGAAATCTTTCTCATACAAGGTTAGGTAAGGGAATGGCGGAATAAGGACTTCTTGATTGAGGTTAGGTATAATAGATAGTTTATACATATTATAAGTATAAGGTAGAACTATAGGGATTTTATAAACTATTACTATCTTATTTCCTACGTAATAAGAACCTATCTTAATTATATCAAAGTATTCCCTAATATCTAAATCTAACACCTTCTGACTGCCATATAGGTTACTAACATTACTAATAATAGAGTTCATAGTCTCCAAATTTAAGATCGCATGATGCACGGTGGATAGTTTAATAAAACCTAATACGTTTTGAAGTTTATATAGTTCATGGGAAACTGAATCTACATTATCGGTTATAATTAGAAGTATTTGAGCTAAGTGTGCATACTTAATTAAATCATCATCATTTGTAATAACGCTTTTACTTACTTCGTTAATAAGGGTTTGCAAATGATTCTGGTTTTCTATTATATTACTCATAATTTTTGAATACTGAGAGGACCATTCTTTAGTGAGACTGACATGACTGTTGACTTCGGTAATTAATTTATTTTCACTATCCTGAAGGGATTTTATGGCTTCATTATAATGTTGGGCATCCGTATAATCAAGGTTTCCCGTAATACTTTTAATGACTGACCCGAGTCCATCTATGAGGCCTCTCTTAGCACGATCTGTCTCAAAAGACTTTAATTGATTTAAAACATTATTAAGCTTAGTTTCCAAGTAATTAACGTGAGGTTGAAATAACGAGTTGGTTTCATTATGTAATTGAGGGCTTAAATTATCTAGCTGGTTTTTTACAGATTCGATTGTACCGCGTAGCTCCTGAAGGTCTACGTGTTGTATAAAAGAATGATAATGAGTTATGATCTTGGCTGAACCAAGTTTGAACGGTAAAATTCCAGGGCCATTTCCCAAACTCTCAAGTTTGATTACTTAGTCATTTTAGCTTTATGATCGATAATATATTGTTGTAATAACTGTGCCGAAATATCTATATTAAAAGGATCACGGTGGTTGAAATGTCCTGTAACAAGGTCTGGAGGTTTACACTTAGTAAAACTATGAATACTACTGTTGTAAGCTAGAATTGCGTAAGGCATAATGTTAATTACTGAATCTGATTTTTGGCTTAATTTAAGTATACGTAAATGTTCTAATATAGTAGAATGAAATCTTTCCACTATTCCATTTTCATTCGGTGTATGTGGGGCGACCCTATGATGGTTAATTTTATGAAATTTAACAAATTCTGCCATAAGCTGGTTAGTAAATTCAGTTCCATTATCTGTTACAATAGTAATCGGTACGCCATGGTTAGTGCAAAAGTTAAGTAAACCCTGTAAAACGCTAACTGCAGTTCCATCTCTCAAGTGATAAGCCTGTCCAAATTTTGAAAATGCATCTACAATAGTTAAGTATTTTTCACTCTGAATAGTCAAGAGGTCTAAGTGTACTAATTGATCGCATAAATTAATGAAACGGGTTAAAACGTGGGTGTTTCCGTCAAAATCGGGTAACAATCTTAATGATTTATAGATATTGTCAATGTCAGCCATTTTTCCGTCTAAATCTCTATTCTCGTCTATAATACTAAACTTATTATTCTTATCTAACCTATTCTTTGATCTCGATTTACGATATTCGAGTGGATGAAAAATCTTGATTGATTAAAATGACTCACAAAATTTAAAATAATACACAATTAAAATTCAAAAAGTTTAAATAACCGAAGTAAATGCACATAAAATATAATAAAAATTCACACTAATTGATTTTAAAGTCAGGTGAAAATGTAGGTCTATTAAAACTTTTTTTCGTATTACTATAAATTCTTTTAATAAATTTTAAACAAAATTAATTATGAAATAACTTGATTTTATGAGTAAAGATTAGAAATATTTAAAATGAATGAATTAAATAAAACAATTCACCTATATCTATAAATAAAATTAATTAATATATTTCGGAACCCTAAAAAAGGTATATGCGAATAATTAATTAATAAAATAGTTACATATAGTTTAAATAAAATAAGGATATGAACTAGGAAAGTAAGGACTGAGATAGATTCAAAGTACTTACAGCATATCTGAATTTTGGTATCAATTGCGGAATCGATTTTCAGATCTCCCCCGAACCGTTCGAACCGAATAGGTTTCGGATACTCGAAAACGGTGCTTAGCCACCCGGGTAGCTCGCGAACGCGGTATCGATGTTTGATAGATCACGAACTATCCGCGAGTATCCTACCGACTGCGCCAATTATGATTTCGACGGTCGGTGGATGCAATGAAACCAAAATTATGACTTAAATTTAATTATAAAGTAAGTTACAACTAGGTTTGCGACTATGTTGCACGAAGGTTGAACAAATAGTAACAATAAATCTAATGAAATTCTTACAAGAAATATTATAATCTAAAAACATAAAAGAAATATAAAACCAAAAACTGTCTTCACACGGAACTGCTGAGTCAGACCGGTGTAGAATAGGCGAGTTTACCCAGAACCTAAGGCGTCCTCTGATTACACCGTATAAAGATAATTATATTTTAATTAATCGACCACTTATTACACCGTCACATAACAAGTCCTAACATATTGTGTAGTAACAAAAACAAAAACTGAATCAATAAATATAATGAAAAACTTAACCAAGACATAAACTAACACGTATCATTGTGTTCAAAATGATTTCGTTGTCTTAGATTATTTTATGTACGATATTTGTTATATTTAACAGTTTGAATGGTTCCCGGTTTTATATAAAGAAGGCTATTCAGTTGGATATTATATGTAATGTACAAGAATCTATGTTTTATATATTCAACAATTTCCTGTAATGCTGTAAAATGACAATAGTTACATATTGCAGTTGATTAAAATAATATAATAGATGATTATAATTTGGTTTGCTGTGATGAAAATTATAATATCTTAGAATTCTAACTTATTTCTTATTGATTCTTATAATGTTTAAGTTAAGTTTTAGATGTCGTTATTTTGTTGTGGAAAACGAATGGTGTTTGTATTTGTCTAGTTTGATATTAAAAGTCGTAAACGAATTGTTTTGGATAAAATTACGTTGTAATTCAATAGCTTGTAATATATCTGTATGAAATTAGGAATCCAAACTATAAATAACAGTACATGCAATACACGATCTAAACTCGATACAGCTCTGACTTACATTATTTTACTATTGTGAAGTTATCTTATTAACCGAGCCTTACTACGACAGAGTGAAAACTCACATTCGCCTTTAAGGAACGGTGACACGAGTAACGACTGTTGTGTGTGGTTTTTTAATAGGCTAATTTATTTAACAAGGGCGTAAACTAAAGCTCGTTAATGCTTAAATTACGAGGGTAAAGTCTTTGAAACTGACGAACTAAAAGATTTGCGTGAAATGTATAACTTTCTTAATTAAGTTTTATAAGTAATGTGGTTTATAAATGATAATACAATAGTCCAATTTAATATTCATGTTTGAACTAATAAATAATTATTTTGAGAAGTTTATTTTAATGTACCAAATGGAAAAATAGATAGAGAAGAAAAAATAGAATTGACGTAGAAATAATAAATCAATTAGTAGTTACACAAGTTATATACAAATTCCAACAAGAAAGCTAACATAGACTTCTCTGGGAATCAAAAATACTGTACATTATTCGAGGTTTCATTGCGACTATTAAATATATGAATTCGCTATTATTATTTTACAGTAGAATAATGTCAAGTACGTACAATCAATAGCATTCAATGAGATCTAAGATTTTCGCGAGTACTCATTTAAATCCGGAAATATTATTTTCATTCTATAGCATTCAGTTTAATAAGTTTAAAATAGTTTCCGACTATGCTCCAGATCGATCAAATCGAATTGTCTTTATGAACCCAGAATAAGTAAGCAGCCGCGTAGAATATATATATTTAAATTAACAACATATTTTAGTGTTTCAATATTGCAGAGATCATTTAACTTGAGCGAGAGTTATTTTTGTTTGAACCGCCTGTATCATGTTTATATTATAATTCACTTACTCGTGAGCAACTCAATTACCACGGGTTTCACCAAGCCGATAAATTAGAATTTCAAATACCGACGCTCATCTTGAACGTATTTTAGATAATCACTTTAATTCTGAAATAACCGTAGATAAGTATTTTATGTTAAGTGGAAAGTTTGTTTTCATATAATTAACATGTTATTTTAAGAACGAAATGTTGATAGTCTAAATTTGAATTAAAATTAGGATAATATTGTATAGGATTTATGATATTTTAGTTTTTCTTTAGATTTTGAGTTTAATGCTATTAAGCCTTTTCAGACTAACATTTGGATCATAGCAGAATATAAATAAATTTAAAAAATAATTTGAAATAGCATGGGTTTAATCAATTACTAAAAAATATGGTTTTATAAAAATACTTATTGTAAATGATTTTTTTTTATAATTTTGGAATAATATTTAAATTTATTGGAGGATAAATAAAATGTCCATAATGTTAGTATCCAAATCCAAATTCGTGTTGAGTACTTCAAACGCAAACGAGTCACTCAAGAGCGGATTGCTTTCGCAAATTACTAAATCATAATTTAAAAATCTGATTCCATGTTTATTTCGAATAATCAGATTTTCATTCCTTTTATATTTCCATATAAAAATTAAGCTTAAATTCGCTTTCAATTAATATAAATATAAATTTAATCTTGATGTAGTCTGAGAACAACGTAAATGAGATTTTAAGAAATAAGCAACGTGATAATTACTATGAAATTTCAGTAGCTCCCATATTTCAATAATATCTCCACAATATTTGGTCTACGTGTTATTTGTATAAAGAAGCTTCTAACTGAAAAAAAAAATCATCAAAACAAATCCGCTTACTAAATATGTAATATTGCTTTTATGTTTCTTATTTCGAAACAGCCATTTTAGCTTTCATGTTCCCCTAAAAGGATTTTTTTCTTTTAGGTATACGAGTACATTCATAAACAAAAAAAAATTACACCGTTGTTATTCATAAGATTTTTTTAATAAAAGTACATAGTAATGAATACGTTACAAACTTTTAAAATATTAGGGACCATGTCATTATCTTATCACCATCATCATCATCATCATCATCATCATCATTTCAGCCGAAAGACGTCCACTGCAGGACATAGTCCTCCCAAGGATCTCAACGACGACCGGTCTTGTGCCACCCCCATCCAGCGGATACCCGCGACCTTCACCAGATAAGGTATGTACGACCATGTCATATTTAAGAATAATTTCTGTACAAGGCTATCTTAGTGGTTTTGTTAAACCTATGTGGAAGTTGTATGTCAGTACAGTATATTTCGTTTTGTTATTTTCACGATTTACTCAGGAAATTAACACAATATATCTATAGTTAAATTTATATATTAAGGTTTCAAGAGGTTCTGTTTAAAATATTTTCTTGTTGATTGTTCGGACAGCTTGATAATAGTAGGAGTAATGTTACAAACTCAATATTGTTAAAATATTTATAGAGTATCGTGTTAATTACACTATATCTAACTCAAGAGTTGCTTTAAGGATTTGGCTGAAATGGAAAGGTAGCTTAAAACTAGGAGACGTACATAATTTTCATCCCGGTTCACTGAAAAAGAAAAAATACTTAATAAAATCCAAAATCTTGTTATTTACGGCCCCTTCGGGGGAATGGAGTTCGCTCGGTCAGCAATTCATTTCTAATAGTACAAAGTAGCTCGGATTTCAGATTTTTTTTTTTGATATAGATGTTGTGTCATGAGAAGGTTCTTATGAAAGGATAAATTTAGAAAAGTGGGCGGAATGCTTTAAATTTAGTGAAAAGTAATAATTACCTTTATTATTTAAAAAAATATGCTTTTTGCATATTTTACACAGGTAAATGTTAATTGTTTGACAGTTGTCTGTCTGTTGTTCAGGCAGATTACATTAATTTAATGTCATTTGTTAAGATCTTACAACTCTAGAGTAACGTTGTGTTATTTTTTCCTTTAGTTACGTTATATTAATAGAAAATATAGACTATATTATGGGAATTCACGGTCTATTGTTTTAAAAAGGGACTATATCTTTACCTAGCACTACACGTTAAATATAAAGAGTACTCTTCGATCAAAAAAAGAAAATATTCGGAGTCAAAAGTCCCAAAAAGCGGGTTTTTCATAGATTTTGACCATATTTACTTAGTGTTATAATTGCAGATGCATATATAGGTAGCCAAAACTCCATATACAACAATAAATAAGTCCATACATAATTGACTATAATACCAGTCTTCATAGGAAAATGTTATATGTATTGTTTGGTTTAGTTCAGAAAACCATTTTTTTCATAAATCATATTTCTAACAACCTTTTATTGTTATTACGCTATTAGTCATAGACCAGAACTCTTAGTTCTAGATGTGGAGACCGCGTTTAGTGCCCGTTTTTATTAACATTGTCACTCATTCTATACATACACTTGTACTTTACCGAATAGATCTTTGATGTCAGGTGTAGTAAACTTGTTTAGGTGGATAATAAGATGGGGATTCACAATTCGTAAGACAGGATCCAGTAAAATTTATGTGGTATCATAGTGAGGAATTAAAATTTTCTCTTCGCTTAAACTACCACAGTAGGCAGATAATTTTTATGGGCTCCTTAGCGACTCACTTCTGAAAATTTGCAAATTCCATATTCAATATAAAATATCTAAAGACTCAACTCATTTCCATTGTAAGTAATTACTTCTGTTTTTGTAGCAAATTTTAAATGTAGAAACCCAATTTTTAAAATGGCCTATGAATAAAAACTGGTTTAAACCTCTGTAATAGATTAAAGTTTCAAAGTTTAAAAAGTTGGAGCAATTCAGTGTGTCAAATTTGTGAATTGATTCAACATTAGACTAATAGTATTTTTTGTTTCAATGTATCATTTTACTCACTTAGCTTCGCAACAGACACATGATTTTAGTCTGTGTTTGTTGTTATTAATTGCGACTAAAAACACCTAAATGACTGCGCCGTTCTCACTTTTGATACGTGTCACGTGACACAGCGATGTTACCGCTTTATCACATGTCAGTCACCCGATATTTACAAATGACGTTATACTCTGTTTCGTTTTTTGTGCTTGTAACTTCTTTTTATTACAAAGTCACGATTGATTTGATAGTCTCTAAACTTACTTATGTACTTTCATAACAAGTGGTTTCATTCATTATCATATTGTCCTTTCCAAGTAGTGTAAATATATATGTATATTTTTTTCTTAAGAGCCCACATATGATAAAACGATTTTTAAGTTGAAAGAAATGTTTTAATATGCATATCGTAAACGAAGCTTTTAAGGGAGCGTATTTAGCATTTTCTTAATGTAGTTTTCCTGGTAAGCTTACGTCACAGATCATTTCCCAACGATAAAATAAAAAAAAGGCTTACACCACGGATGTAGTGATTCTGTTTGTTATAAAAGCGACTTGTTACCTAAATTTGTAAATAAATCGGATAATTTACCTGCCTGATCCATAATTCTCTAATTCTTTTGCTTCTTATTCTGTCCTCTTAATCATGTGTGGAAGTAAAGTTCCAGAAAAAATATACATCTAGTCATGTATCTTCGTTGTTATCTAATGAATTATTAAAATATCAAAATAACTCTATAAATGCGACTACCTATATGTTTTGGCGTATAATTTTATATATTTAGGTACATTTAAAATTAAAAAGATCCAGTAATGACCTTTTCAAAGGATAAGACAATAACGCGACGTTATAATTTAGAGGAAGCAGGAAGATTTAGCTGCTAACTAGGTGGAGACAATGTTCACTGTTATAAAATGGCAAGGAAGGGTATGTGATGTTTTAATTGTAAATGATAGTGTAGCGAAAAGGAACGACAACATTAACACAACATGCATGAATGTATAATCATAGTTTATAAAGCTGGCCAGTTTGTAGGCTGTATGTAATTTGAAAAGTTTTAATACGTTAATAAGTCCGGGATTTAATAGGTTTAGTTGTGAGAGAGTCATATATTTTAATGAGGTGAGGGTATAAAAAAGTTTATTTTAAATTTCGCAAAGTTAATTAATTTATACAAAAACACCAAATTTTTTAAAGTTTCCAGGATAGGTATATAACTCTAGAATTTATTATGGTAGGGATTTATCATTAAACCTTATATTTTCAGTTGAAAAGTGTTGGTATAGGTACGTCGGACCATAGATTATTAAACAAAATAGCGTACTAAAGAAAACTATAAGTGTAAAGTATTGTTTATAAATAACTTTAGCGGTATTTCATTGTTTAGTTTGTGATAATATGAAGATTAAGAATTTCTGTTATATGCTATCACAACCAAATCAAAATATAATAATAAGACTATCTCTTAAAATACAACACCACTCTATTGATAAAATTATGGGTACATTATAGATCGTATTATTTATCTCTGAAACAGCAACACAAATCTTCTCAATTTTGCAAGTCAGTATTTCAGGACACGAAACAAATTCTTATTAGTATGAAGGTCTGTATTTAAATATAGAAATTTAAGTAAAAAAAATACGAATATTTCTGGGGCAAATATACAGGATGACTGGTGAATTACTATCGATACTTGAGGACGTGATATTTGACAATCATATATGACAGAATAAAAACTAATATAAGATAAATATTAATAAGCTTCTAAGTAAAGTTAACCAAAAGTTATGTAATTAATTACGCATCGTGTGAACACCCTACAGATTAGGTATACACACACACACACAAATACACGCGTCACACTTGGAACACTTGGAACGTGTCCACACTTTATTTATACGGAAATTTGGTAAAAAATTAAGTACCTATTTTTTTACATAATTCGAATGAGAATCATGTACCGAGTATTCTCCTTGAATATTGATAGTAATTCACCAGTCACCCTATATTGTTTCGATAAAATTTAATTTAATAAGTAAAAATTTGACTACACTCTATCATGATCCGGTCGTATCTTTTGGGTTATATGTTCAAGAAATATATTTGTTACCAAAAAATTTGTATTTTATCTGAAACAACTGGTTTGTCATTGTTGATTGAAAACTAATACAAGACGGTATATTGAAATTTCTAATAAGATTATTTGGTTAAATATAGAAAGACCATAATTTAATGGTATTAATCTATCTATATATATATATATATATATATATATATATATATATAGCTGATTATAGAAAAACTTCAAAAGATAGTTCAAAAATTATACTAAGAGACCGGATGGATAATCTTCTATCTATACTAATATTATAAAGCTGAAGAGTTTGTTTGTTTGTTTGAAAGCGCTAATCTCCGAAACTACTGGTTCGAATTGAATAATTCTTTTTGTGTTGGATAGTCCAGTTATCGAGGAAGGCTGTGGGCTATATAACATCACGCTACGACCAATAGGAGCAAAGATATAGTGGCAAATGTGTAAAAAACGGGAGAAATTATTTCATCTTTGAAACCTTCCGTTGCGTGCGCCGTGAAAACGGTTCAAGATACACAAAAAATATGTATGAAAGAATAATAGCTCTTTTAATGATCTAAAAAACAGTCCGCGACAGTATATGTCTATCTTTTAAGATTAACTCACAAAAACCATTTTTATGGTACCTAATTTGGTCGAAATAATTTATTTAAGTTGTATAAACATAATAATATTAATCTTTATTCAAATAAACAAATAAATATGTTGTTGGTTAAGCGTACTTCATTGTAAATAAAAAAAACATAGTTTTTATCCTGAAAACTCTACGGGAACTCGACCATTCCGAAAACCCCTCAAGAACGGGAACTATGTGGGAAGAACCAAAAATCTGCCGAAAGTCACTATTCCACGCAGACGAAGTCGCGGCAAAAGCTAGTATATATATAAATGGATTGCTGTTCCTTAGTCTCGCTAAAACTCGAGAACAGCTGAACCGATTTGGCTAATTTTGCTCTTGAAATACTCCTGAAAGTCCAGGGAAGGTTTAAAAGGTGAGAAAAATTTGAATAATTGCCGGGAATACCCTAAAAACAGCCCTTTTCTATTTCCCATACAAACAATTTTTTGACATTGGACTTAACAACTAACTAAAATGTCAATCATTCTGTTCGATTGAAACAGTAGAAATTTAATAAATACCAATACCTGGTTATTTAAGACGGGATAGAGTTCGCCCGGTCAGCTATACCTATATTACTAATGACGAAATAAACGCGGACGAACTCGCGGGCAAAAACTAGTATGATATAATTCTCTTAGATAAAATTATATATTCTGTACTTTCGCTGAATGGAAACCATAATCTGAATATCTTTGTGTGTCTGAAAGATAAGCTCTTGGTTATAAAGTATTTGTTAAATGTATAACTTTTTACCACGTGTTATTACATATGATAAAAGATTTTAGGGTTGAAAGAAATGTTTTAGTTTTAATATGCACATCGTATAACGAAGCTTTTAAGTAAGCGTATTTAGCATTTTCTTAATGTGGTTTTCCTGGCAGGCTTATATCACGGATATAGCGATTCTGTTTGTTATAAAAGCTACTTAAATCTGATAATTTCTAATCTTTCTGATCCATAATTCTCTAATACTTTTGCTTCTTATTAATTGCGTCCTCTTCATCATAGGTGCGACTAAACTTCTAGAAAAAATACACATCTAGTCATGTATCTTCGTTGGTATCAAATGAATTGTCAAAAGATCAAAATAGGTCCACAAACGGAACTACATAGTATATGTTTTTGCGTATAATTTTAAATATGTACATTTTTAAGTAAAAAGCTCCAGCAATAAGTTATGTTCAAAAGATAAGACAGTAACTCGACGTTATAATTTAGAAGAAGCAGGAAGATTTAGCTGCTATCTAGATGGAGACAATTTGAACTGTAAAATTGGCAAAGGGTATGTGATGTTTTAATTGTAAATGATAGTGTAGCGAAAAGGAACGACAACATTAACACAACATGCATGAATGTATAATCATAGTTTATAAAGCTGGCCAGTTTGTAGGCTGTATGTAATTTGAAAAGTTTTAATACGTTAATAAGTCCGGGATTTAATAGGTTTAGTTGTGAGAGAGTCATATATTTTAATGAGGTGAGGGTATAAAAAAAAGTTTATTTTAAATTTCGCAAAGTTAATTAATTTATACAAAAACACCAAAATTTTTTAAGTTTCCAGGATAGGTATATAACTCTAAAATTAATTATGGTACGGAGATATCATTACACCCATATTTTCAGTTGAAAAGTGTTGGTATACGTCTGACCATAGATTATTATTAAACAAAATAGCGTACTAAAGAAAACTAAAAGTGTAAAATATTGTTTATAAATAATTTTAGCGGTATTTCATTATTTTAAAGGAAGTGAAGTTTGTGATAATATTAAACAAAGATTTTTTATGACTTTATTTTTAAAATACATACCACTATGTAATACTATACTTAGAGAAAACAAATTTCGGTTTAGGCCAACTTGCAATTTACGAAGTAAATTTTTTATATAAATTGTAATGCCTTCTGGAGTATTTCATATGGAGTAATTCACTCCTATAAAACATTTATTATACCCTATATGTGTTCTTTGGGTAACATAAGACGATCAACAAGGTAAATGCTAAGAAACACAATAGACCGCTGAAAATGATAACCCTCATCACAAAAGACATGGACAATAAGTGAATTTACGATCAGACATGATGTTTATTTAAAATGAAGTCTCGATATTCGTCTGAATAATTGAGTTGCTTAGGGATCGGTTAAAATGGAATATTTATCAGGAACTTAGTCGTCGAAAAATATTCGAAATTGCGGTCACTTCTTATCTATCACAGTTTTCGAGCTCTGGTAATGATATCATTATTTTGGTATCCATGGAAAGCTGTTTCATTAATTTCAAAGCATCGGGCCATATCCTTAGAAATCTTAGTTAAGCATTTTTCAAAAATCCATTCCTTACGCAACTAAACTTACTTGTTTTAAAATGATAACGAATGTGTATAACTGTGTCGAACATTCAGAAGTAATTGTGTCCACGATTGAGTGGAAGTTCAAGGTCATTTTATTCATTCTATCTAGAAAAACGAGTCTCGCGTACTTAATGATATGAAAAAGCAATATCTTTTTGATCGCTCGGTGATAAAGCAAGGCAATAAAATTCAACTCCATCATAAACTAAATAATTTATATGAAAATGTTAATTAACATTAACAATCAAAGAAAAGTTAGAAAACATTTTCTTAAATACGTATTGTTTTAAAAATTTTCAATAGTTAAGTTTTGCGTATAATAATTTTAACGTTGATAGAAATCGAAATATATCAACAGCTTTGTTATGATTAAACGCTTCCATTTCGTTTTATCATCGGCTTGACAACTACATATATTGTGTAACTTTCCCATTTTCCTTTAATGTATAAAAACCACATATTCTTTATATACAATACAGATATTTTCGACATTTATATTTTGTATCTAAATTCTATTAATATAATGTTTTATATATGTATATAGTCGTGTTACTTCTTCATAATATACATATAACACATGATAACGCTTACACAACATCTGGAACTCAAGATGTGAAAGTACAATAATTTGCAAATATTGACTTGTATCTAGTTTCTACGTCTCATTACAGTCTTAATAAGATTCCGAGCGGAACAATAAGTCCATGTAAGATGAAAATATATGATAGTATCAACTGTTTTCTTACAAGATTTTATTGTATATAATTATATATTACTTATCTACTGTTCTTAGCGAGGATATTAAAATTTTTTTTCAGGCTTCGATTCAATATGATACGTCCATAGTGATTATTATTTTTAACAAGAATCCCGAATAAATATTAAGAATTACAGAAAAAATATTTGGTTATTGCGAATGGATTTTTAATAAAATTAATATAATGTTATACTATACTGATTTCAAACGGTATATAAGTTTCTATCAAGCTAATAGATAATTGACTAAAAGGAATGACTAATATTGAAATCGTGTCAGTTTAAGAAAATAGACAATGCTCGTCTTGAGAAAGAAAGAAATAAATTAAAATCCCTTACTATAACAATATTATTTCTGGCCTAAAAAGAAAACAAATTAGTGATAAAAACGAGAAGACAGTATGTTAGGAAATATCATGTAAAATGTATATATACCATATTGATAATTTTGTGTGTTTCTGAGAAAAAGGTATTAAAACATGTTCTTAGAAAGTCGGGGGATAAAATCCTATGAGAATTTCTTTTTTCTTTATTGGAACGAAACAGTTGTAACTAAAACAAAAAGATGAGAAGTTCAAAGTTTCACTTGTACATATAAAGTAAACCAATGGTATTTTCTGTTTTTTTATTGGTAAAGAGGAACTGATGTTGGTAGGGTGAAAAGTCGTTTCTTTGAGTCATAAATAATTAATTTAAATCTGATACGAATTGACTAGATCGGTTTTTTTTTTGTTTCGACAAATGGCATTAGTAATAATAATTAATATATAAGTGAATATTTGTACACCTGAAAACAAAAATTAGTTATCACTAGTTAAGTCATATAAGGTTTACTAGTTTTTTTTTCCTTTTTAACTTAACTTTCATATTTAGGTGAAGGAGTCTATAAAGGTACCATCAGATATATTCTGATTAGTTAAAGTGAGAGTATATTTTAGGCTTTCGTATTTGTATTTTTATTTTTATCCAAAGGCATCAATTTATTTTGAAAGGCTTTGATTGTAAAATAGCAAGGTAAACACATTTTCATGCGTTTCCTCAAAAAAAACTAAATATGTTTTTTATAAGAAACGAAATAAAATCAAATGTTAAGTTGTACATTAAATGGAATAAATAATCTACATACAATGTCACTTAAAAGTTTGTAGTTTAAAATCTGGGAGACAGATATACATATATAAATGATGGTACTAATAAATACAGTAATAAAAGAAACACAAAAAATCTTTACATATTACGTACTTTTATAAATTAGACGCCCAAGTTGTTGTAACCCGAATATTTTTTACTCGCAAGTCTCACGTACTAATGAGATCTAAGATTTTCGCGAGTACACATTTAAACGTACTAACCTATTTAGTAGATCTCGTTAGTTATGTTGTTTTAGTTACAAGAATAACATAACACGTAACTTCCAGTCGTTTTATTTCATATAAAAGTAGAATTATGTTGTGTATATACAGCACGTACAAAGCTTTTAGTGTCGGTTTAAAAAACATTAACACTTTAGTACTTTAATTTTACCAGCAACGACCTAGTTTATCGCGTTGTTCATTTAATAAACTTAACAAAGCTATCTAAAAGACAAGTAAACTGTAAAGATCTTCATAGTCAATATGAATTGGTATGAAGAGGAAAATGATAATTGAAACACCTCTAATCTTTCATATATTTTAATATTTCGTTTGTAGACTTCAGCACAACTTTTCAAGTCTAAAACATTACATATCATTTCTGTTTTATATTTAGGTATAGATATAGATTTTAATAGATACATATAGATTTTAACAGTGTCTTAATTACAGATGAAAATAAATAAATTTATTTATTTAAGAAGTAGGTACAATAGTTCTTTAATTACTACGAACATCCAAATAGTTCTTGACTTACTAATAAAGTACATAATAAGATGGTATTGTGTTGACTTTTAATCCTTATGAATAAGTAACGTCAACTGATTATCAGGAACAGATGTAGCGGTAACTTTACTAATGTGGCAATTTACGAATTCTGAGATCAGTCATTTATTAGATACATATATAAGAAAAAACACACACACAATCTTTTGTAACAAATGATTTTTATACACCTTATTTTGAAATCTTAACTTAAATTTGAAACTAAATATAAATAAAAATTGTTCATATTAAGAAAATTTCTGAGAATAGATACTTTTTCGTGCTATATACTAATTCTGCTTTATTATCATAGAAATTGAATTATTCCATTGGAAAGAAATTAATTTGTTTGTGATGCTCTGATTAACAGTCATATGTTCTCGAGAGAAATTAATTTGAAACATGTTGATATTACATTGTGAAGTTTAAAAGTTGTTAATTTTAATAACCGATTTTACCGATGTTAAAAAAGTAATTACTGTATCAAAAGGTAGCTTACAGATATTTATGGGTCACATTTACATTAAATTTTCTCTTCCTTATTGGGAAATCTGATGGTATAGGAAGGGTATATTGTTTTACCGGCGAAATATTTGAAAAATTTCATAACAGCCTTGCTAACTTTTTATCAGTAAAACCTTCAACAAATAATTTATACTGGCCCCTTCAATTGTATATGAATAATATTATTTTGAATCAGGCGATTCCTTGGAGAATTTGGAGTAAACGAAATTAATACGAAGTTTATGTCTCTAACAAAGTTATATTAGTTTTTATTAGATGATCTAATATTTTATTTATCAGGGGATCTGGAAGTGAATCAAATTATTAAGACAAATAAAATTTTAAGTTTAATTCATAATATTAAGCATATGTTTTTGTTTTTCTTAATGAAATACATACATACTATATAAAATGCGCTAAGTGTTGACCTGTTCAATGTTGATATAAAACTTCTTCAATCGTATAAATAATAATAATTCAATAATACTATATTGATGTTTTAGGAAATTGCTTTGAAAAATTTATTTAGTTGTAATTTAACTTAAAGCCACTTTAAAAGATTTTATGAAAACATTTTAAGAAGGACAATTACAGTAGTCAATGCAAGGTGAATAATAAATAAATTGTTTAATTAAGTACTTGGGATATGAAAGGTATAAATAACTCAAACAACATCTTATTTGTATTAACATACTGCTGATTACGTAATATGTCTGTTTTAATATTCGGTATATGTTTTGTGACTCTTGTACCGATATTTCACTCTGTCCAATTTACGTCGCAGTCGCTGCCAAGTAATTAATTCGAAACACCTGTTTGTTCAAAAGAAATACAACTTTGTAAGTGGCTTCGTTATGGTAGTTTACAGTGGCGTGAATGTGTGGGTGGGTAAATATAAGCTGTTTTTTTATAGTACATTGATCACGATATTTTATAAATCCTTTACTTAACCTCATTTATATCAATCGTTATTGCACAAATTGTTCGTATTACAGTCAAAATGGAAAAAATATAAATTTCAAATATCAAAGAGGACTTGTTAAAAAAATTTATTTTAAAAACTAAGATTCCACTTTTTTAAAAACATTTTTATTACCTTTAAATAAGTGCTAAGATTTAGTATAACATTAGATTTCAATAATAAGTAAGATTCTTTAGAGTCATTATAAATGCTTAATGAGCATCGAGAGTATGAAAAATTTAATACAAAGTAATAATAACTTTAAGGCCTCGGCCTCGAATACAGCGGGCACCGCTGTATTCGAGGGTCGGTCCATTTGATTATACGCGTAAGATCCTGCCGCTCCCGCTGCCGCTCCCGCTGCCGCTCCCGCTGCCGCTCCCGCTCCCGCTGCCGCTCCCGCTGCCGCTCCCGCTGCCGCTCCCGCTGCCGCTCCCGCTGCCGATCCCGCTGCAGCTCCCGCTGCCGATCCCGCTGCCGCTCCCGCTGCCGCTCCCGCTTCCGCACCCGCTGCCGCCCCCTCTGCCGCTCCCGCTGCCGCTCCCGTTGCCGCTGCCGCCACCGCTGCCGCTCCCGTTGCCGCCACCGCTGCCGCTCCCGCTGCCGCTCCCGCTGCCGATCCCGCTGCAGCTCCCGCTGCCGATCCCGCTGCCGCTCCCGCTGCCGCTCCCCCTTCCGCACCCGCTGCCGCCCCCTCTGCCGCCGCCGCTGCCGCTCCCGCTCCCGCCGCCGCTGCCGCTCCCGCTCCCGCTGCCGCTGCCGCTCCCGCTGCCGCTCCCGCTGCATTTAGACATTACTGATTAATGCATTCCCAAAAGAGGGTTAATGTCAGGCAGGCGGCCAGACGTAAAAATAATAAGCCAAAACTATTCACAAAATGTACGGCAGACCCTGGCTAAAGCTGGGAAAATGCCAGGTAGAAGAATTATTCACAACAATTGTTAATTAGTACCAAAAACGTTGACTACAACAGTTACAAGTGTTTTCTTTTCTTTTTTCTACCTATTGTCTAAGCATGTTTTATGATTATAAATAGATTATTTTTGAATTAAAAGTGGTTTCAAGTGATATTTGTATTGAGATAAGCAAAATGTTTACATTCCCTTAACAAGTCAATAAAATTTTTCTGAAGTTATCTTCTATATATATAAAAATGGATTGCTGTTCCTTAGTCTCGCTAAAACTCGAGAACGGCTGAACCGATTTGGCTAATTTTAGTCTTGAAATACTCCTGGAAGTCCAGGGAAGGTTTAAAAGGTGAGAAAAATTGGAATAATTGCCGGGAAAATCCTAGAAACAGCCCTTTTCTATTCCCCATACAAACGTTTTTTTTGACATTAGATTGACAACTAACTAATATGTCAATCATTCTGTCGCACTTCAAAACACGCAGATTTATAGCTTACAGGTAAACTCCAAAAATATAAATAAAAAAACGTAATAGATATTTCTTGATTATAGGGCGATACGAAGTTCGCCAGGTCTTCTAGTTTATAATATTTTGGTGATATATGCAAATATTAAATTAATTATTTTTCTTGAAATTTTGCGAAAATTTCATTTCTTATTTTTTTGTTTTTAAGTGTCATAATGATTTTGAAGTAACCGGCAATTATAAATAGTGTTGTATTTATTAAAATTATAGGAAATCTATGCAAAAAATGAAAATCATATATACATACATATACATTTACACAATGAAAGAATCGGATAAAAAATTCTATTCAAGTATAGTTGGTTTTATGGAAGCATACTGGTGATATGGAATATAACTTTCAACAATAGCTTATGCAGATTCTACAATGAATTTCACATTGCTTCTCGAAAAATTTATCTCTGATAAAAAAGTGTTTAAATAGATTTGTAAGACATTTTTACAGCTTTCCAGACTGTAGGAAACCTTATTAAGGTTTTATATTTTTCTTTTTAAGGTTGACAGTAAAATCTATTGTTATTTAATTTCACAAAGCTCTTGTTTCCTATAACAGGTTTTCTCTCAATGAACGAACACCTCTGGCCGTGTGAACCATAAGATTCCTGATACCACACAAGTCATGTTATGGCATTGTTATCCTAACTTACAACAAGAAATGTAGTCTTATGTATAGTTTATGATCTTTAGTTATTAAATTTTTAATATAATATACGTCTCGAGTAGGTTCCGTAGTTGTCCTATAAGTTATGATTTGTCCCTTATAATTTATTACTAAGCGGATCTATTGTGTAAATTAAAAAAAGCGAATGTAAAATTCGTTTAAAAGCCTAATTTTTTTAGTAATTTTACCATTTTTTATTTTTATCAAAGAAATAATATTGCAGTGAAATACTTTTTTTCTCTATTTTATTGAGATCGGTTTTAGTTTGTAGGCTGTATGTAATTTGAAAAGTTTTAATACGTTAATCAGTCCGGGATTTAATAGGTTTAGTTGTGAGAGAGTCATGTATTTTAATGAGGTGAAGGTATAAAAAAGTTTATTTTAAATTTCGCAAATTTAATTAATTTATACAAAAACACCAAACTTTTTTAAGTTTCCAGGATAGGTATATAACTCTAAAATTTATTATGGTAGGGATTTATCATTAAATTTTATATTTTCAGTTGAAAAGTGTTGGTATACGTCTGACCATAGATTATTAAACAAAATAGCGTACTAAAGAAAACTAACAGTGTAAAGTATTGTTTATAAATAATTTTAGCTGTATTTCATTATTTTAATAGAAGTGAAGTTTGTGATAATATTAAACAAAGATGTTTATGACTTTATTTTTAAAATATATACCACTATGTTATACTTTACTTAGAGAAAACAAATTTCGGTTTAGGTCAACTTGCAATTTACGAAGTAAATTTTTATATAAAAAACTTCTGGAGTATTTCATATGGAGTGATTCACTCCTATAATACATTTAATATATCCTAGATCTGTTCCTAATGTAACATCGGTCAAGCAACAAGGTAAATGCTAAGAAACAAAATAGACCGCTGAAAATGATAACCCTCATCACAAAAGACATGGACAATAAGTGAATTTACGATCAGACATGATGTTTATTTAAAATGAAGTCTCGATATTCATCTGAATAATTGAGTTGCTTAGGGATCGGTTATAATGGAATATTTATCGGGAAATAAGTCGTCGAAAAATATTCGAAATTACGGTCACTCCTCACCTATCACAGTTTTCGAGCTCTGGTAATGATATCATTATTTAGGTATACATAGAAAGTTATTCCACCAATTGCAAAGCATTGGCCATATCCGAAGAACTCTTCTTAGTTGAGCATTTTTCAAGAATAAATTTCTTACTCAATTAAACTAACTTGTCTTAAAATGACAACGAATGTGTATAACTGTGTCGAACATTCAGAAGTAATTGTGTCCACGATTGAGTGGAAGTTCAAGGTCATTTTCTTCATCCTATCTAGAAAAACGAGTCTCGCATACTTAATGACATGAAAAGCAATATCTTTTTGATCGTTCGGTAATAAAGCAAGGCAGTAAAAAACAACTCCATCATAAACTAAATAATTTATATGAAAATGTTAATTAACAATTAAAGAAAAGTTATAAAACATTTTCTTCAATACGTATTGTTTTTAAAATTTTCAATAGTACATTTTTACACATAATACTATTAACTTTGATAGAAATCGAAATATATCAACAGCTTTGTTATGATTAAACGCTTCCATTTCGTTTTATCATCGGCTTGACAGCTATATTGTGTAACTTTCCCATTTTCCTTTAATGTATAAAAACCACATATTCTTAATATACAATACAGATATTTTCGACATTTATATTTTGTGTCTACATTCTATTAATATTATATAGTATATACATAAATATATATAGTCTTGTTACTTTTTCATAATATATGACACATAATAACGCTTACGCAACATCTGGAACTCAAGATGTGAAAGTACAATAATTTGCAAATGTTGACTTGTGTCTAGTTTCTACGTCTCGTTACAGTCTTAATAAGATTCCAAGCGGGACAGTAAGTCCATGTAAGATGAAATATAAGATGAAATATATGATAGTGTTAACTGTTTTCTTACATAAAAGGAGTAGGATATTCAAATTTATTTTCAGGCTTCGGTTCAATATGATACGTCAATAGCGATCATTTTTTTTAACAAGAATCCCGAAAAAATATTAAAAATTACAGAAAAAATATTTGGTTATTGAGACTGAATTTTCTATAAAATTAAAATTATGTCATAGTACTGGTTTCAAACAGTATATATGTTTCTATCAAGCTAATAGATAATTGACTAACAGGAATGACTAATATTGAAATCGTGTCAGTTTAAGAAAATAGACAATGCTTGTCTTCAGAAAGAAAGAAATAAATTAAAATCCCTTACTATAACAATATTATTTGTGGCCTGAAAAGAAAACAAATTAGGATAAAAACGAGAAGACAGTACATAAGGAAATATCATGTAAAATGTATTTATACCATATTGATAATTTTGAGTGTTTCTGAGAAAACGGTTTTAAAACATGTTCTTAGAAAGTCGGGGGATAAAATCCTATGAGAATTTCTTTTTTTTTATTGGAACGAAACAGTTGTAACTAAAACAGAAAGATAAGAAGTTGAAAGTTTCACTTGTATAAAGTAAACCAATGGTATTTTTATCGGTAAAGAGGAACTGATGTTGGTAGGGTGAAAAGTCTTTTCTTTGAGTCATAAATAATTGATTTAAATCTGATACGGATTGACTAGATCGGTTTTTTTTGTTTCGACAAATGGCATTACTAATAATAATTAATATATAAGTGAATATTTGTACACCTGAAAATGAGAATTCGTTTTCACTAGTTAACCTCCAGCCTTTTAAGTCATATAAGGTTTTCTAGGGTTTTTATTCCTTAATGATATCTAAGATTTTCGCGAGTACTCATTTAAATGAAACTAATATTTTTCGGATTTTACTTAGCGTTTTATTTTTGATTAGAAAACTACATACTCCCGACGTTTCGGCTACTTTTCAGTAACCGTGATCACGGGCACTGTGGCTTGTCATACATCGGACAGACAAAGAGAAGCATCGGTACAAGGGTTAAGGAACACATTTCAGACGTCAGGAATAGGCGCGCGTCGAAGTCAGCAGTGTGTGAACATGCATTGGACAAACCAGGCCATTACATTAGATTTGATAAACCACATATCCTCGCTCGTGAAGACAGATATATACCAAGGTTAATCCGCGAGGCTATTGAAATTAAAAAACACCCCAATTTCAATAGAGAAGATGGCTAGAACCTATCAAACACCTGTGATCCTCTTCTTAAAAATATAAAATCCCATGTCCGTGACCACACCGACACACACCAGGACCTCGAGGTACCGTGAGCGCATTTTGCCGGCATCCAGAGCGGTACGCAAGACAATTAAGAAATCGATGGCGGTAGGAGATAAAATAACCAGACCAACTGACAGACACTCACATCTCGTCTGCCCGTGATCACGGTTACTGACAAGTAGCCGAAACGTCGGGAGTATGTAGTTTTCTAATCAAAAATTAAACGCGAAGTAAAATCCGAAAAATATTAGTTTCATTTTATTCCTTTTTAACTTTGGTAATCAGGCGAAGGAGTGTATGGCGTTACTGTCAGATATATTCTGATTAGTTAGAGTACATTTTAGTTCATTTCGTATTTGTATTTTTATTTATATCCAACGGCATCAATTTCTTTTCAATGGCTTTGATTGTAAAATAGCAAAGTTAAACACATTTTCATGTGTTTCCTCAAAAAAGCCAATAAGACGTTTATTATACGGGTTTAAGAATTTTATTTAAAAAAGAATTTACATTCACTTAAAAATAATAATACAATTATAAAAATATCGCTGGGCAGCTGGACAACTCGTACGGCACACTCGATAGATATGAATAAAGAACCGTTGCAACTGCAAGTGTTAAAAAAAAAATTTGATACGATAATTTATTAAACATAGTTTCTGTAATTTAAACATAGTTTTGTAATCTTTCTATATTGGTTTAAGGTTCCTAAATATAATTTAGGACATATATTTTTATTTATTAAATAATTTAACTTATAATGATATGATTACTAGTAATGTAGGATTTAAGTAATTTTTTGAAATTAGCCATCGTTTTTGTGTCTTTTATATTTTTGGGTAAAGAGTTATACAATTTAGTACCTTCATACATAATGCACATTTTACCATATTTAGTACGCGGCTTAAATAAGCTAATGTCATTTGCTGATCTTAATGTAATTTTTTGCTCTTCGTGTTTTTCAGTAAATTTTATTTGAGTGTGTATTTCATTATTTAATATTTTTCGTATTAGTACGCAATTAAAATATATATTTATAATTGGTGGATGCTCATGATTTGGGTTTCCTTATATATTTTTTGCGTAGGTGTTAAATAGTTATAATGAAATAATAGTTTTATTAATTTACTAGCTTTTGCCGCGACTTCGTCCGCGTGGAATAGTGACTTCCGGCAGATTTTTGGTTCTTCCCACATAGTTCCCGTTCTTGCGAGGCTTTCGGAAAGGTCGAGTTCCCGTAGAGTTTTCAGGATAAAATCTATGTTTCTTTTAATTCACAATGAAGAACTCTTAACCAACAACATATTTATTTGTTTATTTGAATAAAGATTAATATTATTATGTTGATACAACTTAAACAAATTATTTCGACCAAATTAGGTATCATAAAAACGGTTTTTGTGAGTTAATCTTAAAAGATAGACATATACTGTCGCGGACTATTTTTTAGATCATTTAAAGAACTATTATTCTTTAATACATATATTTTGTGTATCTTGAACCGTTTTCACCTCGCACGCAACGGAAGGCTTCAAAGATGAAATAATTTCTCCCGTTTTTTACACATTTACCACTATATCTTTGCTCCTATTCGTCGTAGCGTGATGTTATATAGTCCACAGCCTTCCTCGATAACTGGACTATCCAACACAAAAAGAATTATTCAATTCGAACCGGTAGTTTCGGAGATTAGCGCTTTCAAACAAACAAACAAACAAACAAACTCTTCAGCTTTATAATATTATGTAGTATAGATTCTGTGTTATTTGTAGACTTTGTAAATTAGTTTTGGCAGCTGTTCCCCATATTTGTATTAAATAGTCTATGTGAGGTTTGATAAGAGAATTGTAAATAATATAACGCACTTGTCGTGGTAAGCAACGCACAATGCCTCGCAAAAAACCCATTTATACATATTTATATTATACTTTAAGTTAAATTATGGCATTAATGGCCGAATGGCCGAGTAGTGCATTGTAAGTACCTATTGTATTATTAACATAATATAAAAATCTTTTAACGAATACCCTCACATATGAGTTATAATTAAACAAACATCAGTTACTCAAAATCTTATGTAGTTTATAGTGTTATAGGTAGTATATTTATGTACTTAAATTTCCGAGTGTACTCAATGAATGCCGGTGTACGGATAAACCCGACAGGGATTTTGTAACACCGTAAAAGAAATTTGTAATGTATTATATAAATAAATAATAATAAATAAATAAAAAAAAGATACGAAGTATTGTTTCTTGTGAGAAACGATATAAATTTAAGTGTTAAATTTTAAGTAAAGTGGATCAACCTGTATATTATATAAAAAGTTTTTAGTTTAAAATACATATGACACTCAGAGTCTGAGTCTCAGACAGATATAAATATTCAAAAGGGATGGTACTAATAAATACAGTGATATAAAAAACACAAAAATATTTATGTACATATAACGTACTTTTATAAATTGGAAGTTGTTATAACCTAAATATTTTTTACTCGCAAGTCTCACGTACTAACCTATTTAGTAGATCTCGTTAGTTATGTTGTTTTAGTTACAAGAATAACATAACACGTAACTTCCATTCATTTTATTTCATATAAAAGTAGAATTATGTTGTGTATATCCCGCACGTACAAAGCTTTTAGTGTCGGTTTAAAAAACATTTCTACTTTAGTACTTTAATTTTACCAGCAACGACCTAGTTTATTGCGTTGTTAATTTAATAAACTTACTATCTAAAAGCCAAATAAACTGTAGAGATCTTCATAGTCAATATGAATTGGTATGAAGATGAAAATGATCATTGAAGAACCCCTAGTCCTTCATATATCTCAATATTTCGTTTTATAGACTTCAGCACAACTTTTGAAGGCTAAAACATCACGTTTTATTTCTTTTTTACATTTAAATATATGTAGATTTAACGGGGTGCTAATTACAGATTAAATAAAATATATTTTTTAAGAAGTAAGTACAATACAAGTTCTTTACTTACTACTAAATTAGATCGTATTGTGTTGACTGTTAATCCTTATGAATAAGTAACGTCAACTGATAATCAGGAACAGATGTAGCGGTAACTTTACTAATGTGGCAATTTACGAATTCTGATATCAGTCATTTATTAGGTACATATATATAAAAAAAAACACACACACAATCCTTTGTAACAAATGTTTTTATGTACCTACATGTATTAGGCAAATTATTGTCATTTTAAACTTAATTTATACTAAATTTTGAAACTTTATTTATTTATTTATATAAGGACAACTTAAAAAACATACACCGTTTATAGGTTTTAAAATAAAGGTAATTACATTTTTAGCTAAGAAAATATCTGAGAATAGATACTTTTTCGTGCTAAATACTAATTCTGTTTTATTATCATAGAAATTGAATTATTTCACTGGAAAGAAATTAATTTGTTTGTGATGCTCTGACTAACAGTCATATGTTCCCGAGACATATTAATTTAAAACATGTTAATATTAAATTGTGAAGTTTAAAAGTTGTTAATTTTAATAACCGATTTTTCCGATGCTAAAAAAGTAATTACGGTATCAAAAGGTAGCTTACAGTTATTTATGGGTTACATTTTCATTAAATTTTCTCTTCCTTATTGGGAAATCTGATGGTATAGGAAGGGTATATTGTTTTACCGGCAAAATATTTGAAAAATTTCATAGCAGCCTCGCTAAGTTTTTATCAGTAGAACCTTCAACAAATAATTTACACTGGCCCCATAAATTGTATATGAATAACATTATTTTGAATCAGTCGATACCTTGGAGAGTTAGGAATAAACGAAATTAATACGAAGTTTATGTCTCTAACAAAGTTATATTAGTTTTTATTAGATGATCTTATATTTTATTTATCAGGGGATCTGGAAGTGAATCAAATTATTAAGACAAATAAAAATTTAAGGTTAATTGATAAAATTGACTATATATTTATGTTTTTCTTAATTAAATTAATCAGTGATATAATAATATGTCGTATATATGTATATACAATATGGCTTTATATCTTGTTAATCTTAAATTATTATAAATTGTCTGTTTCATTGAATCACTCCTTTCTAATAAACATTTACCCTTTCTTTTGAAATAAGTTTTTCTTCATGTGAATTAAATGAATTGACAAGAAAATATGATTTAGTTATCAAAATTATACGGAACGGTGTGCCACAATATCTAAACAAGGCCATGATACTCTAAGATATACTAACTATTTCACTAAACTAGGGATTTCACTAAATAGTGTTTAACCTTTAGATATATTTAGGTGCTATGCCAGAGGTCGCTTTCAAAGATAAGAGCCGCTTTTTTACAAATTTTTGTCTATTAGTTTAAGATGATACAATAAGAAACATAATTATTGCTTTTTTAAAGATCTTTTATCCAAAAGATCATTTAATTGAGAATTTAAATTAAATTTACTAAACATTTTGGGCTTTAATCGTCGACAGATATTATGTATTAGACGAAATATAGACCCTTCTTTGAAGAGCGATAAAAAACGTATTACATTGCCATATTAATAAATAATTAATTAGAGCGCAATAGAAAACAGAAAAAAAGAATTCGGCGTCTTGTCCACAATAGGCTTCTCGAAATTTTATTTTACATGCCACCGGTGTAACAAGTATGTATCGTTTGAGTGACTGTTTAAAACTAACTTAAACCCGAAGAAAATGTTTAATTTGTATACTATAAGATAGTTATCAAATGTAGCTTTTTTTATGTCAAAAGGGGGCAACCGAGTAGACGGCCTACCTGATGGAGGTAGTACTGTCGCCCATAGACATCCGCGATATAAGACATGTTGCGGATGTGTCACCACCCTTGATTTGGGAAGAGCGGGAGGAAAAATGGGAAGGGGTAGGCAAGGATGGGAAAAGGGTAAGGGCAACCGGCTCTCACACTCATCGAACGAAACGCAGCCACTAAGGCTACTTTAAGCCGATCTTCTGTGAGAGGGTGGTACCTCCCCGGTCGAGCCAGCCCAAGTTCGAGCTGAAATCACTTGACCACAGCTAGGCTCTATCACCTTAAAGCTTTTTAGCTTGTAATATTTTTTATATGAAAAATTGTTTTTGTACAAGAGTAATTCATTTCCAATTGAAAAATGATCTATTTTCTATCAAATAAATCCGAGTAAGTGATAACCTTCTTATTAAAATAAAACCAGTTCAGAAAGATAACTTTTTCGGAAGTGAACACCATGTTAACTCATGAGAAAATTCTGATTTTAATTTACATATATATAATATATGCTATATGTGCGTGTGTTTTACACTTTTTAACTATCTTTCTAACGAGAAAGAAATCTTTTAATAAAAAATTATCCTCAACTGAAAATATATATTTTTTATCATAAAGAGATTTGTGTCATCTGAATAATAACAAACAATTCAGTTTTTATCAACTAAGCATTCAAATTAGGTACTACCTTTACAGTACGGTGTATAGACATCTATCGTAGTATCTTGACGAAGCCTGCATCCGTTACCTCTCCCGACGTGACGAGACATGTTTGATGAGTGACCATTAAATCGAAGTAGTTACATTTTTTATATACATTCATTTCTTTTTGCTTTAGACTGAGCTAAACGTATATATGACGTTTTATATGGTAATCAAGAAGTATTTTATTTGTTCTTAAAAATTGAATCATTTAAATAATAATATTATTTGTTATTAACTTTACAAGGTAGACCCTAATTACGAATGTCAAGGGATAAAGGACTTAAATTCGATATTAAGTGTTCTTTTTATGTGAAGGGAGCTTGGAAAAATAACTAAATATCATTAATTACGATCAGTACTTTTTATTACTTTTAAAAGTTGTGTATACCATTCAGAAAAGAATATGTAATGCTGTCTAATATTTTTTGCTAAACAATAAGGATTTTCTTAAGTATTTTGTGCATATATTTTCATGTTGTCAGACCATCTTCATGAAGCAATTATACAAAAATCTGTCTTTGATAGCATAAAGTGCTTGTTGTTGTCTAAGAGATTTTTTAACTCAAAGCTTTAATTTACATAATGATATTTTTACACAGTAATTATCAAATAAGTACTTCTGTCAATATATGCCGGACTCTTTCTTACATAGAATGGCTCTTGTGTTATACAAACAACAAAGCTGATGTAATTTTTATATAATAAGGAGATTTTGTTATAACCGTAATGCTATTGTGCAGTTTTCATTTTTTTTCAAGCGTCGTCCCAAGAGAATATATAAATTAGTATAACTTGTACGGGAACAATATAACTTGTTACTCTCACGTCAAAAGTTTGGTAATCACTCGCTTGGTATTTTCACACCTCGTTACCGACATCTCGACGAGTTTCATGCTTTAATATCTCAGTGTATAATGATGTAGTCATGCTCATTAAGCATGTGACCTTTTATTTGACCTTTAATGGCTAATATAACATAAAATTATACTGCTATGGTTTTATTATTCGATTTTATCTAATTTAGGTCTATTTTGTACGATTTGATATGCTGTTTCATTGAAAAAGAATAAGTGAAGCGTTTTATTGTTTATGTAATTTTCTGTCAGTCACAGAATGATTAGCCAGCAAAACTAAATTGGTTTAACAAAATGATTTCACTTTTTTATTTGTTTATATTATTAAATATTGGCAAAAAAGGAAGCTATTGACATAATAAGTTCAACTCTTAAATCTATTAAAATATGTCCGAGTTTAAATATTTAAATTTTGAAATACAATTATAAACACATAAATAATGAACATGTTACAAAGTTTGTGAGTAATGAAAGCAAGTATTTTAACAACGTTGAAAGGTGATGAAAATAATTAATACTTATATTAACTAATATAACTGGTTATAATATATTTTGGGTATACTATAATCACTATAAATTGGATACTATATTATGAATTTTTCCTTTTCAAACTACTCTTATGGTAAGTTTCTCTTGACCTCGACCGCAGTAAATTTTGTTTTAATGTGTACGCCATGGGATTTCCTATGAATGTTTACATAAAACTTCCTCAATCGTTTTAAACTCGTTAGGTCATAATATCTTGACCTTTTGGGAAATTACTTAAAAAAATTGTTTAGTTGTTCTTGTACTTCACGAAAATATTTTCAAAAGAATAATTACAGTAGTCTATGATTCGCAAAAGATGGTTGATGTCAGGCAGGAAGTCGGGCGTAAAAACAAATAGCCAAAACTATTCACAAACATGTAAGGCAGACCCTGGCTATAGCTGGGAAATCGCCAGGTAGAAGAATTACAGTTATCTATGCAAAGTGAATAATAAATAAATTGTTTAATTAAATACCTGGGATATGAAAGGTATAAATAACTCAAACAACATCTTATTTGTATTTACATACTGCTGATTCCTTAACATGTATGTTTTTAATATCCGGTATATGTTTTGTGACTCTTGTAACGATATTTCACGCTATCCCATTTAAGTCACAGTCGCTGCCAAGTTATTAATTCGAAACACCTGTTTGTTCAAAAGAAATACAACTTTGTAAGTGAGTTCGTTATGGTAGCTTATAGGTATATGAACGTGTGAGTGGGTAATTATTACAACTTGTATATTTTAGTACGTAATTATCGATATTTTATAAAAAATTCTATTTATAACTATACTTTTGGTTCGTAAACCACCTAATTAAAATTTATTTTAAACTTCCATAGTGCTATAAATAATACGACGGTAAGGTTAAGCTATTGTACACAATTGTAGGATAAAGTTAACAATTTAAAAAAAAATAGTTTCAGCTGTGTCCTCTCTTTAAGATTTGTTTGTTTTTCAGTAACAGTAGATCAACCATTTCACACGCCAGAGGCGTAATAGGAATTCGTAGTTCTCATCGATGCTTTGGACGTTTTTAGACGTTTAAAAAGTTAAATTTTGATTTTAAATTACTGCAGGATAACCGTTATTTAAAAACATATCTTTAAAATTAGTAAAAAATATTTACTACTATATCCGACCATAGAATACAATTGAATATAAATTATTTAAATCTTAAAAGAATAATGTTTTATAATTCTTAGAGTAATTTTGCTTGAAATTTTAATTTCTTGGTTTTGGTCCAGATCTAGCTTATACATTCTAACTCTCTTACAAATCTAGAATACTAGATGCTTGATATTTTGTGTAAATCAATAAATTAAAATTGCGAAATAAATGCTGTCATTGACTTCACACTTATGGTATTGTAATAATATTTCAAATGTTTTTATTTATTAGGAACAGATTACAACCTTTATTTGATTTTCAAAATGGAACTATTATTTTACTTAGTACTTTCATTACTTAAAATTTTTCCAAGTATTTTCACCTCTCATCTGATTTGGCAGAATTTCATCTCATTTAATCGTGGTCACGGTTTCCGCAAAGTAGTTATTCATAGCGTTGATAAGTATACATATACTATATAAAATAAATTCAATCTAAAGATTTTATAAACTAAGATGAATTTATAAGTTGTCATAAAGAGTAAAAATACTATGGGTAAACAAATAAAATGTGCTCGTAAAGATAACATTTATGTTTAAAATGGTTTCATGTTTGTAACACATTTCGTGAACAAAAATAAAATAAATATAAAAGACAATTTCTCTTTAATTTTAGATTTTTTTTGTCATCCTCACTTAAAATAGATAAATAAGAAACACTTTAAATACATACAATAAAAGCATAATATAGAACCATACATTAATATCATATAAAATAAGTACTGAATAGTTAATTACCCTATTAATATACTTGTTATTTATAAGAACACCTCCCTCTTTCTACAACTTTAAATAAGTCCTCAAAGTTGTCAAAATTCTAATTAATTATTTAGGAACTATTTTTAGTAGATTCAGTTGAGCCTAGGACTAACCCTAATTGGTACGAGTTTATAAACTTTGATATTGAAAATATTGTTAGGGTTTAGATCATTTAGGTCTATCCGTTCTCATATATATTATAAATAAAACTACATAATCATTTCATTTCATTGGTCCATAAAGACGAGATCATTAATATTATATCGTTTTTTTTCAGTATTACAAGAAAAAATTACATTGTACTAAAATAATTGTCGTCAAATCAAACTATTGTTAACTGTAACCAGACAATGCGTTCTCAAAAGCAATGGTTTTCAAATTAAATTTTTAATAATTGAAAATTTAACAACTGGAATAACTGTCACTTAAATAATATATTCCTTATCAATAGTAAGTTACCTACAAAATAAAATTTCATGACTTTAAAGACTTTAAAAGTCAATATATTTCTATTATATATTCGAATATTTTGAAAATTCATATCAATTAAGTTGGCTCGTAAATTCGAAATATATACACCAATATAATTTTTTTCTTTAGTCCCTTAAAAGATTCATAAAATAAATTAATAAAAGCTAACCAGACCGTCCAACGACGACACTATTGTTAAGTAATCCCTCTTTCTTAATTTACTTAGCCATGAAATAAGGTGGTAAAAAATTTAATATCAAAAGTTTAAATTAAAATGAACTCAAGTAAATATCGCTTTTTTAAAGCGACAGTCCGGTTAGTAGAAATTGTATAACTTTTATGTTCCAAAAGTATAAAAAGTGTAAACGGTCCTACTGGTCAGTAACCTTTAAAGTAAAGGCTGTGTCTGATGTATCTGATTTATCGCTTATTTTATGAGTATTATTTTACAGTAATGTAGCTGTCTAAAGTGTTTTTTTTATTTAATGTCTGGGTGGGTGACTAATCTCTTAAGTCTTAAACTAAAAGATGCCATATAGAATTATATTATTTATATAAGGCAAAGATGTTTAGAATTCTGTAAATGAAAAGACATTTTTATTAATACTTGGTTTTCTGATATTTCGTTTATTTAATAAACAGGTATACTGATGCTCGTGGTCATTATCAAAATATCATTGATTATTATTATTTCTATTCATTGAATTATTTTGCAAAAAATATATAATTAACTAAATAAATATATCAATTTATTTCATATAGTATATTTATATATCCGATAGTAAAATTATTAAATGTTGGATAAAATTGACTACCGTGTGTATCCAAATGGCTAGCTTCTGTTCAATCTATGTTGTTCGGCGATATGGAAAACGATCATGTACAGTAATGCTAGCAGAATATTATTCTGTGCACGTTCAGTATATATCGTATAAATTTTAGGTACATTTAAGCTATGAACATAACTAAGATTGGACTATACTTGACAGATTTCACTTGTCATATTTGTTCAGGGTCAAACAAAAAATACTTGGATGTTCTCTAAGTAAGACAACAACATATACAAAATATATAAGGACATCATGTAATCTAAAATTACGTTTTACATGTCTGTCCTATTAAAGAAATGTAAAAAAAAGATAAAGAAATACACTTTATCTGTATTATAAATATGTTCATTTAAAAAACGCGTATTGATTATATTTTCACTAACTTTAATATCATTCTGTAGTTTGTATATTATAGTTATTAAAATTATAGTTTATATGATTAGACATGGATTAAGTATAAGTAGACGAGATATATCATGTTTTAATAAAGTTGAAATATGTACTGAATCAATAAAGATATATCCAAGTTTTTTTTATAAACTGCTTGATATGTAGTTTTAAAATAATAAAGTAAGGGTTAGTAATATGAAAATATTATTACTTAATTTAAATGAATACTCGCGAAAGTCTTAGTATCTCATCAGATCTCAACTTGCTTGATATTTTAAATTATGTATTTTGGAAGACGTTTCTCATATGTATTTATTGTTAAAAGATTTATACAACGCTTCGCCCCCACTTAAATTGTATTGAAGGAAATTACCTCCAGGACTTTTGTATGCTACGAGTATATGTCGTTTTAAGTGTTTTTCAAATTTTTTGTTGAATAAAATTGTGTAAAGTCACAAAACTAATCATTACTGATTAATTTTACATTTAATTGTGTAGGATAATTGTATTTGTATAGTTTTATAAATATATGATTTTTTTATGGCTTTTATTATTCAAATCTTTACAAAAGTACAAAATTTAAGACAGGAACTATTGTACCAAATGTAAGAAGGTCAAAGTCGAACACATTTCGGGAAGACTTTAATGTCTCCAAAGTTTATATCTATTGTTGCTTCGTATGGATTTATAGGGATTGAATACTTATATCTTTATATACATAATCTTTTATTATTAAAAAAACTTTCTCCTAGAGTAATATGGAATAGAAAATAATTAACTTATTGTTTTCAGAATACAGAAATTGCCTATAGAAAAATCGATTAATTCACCTATAATTTGGTTCCCAACATAAGTGTAAATTCTTAAAAAAGAGAACTCAAAATGAGCCGGTGTGATAGATCTTTTCTGGGAATTAAGTTGGATGATAAATATAATGGATTTGTTCTGGAGAGCTCTATTATCGTCGTAGATGTTCGGAACACTCTTTATAAGCGGCCAAATGACTACTTGAACATAACATACATTTGCTATCTGTTTGATCATTACATATATATCCTGTTTGTTTAAATCATCTTGGATTTTAAATAGTTCTTGAAACGCCTTAATATACTTAATTTATAAAAGCAGGCAGATAACCACTATCAAAAATGTATTAGAACCTCAAAAGTTCCCTGAATGGTAATCAAAATAATATGATTATCTCGGGTGTCATTAGACTAACAATATATACATCTCCTTCTAGTAAAAAAAATACAAAAATGTAAAATAATATAAAACCTACCAAGCTTAAAATGCTTAAGTATACATAAAAGTATCATTCACAATCAGAATTCCTTTTAAATGATATCAGCATAAGGTTTCATTTCCTGAAGCAAAAGAGTTATAACGTTTTTTTAATGTAGTTATAAAGGGCAAGTCCGGGTGATTTCAATGTTTGTTCCGAGATTTAATGTTGTGATAGGGCGACATTTACAAAGCCTTCAATTCAAAAAGCAAATAAAATTTGTGGAGGGACGGTTTTGAAGCGTGGGGTTTTGTTCTTTTTGTGTGAATGTGGCACGAATCTCGTTAGAAACTTAAATGAAATCATATAAGTTTGACCGAAATAGTAACAATATTAAAAGTAAAGGCTGTATACTAAACCTAAACCTAACTAAAACCTAACATACCTTACATATAAATATTTACTTTCAGCAAACGCTATAGTAGTTACGGTGTTTGCAAATTTGCTGAGTGGTATGATGGCCAAAATAGACATCGTATCATTAACAGGTAATAATTATTGCTCCAATTCATACCCAAGCTATGTTGGGTTTTTCTTTTGTTATTTTAACTGTATGAATTTTAACACTTGAAAACAAAATCGATGTTGAATTATTTTTCCATATAAATTAAAGGGGAAGAAATAGTGAGCTATCAATAAATTTATTATTTATTAAAGTGCATGAAACTTATCGTTAGACTCGTCTACCTGAAGTTTGAGGTTTTAAATTGCTATTTGGTTTATATTTCTTTGACCAAGAAGACTTAGACGAAATAGTTCGATTTTAAAACGTAGTTTGTTCTTCTAGTTTTCAACTAGTTAGTACCGAAGTTACTTCTTGTTACGAAACTAGTTCAATAGATTCCATGTATTTTCAGGGTGTAGGTATGTTATTTTATTTTGAGTTTTATATGTATATCATAGTAAAAAGCTAGCAATAAATTGGACCTAATTTGGATCCTGTTTAAATCTTTTATAACGATTACATTTTTTGACATTTTGTATTATTAATATCCCAAACTTACTCTGAATTTGAGGAGATAATATTTTTGAAGTATATGAAGCTATCAGGACCTTTTAAATATTATTAGTAAACGAGAAAAATCACGAAATGCAATTTATATTTCAAAACTAATTAGTTTTCAATAATTAATAGACTTACATACATATATGTTGCTCTAGTCATAATTAACCTAAAGAAGCAATTAATAACGGCTTGCGAGAACAGTTTTATCTTTCAACCTATTAAATTTTATAAAAAATCTTTCACTGTACAAGCTGTACAACTATGGAATGCATTGCCTCTGTTTATCAAACAAGCAAAAAACCTGTCAATCTTTAAAAAACTTGTGAAAGACCATTTTTTGGCATTGAATTATGGCGACAATACATCTGATATTTGATATAGCATTTTAATGTATGTATGTATGTATGTATGTATGTATGTATGTATATATGTATATATGTATGTATGTATGTATATGTGTATGTGTGTATGTATGTATGTATGTATGAATTTGTGTATGTATATATGATAATTATTATTATTGAATATAAATTGTATGATTTACGATAAATTTGACACCACCCTTCTCTCAAATCACGACTGTGTTCCTAAGCCCATAAGGTTGTCTGGTAGATATCGCTACCTAGCGATAAGACCGCCTTATTGTGCAACATAATTAATATTTTATTTATATTTCATTGTTAAATTTCTATGCTGTTGTGGTGTACAATAAAGTATATTATTATTATGTTATTTTGTATAACAATAAATTATTTGCACTAAGGGACCTATGTTATATGGAGGCCTTTTTTATTTAGCAACTATGATATAGATTATTTTTGACATGTATTTTATGACGAGGTGTGAAGTTAATTACGTGAACTCTTAAACAAATTCTTATTATAATTAGTGTTACTTCTGAAGTTGCTGAGAAAAAAAGATATTGGGAAGTCTAAATCTCAAAAATAATTCACCGCCTCAAAGTAATTCTAATAATTAAGGCATATAAAATCTCGTCTGCCCGTGATCACGAATGCTGTAAAGTAGCTTAAAAGTCGAGAGTATGTAGTTTTTAATCAAAATAAAAATCGCGTAAGTAGTACATCCGAAAAATATTAGTTTCATTTAAATCTATCTTGAAAATGCGATAGTCTAAGAATATATTCATTGATCCTTGGGTAATAACATATTAACCTTAGATATCTGTTTAACTTCATAACATGTAAGTAATTGAAATTATATTAAATCATAATCTTCTCAATATTAATTACTCCATCGTTGTAACAGACCAGAATATTATGTACATTAAATCCGTAATGTAACGGATCAAAAATCTTAAGTAGACTGAACTCAATCTTCGACCCACTTCTTGTTTGTCGGAAGCAAATTTCTATTATCTGATAATATAAAAAAGCATCGTAGAGAGATTTCACCGTAAACTTGGCAAGATTGGCTATTACGTATTATCCATTTTGTAAACAAACTATGTAAGAATAAGAATTATGGTTAGAAGTTAGTATTTCTGAATTAAATTTTACCTTAATATAATTTGTTTTGAATGTTAAGATAATATATTTACTTTTTGTATATTATGTAGGTAATATAATCGTTGTACTTGTAAAAAAGGATGCCAACTTCACTGAATAAACGAAATCATACTTTCATAGATAATCCTAAATGATATTTTGATTGTTCCTTTATCATTTCATTGTACGATGCATACAAAATTAATTGCCCTTTATGTTCAGTCCCAATTTACATGTCACATACGCTTAATTATAGTTCAATATGAATATTGAAGTAAAATGTTTGATATGTTTTCAATCAATTAAAGCGAAAAATATGCCAATTTACAATAACATGGTTCATTAAGTAAACAAAACTAATAACTAGTTCCGCTACATAAAAGTAGATTCAGTAAATAATATGATTGTAATATTCCTAAATATCGGCTTTTGCAGGATTTTTTTTAAAGAAAAGTTAAATCAATATTTCTAAAAACTATGATAGACGAAAAGTATGCCCGAATAGGTCATCTACTGACATTATACATAACATTAGAGATCGATTAAAAGAGTTGAAAAATATAAAAATTGTTGAGATCACTTAAGAAAAAATCTATTTTATAACTTTGACATATTTTTTCTTACTTTAAATAATCATAATTCGGTGCATTATATGTATGTTGTTATGAAATACTGTGTGAAATGTTGTCATAAATTTTTTGGAATAAGAAATGGTATACAAAAAGTGAAAAAAACTTTAACGAACTAAAAAAAAATGTACTTCACATAAGTAGTTATAAGTGCGTTAATATAATATATATATATATGAAATAGCATGCATAAGGTGTGTATGTTTCAAAACATTAATTGTTGTAAATAATTTGAAAACAAATCTTATTATCATAAAATAAATCTTTAAAAATTATTCTTCTACATTCAATAGCATCAAATTATTTCAAAATTTTCATAATTAACGTCATTTCAAAACGAACTACAGTCATAAAAGTTCTTCTAAAGATCTTTTGAAAAATACATATTTCAACTATTGTAATTACCGTCGAAATACAAAGTTGCAATAACGACCCCGTTGCAATCAAGTAACAATTTCATTTGTAGATTTGGTCTCTCAATCACAAATTCGATATCGCAACTTCGAATAAAAATTGTTGCCGGATTAAAAATTATCACTCTCACTTACAATGTATTACTATTTTGTGAGTTTTGTGTAATAAATTAGTTTACCTGAAAAATTTTGAGAAATTCTTTCTACTATAAACAAAAACAATTTGTCATAAAAATATAAATTTGAAAATCAAAATATGTATAATTTAAAAATACTTATACAAAAAGGATTAATGACTTAATATTAAAAATTATAATAATAACACGATATAAAAAGTATATACTTGTATAACTACAAAATAAAAAACCTCATAAAATTAACATAATATCAAAGTTGAAATACCAGAGGTTAAACTTAATTTTATTTGGGAAGTTGCAACAATGTAAAAGCTAGAGAAAATACTAACAAGAAGACACTTAACACACCAGAAGGTTTGTAATGAAAAGATTTTATAATATTAGTTTTATAAATTGTCTTAAAAGTAAAATTTGCGAAACATTCGTATATGCTATGGAAGGTGATTATTTAAAAAGAATTAATTCATATAATCTGAATCTCAATCAAAAAACAATTAACTTATACATTTACATAAACCAAATTTAAAGAAAAAATTTAATTGCAAGCTGTTAGCCCATTTTGATATCAGTACATAAATCATTCAAATAATGAAATTGTGATATTGAAACTTTGTTATTAAGCCGTATATAATGACGCCGCTATATTTGACGTATTTGGACTTTAAATGTTTAATTAAGATAAAATTAATCAGCATATCTATGCTTTAAGAATTGTCGTAGAGTTTCCCTCTTATCTTACGCCTTTACTCTTCTTTGGTTTCATTTTATAAAATATTTTGTCATTTAAATTTGCTAGTAATTTAAAAGAGAACGATTATGTTCTTTTACAGAGAGTAAAATACCTTATTAGTTATCTTAGTTGTATATTTGATTTTTAAAAACTCAAATAACTAATAAGTACATACACAGATTATTATAATGTAAAGCTTTTATTAAAATAATAATATAAATCATGATAAATTGGCTGTGATCATAATCAAAATATTATTAATTAACTTGATAACTGCTTAAAATGTAAAACCGTGTTAAGTTTGCTCGAAGTAATTTAATATGTAAGCTCATTTCATCAACACACACATCCAATATTTAAATACAAAAACAACATTCTCTATCGATCTTCTGCTTCTTCCTGGTAATTTCCCAGCTATAGCCAGGGTCTGATTTACATGTTGTGAATAGTTTTGGTTAACTGTTTTTACGACCGGCCGTCTGCCCGTCATTAACCCTCTTTTGGGAATCAGCATTAATCAATGATGTCTAAATACTCTTAGAAAGTACACGGTCTCAGAAAAATTACATTGGTAATTACCAGTGCCAGGATCGAACCCGACCCTTCGTGCACAAGAGGCGGGCCTTTTAACCACTAGGCCACCACTGACTTATCGTTCTGTATCGATATTAAAGATATAACTAAAATCTGTCTTACAATCATTTCTCTAACAACACACTATAGAAACAAACTTTTTTATATTTTATAGTAAACATGCCGTGTAAATATATTTTTCAGTTTATTTGTAACAATTTAAATCGTCCATCAAATCATTATAAGCGGGGAGCGTAGGTGATTGTAACGATTTTCTGTTAATAATGGCAGGTTAAGGGTTATATTGAGGATTTAGTTTATATGTTCATTTAACTTAGTCTAACACTCGTGCCTTTTGGTCATAAAAATTGGTAAACACTATATCTCGATTATTAAAAACGATTTGACTATATAAAGGTAAAATGTTTGAAATTTATACACAAAATTGGGTCATAAACACATCATTAGAGGTTATAATGACAAATAAACTGAATATTATATCATAAAATCCACCAAGACAGTTTTTTTTAATATATTTTTAAAATACTTTGAGTAGTATACAATCATAAGTATGTATAGTTGTAAGTATGGTAAGTAAAAGTGTAAAGGAAATAATTTTCCTACAATATTTGTTGTGTTAAATAATATAATCATTTACTAGCTTGCCGTTTGACAATAGGGTACTTGGATACAAGCTATGTTATCGTCTTCATTAAATATTGACTAAGGAATAAGTCTACGCAATTAATAAATATGTATAACTAATAATTACGGAAGTTGTGAGACCCTTATTATAAACTCTGATTGTGCTAGACTAAGCACAATGGGTACAATGTAAAGATACTTTTATCAGTAGACAAGGATCTTGCAGTCGAAACTTCAAAATCTGTTGCGATAAATATTCTGGTTTGGGTCCTGTTTTGTCTCTATATTTGAAAACTATTTTATTCATTGTAACAAAATTATGTTGTAAATTATCTATATTGTAAAAGGCGAGTTTATATATACTTTGTTATACCGTATTTATAAATATTTCTGAACATAATACATAATCCTTGTGCTGGCTACAGCGTCATGATTATGTTTAATTAATAAATGTCCAGAAATACTTTTTCTTTTTCCAACATGAAATATTCGGTAAAATTGACAAGATTAAACATGTAGAAAAACGTCTACGTTATCTAATTTGTTAAATTCAGAGACGAAATTTTTTGTCATGTAACATAATTTCATATATTGCAAAATTTTTGGATACGATATGTATCTTATATGTATCTTAAATTCTCTCTCTGATCAATGGTTAGTGTGATTGAATGATTAGGGCTCATTTCATGTCACGAGAAGCATTTGTATTAGATAGATTGCTACGATGTTCTGTGATATGGTGGTATTGCTCCGATCGATCCAATTCATACCAAAGTTACATTTAGCTTTCTTCAGCCACATTTAATACTTAGTTTATAAATGTGTATAAAGTATATAAATTGTTATATATATATAGATCAAAATTATAGAACCTAGCTTTAGTTATTATTAATCATATATTTTAAAATGGGTAATATTATTTATATTAGTACAAAAAATGGTCACAATTTTAAACTGAAATAGTAACATTCCATGACACATGTCTACGAGTGCAATTAAAAAGGTAGATGTTATTGTAAGAAAATTATTAAGTATAGCATAAATCTACACTTGTATAATATGCTCATTAGTATGTGTATATCAGCATTTATATATAAATTTGAGTATAATAATATCCATGAAACATAGCTCCTGGCTCCTCTTTGTACATTCATGTCAGTCTCTTCCTCAATTAGTCTGCCTGGTTTGAATGTCTAACGAAAATGTTACCGAGAGTGTTTTAATAAGATTAGGGTTATACTAAATTTAGCCTACTACTGCTTGAGTACACTAATTATCACATTTTTCGGGTATATTAGAGTAATCTTTCGAGGAAAAAATGTGAATTGATAGTTGCAATCATATTCGATATGTTGAAATAATATATAAAACATATTAAGTAAAATAGTTACGATTGTGTATGAGTTTAAAATAAGTAAAAGAAAGATAAGAAGCATTAATTTGTTAAAGATACATGAGATTCATTTCAACTAAAACTATCACATAACATAAATTCGTTTGTAGAATTCAAATTATATTTTATGAGTCGCAATATAAAATAATAACAACTTTATTATTAAAGTTAAAGATGTTTTAGTTATTGGGTTCCTTGTTTATGACCTAAATAACATTTTGTTACACGTGTTTAGTTGGAATGTAAATTTGAATTCATATCATGTGAAAAGTTATGGGAAAGACGATTTCTCGGGGAGTTCTTTAAGTGTTACAAGAATTTTCGTAATTTTACTATCTTATCTTATTTACTCGATTAAATGGTATCGAATTTTGAATAATCTATCTGCAATTTAATGTATAGAAGACCTTTTAAACTAAACACACAACAGCAAACTTGCATTTTATAATTAAAATGACTTAATTAGTTAACACATCTTGAACAGCTCGAGAAGAGAGTTTCTATGGAGATATTCAAGAGAAAATAATAGCATTTTTAATACTAAGCAAAGATTTTTATTTTATTTTTTACATTCATATAAATACAAGTTACGAAAACAATATTGATATTACAAATAGGAAGGATTTAAATATAGTCCTCAACAATACCTACAGAATAGTTATCCCTACGGATTAAAAAGTAAGTAATTTAACCAAAGGAATATTTGAATATTGCAATATAATTTAGTAAAAAGTTTTTGAATATGGGAGGTAGGGGAGGTATGGGCAGTTGGGAGACATGGGCACCCCCTTTTTACTCTGATTTGATTAGACATTTAATTTTGTCCTTGATTTGGTAGTTTACTTTACCGACTGAGAGCACTGTTCATCTATAGACTATCTGTCATTTCTGTGAGTTGTCAAACACAAACACGTCTGAAGGTTATGGGCTCGTAAAAGTAAATATTTTGTTGGGGATTCGGATCGTAATAAAGAGAAAACTAATGAAAGGTATGTGTATTTTCTATTATTTATCTGTTGTATAATTACTAATCTATGAATTAAACTGAAATTCAAGCCTAAATACCTAGACTCAAAAAAATACCGGTATCCTTAGTTTAAAAATGTATACAGAGGGAGCAATGGGCATTTGGCGCGCGGGAGGTTTGGGCATGCCCAATGCTTCTTCCTATTATGTTCAGTTTAGGAGGATTTTTAACATAGCTAGTGTCCTTTAGACGACATCAAAACTAAATTGCCAGTACCAAAGACATGCAATAAAACCAAATGTGGTAGCTCTAAGTACACATTTGATAGTCCTCTATGGGTTATACCCAATCTCAGATAAGTTAAGATACTATTTAAGATGTCTTTACATTTTGTAAACTTTATTTTTGGTTTCTGTTATTTTTATAGTTTAATAACAGTTTTTTTGTTAACTAATTTTTGAATTCCATTATGGATATAGTGATTTACAGGCTGTGGCCCAAGCCTCCCACAGGATATGCCCAAGTCTTTAAAATATCTCGTAATGTAGAAACTGATTGTATTTTTTAAGAAAGCTCTGTAATTATATCTAGTCATATGTGTAGCGCAATAAGAAATGGAAATATAAGTTGATTATTTATAAAATCAGATTTTTTATGCAATAAATAATGCAAAAGTGCCCATCCCTCCCCTACCTCCCCTATAGTTTAATTTATGAATGATTATGGCCTTCTTATTTAAACAAAAGTCAATGTAATATAGTAAGAGACTTAACTAGTCAAACAAAATAATAAACTGCCGCTTCATCTACGTTAAATTACTTCTAGATTTAGATCGGACGTTCCTACGTGCTTATTCACGCTTCAAGCTACACGTCCTGGTATTTTGTAATACAGAAATACTGTAGCTAAAGCAATAATTGAATTTGATATTGAGATTTACAGATAGTGATGAAATAAAATAATCTTTATAACAATCCATTCATACTAAATATTTTGTACCTATAGAAATATAATCATATAAATTTCATAATGAGTTTTTAATATTCGTTTTCATTTACAACATTCAAATAAATAAAATAATATTTTAGTACTTTACATAAAACTTCTCTCTAAAAACAGTTTTTTAAAAGGTTTTTTAAGAGTTTAGTAAAACAGTTATATTGTTGAAAAATTGGTTACTAAAATAAATAGTAATAACAAATATACGAGAAAAAACTATAAAAGATTGTATATTATATCTTTGACTATTTATTTTCTAGAATGAATAACCTGCTGCCTGCCTGTTCTTGTATAATAATAAAATAATAAGCCTTTTTATTCCTTATTTCTACAATAGTACAGTTACATTATAATATATGTTTTAGTTTGTGTTAGTATATATGTATATTTATTTATTCGATTTTATAATTAGTGTTAGTATGTTAGTGTTATGAAATATGGACCCCTGTTTGGGTAAAGGCCTCCTCCATCCTCTTCCACGACTCCCTGTCCTTGCCTAACTTGATCCATTCGTTTCCTGCTATGTGTATTATCTCATCAGACCACCGTTTTATTGGTCTACCAACATTCCTTTTCCCCTCTGGTCCTTTCCATCGTGTAGCATCGATAGTCCATCGCTTGTCTGTATAACGTGAGATATGTCCGGCCCACCTCCACTTTAATTGTAATGCGTGCTTCAAAGCATCGGTAAGTTTAGTTTTTTGACGGATGTGTTCGCTCTTAATCTTATGTATTTTTCTGATCTTCAGTATACTTCTTTCCATTGATGTTTGGCTGCATTTAATTTTATGTTTTATTTTGCTTGTAAATATCCAAGTTTGGCAACCATACAACAAACAGGGTAACAAACATGTATCATATACTGTCTTCTTCATGTGTAACCTGTAATTGCCTTTTAGGATTTCCTTTAATGCCCAGAATTTTTTCCAGGTTGTGTTAACTCTTCTTGTGACTTCTTCTTCGTTGTTCGACTTTTTAAATGACATTTGTTTTCCTAAGTAGATGTAGTGATTAACATATTCTATATTGTTATTTTTTATTGTAATTGGGTGTTCGCAATAATTGGTTAATATCTTGGTTTTGTTTGTATTCATTTCTAAGCCGATTTTAGAACTTTCGCAGTCTAGCGATCGCATCATATCCCCTAGGTCTTTAGCTGTTTCGGCCAATATGACGATATCATCAGCGAACCTCAAATTGTTTACGTAATGCCCTTTTATACATATACCTTTCTTTTCCAATCTAGTTTTTGAAAAATAATCTCAAGTACTGCTATGAAAAGCTTTGGAGATAGAGGATCGCCCTGCCTTACTCCTCGTTCTATGTTTATTTCGTCTCCTCTTGTTTCTAATTTTACTCTACTCGTACTTTGTGTATAGATGTTTTTCAAGATGTTTATATATTTGTAGTGAACATTTGATTGTTGTAGTGCGTGCCAAATTGAAGAATGACTAATTGTGTCGAAGGCTTTGCTGTAGTCAATGAAGGCCACATACAGGGGTCTGTTGAATTCTCTATATTTTTCTATAATTTGTTCTAGTGTTTGTATGTGGTCCATTGTGCTGAAGCCTGATCTGAAACCTGCTTGTTCTTTAGGTTGTTGTTTATCAATATCGTCTGATATCCTTTTTAGAATTATGGATGAGAATAACTTGTATGTACTTGCTAGTAAGCTTATGGGTCTGTAATTTCCTATATCTAAGGGGCTTCCTTTTTTGAACAGTAGAATTATGTCTGATGTACACCATTCTTTTGGTACTTTTTCGACATCTAGTATCATGTTAAACAATCTTGTGAGATGGTGAGTTAAGATAGGTGCTCCTATTTTGAGCGCTTCGTTGCATAGTCCATCTGGTCCGGGACTCTTCTCAGCTTTTAACCTTTTTATATGTGCATAAACTTCGGAGTCATCGATTGGATTGATGCAGTCTGTTATGTTCATGTGAGTTGTTTCTACATATTTCTAAGTCCGTACTATCTTGCTTCTTGTATAGGTTTTTGTAGAAGTCTGTTGCGTGTTTTAATACATCTTTTCTTGATTTTGTTTCCAGTGAGTTATGTTCGAGTTTTTGAATCCATGATTTATGTGTCGTTAATTGTTTAAAGGCTCTTTTGGTACTTCTAAAATAGTTAATGTTTCTTGAAATAGTCTCATATCTGTGATTGGTATAGTCCTTTCGGATCGATCTATTAGTCTCTTTGTATAGTCTGCTGAGTTCTTGTTTCATTTCCTTTGTTTTACTCTGTGTGCGTAGTAGCTCTGTACGTCTTTCTATAAGCTTGAGTGTAACTTCAGAAAAGATGTTGTGTTGGCGAGGGTGTGTGGTATTTTTACGTTTTAAACATTCTGTTATACCTCTTTCTAGGATACTGTAGTATGTTTGGATATCAATATGGTCTGTTTCTATATTTTCTATGCATTCTCGTAGCTTTGTGATGTAGTTTTCAATTTCTGCTTTTGTCTTGGGAATATAATTAGGAGTTGTGAATGTTTTTCTGCTCTTTATTGGACGAGTTAAAAGTATTGTAGCTCTCAGCAGTCTATGGTCAGAAGGAAATTTAAATCTGCTAAGTACCTCAATGTTAGTTATTAGTTTATGGTGATTTATCAATATGTAATCTATTTCGTTTTTAGTATTTCCATAAGGTGATACCCAAGTCCACCTGCGGTTTTCTTTCTTTTTGAAAAAGGAATTCATGATTGACAGTCTGTGTTCATAAGCAAAGCTTAGGAGCCGTTCGCCTCTTTCATTACACACTCCGTAACCATATTTTCCCATCACTGGGTAGTTGTCTGTTTTTGGGTGGCCTATTTTGGCATTAAAATCTCCCATTACTATTACCTTTCCTTCAGCCAAGGTGTGAGCATATTCTATATCTTTGTAGAACTTTTCAATTTCTTCATCTATTGAGCTTTCTGTGGGTGCATATGCTTGAATTATGGATAAGGAGAAGCATTCAAATTTAAGTTGTAAAAGTGCTGTCCTTTCAGAGATTCCTATAAAGTTAGTAATGTTGTTCTTGTATTTTTTCTTTATGAGAAATCCTACTCCATATAGTCCTTTGGTTTCACCAATATAGCAGAAAATGAGATCGTTGTATTCTTCAATTCTACATCCAATTCTTCGAACTTCTGCGAGCCCTATAATGTCCCAATTAATGCAATTTAGAGCACTAGTTAATTCAAGAAATCGTTCTGTTGATGCGAGTGTTCTTACATTGTAAGTGCAAATCTTTAGTGTTGATTTTGTATCTTTTGTTTTTATATTTGATTTTTTACTTTGTGGAGGGTTGCAGTCTAATTCCCCACGAGGACAAGTCGGATTGGGGAATGTTTTGTTTATATTAATTCTTGGTTCTTGTTTGTTTATTGTTCCTTTCCGGTGGCTGATGACAATATCCTATGCGTTCTGTGTAGTTGGGAAGTTGGCAGAGGGCAGAGAGTTACTTCTGTTCCTCATAACATCAAAGGCGTTCAGACGGTGTTTTTTAAGTGCCGATTGTTGTTGTTTGTGGGGGTTTTCTTTTTCATTTGGTGAGTTCGACATTTTTGTTTGATAATTAGCTTGTCGTATTTAATGTATGCATAATTGCCTTTCTTCCGTTCTTCTTCCACTTTCGACTGTAAGTTTTTCCTCGTCTCGAGGATTTCTTTAGGATAGTCTTCTTCTGATACATAAACGTTTTTCAGTTTCTTTTTGTTTAAAATTATTTCGTTTTTCTTCCAAAGGTTAACGAGTGCCAGGAGTATTGGCCTTGCCTTACCATTTTCTGTAATATTTTTGCCAATTCTGTAAATCGTGTTCACGTCCCTGTCTTCAAAAGCAATATTTAAATCATCTTTGAATTATTTCTATTAGACTGGCGGTCGATGTTTCAGTTTCTTTTACTCCATATAAAATTAAGTTGTTTATTCTTTTATGTTTTTCGAGGTTATGTATCTTTTCCTTTAATTTTTCATTTTCAGACTTTAATTCCTGCATTTCTAGTCTAAAAGGGACTAGTTTCTCATCAATTCGTGACATAATGTCGTCAGTTTGTTTTGACATTTCTATTTTCATTTGGTCGAAGAAAGATTGAAGGTTGTCCATTGTATTTATGCGTTTAATGGAACGCAATCTGTGTGTCTGTGGCCTGTAGTCAACTGACGTTTTATCAGTTACCCTCCAAAGTTTCTTTATTTTATGCCGCTGGATAACTATTTTAATAACACTGTATTCGCACTGTTCTTTGTTTCACCACGTATATAGACACTATAAGTGTATATTTCGAATGTTTTTATACGGAATTTCACGGTAAGTTTTGAGATTAAATTATAAAAGTCGGAGCACAATGACACTACGTGTTTACACTTAGACAGCCGGAACCGGAACCGTTCTTGTATAAGTGCCATTGAAATTAACCGGAGCGTATGGAATCTAGTTTTAGAAACTGAAATATATTGTTGTAGATCTAACTGAATCACAGAGTCATCTTTTATTACAAACTTAACTCAGTAGATCTTTAACAAGATGAAAAAGATAACATTGACCAAAGTTACCAGAAACTGATAAATACAAGGATCTCAAGTTCTGTTGAAAAGTTTGGTCAATGAATACAAAAAGATATTATTTGTGTATATACATAGCATTGCCATTAATTGTAAAAAATAAACGAAAAAACTAAATAAAATATTGAAGACCATATAACTACATATGTCAGTAAATGTAATTGAACCACATTTTTTTTCTGTTCTACGATAACAAACATCTGTCAATGTCAGTGAGATATCTTAAAACAAATATTTATAAGATCCTTATAAAAGTGTAGGCGTAGTGAGAGGTAACTATTGTATGTATGTGTGATAAAATAAAATATAGTAATTGTTAAAATACTTAGATGAAATAAAACCCTTTTTTAAAGACCTCCGTATATTTGATCAACCTTCAACCGACATAGCTATGATACGACTTTTTTGACACACAGATTAACAACATATTGCAAATTAACATAGATTATAAAATTTACTTATATTCAACAGTAATAAAGAAAAGTTATAAATTAGTACCAAAAAAAATATTTTTGTTTTAATTTTTAGAGGTTTTGAGTAAACAAAACGGTCATCTAAGTAATTTTGACTTTCATAGTCACTTCATTGTTCAAATTGAAAGTCACAAATTAAATTGCCTCGAATATTTTCAGTGCAAATGTATTCTACATCTGCTGATACAAGGTTTAAATGAAACTAATATTTATGCGTATTTTATTATTTTAAAAACTATATACACCCGTCGTTTCGGTTACTTTGCAGCAACCGTGATCACAGACAGACAAGATACAAGGTTCTTTTAATGTAAATAAGTATTAAACATTTTATAACATTCTACAATATACAAATACCGTGCATACTTTGATTACTATGTGACGGAATACGACTGCTGCGTACTATAAATATTATTATTATTATTTATTCTTTATTGCACCCCATACATACTAAAACTAAAAAATACCATTTTCGTTATATATTACTTGCGTGAGGTGCAACAGGCGGCCTTTTCGCTAAGCAGCGATTTCTTCCAGGCAACCTTTGGGTAAAGGATCATAATGATAATCACTTTAATTCTGAAATAACCCTAGATAAGTATTTTATGTTAAGTGGAAAGTTTGTTTTCATATAATTAATATGTTATTTTAAGAAGGAAATGTTGATAGTCTAAATTTGAATTAAAATTAGGATAATATGTATTGTCTTGGATTTTTGTTTTTTTTTTGATTTTGAGTTTATTGCTATAAAGTTTTTTTAAACTTACATTTGGATTATAGTAGAATATAAATAATGGAAATATAATTTGAAATAGCATAAGTACCTAGTATGTAGTCCGTTAGTATATAATAAGTTATGATGAATTTTTTTATTGTATATGAATTATATATATTTTTATAATTTTGGAATAATATCTAGATTTAGTGGACGATAAATAAAATGTCCACAATACTAGTACTTCTTATAGTATCTTTATTAATATGCTGTTATAACACATTACGATCCAAATTCGTGTCGGGTACTTCAAACGCAAACGAGTCACTCAAGAGCGGATTTCTTTCGCAAATTACTAAATCATAATTTAAAAATCTGGTTCCATGTTTATTTCGAATAATTAAATTGTCATCTTTTTATTATTTATATATAAAAAATAAGCTTAAATTCGTTTTTATTTGAATAAATTTAAATTTGTCTTTAATCTGTAAAAGGAGTTTCTATAATTGAAATTCTATATACCCTATTTAATCTTGATGTTATCTGAGAGAAACTAAAATGAGATCTTAAGAAATAAGGAACGTGATAATTACTATGAAATTTCAGTAGCTTCACATATTCCAATAATATCTCCACAATATTAGTCTACGTGTTATTTGTATAAAGAAGCTTCTAACTTAAAAAAAAATTAAATATTCATCAAAATAAATCCGCTTACTAAATATGTAATATTGCTTTTATGATTCTTATTTCGAAACAGCCATTTTAGCTTTCATGTTCATCTAAAAGGATTTTTTTTTCTTTTAGGTATACGAGTATATTCATAAACAAAACTTATAAAACCGTTATTATTCATAATAATTTTTTAATAAAAGTAGTAATGAATACGTTACAAACTTTTAAACTGTAAGGGACCATGTCATCATCTCATCATCATCATTTCAGCCGAAAGACGTCCACTGCAGGACATAGGCCTCCCAAGGATCTCCACGACGACCGGTCTTGTGCCACCCGCATCCAGCGAATTCCCGCGACCTTCATCAGATAAGGTATGTATGACCATGTCATATTTAAGAATAATTTCTGTACAAGGCTACCATAGTGGTTTTGTTAAACCTATGTGGAAGTTGTAGGTCAGTATATTAGCCTTTTGATATTTCACTATTTACTCAGAAAACTAACACAATATAACTATAGTAAAATTTATATATTAAGGTTTCAAGAGGTTCAGTTTAAAATATTTTCTTGTTGATTGTTCGGACCACTTGATAATAATAGGAGTAATGTTACCAACTCAATATTGTTAATATATATATATATATAGAATATCGTGTTAATTACACTATATCTAACTAAAGAGTTGCTTTAAGGATTTGGCTGAAAGGGTAGCTTAAAACTATTTTTATTTCATTTAATGTCATTTGTGAAGAGCTCACAACTCTAGAGTAACGTTGTGTGATTTTTTCCTTTAGTTACGTTATATTAATAGATAATATGGACTTTATTGTGGAAATTCACGGTCTATTGTTTTAAAAAGGGACTATATCTTTACCTAGCACTACACGTTAAATATAAAGAGTCGTCTTCGAAAAAAAAAAGAAAATATTCGGAGTCAAAAGTCCCAAAAAGCGGGTTTTTCATAGATTTTTGACCATATTTACTAGGTGTTATAATTGCAGATGCATACATAGGTAGCCAAAACTACATATACAACAATAAATAAGTCCATACATAATTGACTATAATACCAGTCTTCATAGGAAAATGTTATATTTATTGTTTGGTTTAGTTCAGAAAACATGTTTATCATAAATCATATTTGTAACAAACTTTAACTGTTTTTACGCTATTAGTCATAGACCAGAACTCTTAGTTCTAGATGTGGAGACCGCGCTTAGTGCCCGTTTTTATTAACAATGTCACTCATTCTATACATATGTACACTTGTACTTTACCGAATAGATCTTTGATGTCAGGTGTAGTAAAGTTGTCTAGGTGGATAATAAGATGGGGATTCACAATTCGTAAGACAGAATCCAGTAAAATTTATGTGGTATCATAGTGAGGAATTAAAATTTTCTTTTCGCTTAAACAACCACAGAAGGCAGACAATTTTTATGGGCTCCTTAGCGACTCACTTCTGAAAATTTGCAAATTCCATATTCAATATAAAATATCTAAAGACTCAACTCATTTCCATTGTAAGTAATTACTTCTGCTTTTGTAGCAAATTTTAAGTTTAAAGAGTTTATTTTCTCATAAAAACACAGGGTTTACATAAAATGAGATTAATAGGTACATTAATATGTAGTTACAATATAACACCTCTGGAGCGCCGGTAGCTAAACAAACTATTATCGTCTAAATCGTATTTACGTACTCTTTCAGCTTTGTCTTAAATATATTCATACTCTCTGCCTTCTTTATATCATTTGGTAAATTGTTATACAACTGCACTCCATCAAATAATATAGTTTTATGACCGAACTTTGTACGTACACCAGCCAGCATCAATTTATCTTTACTTCTTAATTCATGTTTAATTGTTCTCTTATCAATTTTGATGTCAGAGTGAATTGAACTGGTAATTATTTTTTTACTAGGATACAAGCATAATACGTGTATAGTTGGTTGATATTTAGCAATTTTGTTTCTTTATACAATTTTTTGGTTGAAGTTAAATACGGATAATGGAAAAGTGTTCCCCAGATCCCCACACTTGTATTAAGTATTCAATATTATTTTAAATGTAGAAACCCAATTTTTAAAAAGGCCTATGGATAAAACTGTTTTAAACCTCTGTAGTAGATTAAAGTTTCAAAGTTTAAAAAGTTGGAGCAATTCAGGGTGTCAAATTTGTGAATTGATTCAACATTAGCATTTTTTGTTTCAATGTATCATTTTACTCACTTAGCTTCGCAAGAGACACATGATTTTAGCCTGTGTTTGTTGTTATTAATTGCGACTAAAAACACCTAAATGACTGCGTCGTTTTCACTTTTGATACGTGTCACGTGACACAGCGATGTTACCGCTTTATCACATGTCAGTCACCCGATATTTACAAATGACGTTATATTTTGTTTCGTTTTTTTTTGTGCTTGTAACTTCTTTTTATTACAAAGTCATGATTGATTGGATAGTCTCTAAACTTACTTATGTACTTTCATAACAAGTGGTTTCATTCATTATCATACATATGATCCTTTCCAAGTAGTGTAAATATAAATGTATAACTTGGTTCTAAGAAAGTTAAAAGAAATGTTTTAGTTTTAATATGCACATCGTATAACGAAGCTTTTAAGGAAGCGTATTTAGCATTTTCTTAATGTAGTTTTCCTGGTAGGATTACATCACGGATGTAGTGATTATGTTTGTTATACAAGCGACTTGTTACTCAAATTTAAACTAGATCGGAAAATTAACTTTCCCGATCCATAATTCTCTAATACTTTTGCTTCTTATTGTGTCGCCTTAATCAGGAGTAGTAAAGTTCCAGAAAAAATACACATCTAGTCATGTATCTTTGTTATTATGAAATGAATTGTTAAAGATCAAAATAACACCACAAACGCGACTACATGTATGGTTTGGCGTATAATTTTATATATTAAGGTACATTTAAAAGTAAAAAGATCCAGTAATGACCTTTTCAAAGGATAAGACAATAACGCGACGTTATAATTTAGAAGAAGCAAGAAAATTTAGCTGCTAACTAGGTGGAGACAATTTTAACTGTTATAAAGTGGCAAAGGGTATGTGATGTTTTAATTGTAAATAGTTAGTTATTGATAGTATAGCGAAAAGGAACGACAACATTAACACAACATGCATGAATGTATAATCATAGTTTATAAAGCTGGCCAGTTTGTAGGCTGTATGTAATTTGAAAAGTTTTAATACGTTTATAATAAGATTTAATGGGTTTAGTTGTGAGAGAGTCATGTATTTTAATGAGGTGAGGGTATAAAAAAGTTTATTTTAAATTTCGCAAAGTTAATTAATTTATACAAAAACATCAATTTTTTTAAAGTTTCCAGGATAGGTATATAACTCTAAAATTTATTATGGTAGGGATTTTTCATTAAACCTTATATTTTCAGTTGAAAAGTGTTGGTATACGTCTGACCTTAGATTATTAAACAAAATAGCGTACTAAAGAAAACTAAAAGTTTAAAATATTGTTTTAATGCTCCTATTTATCTAAAACAGTCCTTCCAATTCCTAAGTGATTCCCATTTCCGCAGTCTTCGCTCCGAACAAAACCTCACGCTTAAAACTCCTTCCCATACTTCTTCCTTCTTTACTAAATCCTTCTCTGTCCAAGCAGTACGCTTGTGGAACTCCTTGCCCATAGAAATAAAGCGTGCACAATCCGTTCCTGTTTTTAAGAGGCTTTTAAAAGACTATTATCTGTCATTGTAAATCTTTGTACTTTTATATATAAGTATGTATTTATATGTATTTATTTATAAAACATATGTATTATTTTATTTATACACGTATTTATATATCATATATATAATGTATTAATCGTATGTATGTATGTTATGTAAATATGTTATGTATGTGTATGTATGGTTTACTTGAAAGTGTACACCTCCGAACCCCTTTCTTCTTATTCAATGTCCTATATCCAAAGGTTGTCTGGAAGAGATCGCTCTTTCAGCGATAAGACCGCCTTTTGTACCATGTTTCTTCTTTTGTTATGTTGCTTCTTCTATTCTTCTGTTTTGGTGTACAATAAAGTATATTTATCTTTATATTTATCTTGTTTATAAATATTTTTAGCGGTATTTCATTATTTAAATAGACGTGAAGTTTGTGATAATATGAAGATTAAACAACGATCTTTTAGGACTTTATTTTTAAAATATATACCACTATGTTATACTAAGAAAAAACATTTTTCAGTTTAGGTCAATTTGCAATTTACGTAGTAAATTTTTATATAAATTGTAATGACTTCTGGAGTATTTCATATGGAGTGACTCACTCCTATAAACCATTTATTATATATAGGATATAATAATGTGTTCTTTGGGTAACATAAGACGATCAACAAGGTAAATGCTAAGAAACAAAATAGACCGCTGAAAATGATAACCCTCATCACAAAAGACATGGACAATAAGTGAATTTACGATCAGACATGATGTTTATTTAAAATGAAGTCTCGATATTCATCTGAATAATTGAGTTGCTTAGGGATCGGTTATAATGGAATATTTATCAGGAACTTAGTCGTCGAAAAAATATCGAAATTACGGTCACTCCTCATTTATCACAGTTTTCGAGCTCTGGTAATGATATCATTATTTTGGTATCCACGGAAAGCTGTTACATCAATTGCAAAGTATTGGCCATATCTTTAGAACTGTTCTTAGTTTAGCATTTTTCAAGAATCCATTCCTTACGCAATTAAACTAACTTGTCTTAAAATGATAACGAATATGTATAAATGTGTCGAACATTCAGAAGTAATTGTGTCGACGATTGAGTGGAAGTTCAAGGTCACTTTCTTTATTCTATCTAGAAAAACGAGTCTCGCATACTTAATGACATGAAAAAGCAATATCTTTTTGATCGCTCGGTGATAAAGCAAGGCAATAAAAAACAACTCCATCATAAACTAAATAATTTACATGAAAATGTTAATTAACAATCAAAGAAGTGTTATAAAACATTTTCTTCAATACGTATTGTTTTTATAATTTTTAACAGTACATTTTTACACATAATAGTATTAACTTTGATAGAAATCGAAATATATCAACAGCTTTGTTATGATTAAACGCTTCCATTTCGTTTTATCATCGGCTTGACAACTATATTGTGTAACTTTCCCATTTCCCTTTATTGTATAAAAATCACATATTCTTTATATATGTACAATACAGATATTTTCGACATTTATATTTTGTGTCTACATTCTATTAATATTATATAGTATCCTTATAAATATATATAGTCTTCTTACTTCATAATACATATATAACACATGATAACGCTTACACAACATCTGGAACTCAAGATGTGAAAGTACAATAATTTGCAAATGTTGACTTGTATCTAGTTTCTACGTCTCATTACAGTCGTAATAAGATTCCAAGCGGAACATTATTGTTGGACCTATGTCCATGTGAGATGAAAATGTATGACAGTATTAACTGTTTTCTTATAAGCTTGTATTGAATATAAATATATACTTTTACTTATGTACTGTTCTTAGCGAGGATATTAAAATTAATTTTCAGGCTACGATTCAATATGATACGTCAATAGTGATTATTATTTTTAACAAGAATCCCGAATAAATATTAAAAATTACAGAAATAAATATTGGGTTATTGAGACTAGATTTTCAATAAAATTAATATTATGTTATACTACTGGTTTCAAACGGTATATATATTTCTATCAAGCTAATAGTTAATTGACTAAAAGAAATTAATAGTATTAAAACTTGAAAATAAACAATGCTCGTCTTCATTAAAAGCGAAACAAATTATTATAATAATTTTATTTGTGGCCAGAAAAGAAAACATATCCTTACTAATATTATAAATACTAAAGTAACTCTATCTGTCTGTCTGTTACGCTTTCACGCCTAAACCACTGAACTGATTTTAATTAAATTTGGTACAGAGATGGAGTTGACCTTGAGAAAGAATATAGGTTTTTATTACAAACTTTTGAAAGGTTCTCTTGGAAACGCGATATAACAGAACTCCACGCCGGCGAAGCTGCGGGCGGAAAGCTAGTTAATGATAAAAATGAGAAGACAGTATGTGTGGAAATATCATATAAAATGTATATATACCATATTGATAATTTTGAGTGTTTCTGAGAAAAAGGTTTTCAATATATATTCTCAGAAAGGCGGGGGATAAAATCCTATGAGAATTTCTTCTTTCTTTATTGGAACGAAACAGTTGTAACTAAAACAGAAAGATAAGAAGTTCAAAGTTTCACTTGTATAAAGTAAAACAATGGTATTTTCTGTATTTTTATCTGTAAAGAGGAACTAGTGTAGGTAGGGTGAAAATTCGTTTCTGTTAGTCCATAAATAATTGATTTAAATCTGATACGGATTGACGAGATCGTTTTTTTTTGTTTTGAGAAATGGCATCACTAATAATTAATTCATATATAAGTGAATATCTGTACTCCTGAAAACAAAAATTCGTTATCACTAGTTAACCTCCAGCCTTTTAAGTCATATAAGGTTTTCTAGGGTTTTTATTCCTTTTTAACTTAAGTTTGATATTTAGGTGAAGGAGTCTACGAAGGTCCCGTCAGATATATTCTGATTAGTTAAAATAAGAGTATATTTAAGGTTTTCGTATTTGTTTTTTTTATTTTTATCCAAAGGCATCAATGTATTTTTAGTAGCTGCGATTGCAAATAGCTAGATAAACACATTTTAATATATTTCCATAAAAAATGTAAATATGAGGTTAATCATATCTTAAGTAAAATAATATGAAGTATTGCTCTTGTAAGAAACGAAACAAAAACAAATGTTAAGTTTTACGTAAACTGAAGTAGATTAACCTATATGTTATATAAAAAGTTTTTATTTTAAAATGTGACAGACAGACAGATATAAATATTCAAAAGTGATGGAACATACTAATAAAACCAGTGATATAAAAAACACAAAAATCTTTACATATTACGTACTTTTATAAATTGGACGCCTAAGTTGTTGTAACCTAAATATTTTTTACTCGCAAGTAGCACGTACTAACCTATTTACTAGATATCGTTAGTTATGTTGTTTTAGATACAAGAATAACAAAACACGTAACTTCCATTCATTTTATTTCATATAAAAGTAGAATTATGTTGTGTATATCCCGCACGTACAAAGCTTTTAGTGTCGGTTTAAAAAACATTACCACTTTAGTACTTTAATTTTATCAGCAACGACCTAGTTCATGGCGTTGTTAATTTTATAAACTTAACAGAGCTATCTAAAAGCCAAGTAAACTGTAAAGATCTTGATAGCCGATATGAATTAGTATGAAGAGAAAAATGATAATTGAAAAACCCTTAATTTTTTATATATTGCAATATTTCGTTTTTAGACTTCAACCCAACTTTTCAAGGCTAAAACATCACATACCATTTCTCTTGTACATTTAGGTATAGATATAGATTTTAATAGATACTTATAGATTTTAACTGTGTCTTAATAACAGATGAAAATAAATAAACTTATTTATTTAAAAAGTAAGTCCAATAGTTCTTTACTTACTACGAACATCTAAATAGTTCTTAACTAACTACTAAAGTGGTATTGATACTGGTATGGTATTGTACTGACTGTTAATCCTTATGAATAAGTAACGTCACCTGATAATAATCAGGAATAGATGTAGCGGTTACTTTACTAATGTGGCAATTTACGAATTCTGAGATCAGTCATGTAGTAGGTACATATATAAAAAAATCCCACACAATCATTTGAAACAAATGATGTTTATACATATGTATGTAAAAGGTAATTTAATTTATATGACATTTTGAAACTTAATATATATAAAAAAAACGATTTATATGACGTTATATGCGAATATTTCAGAATAGATACTTTTCCTTGTTACATGATTCTGTTTTACGATCCGAGAAATTAAATTACTTAATTAAATTCCAATTAGAAAGAAATTAATTCGCTTGTGACAAATTGGCTAACAATCTTATGTTCCCAAGATACATTAATTCAAAACATGATAATATTACATTGTGAAGTTTAAAAGTTGTTAATTTTAATAACCGATTTTTCCGATGCTAAAAAAGTAATTACGGTATCAAAAGCTAGCTTACAGATATTTATGGATTACATTACATTAAATTTTCTCTTCCTTATTGGGAAATCTGATGGTATAGGAAGGGTATATTGTTTTACCGGCAAAATATTTGAAAAATTTCATAACAGCCTCGCTAAGTTTTTATCAGTAGATCCTTCAACAAATAATTTATACTGGCCCCTTAAATTGTATGTGAATAACATTATTTTAAATCAGGTGATTCCTTGGAGAATTCAGAATAAACGAAATTAATACAAAGTTTATATCTCTAACAAAGTTATATTAGTTTTTATTAGATGATCTCATATTTTATTTATCAGGGGATCTGGAAGGAATCAAATTATTAAGACAAGTAAAAATTTAAGGTTAATTGATAATTATAAGTATATACCTAACTTGCTTTTAATGAAATTAATCAGTGAACTAATATGCCGTATATATGGCTTTACTAATATGGGTTTTTATTCTTGTCAATCTTAAATAACTGTAAATTTTCTATTTAATTGAATAATTCTGTTTTCATTTACTCTTTCTTTTTAAATTAATTTTTCATTCACGTGAATTAAATGAATTGAAGAGAACATATGATTTAATTATCAAAAGTATACCAAAACAAGTGCACAGTATCTTACAAGGTCATAATACTCCAGACCTACTATTTTACTAAACTAGTTATAGTGTTTAGCCGTGAAATACATTTCTGTGCTGTGGTAGAGTTCATTTTCGACGAAAAGACCTGCTTTTTTACATTTTTTTCTGTATGTTTTTAAAGCGATACAATAAAGAGCATAATTTTTTTGAAGATCATTTATTGATAAGATCATGCATTTGAGATTTTGATCAAATTTATTAAAAGTTTTGGGCTTTAATCGTCGATAGGTATTAATTATTACACGAAATGTATACCTCCTTTCTTTGTAGAGAGATAAATAAAAAAATATATTAGGTATCGAGTAAGTTAATTTTAAACGATTGAAACCAGTCAACTCTTCCTTGTAAACATTTGATACTAACTTCTTGATAATTTAAAAGCTTAAACCACACTATTGTATTGTTTTGATTAATTAAAGTCTTTATTGTAAGATGTTCATTCTGAAATAATTTAACTGAGGCCACTATCGATTTATTACCCGCTCTTGTAATGGTCACAGTAATTTCAGTTCAATTACACCTAATAATTTAACAGTTAAATCACCGATTTATATTCATTTTAATAAATTTAAAACCACTTCTTCTTCCTCTAAGTCGATACGTTCTTGGCAGAACGGTCGTGGTCATCATGATGTGCGGTGGCACGCTTCACAACACGTCGCCACTCGTCTAACTTGATGATGACTTTCTTGGGAATATAGTGCAGTGGTTTCCCCTTAAAACCACTAGTTGCAGATATATTGAGATTGGTACTGAATATTAATAAACTGTGGAAATAGCTGACCGTCGCTTGAGTAAAATAACCGCAAGAACTAGATTACTGGGTGGCTAACTTTAATGGGTAATTTGAAAATCCTTCCAACCACAGAACACATACGTTATCTATTTAATTAAGATAACACAGTATTAAATTTGATGGGCGATATCAGTAATTTGGTATTACGTCGTAATTAATTTAATTTAGGTGAAATTAAACCAAATTAAATATTAGTTTTTAGCAAATACATATTTTTTATACAATAAGAAAAGTAAATGTATGAATTAATTTATTAAACCCTTAATTATATGTTTTTGTTATAAATGATGAAGTAAAGGATAAATTGAAGACTATTGCATACTGTCTTAGAAGTAAGATTACATTTACAAGTCTTTATATATTTATTTTAAGTGTAAAGACTCATAAAGTTATGAATACAATTAAACAAGTTGCAAATGACAATGAACATCTGTATGTAATAAAATTTTAGATAAAATAATATTACAAAAATTAACAAAATAATAATTAAATTAATTAGGTAATGTATGTACTATGTATAAGAGGTCGAAAAACGAACAAAAATCAACCTGATGCTAAGTAGCTAAAAAAACATTTTTAAAGTGATACAAGATGTAAGGTAATATAGATGTTAAATTTTTCTTACATACTTAGAGTATGATGATTCAATATAATGAAATTGAAAGTCATTATTCTTTCTTTCCTCATATCATGTCTTCCATAAATCATGAGCGACGCTGTGTGTAATATTGTACACGAAACACAATTTGTCGCTCGGAAGTGGGCATAGATATAAATTATAGTAATGCATGTACGACCAAGGGAACATATTGATTTCAGTTCTTTGGGAATTCATTAAAAGTATATGACTACAAGGAAATATTACAATGATTTTTTTATCTCAATTAAAAAAATGAATTATACTTAGTGTTGTATTGGAAATGAAAATGTGCCTAAAGAATTTCTGCAATAATAAGAATGTATTCCAAGTGACGTTTTATTTATGTTCATCTTATCACCTTACGAAGATGGTACATAAAATTTTTGTCAGCTTTATCAAAGACAAAGAAGGTTGATTTGTAATATATACCTTCTAATTGTACTCTTACTTCAGAAGTAGTAATATATAAGAGTAAAAAAATTAAAGCATATAGGGGTCATTTACTTAGATTTTTTATTGTTTGTCCAACTAATTAATATATATCAAGTATGATTTACCATTCAAAATTTTAAACATTATTCGATAACATTTTATACACGGTTTAAACTATTTTTCTTTGCTTTTAAATGTGCAGTTTAACTGATATGGTTCTTTTATGTCTCTAACCTAGTAATTTAAGTTTGATTACTTTTATTTGATCCGTGACTCACAAGTCAGGATGGCACTGAGATAAGGTATCAGTAGAAAGAGTTCATTTTATTTTCAAAACTTAATGGAACCATTTTGTTCTATTTTTAGGCCAAGGATTTGATAATTATATAATGTTTATACAAAAATAAAGATTAACTAGCAAGCATTTTCTTTTCTTCGTATATAAGCAACACTCGCTTTTTAAATTTTTGTATTTATGATATTTATTTTATAAATACGAATTTTATAACATAACGATAGCCTAGAAATATAAATAGGCTCTGTGAATTACACTGCATAAAACCGATAAACATATATAATTCGAGATAAAGTCGGTCTTATTTATTCGCAGCCAGGATGTGAAGAGTTGCGGCTAGGCGCGCAATGGCAACCGTGATTTTTTAGAATCATCATATAAATTATTATCATGTATAGGTCTTCTTATTTAGAAAATAAATAATTAAAAATAATTTAATTAAAAATAATGGCGGCTAAGTTTTGATAGACGCCCTAGTAAATATATGTTCTCCTAACTAAAAATAAACATAAAAATTTGGTTTTAAACATTTAACTGATGAACGCACCGATCCTGCAGTGGGATCTTAGATTTTATATGAGTTCTCAATATAATAATTTATTTATAGTTCTTGTCAACAACTTGTAGGTTTTGTATTCCGAATCACTAGATATCGCGGCACCAGCAATTTCAAATCTTCTTACTAAATCGGCGACGAGTCTGTAGCTTATGAGCATTCTGATGAGAATTAGCATCGAAACGTCTTAGATAAATCTACCGACTTTTTCATTAGAAACCTGAACTTATGATAAATACAAACACAAATGTTACATTCAGTTTTATGAAAAAATCGCTATTCATTAGATCGTACCCACCTTTCCACGGTCATATAACTAAACAAAATTAATATATTTTTTTATGATAAACTCTGTTTAGTGTTGTATTTCAGTCGTATGTTTTATCTTTCTTTGTTACGTACTGAGTTGATTACCTAAGTCTAGGTTTTTCAAAGTCCATTTGCCAGTCAGCCTTGTAAGTCTTTTTATAAAACAGAAAACTCCATGCAATTCTTATAAATTACGTTGGGTCAGAATAAATGCTTTTATGTTTTGTTTTAGCAATATGGAAAATTACCAAATTAGTTTTTGTAGAAAATAGTAAATGTTATATTACTAATTATGTCTTATACTTACTTTACATATCATCTTAATTATACTGCTCTAAGAAAACAACGGGCTTATCAAAATTATGTTTTGTTTATGTTAAATAATGAAATTATGAAAACAAGAAAGTAGCTTTCTTTTTGTGAAATAAATTACACCAAGTGTTGTGTAGACTCTTATTCAAGGATTTTAATCACAGCGGAAACTTTTGTTAGCAAATGTTAAAATTTAGTGCCAAAACAGTACGGTCTTACGTCTTAAAATTTATAAAAATAGCTTATAAAATCCTTAATTGTGGCCATAAACATTTTTGATTATAATAATTAATTAAATTGTTCTTATTTACTTATTTGTACTTATTACTTATTAATTTATACCACACTAGAATCAGCACAAGTTGATTTTTGAAACTTAATACACCGTTCTAATAGACCCATGACATTAAGTTTGTTAATGTTCTATTAGCCAGGTGGCACTTGGCAACCTGGCAGTTGATAAAAAAATTACTGTAATTGGACTCAAATTAATTTAAGGGATATCTAAAAAAAATGCGTGTTTGAGTGTGCATTTGAACTGGCACATGTGATTCTGTTTGTAATTTATTCAGTTATGATAAAAAATATCCGTGACTGTATTGTTTGAATAGAATTATGTTAAAAACGTAAACAGACAGAAAAAAAATTGAAAACTCAAATAGGGTATATATCCTTTTTAGAAAAAGTGTAATTTTCTGAACTTGGACGTTTTGGTTGTATCGTTGAAGGTTTATTTCTTTCCTAGATATAATTGAGGTAGCAAAATACATGGTCAATTAAGTAGTATATTGATGTTATAGCGTGATATCGTACAAATCTGTGAGGGGCTCGAGATGGTGAACTGAAACATAAACAGACATCGCTTAACTCCTTAATTAACACTGTTTTAGACAGGCATTCATTAGCACAGTGTAATTAAAAATTAATTTCTTTAACACTTAATATTTTGTAATAATTTTAGTAAATATTTTGTTATTGCGTTTATTGAGACAGAGTTTTGAGATGTGTATTTATCTCTATCAGTTTCCCTTTAACCAAAACATGCTCAGTTTAGACAAACAATTGAGTTCACTGTGTACCAAATATCACTCGTAGCTCTGTGGATATTTATAATGTTAAGATCTTTAAACAGTTGTATGTAAATTCATCGATTATATTTATGTGAACATTTTAGTAAAGTTACATATTTTAATATATAAGACCTCACAAATGGCAATACTGAACTTCTAAAGTGAAATTTAATATGGAAAACTATGGTATCTTACAAAATTGTTACATGGTTACGCACTCTACTGAATGGTGAAAGAATATGTAAGGGTTGCGTCTTACTCTCATAATTTTGTCCGTTTATAAGAAATAAGACTATTAGTCATTCTTACACCAAAACATTAATTATAAATAATATACATATATGTATAATAAAATAATGTTTGAGAGAATAGTGCGAGTTGAAGAGTTGTTTTGAGATGAAAAAACATTTAGTCTGGCTCTTTGCTATTTTATTATCTAAGTATTAATTTTCATGAAAAATTGGTCTTCTGTGACAAAGCTCCGTGAGCAAGCATATTGTCGGACAAAAGGCCGTGTTTGGATAATCATTCTGACGGTTTTGATTATTTATCGCAAACTGACACATTTTTTCCACTTATGGTAAATTGCGGTAATAATTTCCAATATGTTTAAACAAAAAAAAGTTTTATAAAATCACCAGAATTCGATATAATAAATCTAAAAATATTCATAATAGACGAGTAAATGAAATATCTGTGTGGGATTTTATGTTTGCCTTTATGTTGTGTGTGTTCTAAAGTAAAAAATCGAGTATAAATAATTTCATTTTATAATAATATTCTAATCGTGTGGAATACTTCCCAGCCCCTGGAGAGCAATTTCATGCTTAACTAACGGCACTACTTCTTAAGGAAAAGTAAAAGATAATTAGTTCTTTTTCTTCTAAGATATTTTTAAATCGAAATGTCTGTAATCTTTAGATTATTGTTAATGATGACAAATAATACCTTAACTGTCATTGAGAATTTCAAGTTATAAACCAAAAATTATTTTTAAAGTTAAAAAAATGTTTCATCTCGTCTGTCCATGATGGCTGCGGTGGAACAACCGAAAAGTTTGGATCTTATGAATATAAAATAATAAAAAAACGCGTTGCACATGAAAAACTTAGTTTTAACAAATAAAAAATATAATTGCTACAATAAAGTATAGATTGAAGAGCAACGGGAACACAAAAAAAATTTTTGATGTAGCTTCAAATTTATTTATATTCTGAGCCTTTTTTCAATATAATCAGATAAAGGAGTGGTTAATGTCAATTTCTGTTTTGTATATTAAAAATGGGAGTCAAATATTTCAATACATGGGTTTGATCAATCTTTTTATGCAAGTTTTTATTAAAACAAGGTATAAAATAAACTGAAATTAATACTCTTTATGATTTTAAACACTCTTCTGTCTTGAATTAACATTTACTTTAAATAATTATAATAATGAAAACACAAAGGTTTTTATAGATTGTCTTTTTAGTTAAGGTATAGAAGAAAATATATAAGCATACTATGTACCTAATACAAAAAATATGTTTATTGATTTCGTAAAATTATTTTCTATTATCTTATATAGAACTTGGGTTAAGTTACTTTTCCCTAAAAGTTTTTGTTATGTGGTTTCCTAGATTCTTTAAGAACTATGACGCTAAATATATCAATTGAGACAGAGATCACATATTTATCATAGTAATTCTGTTACTTTGTCACTAACGTTGAGTTTATTCACAACAATATAACAATATATATACTCACACGTAAATGGCTCAATGAAAACCAACTTCTAAACTTATAGTTGGAACTGGTATGAAATGTATTATTGTCGTCTTGAGCCCCTGCCGGACTAATATTACAGTGACACATACATATATTCCAAGAAACTTTTTTAATTATTAGCTATTAAATAAAAGAGAGAATAGTGAAGTTATAATAACCTTGAAAACTTTGTTTATTTAAAACTACTATTAGTTCTAGGTGACTTAAAATATTTTTATGTGTATGTAATGTATTCTATTAATTTATAAAACTCTATAACAGTATCGTTGGCAGATTTTAAGTTCAATTAATAAGAATCTGATTTTATGACAAAAAGTAAAATATACTGTTAGTGATGGGTATTTCTGTAAGATATTGATATAAAGTAAATTATCTTCAGACACCACTTTTCTCACTTAATGTCTGTAACCTGAAGGGAATTCTTCATTTATGATTTCTATCTACCTTCACAGTTAGAGTACTTATAAATGATATAAGAGTGTCATGATGTAATTTATAATATCTTAGATGGAATATAAATAAAGTAACGAATTTATTTCTTTACTTTGTGCAAACGTTTATGTAAAATCAAGGTATTTTTAAATTATCATCAACTTTTAATTAGATATGGGATATCGCACAGTCAAAATATCGTTTCTTTCGGTTGCAGTTTCAAATTCACTTCACGTCGTATATTGGAATTGAACATCCTACATCGACGAATTTCAACGTTTTGTATGCGTTTTAAATGGAAACTTTTTGTTGGTAAGAAAGTATTTTTATTAATATGCACATATATTCGGTCTTTCATTCTTTTTCTTTCATGTTTATGTTTACTTTATGTATTTGTTATTATCAATCATATAACAGTTTTTAATGACGTCAATTCAATATTTCTAATAAATTGTGTTCATTAACAAGATTTGCGTGCGAAAATATTTTTTTGGGAAATAACGTTTTAGAAATCATCCATTTAAAACAGTTTTAATAATATTTCGTACATGAATGGTCACACATATTGTTAATATAAAAAAGGGTTTTAAAATTGTTGTAAGAAGTGTCTTTTTATCTGATGGTAGGTGGAAATGAAGACGCAGGTGTTGAAGTATCTCAGTGATGGTCTAATCACTCTTGCCTTGAAGACACTCAAATTATAACTCGAGGAAGGCAAAACTGTTTCGCTTTGTCACAATTCAAGGAATATTAACGAAGAAGGGAGAGAGCCTTTGGCTTATTATGTATGTAGGAATTATTAAACAGATATGTTATATTATCATTTTAATAATATAACATATCTGTTTTTGGTTTTCGTGATTAAATTCCCGAAGTGGTAACAATAAAATTTGGTGAATATGGCATCAAAATAAATGAAAATCTGATAGTAACCAATAAATGGGTTTCTATAAATATATTGATGAAGCAATAATAAAATAATCTGTCTTTGGCAGCATAAAGTACTTTTTGTTGTCTAAGAGATTTTGTAACTCAAAGGTTTAATTTAGTCAGTGACATTTTTATATGGAAATTATTCAATACTTTTGTAAATATTTGCCTGCCTCTAATTATGGACTTTTCCTTAATGATAATGGCTTTCGCTCTATACAGAGTTTAGTAATGTGTGCATTTTTACAAAAAACATTAAAACTGATGTAATTTTTATTTAATAAGGAGTTTTTTTTATAACTGTAATGTTATTTTTCAGTTTTAATTTTTTTTAACCGCCATCCCAAGAGAATATATAAATGAATATTACTTGTACTGAAACAATAAACCTTGTTACTCTCACTCTCTGTATTCTCACTCTCTGTATTTTCACACGTCGTTACCGACATCTCGACGAGTTTCATGCTGTAATATCTCAGTGTATAATGGTGTAGTCATGCTCATTAAGCATGTGACCTTTTATGTGACCTTTAATCACTAGAATTACATTAAGTTATACTGCTATGGTTTTATTATACGATTTTATCTAATTTAGGTCTATTTTGTACGATTTCAGTTACTGTTTCACTGAAAAAGAATAAGTAAAACGTTTTATTTTTTATGTAATTTTCTGTTAGTCATAGAATGATTATTATTAAACAAAACTTAATTGGCATAACAAAAACATTTCACTTTTTAATTTGTTTCTTAAAGCTTAAAGCTTAAGTCATTATTTGATAATTCCAGATTTACGCGAAGAATATCTCTTTTGCGAAATCTTATTTCAATACGGTTGGAAAACTGTGCTTCCATGAAGCGTACGTGAGGCAGATCGTCGAGACAGGTGAAAATTTGAGCGGGACAGGTTTTAAAATCAGTGACGAGTGGATCGGCTGTCTTTTACTAGCTGGATTGACGGAAAAATTCATGCCGATGATCATAGCCATCGAGCATTCTGGTATCCAAATTACAACTTATAATTTGAAATTACATACAAGTCTAGGTTTCCTCACGATGTTTTCCTTCACCATCTGTCAGTGGTGTCTAAATACTCTTAGAAAGTACAGATGTACACGATAGGCGGGCCTTTAACCTCTAGGCCACCACGACCTTTCTCATTAAAATTAGTCATAAAAATCTTAAATCTGATAAATATGCATATATTTTATATTTCAAGTAATGACATATCATTTAACGAAAATACTTATAGACGATACTCGTTATAGAAATATAATTCTCGAAATGTTTATCTGTCAAAGATCTAAAGCTTTTGGACAATTTTCGATAAGTATTTCACTCAAACACTGACGGTAATAATTTTGCACGAAGTTAATTTCAGCAAAATTATGAATAAGATCTTCCTATTATAGACCTTCGTAAAAAAGGGCAATAAAACCACGGTTTGAGATTTCATTTCGTTTTAACGGTCGGCTTGTGACGTCAAACTCAAACTTGTCTACAAGGTTTCATATCACAAAATGAATATTGCATTTGGAATGAGTTACTATGAGTTATTACGAGTTATTTTGCTTTAAAAGCCTCTATGTGAAGGTCAAAATTTGTGGTATATTTGTCAATAAAGTCCTCATATGAAAATTATTGCAAAGTTTTAATTACATTAAGTAATAAGCAAAGTTCATTCAGCATGTTAGTGAAATAAATTAATGTTGAATTTGTGATTCAAATTTCAAACATTAAACCCGTGTCACTAATTTAGTTTAATATGATTGACTGTTATTTTTATTATTAAAATACCAAAATAACTGGATGAATTAATGTTATCCTGCCATTTTTATTGTAGATATGTAGTCATGAAAAACTTATTAGTACTGCTATTAAAGAAAAACCTATTGGTGAATAAATTTACAAGTTACAGTTAAGTTAAAAGAATAGAAAATATTAAAACTTAACTCGCTACCTTCATACTTTGAGTTCTTTACTATATTATTATTATTTTATTTAAAAAGCTATTCTTTCTGTGTGCCAAAATATTCAAACAAAAACGTATGTTTATAGATTTTTTTTTAAGACTGTCAATCATATAAAGTTATAAAAAATATTACGTTTAATTAGTAAGTAGTTATGAAAAATAGTATCATAACTTTTAACTACTAATTACACTATAATTACGTTATGATATTTTCATAAGTATATCGTTAGCAAGCGTACTACAAACTTTTGCAAAACGCTGAATCTGTTTGGCAAAACGAAAGTTCTAGAACAATCTGTTTCCCTTTCTAAAATGACCATTTAATTAAGAATGAAAGACAAACCTATTATGACAAGTTTAATAAAAGTAATTCTTATTGTTACAAGTTGTGGTTTAAATATTAGGTGGCAATCTTATTAAACTGAAAGCATGACATTGCTTCTCTTAATGTGTAAAATATTTTGTAAAACTTTACTAGTCATTGAACTTGATACACACTAAACTTAACATTGCTTAACTTTCATTTCATAGATTGATTATTAAAAGTAGATAATAAACAAAAAGGAACGAAACATAAACTGTTATTTTTTGTGCATTTTCTTAAGTTCAGCTTGTTACTTACGTAATAAAATATAAGAAATATGAAATATGTTTGATATCCTTTAAATCAGAAACAAACTTTAATAAACTTTCAACCGTAATGATTCTTTAAAGTTTGCTTATTCAGTATTAGTGAGTCAGTGTTGGCCTTGTGGTTAAGGGGCCCGCCTCTCGTGCACGAGAGCGCGGGTTCGATCCTGGCAAATACCAACGTGATTTTTCCGAGTCATATGTACCTACTATTTAAGAGTATTTAGACACCACTGATAGACGGTGAAGGAAAACATCGTGAAGAAACCTGGACTTATAATTTCACAATTGTAAGTTTGAAATCACGAACCCGTCTTGAGCAAGCGTAGTGATTAATGCTTAAATCTTCTCTATGTGAGAAAGAGGCCTTTGCTCAGCAGTGAGCTCTGAGAGGCTGATGACGATTCAGTATTAAATCTGTATTTGGTTTTGAAAATTTGATTTTTTAAAGTACCTATATGATATGATTTTAATAACAATGCTAGATTGTAATCTAAGCCACTATATGGCTAAGTGAATTGGCTAATATTATATTCTCAAAATTTAAATAATAATTTCTCTATTTATAAAAATATAATAATTGCATTTTTTTTCTGCCCTCCTAATGTCGTGATATAAGCGGACTTACTTTTTAATCTGTGGTCTGAACGAAATTGTCATGCAACGTTTTAAAATGTTAGATGTCAATGTCATCATGACATATGGATTATTTTACTATATGTAAATATTAAAATTTGCTTTAATCTTTGTTTGGCATTTAATAAACATCTTTGAATACTTAATTTACTAATGTACCTATATAACTTAGCCATGTACCTAACCTTTTAACGTTTGCTGGTTGAAAGCATTTCCATTAATTGAAAGGTCAACTGTCATTTTAACGCAATGATATATTGTTAAATATATTTATATTCAATTAACAAATAAGAAATACGAAGGGGAATCATTAGTTTATTGGTTTTTATGTCATTTTTTTTTATTTTTGAGGTATTATGGGATGTTCTATATTGCTTTACGTATTTTTTTAAGAAAGTGTAATTGTCTTGTCTACTAATTCTTTAAATATTTTCAAAATTATAGTACGTAGGTATATTGAGTTAATATCCATGGATAAAATTTAAATAAAGGTAGGTACTTATGATAAATGTATTTTATCGAAAAATCCTTTTTATTTTATACTTACTAAATGCGATTACAAAGTTGAGTCACAAAAACTGTTTTAAGATATTGAAATCGCTGCCATCACGTTAAGACACGTGGCTTATATGTATAATCGGCTTATGATAAAAGGTAACGAATTTAAAAATAATTTGGAAAAAGGTAAAAGGTCAAATTTAATATTCATAGATACAGACACATATTTATGTATGGAAATATATGGCTTCATTTAGTGGTTGGTAGAGGTAGGGAACCTTTAGAATACTTAATAATCAACATAGAAATACATTTTTATATAAAAATTTTAGTTGTGAAGTGATTGTAAAAAAATTTAAAACAAAAAAATAATAATTTAATTATAAGATGGAAATTGGTATAAAGTTAGTGTCAGAAAATTAACGGTCCGCCATCTTGCTGACTCCACCATATTGAATTTAGAATGACATCGCTTACGTAGGAATTATTATAGTCAAAGAAATTTAGATGCAAAGAAAATGATCCCTTAGACGCAAGTGGGTGTAGAAATTTCTTTTTGTAAGGTAAAACTTTGCCATTCTAAATAAAATAAATACTATTTCGATGTCAAGCTGAAATCAAATAAAGTTGCTTTTATCATCATCGCTCCACATTTGCTTTTATATATAATGTATTTTACAGTGTTTTTGTGTGTTTTGTATAAATATATATTTAAATAAAAATCTGGATTAGATGGAGGGTTATTCTTGAAATAAAAGAAATTGTATTCATTCAATGTGTTGTCTGCTACAAAAGAAACTTGCCATCAACAAAAACAACAAATAGTACTTTTATAAGCAATTTGAAAACAAAAACCGTAGAAGATTCTTATTGCTTTATCGTTTCTTTCTCTAAGTAACCATTGTAGCCAATATTTGTGGAAACAGTTAGCATTAAAGATTTTCACGAAAATAACGCGTGGTAAGCTTGAACATTGTATATTCTACGTATGAATGTTTTAAGAAAAGAAATTGCTTATACTTTTAAATTCGTTCAACTTAAATTGTCTTTATTTCACCGTCGCTTTTCGAAAGCCTTTTCGTCTGATTTGAATATTTTCAACATCATTAAATATATAAAACACTGGTAGGAGTTTTTATTTAATTTTGGGCTGCGAGTGACGTCACTGAGGCCCTTAGCGAGCATGACTACAGATTTAATAGCTTATAATGAAATACGAAACTTGACGGAAAGTCGTTAATGATCCTTGTAAGTAAGTAAAAACCTTAGTTTCTTAAATATAACCTTTCAGGATTTATGTATATCGGTGCCTGAGTAATGATAAATGTTCTTTTTTAATTTTTTTCTATTATTATTTTCTTAATATGTATAAAAAAGGCTGAAGACAGCGTTTATAGTTTCAAAATACTAGTTGATTATTAAAGTTTTCCCCTACAAATATGTATAACATAAATTATTCATTATGTAATGTTTAAAATTCAATAATATGATTCAATAATTTTATTTCGGTATTATCCCCAGTTATATAATTATTATTATAATGAACATAGAGATAGTGCTTGAGGAAGCTAGTGCATACGTTGTGGCAGATGAAACAGCATCTCTAAATACGAGTTAGTAAACAAAATATTGCCTTGAGGCAAAATGGTTAAATTATACAGATATTTTTATATGAAATGTATAGTCCGATCTAAAATTTATATGTAAACAAATTGATAATTATTTTGTGAAGTTTATTTTAATATATCAAACGGAAAAATAGATACTTAAAGAAGAAAAAATAGAATTGACGTAGAAATAATAAATCAATTAGTAGTTACAAAAAGCTAACTAAAGCTAACTAAAGCTAGAAAGCTAACATAGACTTCTCTGGGAATCAAAAATACTGTACATTATTCAAGGTTTCATTGCACCTTTTATTTAATATATTAATTCGGTATTATTATTTTACAGTAGAATAACGTCAAGTACGTACAATCAATAGCATTCAGTTAAATAAGTTTAAATAGTTTCTAACTATTCTCAGATTCCATCGATTGACTGTCGTTAGAAAAATTGTAAAAATAAGCAGCCACTTAAAATATGATCTTAATCATCATTATCAGCCTATCAGAGCCCACTGCTGAGCAAAGGCCTCTTTCTCACATGGAGAAGTCTTAAAATATATCTATTAAAATTAAGAACATCTTTCAGTGTTTCAATATTCAAGAGATCATTTAACTTGAGCGAGAGTTATTTTTGTTTGAAACGCCTGTATCATGTTTATATTATAATTCACTTACTCGTGAGCAACTCAATTACCACGGGTTTCACCAAGCCGATAAATTAGAATTTCAAATACCGACGCTCAGTGGCGGCTGGTGGGTTATCGAACTGGTGGTTCACTTTACTAAAATATTGACAAAAACAACAATTGACATAAAATATGTTTATTTTTTGTACATTAAATCAATGCGACGACATTTTTCTGTAGGGAAATGTTCTATCACCTTTTTATTAAAATCTGATTCCAGTTTCTGTCCAAATCGATTCTCCGCCAAAAATAATGCAAGGAAAACAAAAGAATGTATTAAGACGCTCACATCCACACAACCATTTCTTTCTATTATACATTTCACTTTTAAAACTTCGTATAAATGCTTTATTTTTCGATTTACACTCTTGTTTTAAATTTAAAAAGGGCCGTGGCGGCCCGGCCAATTTTATGTTCACTTTACTTTGAAAAATTTTGTTATTTTCTTTAATATAATCAATATTTATACTCATTTTCAACTAAAAAAAACACAGTACAGAATAAAAGTTCTATTATAGAAACGAAATAAAAACTATAACGAATTACGGAAATAATTATAAACAATAACGAATTAACGCGTCACGCATACAGTGAAAGTTGAAACAATACCAATAACGATTAACGAAATGTCAATCATAGCACCCATCCTTTCGGCCGGCCCCTTGCCGGCCGGCTCAATACGTCATACATCGGGTGCTCTCGGTAACCTTCGGCCGTGCGGCGCGCGAGAACCGACTCATTACTCGGTACATTTCTATGAACTATCTTTTGTCTCACGCGTCAGGCGTATTGATGCGTGTCTCATACAAGATGTATTAGCAGTCCTCGTGCACTCGCCGGAGCGCACAATATGAGTTTAGTAAAGCGCTCAAACTTTTTGACCATAATTGGAAATTAAATTTTTATACCTTTTTGTATGTTTAAAAAATAAATATTAAAATGGTAATTTAAAAATTAAGATGACATAATATTTTGTAATTTTTAAATATTTTGAATTGGTGGTTCAGCGCACGAGTGCACTTAAGGTACAGCCGCCACTGCCGACGCTCATCTTGAACGTATTTTAGATAATCACTTTAATTCTGAAATAACCTTAGATAAGTATTTTATGTTAAGTGGAAAGTTTGTTTTCATATAATTAATATGTTATTTTAAGAAGGAAATGTTGATAGTCTAAATTTGAATTAAAATTAGGATAATATTGTATAGGATTTATGATTTTTTAGTTTTTTAGATTTTGAGTTTAATGCTACTAAGCCTTTTTAGACAAACATTTGGATCATAGCAGAATATAAATAAATGGAAAAGTAATTTGAAATAGCATGGGTTAAATCAGTCTCTAAATAATATGGTTTTATAAAAATACTTATTGCATATGATTTTTTTTATAATTTTGGAATAATAGTTAAATTTATTGGACGATAAATAAAATGTCTATAATGCTGGTACTTCTTATAATATCTATATACATATGTACATATATACCTAATGCTGTTATAACACATTACGATCCAAATTCGTGTAAGGTTCTTCAAACGCAAACGAGTCACTCAAGAGCGGATTGCTTTCACAAATTACTAAATCATAATTTAAAAATCTGATTCCATGTTTATTTCGAATAATCAGATTTTCATTCCTTTTTTATTTCCATATAAAAATTAAGCGTAAATTCGATTTCAATTAATATAAATTTAACTTTGTCTGTAATGTATAAAAGGAGTTTCTATAATTGAAATTCTATATACTCTATTTAATCTTGATGTAGTCTGAGAACAACGTAAATGAGATTTTAAGAAATAAGCAACGTGATAATTACTATGAAATTTCAGTAGCTCCCATATTCCAATAATATCTCCACAGTATTTGGTCTACGTGTTATTTGTATAAAGAAGCTTGTAAATACAAAAAAAAAAACTAAATATTCATCAAAACAAATCCGCTTACTAAATATGTAATATTGCTTTTATGTTTCTTATTTCGAAGCAGCCATTTTAGCTTTCATGTTCCTCTAAAAAGATTTTTTTTCTTTTACGTATACGAGTATATTCATAAAGAAAACTTATAAAACCATTGTTATTCATAAGAATTTTTTAATAAAAGTAGTAATTAATACGTTACAAACTTTTAAAATATAAGAGACCATGTCATCATCTCATCACCATCATCATCGTCATCATCATTTCAGCCGAAAGTCGTCCACTGCAGGACATAGGCCTCCCAAGGATCTCCACGACGACCGGTCTTGTGCCACCCGCATCCACCGGATTCCCGCGACATTCACCAGATAAGGTATGTATGACCATGTCATATTTAAGAATAATTTCTGTACAAGGCTATCTTAGTGGTTTTGTTAAACCTATGTGGAAGTTGTATGTCAGTACAGTATATTTCGTTTTGTTATTTTCACGATTTACTCCGAAAACTAACACAATATATCTATAGTAAAATTTATATATTAAGGTTTCAAGAGGTTCTGTTTAAAATATTTTCTTGTTGATTGTTCGGACAGCTTGATAAAAATAGGAGTAATGTTACCAACTCAATATTGTTAGAATATATATATAGAACTAGCTTTCCGCCCGCAGCTTCGCCGCGTGGAGTTCGGTTATATCGCGTTTCCAAGAGAACCTTTCAAAAGTCTGGGATAAAAACTATCCTATGTTCTTTCTCAAGGTCAACTCTATCTCTGTACCGAATTTCATTAAAATCAGTTCAGTGGTTTAGGCGTGAAAGCGTAGCAGACAGACAGACAGACAGACAGACAGAGTTACTTTCGCATTTATAATATTAGTAGGCATATCGTGTTAATTACACTATATCTAACTCAAGAGTTGCTTTAAGGATTTGGCTGAAATGGAAAGGTAGCTTAAAACTAGGAGACGTACATAATTTTCATCCCGGTTCACTGAAAACGAAAAAATACTTAATAAAATCCAAAATCTGGTAATTAATGGCCCCTACGGGGGAATGGAGTTCGCTCGGTCAGCAATACATTTCTAATAGTACAAAGTAGCTCGGATTTCAGTTTTTTTTTATATAAATGTTGTGTCATTAGAAGGTTCTTATGAAAGGATAAATTTAGAAAATTGGGTGGAATGCTTTAAATTTAGTGAAAAGTAATAATTACCTTTACTGTTAAAAAAAATGCTTTTTGCATAATTTAGACAGGTAAATGTTAATTGTTTGACAGTCTGTCTGTTGTTCAGGTAGATTACATTCATTTAATGTCATTTGTTAAGATCCCACAACTCTAGACTAACGTTGTTTTATTTTTTCCTTTAGTTACGTTATATAAATGGAAAATATGGACTTTATTATGGAAATTCACGGTCTATTGTTTTAAAAAGGGACTATATCTTTACCTAGCACTACACGTTAAATATAAAGAGTCCTCTTCGATCAAAAAAAGAAAATATTCGGAGTCAAAAGTCCCAAAAAGCGGGTTTTTCATAGATTTTATACATTCATTTGACCATATTTACTTGGTGTTATAATTGCAGAAGCATGCATAGGAAGCCAAAACTACATATACAACAATAAATAAGTCCATACATAATTGACTATAATACCAGTCTTCATAGGAAAATGTTTTATGTATTGTTTGGTTTAGTTCAGAAAACATGTTTTTCATAAATCATATTTCTAACAACCTTTTATTGTTATTACGCTATTAGTCATAGACCAGAACTCTTAGTTCTAGATGTGGAGACCGCGTTTAGTGCCCGTTTTTATTAACAATGTCACTCATTCTATACATACACTCGTACTTTACCGAATAGATCTTTGATGGCAGGTGAAGTAAAGTTGTCTAGGTGGATAATAAGATGGGGATTCACAATTCGTAAGACAGAATCCAGTGAAATTTATGTGGTATCATAGTGAGGAATTAAAATTTTCTCTTTGCTTAAACTACCACAGTAGGCAGATAATTTTTATGGGCTCCTTAGCGACTCACTTCTGAAAATTTGCAAATTCCATATTCAATATAAAATATCTAAAGACTCAACTCATTTCCATTGTAAGTAATTACTTCTGTTTTTGTAGCAAATTTTAAATGTAGAAACCCAATTTTTAAAATGGCCTATGAATAAAAACTGGTTTAAGCCTCTGTAATAGATTAAAGTTTCAAAGTTTAAAAAATTGGAGCAATTCAGTGTGTCAAATTTGTGAATTGATTCAACATTAGACTATAATATTTTTTGTTTCAATGTATCATTTTACTCACTTAGCTTAGCAACAGATACATGATTTTAGTTTGTGTTTGTTGTTATTAATTGCGACTAAAAACACCTAAATGACTGGGGCGTTTTCACTTTTGATACGTGTCACGTGACACAGCGATGTTACCGCTATATCACATGTCAGTCACCCGATATTTACAAATGACGTTATATTCTGTTTCGTTTTTTGTGCTTGTAACTTCTTTTTATTACAAAGTCATGATTGATTAGATAGTCTCTAAACTTACTTATGTACTTTCATAACAAGTGGTTTCATTCATTATCATATTGTCCTTTCCAAGTAGTGTAAATATATATGTATATTTTTTTCTTAAGAGCCCACATATGATAAAACGATTTTAAAATTGAAAGAGATGTTTTAATAAGCACATCGTATAACGAAGCTTTTAAGGAAGTGTATTTAGCATTGTATTAATGTAGTTTTCCTGGTAGGCTTACATCACAGATGTAGTGATTATGTTTGTTATAAAAGCGACTTGTTACTCAAATTTATAATAGATCGGAAAATTAATATTCCTGATCCATAATTCTGTAATACTTTTGCTTCTTATTGTATCCTCTTAATCATGTGTAGAAGTAAAGTTCCAGAAAAAATACACATCTAGTCATGTATCTTTGTTATAATCAAATGAATTGTTAAAGATCAAAATAACACCACAAAAGCGACTACATGTATGTTTTGGCGTATTATTTTATATATTAAGTACATTTAAAAATAAAAAGATCCAGTAATGACCTTTTCAAAAGATAAGACAATAACGCGACGTTATAATTTGGAAGAAGCAGGAAAATTTAGCTGCTAACTAGGTGGAGACAATTTTGACTGTTATAAAATGGCACGGAAGGGTATGTGATGTTTTAATTGTAAATGATAGTGTAGCGAAAAGGTACGACAACATTAACACAACATGCATGAATGTATAATCATAGTTTATAAAGCTGGCCAGTTTGTAGGCTGTATGTAATTTGAAAAGTTTTAATACGTTAATAAGTCTGGGATTTAATAGGTTTAGTTGTGAGAGAGTCATGTATTTTAATGAGGTGAGGGTATATAAAAGTTTACTTTAAATTTCGCAAAGTTAATTAATTTACACAAAAACACAATTTTTTTAAGTTTCCAGGATAGGTATATAACTCTAAAATTTATTATGGTAGGCAGATATCATTAAACCTTATATTTTCAGTTGAAATGTGTCGGTATACGTCTGACCATAGATTATTAAACAAAATAGCGTACTAAAGAAAACTAAAAGTGTAAAATATTGTTTATAAATAATTTTAGCGGTATTTCATTATTTAAATAGAAGTGAAGTTTCTGATAATATGAAGATTAAACAACGATTTTTTAGGATTTTATTTTTAAAATATATACCGCTATGTAATACTATACTTAGAGAAAACAAATTTCGGTTTAGGCCAACTTGCAATTTACGAAGTAAATTTTTTATATAAATTGTAATGCCTTCTGGAGTATTTCATATGGAGTAATTCACTCCTATAAAACATTTATTATATCCTATATGTGTTCTTTGGGTAACATAAGACGATCAACAAGGTAAATGCTAAGAAACACAATAGACCGCTGAAAATGATAACCCTCATCACAAAAGACATGGACAATAAGTGAATTTACGATCAGACATGATGTTTATTTAAAATGAAGTCTCGATATTCGTCTGAATAATTGAGTTGCTTAGGGATCGGTTAAAATGGAATATTTATCAGGAACTTAGTCGTCGAAAAATATTCGAAATTGCGGTCACTTCTTATCTATCACAGTTTTCGAGCTCTGGTAATGATATCATTATTTTGGTATCCATGGAAAGCTGTTTCATTAATTTCAAAGCATCGGCCATATCCGTAGAAATCTTAGTTAAGCATTTTTCAAAAATCCATTCCTTACGCAACTAAACTTACTTGTTTTAAAATGATAACGAATGTGTATAACTGTGTCGAACATTCAGAAGTAATTGTGTCCACGATTGAGTGGAAGTTCAAGGTCATTTTATTCATTCTATCTAGAAAAACGAGTCTCGCGTACTTAATGATATGAAAAAGCAATATCTTTTTGATCGCTCGGTGATAAAGCAAGGCAATAAAATTCAACTCCATCATAAACTAAATAATTTATATGAAAATGTTAATTAACAATCAAAGAAAAGTTAGAAAACATTTTCTTAAATACGTATTGTTTTAAAAATTTTCAATAGTTAAGTTTTGCGTATAATAATTTTAACGTTGATAGAAATCGAAATATATCAACAGCTTTGTTATGATTAAACGCTTCCATTTCGTTTTATCATCGGCTTGACAACTACATATATTGTGTAACTTTCCCATTTTCCTTTAATGTATAAAAACCACATATTCTTTATATACAATACAGATATTTTCGACATTTATATTTTGTATCTAAATTCTATTAATATAATGTTTTATATATGTATATAGTCGTGTTACTTCTTCATAATATACATATAACACATGATAACGCTTACACAACATCTGGAACTCAAGATGTGAAAGTACAATAATTTGCAAATATTGACTTGTATCTAGTTTCTACGTCTCATTACAGTCTTAATAAGATTCCGAGCGGAACAATAAGTCCATGTAAGATGAAAATATATGATAGTATCAACTGTTTTCTTACAAGATTTTATTGTATATAATTATATATTACTTATCTACTGTTCTTAGCGAGGATATTAAAATTTTTTTTCAGGCTTCGATTCAATATGATACGTCCATAGTGATTATTATTTTTAACAAGAATCCCGAATAAATATTAAGAATTACAGAAAAAATATTTGGTTATTGCGAATGGATTTTTAATAAAATTAATATAATGTTATACTATACTGATTTCAAACGGTATATAAGTTTCTATCAAGCTAATAGATAATTGACTAAAAGGAATGACTAATATTGAAATCGTGTCAGTTTAAGAAAATAGACAATGCTCGTCTTGAGAAAGAAAGAAATAAATTAAAATCCCTTACTATAACAATATTATTTCTGGCCTAAAAAGAAAACAAATTAGTGATAAAAACGAGAAGACAGTATGTTAGGAAATATCATGTAAAATGTATATATACCATATTGATAATTTTGTGTGTTTCTGAGAAAAAGGTATTAAAACATGTTCTTAGAAAGTCGGGGGATAAAATCCTATGAGAATTTCTTTTTTCTTTATTGGAACGAAACAGTTGTAACTAAAACAAAAAGATGAGAAGTTCAAAGTTTCACTTGTACATATAAAGTAAACCAATGGTATTTTCTGTTTTTTTATTGGTAAAGAGGAACTGATGTTGGTAGGGTGAAAAGTCGTTTCTTTGAGTCATAAATAATTAATTTAAATCTGATACGAATTGACTAGATCGGTTTTTTTTTTTGTTTCGACAAATGGCATTAGTAATAATAATTAATATATAAGTGAATATTTGTACACCTGAAAACAAAAATTAGTTATCACTAGTTAAGTCATATAAGGTTTACTAGTTTTTTTTCCTTTTTAACTTAACTTTCATATTTAGGTGAAGGAGTCTATAAAGGTACCATCAGATATATTCTGATTAGTTAAAGTGAGAGTATATTTTAGGCTTTCGTATTTGTATTTTTATTTTTATCCAAAGGCATCAATTTATTTTGAAAGGCTTTGATTGTAAAATAGCAAGGTAAACACATTTTCATGCGTTTCCTCAAAAAAACTAAATATGTTTTTTATAAGAAACGAAATAAAATCAAATGTTAAGTTGTACATTAAATGGAATAAATAATCTACATACAATGTCACTTAAAAGTTTGTAGTTTAAAATCTGGGAGACAGATATACATATATAAATGATGGTACTAATAAATACAGTAATAAAAGAAACACAAAAATCTTTACATATTACGTACTTTTATAAATTAGACGCCCAAGTTGTTGTAACCCGAATATTTTTTACTCGCAAGTCTCACGTACTAATGAGATCTAAGATTTTCGCGAGTACACATTTAAACGTACTAACCTATTTAGTAGATCTCGTTAGTTATGTTGTTTTAGTTACAAGAATAACATAACACGTAACTTCCAGTCGTTTTATTTCATATAAAAGTAGAATTATGTTGTGTATATACAGCACGTACAAAGCTTTTAGTGTCGGTTTAAAAAACATTAACACTTTAGTACTTTAATTTTACCAGCAACGACCTAGTTTATCGCGTTGTTCATTTAATAAACTTAACAAAGCTATCTAAAAGACAAGTAAACTGTAAAGATCTTCATAGTCAATATGAATTGGTATGAAGAGGAAAATGATAATTGAAACACCTCTAATCTTTCATATATTTTAATATTTCGTTTGTAGACTTCAGCACAACTTTTCAAGGCTAAAACATTACATATCATTTCTGTTTTATATTTAGGTATAGATATAGATTTTAATAGATACATATAGATTTTAACAGTGTCTTAATTACAGATGAAAATAAATAAATTTATTTATTTAAGAAGTAGGTACAATAGTTCTTTAATTACTACGAACATCCAAATAGTTCTTGACTTACTAATAAAGTACATAATAAGATGGTATTGTGTTGACTTTTAATCCTTATGAATAAGTAACGTCAACTGATTATCAGGAACAGATGTAGCGGTAACTTTACTAATGTGGCAATTTACGAATTCTGAGATCAGTCATTTATTAGATACATATATAAGAAAAAACACACACAATCTTTTGTAACAAATGATTTTTATACACCTTATTTTGAAATCTTAACTTAAATTTGAAACTAAATATAAATAAAAATTGTTCATATTAAGAAAATTTCTGAGAATAGATACTTTTTCGTGCTATATACTAATTCTGCTTTATTATCATAGAAATTGAATTATTCCATTGGAAAGAAATTAATTTGTTTGTGATGCTCTGATTAACAGTCATATGTTCTCGAGAGAAATTAATTTGAAACATGTTGATATTACATTGTGAAGTTTAAAAGTTGTTAATTTTAATAACCGATTTTTCCGATGTTAAAAAAGTAATTACTGTATCAAAAGGTAGCTTACAGATATTTATGGGTCACATTTACATTAAATTTTCTCTTCCTTATTGGGAAATCTGATGGTATAGGAAGGGTATATTGTTTTACCGGCGAAATATTTGAAAAATTTCATAACAGCCTTGCTAACTTTTTATCAGTAAAACCTTCAACAAATAATTTATACTGGCCCCTTCAATTGTATATGAATAATATTATTTTGAATCAGGCGATTCCTTGGAGAATTTGGAGTAAACGAAATTAATACGAAGTTTATGTCTCTAACAAAGTTATATTAGTTTTTATTAGATGATCTTATATTTTATTTATCAGGGGATCTGGAAGTGAATCAAATTATTAAGACAAATAAAATTTTAAGTTTAATTCATAATATTAAGCATATTTTTTTGTTTTTCTTAATGAAATTAATCAGTGATATAATAATATGTCGTTATATTTGACTTCATATCTTGTTTTTCTTAAATAATTATTAATTGTCTATTTCATTGAATCATTCTGTTTTCATTTACCCATTGTTTGAAATCATTTTTTTATTCATGAGAATAAAATGGGCTGAAGACAACATACAATTTTAGGTATCAAAATTATACGGAACCGAGTGCCACAATATCTGTATAAGGCCATGATACTCTAGATATACTAACTATTTCACTAAACTAGTTATAGTGTTTAACCTTTAAATATATTTAGGTGCTATGCCAGAGGTCGCTTTCAACGATAAGATCTACTTTGTCACAATTTTTTTAAGGTTATATAATAAACAACATAATTATTGCTTTTTTAAAGAGCTTTTAACGAAAAGATCATTTATTTAAGAATTTGACTCAAATTTGGTAAACGTTTTGGGATTTAATTGTCGACAGATATTATGTATTAGAAAACAATTGTATAACACTCTTCTTTGTATAGCGATAAAAAGACGCATTACGCATCGAGTAAGTAAGTTTTAAATGTTTGAAACCAGTCAATTCGCCTTCGTAAATCAAAAAGTCTTTTGATACTAAATTCTTTATAACTTAAAAGCTTGAACCTCACTATTGTTTTGTTTTGATTAATAAAAGTCTTCATTGTAAGATGTACCTTATGAAGTAATTTATTTGAGACCACTATCAAATTATAGCCCGCTCTTTTTATGGTCATAGTAATTTCAGTTAAATCACAATAATACAGTTAAATATCACAAATTTGCAATAAATTTAAAACAACTATTTGACGATATATCGAGATTAGTACTACGTAGTAATGAACTGTGGAAATAGCTGACCGTCGCTTAAGTAAAATAACCGCAAGAACTAGATTACTGGGTGGCTAACTTTAATGGGTAATTTGAAAATCCTTCTAACCACAGAACATATAAGTTATCTATTTAATTAAGATAACACAGTATTAAATTTCGTAAGCGGTCTTAGTAATTTTCTATAACGTCGTAATGAATTAAATTTAGGTGAAATTAAAGCAAATTAAATATGTTTTTATATTTGATATTGATAGATTTTTATTACCATTCGATATTTACCATTGAAACTATAATTTGCGTTTAAATTAGCATCAGTATTCCTTGTGGATCTTTGAAACCAAGAGAGGACTTATATACTTATAATACTTCTCTACTTCAGCCTGAATAATAATAATCGAGCTCACAAACGAACTCACTCGAAATAGGTTCGTAGTAGATTTGTACGCGGTAGAGGTGGGAGCGAGAGGTATAACAGCGAAATCTCTCTACAACCTACTAAAGGACTTGGGCTTGTCCAGAACTCACATTAATGCATTCTTGGAACGTATATCGAAGGCAGCCCTAGTAGGTTCTTTTCAAATTTGGTTAGGTAGGGAGAGGAGCTTGGACAGTGGAGGTGAGCGTATAACGCGCGTTAGTTAAGGGGCCCCTTAAACCTACACTTGGGTCGCAAGTCCCAGGCACTGTTGAAGCTCCTCTCCCTGCAACGCGATGGACCCGGCACCCGCACGGTGAATCCATGGAATGCTTAGTAGTTTCGTCTCGTCGTCTCGTATTGTCTTTAGCAAATACATATTTTTATACAATAATAAAAGGAAATGTCTGAATTAGTTTATTAAACCTTTAGTTATATGTTTTTGTTATAAATGATGAAGTAAAGGATAAATTTAAGAATAATATAAGTTACTGTTTTAGAAGCAAGATTACATTTACAAGGCTTTATATATTTATTTCAAGTGACATGACTCATAAAGTTATGAATACAATTAAACAAGTTGCAATTAACAATGAACATCAATATATAATAAAATTTAAGACAAAATAATATTACAAAAATTAACAAAAAAATAATTAAATAAATTAGGTAAGGTATAAGAGGTCTCGGGCGAGGTCGTTGCCGAGGGCGCGGGTTCAAACCTGGCAAGTACCAAAGTGATTTTTCGGAGTCATATGTACTTTCTAATAGTATTTAGACATCACTGACATACGGTGAAGGAAAACATCGTGAGGAAACCTGGACTTATAGTTTCACAATTATGAGTTTGAAATCACCAACCCGTCTTGAGCAAGCGTGGTGATTAATGCTCAAACCTTCTCCATGTGAGAAAGAGGCCTTGCTCAGCAGTGGGCTTCTGATAGGCTGATGACACATAAGAGGTCTAAAAACGAACAAAAACCCACCTGATGCTAAGTAGCTGGTACTGTTCAGAAAATGAGTCTTTTATCTATACATAAACATTTTGGGAGGGACAACAAAGGGAACATATTGATTTCAGTTATTTGGGAATTCATTAAAAGTATATGAGTACAAGGAAATATTACAATGATTTTTTTATCTCAATTAAAAAAATGAATTAGACTTAGTGTTGTATTGGAAATGAAAATGTGACTAAAGAATTTCTGCAATAATAAGAATGTATTCCAAGTGACGTTTTATTTCCGTTCATATTTTCACCTTACGAAGATGGTACATAAAATTTTTGTCTGCTTTATCAAAGACAAAGAAGGTTGATTTGTAATATTTACCTTCTAATTGTACTCTTACTTCAGAAGTAGTAATATATAAGAGTAAAAAAATTAAAGCATATAGGGGTCATTTACTTAGATTTTTTATTGTTTAGCCAACTAATTAATATATATCAAGTATGATTTAGCATTCAAAATTTTTAACATTTTTCGACAACATTTTATACACAGCTTAAACTATTTTTCTCTGGTTTTAATTGTGCAGTTTAACTGATATGGTTCTTTTATGTCTCTAACCTAGTAATATAAGTTTAATTACTTTTATTTGATGTCCCTGACTCACAAGTTAGGAGGGCACTGAGATAAGGTGTCAATAGAAAGAGTTCATTTTATTTTCAAAACTAAATGGAAAATAAGCTTAATAAATAATTAGTTTTAATAAAGGATGAAGATGCAACAACTTAAATCTTAACTAGAATTTTATAATAATATAGATACACTTTAAAGTTGAGAAAAGTTTTTGTATGGAATCCTAATATTAAACCTATTTTGAGGTTAAATCCTTCCTATTTTAACTTCTATAACTTGTCTCAAAACCGACAGCCGTGGGTGTAAACTTATTAAGTTATCATTTACAAATTTAGTAATTAAATAAGTTTGATAACAGTTTTTTAGAGATATATATCGGTGTAGTGTGTTTTAGGATAATGAAAATAATAAAATGATTAAAAATCTACATAATATTACTTCTCTTTTATAAGATTGACAAATCTTCGATACGGTGCGATACAGGTCACGTTCAATGATTTATTTTATTTACTAGGCAATCTTACTTATTCTTCATCTACCTGGCAATTTCCCAGCTTTAGCCAGGTCAGCCAGCCTTACATGTTTTGAATAGTTTTGGCTAATTATTTTCACGACCGGCCGCCTTCCTGACATCAACCCTCTTTGGGAATGCATTAATCAGTGATGTCTAAATTACTCTTAGAAAGATAATAATTATTACCTATAAATTCTAATCATTTTTATAAATATCTGAAAATCTTCTTAAGAATCTTCCTTTTCCTAGAATCCTCCAATATTCAATTTAATATTGGATAAATTTCATCGTTCTATTTATTTTTATGTCATGTTTATGAAATAAAATATAAAAATGGTATTTACGGCCAATTAATACTACGATTATTTAAATATCTAATGTTTTTGGTACATACGAATTTATAATTAAAATAAATTTAATGTATCTTCTCTTTACTATAACTATACTTTTTATTATTATTAATTTATCCGATGTTTGTTAAAAATACTAAATTTCTTATGACAAATTTGTTATTCCTAATACACGAAACTTTTACACATACACGAGTGATAGATACTTCCTATATCGAAAACTTATCTTTTCAATGTCCAATTTCTACAAACAAGATAAGAAATCGGAACAATTCAAATTAATGTTACAAAAAGGTTATTTTTAATTATTTTCTTTTCACTATTTTATAAGTCCATTGAGAGCGAGCATTGAATTAAATCTGTGTACTGACCATATAAAAGGGTAATAAAGATCTATTGCGTATTCGTGATCTCTGACTGTTAAGAAAAGTGCGTCTTGATATCCCAAGAATGAACCTCTCGTAATTGCTACGTATTGTAAAGGTCTCCAAAAAAAAAGAAGGTGTATTCCGTGAATTTAGCTGCTTATTTATTGATAAAGTAGTCCGCTCGTTTGTTTTGTTTTAAATAAAGATCGGAAAATTGTTATTTATTTTATTTATTTTCTTGATCGTAAAAAACCTCCCCTTCATTATAATATAAACGTTTAAAATGATACCGTTCAAAGTATAATTTAAAATTGTGTAATTAAATTTAAAATTGTCGATTACTGTCTTTAAGCTTAACCTAACATTTTTTAGTGGATGTGTGAATAGTTGTATATTAATATACTTCAAATATTTTTTTTATACCCGTGATTCAAAAATTGAATACATGAAATTATAGGTTATTTAATTAAGGGAATCTAAATTTAATTCTTCTTTTGAAACGGTGTTTATATTTCAAAAATCACTTCGATTTTTTGAGTATGTACAGTCATCTTCTATATATATAAAAATGGATTGCTGTTCCTTAGTCTCGCTAAAACTCGAGAACGGCTGAACTGATTTGGCTAATTTTAGTCTTGAAATACTCCTGGAAGTCCAGGAAAGGTTTAAAAGGTGAGAAAAATTGGAATAATTGCCGGGAAAACTCTAAAAACAGCCCTTTTCTATTTCCCATACAAACGATTTTTTGACATTAGACTTGACATCTAACTAATATGTCAATCATTCTGTTCAATTGAAACAGTAGAAATTTAATAAATACCAATACCGGGTTATTGAAGAAGGAATAGAGTTTACCCGGTCAGCTATACCTATATTACTAATGACTAAATTAACGCGGACGAAGTCGCGGGCAAAAACTAGTCGTTAATAAATATCAACCAAGTGGAATTTAAATGAAACTAGTGAATAGAAAGTTGTAGAAAGCGCAGTTTCGGACATTTACGAAATTCGTGTGTGTGTGTGTCTTGGTTCTTTTGCCATTGGCTGTCTTCTTTTCCTTAATTGTGACTTTGGTCTTTGAAGTATATTCGTGAACAATGTTTTTAATTGGAATACTCCTTTCAAAACGTTTTCATGAGTTTAGTTTTATTTTTAAGGACACTTGACATTTCTTGCGATTGACCTGCTTGTAGAGGCTAATAATAATTTTTTTAATGATGAATTATGTTATTACAATTTAGTGTTTTAAAATTTAACCGTAAACAAGTAATAAAGTCTAAATAATTGTAGTAGAGATCACTTTATTTTATTAATATTCATATCTTTTAATAGACTTCATTATTAGATAAAATACGATTAAAGATTTATGATTGAATAATATAAAATTTTACAATGCTAAGTCGTTTTGAGGGAACTGGCTTTTTAAATTATGTAATTGTGAATATAAACATATTTAAGCTAATTAATAATTAATATAAGCAAATATCATTTTTTATATTTTCCATGTTTTTTAATATATTAATAAAAAAATACAAAGCTTGTCACTTGTATGCTGCTTAATTCCTATTTTTTTTAATGAGAAAGACGGCAAACAAGCAGACGGTCTACTTTATAGTCACCGTTGCCCATGGACATCTGCAACATAAGAGATATTGCAGATTCGTTGCCGACATTGCTTTTTGAGAAAGGTGGAGGTAGGGAGACAGGAAAGAGTGGGAACAGGGAAAGGGCAACCGGCTCTCTCACTCATCAGATGAAAGGCAGTCATTGTTGACTACTTCACGCCGATCTTCTGTGAGAGAGTGGTACTTCCCTGGTTCAGCCGAGTTGTTGTTACTTAACCACATCTAGGTTCTACCATCTTAAAAGTTGACATTGATTTCATTTGAATGTTTAAAAACTATTTTTATAAAATAAGATTTTTCACTCTCGTTTAGAATTATGCCCCAAGTACATTATACTTGTTATTTACTTTAATAATTCAATAATGAAAACCCAAACCATGAGAGTTAGCATAAATTAATATACTATGTAAGTCTCCAAGGTTAATGTTAAAATAACTTTTTATTACTAATAACAAGTATATATTATAGAGCGAGAGTACAATACAAGTAAATTGCAAATACATTTAAAATTAATGAACTCAATTATCATTGGATTTTCATATACTAAGAAAGTAAAACCTCATAAATAGATTTAAATTGTCTTTTATATATGTCTTTTATAATTATTCGTATATTTCATTCATTTTCAAATATAATATCTGTCTCTTATATATTATTCAACACCAATATTTACTGGCGTAATATATATACGAAACTATAAAAATAGAAAGGACACAAAACTATTTATATGAAGTGTGACGTTACTGGATATATTTCACTTCAATGCACATCTTATTTCTTGACAATATTCACTGAATTGAAAATGCGTAAAAATGTTCCTTTTCGAAATATTATTTACAGATCTCAGTAACATTATATTTGTAGTTTATATGACAGAGAAAGTAAACAAAAAAGATCCGTTATGAGTTGTATTTTATGGGTAAGCACGGACTCGGTTCCGAGTTACGCCCGCAATGTTACGCGGTAATATTACGCCCCAACTTTTTAATACCGTTCAGTTGTTATGACCAATAAAAAGACTGTTGGTAGAAATCTGATTTGTGAGGGTTCTCTAGAAGTATTTCTCGGTTTTCTCGACAAAATCGCATAAGTAAACGAATTTATAACTAGAAGTTTTATTAAGAACTGTGCTCGGAGTTAATCGGTGCATTTTTGTAACATTATTGTGTTCATATCTCCTCATCATATCATTTTTTTTTGTTTACATAAGCCAAGTTAATTGAATTAATTTCTGTTAAATATCTCTACTTGCGAAACATATTTTTTCATATGTGACATAAATACTTACACTCATAGTTAATAATAATACAATATTACAAATATTTTATTAAATGATTTTAATAATATAATATCTGTTTGTTGTTTTTTGTGATTAAATTCTCGAAGTGGTAACAAAAAAATTTGGTGAAAACGGCATCAAAATATCAAGTGAAAAACTGATAGTAAAATATAAACGTATTTCTTTTAATATTTTTATAGTTAATTTATAAGAAACGACCTATAATGTCTATTTTTAACTTTAACTATTAATTTAAATTAACGTCGACTACAACACAAGGATACTATACAAGGCAGCAGGAAGCCATAAATTACTTTCCTTACCTTTTTCTTAACAAAACAGAAGAAGTAGGTCTCTCTTATATAGTCCCATTAAATCTATAATAGTAAGATTTTTTTTGTTTTTCACTCATTACTTAGTACTATTACATAGTACTAAGCATTTATACCCGATAACAAATAAAACCACATATATTTAAACTTCAAATGTCAAAATTCATTATTTATATATAAATATAAATAAAACCAAGCATATTTTAAGTTAAGCGCATTTTCCTTTAACAATATTTTCAACTATAAATAGTCATTGAAATATTTTAATTAAATTGTTTCTTATGTACCATAGACCTAGTAACAGTGATAACCCTAATAATTTCTATTATTTTCACTCTAATTAACATTAAAACTAATGTTTGCTACAACACAATGAAATTGATGAAATTTGAATATATATTACTATAAACTGAAACGTTTAATCATAAACAAAAATATGTACAAAGACGAAGGAAAACCAATATCTGAATAATGAATGTTATTAAACTATAAAAAAAAATAGTTTTGATATTTATTTCATTTAATTGCTAAATATAAATTAAAATATTTACCAACAAAAAATATAATTTGTTCAGTTGAATGGAAACTGTAAACAGGTCATGAATCAATTTATTTTGCCACAGAGTCTGGAAGTTAAAGTGAGAAAGAAGCTTTTGTCTGGAATATTGGACTGCATTTCCTTTTGAAGATCTTATAAAGCGACACAAATACATAGGAACTGCTGTTTTTACTAACAAAATAACAACCTACTATTTGAGTTCAAATTTAGTGTGTTACAAATTAAGTAGATATTGCATTAAAGCATTTTTAAAGTTATTACTCGTTGCCGAAATCGTATAAATTCTTCATAAAATACACATCATTTTTGCCACGTTAAATACAAGGTGCGACATAATTTTCGTACAGGAATGTTCCATGGAAGCTACGATTTGTGGTTTGTTAAAATTTAAACCTATAGGTAGGTATTTCAAATCAAAAATCAAAGTAAATGATAATAATATATAATTTACAAGTAAACAGATGTCATCATATAAACTGCTTACTCGTTAGGAACATAAGTTACACAAAAATCTCGCTATGAATTTATAACTTCATAATTAATTATATAATTTCTTTGTTTCGGAGACTTAAACTTATTAACTAGATAATAAACTTTTCATTTCATTATCCGATTATCCCTTTATTTGATTATGTAAAATATAAAATCATAATACAGTAAAAAATATTTAAGAAAGTCTCCGTAACGTGTTGTTAAAAAATTAATTAAATTCCTTGTCATTCAAATAACAACGGGACAATGTTCGTGAATTGAATGAATGAAAAAAGAGTAAACCGATTTTAAATTATGTTGTAATAAATATTTTCTAAAGTTATAAAAAAATATGTAATGTTTGATACTGAAGTTCACAATATTTTACTTTGGCATATTAATAAATAATTAATAAGAGCACAATAGAAAACAGTAATATAGAATTATGCATCTTGTCTATAGTAGGCTTCTCGAAATTTTATTTTACATGCCAGCAATATAACAAGTATGTATAGTTTGAGTGACTGTTTAAAGTTAACTTAAACCTGAAGAAAATGTTTTATTTGTATACTATAAGATAGTTATCAAATGTAGCTACATTTGATAAGCTTTTTTTATGTATATATTTTAAAAAAAGCTTTTTTTTATGTTAAAGGGGGCAACCGAGTTGACGGCCTACCTGATGGAGGTAGTACTGTCGCCTATAGACATCCGCGATATAAGACATGTTGTGGATGTGTCACCACCCTTGATTTGGGAAGAGAGGGAGGCAAAATAGGAAGGGGAGGAAAAGGGAAGGGGTAGGAAAGGATGGGAAAAGGGAAAGGGCAACCGGCTCTCTCACTCATCGAACGAAACGCAGCCACTAAGGCTACTTTACGCCGATCTTCTGTGAGAGGGTGGTACCTCCCCGGTCGAGCCAGCCCAAGTTCGAGCTGAAATCACTTGACCACAGCTAGGCTCTACCACCTTAAAGCTTTTTAGCTTGTAATATTTTTTATATGAAAAATTGTTTTTGTACAAGAGTAATTAATCCCCAATTGAAAAATGATCTATTTTCTATCAAATAAATCCGAGTAAGTGATAACCTTCTTATTAAAATAAAACCAGTTCAGAAAGATAACTTTTTCGGAAGTGAACACCATGTTAACTCATGAGAAAATTCTGATTTTAATTTACATATATATAATATATGCTATATGTGCGTGTGTTTTACACTTTTTAACTATCTTTCTAACGAGAAAGAAATCTTTTAATAAAAATTATCCTCAACTGAAAATATATATTTATTATCATAAAGAGATTCGTGTCATTGGAATAATAACAAACAATTCACTTTTTATTATAAGCATTCAAAGTACTAACTTTACAGTACGGTGTACAGACATCTATCGTAGTATCTTGACGAAGCCTGCATCCGTTACCTCTTCCGACGTGACGAGACATGTTTGATGAGTGACCGTTAAATCGAAGTAGTTACATTTCTTATATACATTCATTTCTTTTTGCTTTTGACTGAGTTAAACGTACATATGACGTTTTATATGGTAATCAAGAAGTATTTTATTTGTTCTTAAACATTGAATCATTTAAATAATAATATTATTTGTTATTAACTTTACAAGGTAGACCCTCATTACGAATGTCAAGGGATAAAGGACTTAAATTCGATATTAAGTGTTCTTTTTATGTGAAGTGAGCTTGGAAAAATAACTTAATATCAATTATTACGATCAGTACTTTTTATTACTTTTAAAAGTTGTGTATACCATTCAGAAAAGAATATATAATGCTGTCTAATATTTTTTGCTAAACAATAAGGATTTTCTTAAGTATTTCGTGCATATGTTTTCATGTTGTCAGACCATCTTCCTTAAGCAATTGTAAAAAGATATGTCTTTGGCAGCATAAAGTGCTTGTTGTTGTCTGAGAGATTTTGTAACTCAAAGGTTTAATATACTCAGTGACATTTTTACTTAGAAATTATTTAATCCTTTTGTAAATATTTACGGGCCTCTTATTATGGACTTTTCCTTACTTACAAATAGAGCTTACAAATGTATGCATTTTGAGATAAAAAAATTCATGTAATTGTGTCAAATAGGGAGATTTTCTTATAATCGCAATGTTGTTTTGCAGTTTTCATTTTTATTGAACGGTCTGCGTCGTCAAAAGAGAATTTATAAATTAGTATAACTTGTACTGAAACAATATACCTTGTTACTCTCACGTCAAAAGTTTGGTAATCACTCGCTTGGTATTTTCACACGTCGTTACCGACATCTCGACGAGTTTAATGCTTTAATATCTCAATGTATAATGGTGTAGTCATGCTCATTAAGCATGTGACCTTTTATGTGACCTTTAATCACTAGAATTACATTAAGTTATACTGCTATGGTTTAATTATACGGTTTTAACTAATTTAGGTCTATTTTGTACGATTTCAGTTACTGTTTCACTGAAAAAGAATAAGTAAAACGTTTTATTTTTTATGTAATTTTCTGTTAGTCATAGAATGATTATTATTAAACAAAACTAAATTGACGTAACAAAAAGATTACACTTTTTTATTTGTTTCTATTATTAAGTATTGGCAAAAAACTAACCTATTGATGTAATAAATTCTACTCTTAAATCTCTTAAAATAGTTCCGAGTACAAATATTTAAATTTTGAAATAAAATTATAAATACATACATAATGAACATGTTACAAAGTTTGTGAGTAATGAAAGCAAGTATTTTAACTACGTTGAAAAGCTGATGAAAATAATTAATACACATTTTAACTAAAACAACCGATTAAAATATATTTTGGGTATACTATAACGACAACAAATTATATACTATGCCATGAATTTTTCCTTTTCAAACTACTCTTTATACTACTGTTTCTCTTGACCTCGACCGCAGTAAGTTTTGTTTTAATGTGTACCCCATGTGATTTCCTATCGGCAGTATTTCAGCAACTATCCCACTAAACCTTTTATCCCTATTTAACTTCCTTAGTTTTTTCATAAATCCGCATGAGTTTCCCATGTAGCGTGATATCAAAGATATGTTTTATCTGATTTTAGAAAATTATGTATCAGAAATGTTGGGTGGCCAAACATTAAATACATACATACTATATAAAATGCGCTAAGTGTTGACCTGTTGAATGTTGATATAAAACTTCTTCAATCGTATAAATAATAATAATTCAATAATACTATATTGATGTTTTAGGAAATTGCTTTGAAAAATTTATTTAGTTGTAATTTAACTTAAAGCCACTTTAAAAGATTTTATGAAAACATTTTAAGAAGGACAATTACAGTAGTCAATGCAAGGTGAATAATAAATAAATTGTTTAATTAAGTACTTGGGATATGAAAGGTATAAATAACTCAAACAACATCTTATTTGTATTAACATACTGCTGATTACGTAATATGTCTGTTTTAATATTCGGTATATGTTTTGTGACTCTTGTACCGATATTTCACTCTGTCCAATTTACGTCGCAGTCGCTGCCAAGTAATTAATTCGAAACACCTGTTTGTTCAAAAGAAATACAACTTTGTAAGTGGCTTCGTTATGGTAGTTTACAGTGGCGTGAATGTGTGGGTGGGTAAGTATAAGCTGTTTTTTTATAGTACATTGATCACGATATTTTATAAATCCTTTACTTAACCTCATTTATATCAATCGTTATTGCACAAATTGTTCGTATTACAGTCAAAATGGAAAAAATATAAATTTCAAATATCAAAGAGGACTTGTTAAAAAAATTTATTTTAAAAACTAAGATTCCACTTTTTTAAAAACATTTTTATTACCTTTAAATAAGTGCTAAGATTTAGTATAACATTAGATTTCAATAATAAGTAAGATTCTTTAGAGTCATTATAAATGCTTAATGAGCATCGAGAGTATGAAAAATTTAATACAAAGTAATAATAACTTTAAGGCCTCGGTCTCGAATACAGTGGGCACCGCTGTATTCGAGGGTCGGTCCATTTGATTATACGCGTAAGATCCTGCCGCTCCCGCTGCCGCTCCCGCTGCCGCTCCCGCTGCCGCTCCCGCTGCCGCTCCCGCTGCCGCTCCCGCTGCCGCTCCCGCTGCCGCTCCCGCTGCCGCTCCCGCTGCCGCTCCCGCTGCCGCTCCCGCTGCCGCTCCCGCTGCCGCTCCCGCTGCCGCTCCCGCTGCCGCTCCCGCTGCCGCTCCCGCTGCCGCTCCCGCTGCCGCTGCCGCTCCCGCTGCCGCTCCCGCTGCCGCTGCCGCTCCCGCTTCCGCTCCCGCTGCCGCTGCCGCTCGCGCTGCCGCTGCCGCTCCCGCTGCCGCTCCCGCTGCCGCTCCCGCTGCCGCTCCCGCTGCCGCTCCCGCCGCCGCTGCCGCTGCCGCTGCCGCTCCCGCTGCCGCACCCGCTGCCGCTCCCGCTGCCGCTCCCGCTGCCGCTCCCGCTTCCGCTCCCGCTGCCGCTGCCGCTCGCGCTGCCGCTGCCGCTCGCGCTGCCGCTGCTGCGCTCGCGCTGCCGCTGCCGCTCCCGCTGCCGCTCCCGCTGCCGCTGCCGCTGCCGCTGCCGCTGCCGCTGCCGCTGCCGCTGCCGCTGCCGCTGCCGCTGCCGCTCCCGCTGCCGCTCCCGCTGCCGCTCCCGCTGCAGCACCCGCTGCAAGAAATGTAGTCTTATGTATAGTTTATGATCTTTAGTTATTAAATTTTTAATATAATATACGTCTCTAGTAGGTTCCGTAGTTGTCCTATAAGTTATGATTTGTCCCTTATAATTTATTACTAAGCGGATCTATTGTGTAAATTAAAAAAAGCGAATGTAAAATTCGTTTAAAAGCCTAATTTTTTTAGTAATTTTACCATTTTTTATTTTTATCAAAGAAATAATATTGCAGTGAAATACTTTTTTTCTCTATTTTATTGAGATCGGTTTTAGTTCAGAGAGTGCAATTGAAAAAAAATGTATAAAAACAGAAGAATATATGCATTTGCGATGCATTTCATGATTTTAAGACTAAAATATAAACTTGGCAAGTATAATAAAGACATACACATATAAATGTTTCAATTTAAATAAATAGACGAAAGGAGACAACATTTGCTTGGACTAGTCAATGTAACAATGAGTGACCCTTTATAACAATGGGGTGTATAAATTACACATTTATTTATTTCTCTTTGTGTTAAAAATAAATTAAACTTTATTATATCCTTGGATAGTTTATATTTAAAGAGCGTTTTCTTTTTCATTTAAACTATAACTGCATAATTAACATATTATACAAGGTTCAACAGAATTTCATTATGAATGTTGGCATGGTGTGTACATCGGTGAACGTAAAAGAAAAATGGCCTTAGTCCAAATGAGAAGAGAGAGACGGATTTAGAGAGTTATTTTTTTTTTTGCGAGATGTTAGAATATTTGCAACAAATAATATTTTAGACAAAACCGACTGTTACATTTTTTATAAAAGAATATGTTGTCAAAAAAAACCTTAAATTTTTGAAACAAAAAAAATCTTTCCAATTTGAATTCATCTCTCTTACTATCCATTTTTTCTTTAAAGAGTGCAAATAGGTAGGGATTGTAGTTATTTTACAATTGACTATATTTAAATTTTGTGTGTAATGCCAACAAATTAATAGCTTATTGCTGTTATGAACAATTGTTACTAGCAGGAATATTATAATGTAATTAAATATGGTTTCAATTAGTAATAATATAAGTAAAAAATATATACAAATTTAAGAATGTAAATAAAAAACTGCATAAGAATGTTCTACACTACGTTATAGATGTGACAAAGTCGGGAAAATTACCAAAACATAATTATATTTTGTTTGAAATAGTTCTTGTTGGAAACTTTAAAGAGTATCTTTTCATTTCAAAGTGGTTTAAAATAACTTGTTCCATATAAATAGATACTATGATTATAATTATGACACGTAAAAAACAGATGACACGATAAAAACAATGGCATGGCAACTATTTAGCAACAATATGTTTTTTAATATCTAGATGCTGAGGAATAAATAGTATCAAGGCTTGCAAACAAAACACCATGGTCATTCACAATATCATTTTCGTGATACAGTCATCAAATGAGAGTATTCATTTGTCTTTACTTAATAGAGGAAAATATTTTTTAATAGTTTTACAGTCAGTTTTTTTTCAGACAGTCAGTGGTGGCCTAGTAGTTAAGGGGCCCGCCTCTCGTTGCGGAGGGCGCGGGTTCAGACCTTGGCAAGTACCAATGTGATTTTTCGGAGTCATATGTACTTTCTGAGTGTATTTAGACATCACTGACATACGGTGAAGGAAAACATCGTGAGGAAACCTGGACTTATAGTTTCACAATTATAAGTTTGAAATCACCAACCCGTCTTGAGCAAGCGTGGTGATTAATGCTCAATCCTTCTCCATGTGAGAAAGAGGCCTTGCTCAGCAGTGGGCTTCTAATAGGCTGATAGGCATTGTTCAGATAATTTTAAAAAAAGATAATATTACCTAACAAAGTACCTAATTATGTTTTGAAATTACTAAAGTATAAAATATTGCTTTACAAGAAGTCAGTGGTGGTGGTTAAAAGGCCCGCCTCTCATACACGAGGGCGCGGGTGCGATCCTGGTCCTGGCAAAAAGACAGAAAAGACTAAAGGTAAACAAATAAAATGTATTCATAAAGGTCAAAAGAATGTTTAAAGCGGTTTCATGTAACACATATCGTGAACAAAATTAAAAATAAATATATTAGACAATTTTTTTTTTATTTTAGTATTTTCTTTGTCATTCTCATTTAATTTATATAAAAATAAATAAGGAACACTTTAAATATATACAATAAAAACATAATATACCATTAAATTAATATCATATGTATAAAATAAATACTGAATAGTTAATTACCCTATAAATATACTTGTTATTTATATGACCACCTCCCTCTTTCTACAACTTTAGACAAGTCCGCAAAGTTGACAAAATTCTAATTAATTATTTAGGAACTTTTTTAGTAGATTCAGTTGAGCCTAGGACTAACTCTAATTGGTACGAGTTTATAAACTTTGATATTAAAAATATTGTTAGGTTTATCAATATTTAAGTCTATCCGTTCTTGTATATGTATATTATAAATATAACTACATAATCATTCATTTCATTGGTCCATAAAGGCGAGATCATCAATATTATATCGATTTTTTCAGTATTACTACGAAAAATAAAATTGTATTAAAATAATTGTCGTCAATTCAAACTATTATTCCCTGTAACCAGACAATGCCTACTCAAAAGCAATTGTTTTCAAATTAAATATTATGAATTGAAATTTAACAACTAGAATAACTCTCACTTAAATAATACATATATTCATTATTAATAGTAAGTTACCTACAAAATAAATTTTCATGACAAAAGAATTTAAAAGTCATTACATATATTTCTATTATATATTCGAATATTTTGAAAATTCATACCAATTAAGTTGGCTCTTATAATTCGAAATATATACACGTATATAATTTTTTTCTTTAGGCCCTTAAAAGATTTATAAAGAAATTAATGAAAGCTAACCAGACCGTCCAACGACGACACTATTGTTAAGTAATCCCTCTTTCTTAATTTATTTAGCCATGAAATAAGGTGGTAAAAAATTTAATATCAAAAGTTTAAATTAAAATGAACTCAAGTAAATATCTCTTTTTTAAAGCGACAGTCCAAAGTTTGTAGAAATTGTATAACTTTTATGTTCCAAAAATATAAAAAGTGTAAATGGTCCTACTGGTCAGTAACCTTTAAAGTAAAGGCTGTGTCTGATGTATCTGATTTATCGCTTATTTTATGAGTACTATTTTACAGTAATGTAGCTGTCTAAAGTGTTTTTTTTGTACCTTATGTCTGGGTGTGTGGCTAATCTCTTAAGTCTTAAACTAAAAGCGAACGCCATATAGACTAATATTATTTATAAAAGGCAAAGATATTTAGAATTCTGTAAATGGAAAAACATTTTTGTTAATACTTTTTTTTCTGATTTTTAATTTATTTATCAAACATCTGGTATACCTGATGTTCGTGGTCATTATCAAAACATCATTGATTATTATTTCTATTTATTGAATTATTTTGCAAAAAAATTATAATTTACTAAATAAATATATCAATTTATTTCTTATTGTATATTTATATATGCGGTAGAAAATGAAATTATTAAATGTTGGATAAAATTGACTACCGTGTGTATCCAGATGGCTAGCTTCTGTTCAATCTATGTTGTCCGGCGATATGGAAAACGATCATGTACAGAAATTCTAGCAGAATGTTATTCTGTGCACGTTCAGTGTATATCGTATAAATTTTAAGTACATTTAAGCTATGAACATAACTAAGATTGGACTGTACTTGACAGATTTCACTTGTCATATTTGTTCAGGGTCAAAAAAAAAAATACTTGGATGTTCTCTGATATTTAAGTAAGACAAGAACATATGCAAAATATATAAGCACTGTCCTATTAAAGAAATGTAAAAAAAAGATAAAGAAATACACTTTATCTGTATTATAAATGTGTTCATTTAAAAAACGAGTATTGATTATATTTTCACTAACTTTAATATCATTCTGTAGTTTGTATATTATAGTTATTAAAATTATAGTTTATATTATTAGACATGGATTAAGTATAAGTAGACGAGACATATCATGTTTAAATAAAGTTGAAATATGTACTGAATCAATAAAGATATATCCAAGTTTTTTTTATAAACTGCTTGATATGTAGTTTTAAAATAATAAAGTAAGGGTTAGTAATATGAAAATATTATTACTTAATTTAAATGAATACTCGCGAAAGTCTTAGGATCTCATCAGATCTCAACTTGCTGATATTTTAAATTATGTATTTTGGAAGACGTTTCTCATATGTATTCATTGTTAAAGGATTTATGCAACGCTTCGCTTAAATTGTATTGAAGGAAATTACCTCCAGGGCTTTTGTATGCTACGAGTATATGTGGTTTTAAGTGTTTATCAATTTTTTTGTTGAATAAAATTAATCATTACTGATTAACTTTACATTGCATTGTGGAGGATAATTGTATTTGTATAGTTTTATAAATATGTGATTTTTTTTATGGCTTTTATTATTCAAGTCTTTACAAAAGTACAAAATTTAAGACAGGAACTATCGTATCAAATGTAAGAAGGTCAAAGTTCGAACACATTGCGGGAACACTTTATTGTCTCCGAAGTTTATATCTATTGTTGCTTCGTATAGATTTATAGAGATTGAATACTTATATCTTTATATACATAATCTTTTATTATTTAAAAACTTTCTCCTAGAGTAATATGGAATAGAAAATAATTAACAAATTGTTTTCAGAATACAGAAATTGTCTATAGACAATTCGATTAATTCACCTATAATTTGGTTCCCAACATAAGTGTAAATGCTTAACAAAAGAGAACTCAAAATGAGCCGGTGTGATAGATCTTTTCTGGCAATTAAGCTGGATGATAAATATAATGGATTTGTTCAGGAGAGCTCTATTATCGTCGTAGATGTTTGGAACACTTTTTATAAGCGGCCAAATGACTACTTGAACATAACATACATTTGCTATCTGTTTGATCATTAAATATATATCCTGTTTGTTTAAAGCATCTTAGATTTTAAATTTTGGTTCATCTTGCTTGTTGAAACGCCTTAATATACTTAATTTATAAAAGCAGGCAGATAAACAATATCAAAAATGTATTAGAACCTCAAAAGTTCCCTGAATGGTAATCAAAATAATATGATTATCTCGGGTGTCATTAGACTAACAATATGTACATTTCCTTCTGGTAAAAAAAATACAGAAATTTGAAATAATATAAAACCTACCAAGCTTAAAATGCTTCAGTATACATAAAAATATCATTCACATTCAGAATTCCTTTCAAATGATATCAGCATAAGGTTTCATTTCCTGAAGCAAAAGAGTTTTAACGTTTTTTTAATGTAGTTATAAAGGGCAAGTCCGGGTGATTTCAATGTTTGTTCCGAGATTTAATGTTGTGATAGGGCGACATTTACAAAGCCTTCAATTCAAAAAGCAAATAAAATTTGTGGAGGGACGGTTTTGAAGCGTGGGGTTTTGTTCTTTTTGTGTGAATGTGGCACGAATCTCGTTAGAAATTTTAATGAAATCATATTAGTTTGACCAAAATAGTAGCAATATTAAAAGTAAAAGCTGTAGTCAAGGTAACTAAAACCTACTGTTACAAATAAATATTTACTTTTAGCAAACGCTATAGTAGTTACGGTGTTTATAAATTTGCTGAGTGGTATGATGTCCAAAATGGACAGCATAATCATTAACAGGAAATAATTAATTATTATTGCTCCATTTTACATCCACGTTGGGTTTCCTTTTGTGATTTTAACAGTATAAATTTTAGTAATCGAAATAAAAGTCAAAGTCGATTTTCATTATTTTATCAATTAAAGTTCTTGAAACTTATTGTTACACTAGTCCAACTGAAGTGTGATGTTTTAACTTTCTATTTGGTTTTAATTTCTCTAACCCAGAAGACTTAGACGAAATAGTTCGATTTTAAAGCATAGTTTGTTCTTCTAGTTTTCAACTAGTTAGTACCGAAGTTACTTCTTGTAACGAAACTAGTTGAATAGATACGCTGTAATTTCCTGGTGTAGCTATGTTATTTTATTTTACGTTTTGTGGTTAAAGTCTTTGCAACTAAAAACAACTTCATTAACTTTGACCTCGTCATTGAAAAGTAGATATTACAGTTTTTTTCATGTCTTTGACGTATCCTATCGGTTTACTCTGTTTTACACATTTATGAAAGAAAATTTACTCTATTTTTATGTATGTGTTGGTGCTACTAAAGAATAGATATATTAAGATCCAATAGCAATAAATTGGACCTTGTTTAAATCTTTTATAACGATTAATTTTTTATAATTTACATATATTAGTTTTATCCCAAACTTACTCTGAATTTGAGAAGATAATATTTATGAAGCAATCAGGGTCGTTTAAATATTATTATTAAACGAGAAAAAATCACGAAATGCAATTCGTATTTCATACCTAATTATTTTTTAATAATATATAGACTTACATATATGTTGCTCTAGTGATAATTAAACTAAAGAACCAATTAATAACAGTTTGCGAAAAAAGTTTTATCTTTCAACCTATTAATATGTTATTTTGTATAACAAATGTTTATTTGCATTACTATAATAATGGTATGAGACTCAATTTACGGGACCTATCTTTATGAGGAAGCCTTTTTATTTAGCAACTATAATATAGATTATTTTTGAGCTGTAGTTTATGACCAGGTGTGAAGTTAATTACGTGAACTCTTTAACAAATCCTTATTATAATTAGTGTTACTTCTGAAGTTGCTGTAAAAAAAGATATTGGTAAGTCTAGATCTCAAAAATAATTCACCGCCTCAGAGTAATTCCAATAATTAAGGCATATAAAATGTCGTCTACCCGGGATCATGCCCATAAGTAACGAAAACGTCGGGAGTATGTAGTTTTTTACAAAAATACAATAGCGTATGTAGTACATACGAAAAGTATTAGTTTCATTTAAATCTATCTGGAAAATGCGATAGTCTAAGAATATATTCATTGATCCTTGGGTAATAACATATTAACATTCAAGATTTATGATTAGCTTCATAATATGTTAGTAATTGAAATTATATTAAATCATAATCTTCATAATATTAGTTATCCATTTTTGTAACAGATCAGAATATTATGTATATTAAATCCGTAATGTAACGGATCAAAAATCTTAAGTAGACTGAACTCAATCTTCGACCCACTTCTTGTTTGTCGGAAGCAAATTTCTATTATCTGATAATATAAAAAATCATCGTAGAGAGATTTCACCGTAAACTTGGCAAGATTGGCTATTACGTATTATCCATTTTTTAAACAAACTATGTAAGAATAAGAATTATGGTTAGAAGTTAGTATTTTTGAATTAAATTCTACCGTAATATAATTTATTTTGAATGTTAAGGAAATATATTTACTTTTTAAGAATGAAATTATAGCTGTATTTAAAAATAAAGGCTTCCAACTTCACTGAATAACTGAAATCATACTTTCATAGATAATCCTAAATGATATTTTGATTGTTCCTTTATCATTTCATTGTACGATGCATTCAATATTTATTGCCCTTTATGTTCAGTCCCAATTTACATGTCACATACGCTTAATTATAGTTTAATATGAATATTGAAGTAAAATTAATTAGTCAGTGGTGGCTCAGTGGTTAAAGGGCCCGCCTCTCGTTGCCGAGGGCGCGGGTTCAATCCTGGCCCGGGCAAGTACCAATGTGATTTTTCCGAATCATATGTACTTTCTAAGAATATTTAGACATCACTGATTAATGTTGATTCCCAAAAAGAGGGTTGATGTCAGGCAGGCGGCCGGTCGTAAAAACAAATAGCCAAAACCATTCACAACATGTTAGGCAGACCCTGGCTATAGCTGGGAAAAATTGCCAGGTAGAAGAAGAAGAAGATTGAAGTAAAATTAATTAATTAACTTGATAACTGCTTAAAATGTAAAACCGTGTTAAGTTTGCTCGAAGTAATTTAATATGTAAGCTCATTTCATCAACACACACATCCAATATTTAAATACAAAAACAACGTTCTCTATCGATCTTCTGCTTCTTCCTGGTAATTTCCCAGCTATACCCAGGGTCTGATTTACATGTCGTGAATAGTTTTAGTTAACTATTTTTACGACCGGCCGCCTGCCCGTCATTAACCCTCTTTTGGGAATCAGCATTAATCAGTGATGTCTAAATACTCTTAGAAAGTACACATGTCTCAGAAAAATTACATTTGTAATTGCCAGTGCCAGGATCGATCCCTCGAGAGGCGGGCCTCTTAACAACTAGGCAACCACTGACTTATCGTTCTGTATCGATATTAAAGATATAACTAAAATCTGTCTTACAATCATTTCTCTAACAACACACTAAGAAACAAACGTTTTTATATTTAATAGTAAACATGCCGTGTAGATATATTTTTCAGTTTATTTGTAACAATTTAAATCGTCGATCAAATCATTATAAGCGGGGAGCGTAGGTGATTGTAACGATTTTCTGTTAATAATGGCATGTTAAGGGTTATATTGAGGATTAAGTTTATATGTATGTTCATTTAACTTAGTCTAACACTCGTGCCTTTTGGTCATAAAAATTGGTAAACACTATATCTCGATTATTAAAAACGATTTGACTATATAAAGGTAAAATGTTTGAAATCTATACACAAAATTGGGTCATAAACACATCATTAGAGGTAATAATGACAAATAAACTGAATGTTATATCATACTAGAAGACCCGGCGAACTTCGTTTCGCCCTATAATCAAGAAATATCTGTTACGTTTTTTTATTTATATTTTTGGAGTTTACCTATTAAAGCCATAAATCTCCGTGTTTTGAAGTGATTAGGAATGATTAATAGTTAATATGAGAGTTACACTGAGCTAGCAAAATAATAATTGTCAACGTTACTACTACACTTGATGCACAAACAATAACGATGGCCGACAACTGTGTAGGGAGTGAGAGAAGTCTAATTGTGTGAGAGAAACAGAAGACCGGCTTCGTTCTCATCCCTACTCCGTGCTGTTTACTGGGTCAGAAGTGACACCTGTAGATATCTGGCGGGGATAACTTATTAAATGACGATTGATCAGTTATCGACCGGAGATGAAAAATGATTAAATTACTAAAATAGCTATTAAAAAATAAGGGTTGATCGTAGAAGGGTGAAAATTTAGGATTGTATGTATTTTTGTACGTTGTATCATAAAAAAATAGTAATTAAAAATTTTGTCTAAAAAATTAAAAAAAAAAATTTAGGGGTGGACTACCCCTAACATTTAGGGGGATGAAAAATAGATGTTGGCCGATTCTCATAGCTACCGAATAAGCACAAAAAATTTCATCAAAATCGGTCAGGTTGTTTCGGAGGAGTATGGGCACGAAAACTGTGACACGAGAATTTTATATATTAGAAAATCCACGAAGACAGTTTTTTCAAAATATATTTTTAAAATACTTTGAGTAGTATACAATCATAAGTATGTATAATTGTAAGTATGGTAAGTAAAAGTGTAAAGTAAATAATTTTCCTACAATATTTGTTGTGTTAAATAATATAATCATTTACTAGCTTGCCGTTTGACAATAGGGTACTTGGAATCCTGACAGATTAGACGTTTGTATTAAATTCAATAGATAATTTATCTTCGCTAAAGATTAATGATCTTGATTAATAGATTTTAATATTTTATAATTATTAAAATATTATAACAATAACATCAAGTCATCAAAATGTGTTTCTACAGAAGTTATTCAATTAATTTTTTAATAAATCTTTAATTATTTTTTAATCTTAAAATAGTTTGATATGAAAAACTTATTGAAATTTCGTTTTACAATCATGTAATTTTAAAATAGTTATCCATTTATAGTGTCTATTATTTTAGTTTTTAAAGGCCAAACTTTGCATAAATTTTTTTACGCAAGCTATGTTATCGTCTTCATTAAATATTGACTAAGGAATAAGTCTACGCAAGTTTATAATTAATAAATATGTATAACTAATAATTATGGAAGTTGTGAGACCCTTATTATAAACTCTGATTGTGCTAGACTAAGTACAATGGGTACAATGTAAAGATACTTTTATCAGTAGACAAGGATCTTGCGGTCGAAACTTCAAAATCTGTTGCGATAAATATTCTGGTTTGGGTCCTGTTTTGTCTCTCTATTTGAAAACTATTTTATTCATTGTAACCAAATTATGTTGTAAATTATCTATAATGTAAAAGGCGATTTTATAGATACTTTGTATCTATTTACCATATTTTTAAATATTTCTGAACCATAATAATCTTTGTTCTGGCTACGGGTTTATGAATATGTTTAATTAATGATTTTCCAGAAAGACTTTTTCTTATTCCAACATGAAATATTCGTTAAAATTGACAAGGTTAAACATGTAGAAAAACGTTATCTAATTTGTTAAATTCAGAGACGAGTTCTTTTTGTCATGTAAAATAATGTATTGCAAATTTTTGGATTAGCTATGTATCTTACATGTATCTTAAATTATCTCTTTGATGTGATCAATCGTTAGTGTGATTGAGTGATTAGGGCTCATATCATGTCATGAAAAGCATTTGTATTAGATAGATTGCTACGATCTTCTGTGATATGGTAGTACTGGCCGATCGATCCAACCCACAATAAAGCTATATCTAGCCGCTTAGAGACAGATTTTAAGACTAACTTTATATATGTGTATACTTTATAAACTTGCTATAAATACACATGTAGAGATCAAAAGATGTAGCGCCTAGCTTTAATTGATATTGTGAAATAACAGCTTAATCATATAATAATATGCCCAATATTATTTATTTTATCACCAAAAATGGGCTACAATTTACAATTAGCTACAATGAAACAGTAGGATTCTAGATACTAAATATAGCTATTAATAATTAAAAACATTATATGTTGTTGTAAGAAATTTATGAAGTATAGCATAAATCTACACTTGTATTATATGCTCATTAGTATGTGTATATCAGCATTTATAAATAAATTTGAGTATAATAATATCCATGAAACATAGCTCCTGGCTCCTCGTTGTACATTCATGTCAGTCTCTTCCTCAATTAGTCTGCCTGGTTTGAATGTCTAACGAAAATGTTACCGAGAGTGTTTTAATAAGATTAGGGTTATACTAAATTTAGCCTACTATTGCTTGAGTACACTAATTATCACATGTTTTCGGGTATATTAGAGTAATCTTTCGAGGAGAAAATGTGAATTGATAGTTGCAATCATATTCGATATGCTGAAATAATATATAAAACATATTAAGAAAAATAGTTACGATTGTGTATGAGTTTAAAATAAGCAAAAGAAAGAGAAGAAGCATTAATTTGTTAAAAATAAATGAGATACATTTCCGCTAAAACTATCACATAACATAAATTCATTTGTAGAATTCAAATTATATTTTATGAATCGCAATATAAAATAATAACAACTTTATTATTAAAGTTAAAGCTGTTTTAGTTATTGGGTTCGTTGTTTATGACCTAAATAATATTTTGGTACACGTGTTTAGTTAGGATGTAAATTTTAATACATTATGAAATGTTATGGGAAAGACGATTTCTCGGGAAGTTCTTTAAGTGTTATCTTATTTACTCATTTAATTGGTATCGAATATTGAATAATCTATCTGCAATTGAATGTATATAAGACCTTTAAAATTTAACACACAACAACAAACTTGCCTTTAGTGGTATTTTATAATTAAAATGGTTCAATTACTTTACACCGCTACAACAGCTTGAGAAAAGAGTTTTTGTGGAGATATTCAAGAGAAGATAATAGCATTTTTAATGCTGAGCAAAGATTATTAAAACATTTTTACATTCATACAAATACATACATTTTTCGAAAATTTTATTAATGTTACATATAGGGAGGAGATTTAACAATACGTAGAGAATAGGTTTCCCTACGGATTAAAAAGTAATTTAACCAAAGGAATATTTTAATATTGCAAGATAATTTCGTTAAAATTTTTTGAATATAGTTTTTAAGATATTGAAATCGCTTCCATCACGTTAAGAGACGTGGCTTATTTAATCGGCTTATGATAAAAGGTAACGAATTTAAAAATAATTTGAAAAAAGGTAAAAGGTTAAATTTAATATTCATAGATACAGACATATTATATAGATATATACATATATCTAAGGCTACATTTAGTGGTTGGTAGAGGTAGGGAACCTTTAGAATACTTAATTATCAACTTAGAAATATATTTTTATATAAAAATTTTAGTTGTGAAGTGATTGTAAAAAAAATTAAAACAAAAAATATTATAACCTTGAATTATAAGATGGAAATTGATATAAAGTGAGTGTCAGAAAATTAACGATCCGCCATCTTGCTGACTCCACCATATTGAATTTAGAATGACATCGCTTACGTAGGAATTATTATAGTCAAAGAAATTTAGATGCAAAGAAAATGATCCCTTAGACGCAAGTGGGTGTAGAAAATTCGTTTTGTAAGGTTAAACTTTACCATTCTAAATAAAATAAAGTAAATATTTCGATGTCAAGCTGAGATGAAATAAACTTGCTTTTATCATCATCGCTCCACGTTTGCTTTTAAATATAATGTATTTTACAGTGTTTTTGTGTGTTTTGTATAAATATATATTTAAATAAAAACCTGGATTAGATGGAGGGTTATTCTTGAAATAAAAGAAATTGTATTCATTCAATGTGTTGCCTGCTACAAAAGAAACTTGCCGTCAACAAAAACAACAAATAGTACTTTTATAAGCAATTTGAAAACAAAAACGATAGAAGATTCTTATTGCTTTATCGTTTCTTTCTCTAAGTAACCATTGTAGTCAATATTTGTGGAAACAGTTAGCATTAAAGATTTTCACGAAAATAACGCGTGGTAAGCTTGAACATTGTATATTCTACGTATGTTTTAAGAAAAGAAATCGCTTATACTTTTAAATTCGTTCAACTTAAATTGTCTTTATTTCACCGTCGCTTTTCGAAAGCCTTTTCGTCTGATTTGAATATTTTCAACATCATGAAATATATAAAACACCGGTAAGAGTTTTTATTTAATTTTGGGCTGTGAGTGACGTCACTAAGGCCCTTAGCGAACATGACTACAGATTTAATAGCTTATAATGAAATACGAAACTAGACGGAAAGTCGTTAATGATCCTTGTAAGTAAGTAAAAAACTTAGTTTCTTAAATATAACCTTTCAGGATTTATGTATATCGGAGCCTGAGTAATGATAAATGTTCTTTTTTAATTTTTTTCTATTTGTCAACTTTCTTAATATGTATAAAAAAAGGCTGAAGCCAGCGTTTATAGTTTCAAAATACTAGTTGATTATTAAAGTTTTCCCCGTCAAATATAACATAAATAATGCAATATGTAATGTTTAAAATTCAATAATATGATTCAATAATTTTATTTCGGTATTATCCACAGTTATATAAATTAATTATTATAATGAACATAGAGATAGTTCTTGAAGACGCTAGTGCACAGTACGTAGTGGCATTTGAAACAGCATCTCTAAATACCAATTAGTAAACAAAACATTGACTTGAGTCGAAACGCTGATAGTATACATATATTTCTAAATGAAATGTATATGTAGTCCAATTTAATATTCATGTTGGAACAAATTAACAATTATTTTGTGAAGTTTATTTTAATATACCAAATGGAAAAATAAATAGAGAAGAAAAAATAGAATTGACGTAGAAATAATAAATCAATTAGTAGTTACAAAAGTTATATACAAATTCCAGGAAGAAAGCTAACATAGACTTCTCTGGGAATCAAAAATACTGTACATTATTCGAGGTTTCATTGCAACTATTAAATATATGAATTCGCTATTATTATTTTACAGTAGAATAACGTCAAGTACGTACAATCAATAGCATTCAATGAGATCTAAGATTTTCGCGAGTACTCATTTAAATGAAACTAATATTTTCGGATTTATTACGCGTTTTTTTATTTTTGACTATAAACTTTTAACTGTATAAACTACAACCGTTGCTGTAAAGTAGCCGAAACGTCGGGAGTATGTAGTTTATAGTCAAAAATAAAAAACGCGTAGTAAATCCGAAAATATTATTTTCATTCTATAGCATTCAGTTTAATCAGTTTAAAATAGTTTCTGACTATTCTCCGGTTCCATCCTTCGATTGTCTTTATAAAACCAGAATAATTAAGCAGCCGCTTATAATATACATATGTATTAAAATTAACAACATCTTTCAGTATTTCAATATTGAAGAGATCATTTAACTTGAGCGAGAGTTATTTTTGTTTGAACCGCCTGTATCATGTTTATATTATAATTCACTTACTCGTGAGCAACTCAATTACCACGGGTTTCACCAAGCCGATAAATTAGAATTTCAAATACCGACGCTCATCTTGAACGTATTTTAGATAATCACTTTAATTCTGAAATAACCGTAGATAAGTATTTTATGTTTAGTGGAAAGTTTGTTTTCATATAATTAGTATGTGTTATTTTAAGAATGAAATGTTGATAGTCTAAATTTGAATTAAAATGACAATAATATTGTATAGGATCTTGTTTTAGTTATTTTTCAATTTTGATTTTAATGATATTAAGGTTTTCTAGACTTACATTTGGATTATAGCAGAATATAAAAAATGGAAATATAATTTGAAATGGCATTGCTATATATATATATATGGCATTGAAATATCTGTATGTGCAATTTTGCTTAAATTTTTGTTCTAAAGTAAAAAATCGAGTATAAACCAATTCATTTTACAATAATATTCTAATCATGTGGAATACTTTCCAGCCCCTGGAGAGCAATTTCATGCTTACCTAACGGCACTACTTCTTAAGGAAAAGTAAAAGATAATGAGTTCTTTTTCTTCTGAGATATTTGTGAGTCGAAATGTCTGTAATCTTGAGATTATTGTTAATGATGATAAATGATACCTCAACTGTCATTGAAAATTTCAAATTATAAAAAAAAATTGTTTTTAAAGTTAAAAAAATGTTTCATCTCATCCGTCCATGATGGCTGCGGTGGAAGTACCGAAAAGTTTGGATCTTATGAATATAAAACAATAAAAAAAACGCGTTGTACAAGAAAAACTTAGTTTCAACAAATAAAAAATATAATTGATACAATAAAGTATAGATTAAGAAGCAAACGGAACACAAAAATTTATTTGTTGTAGTTTCTAATTTATTTATATTCTTCCCCTTTTTTATATATTCTTACCCTGAACCATTCATTACGTTATCCAGATAAAGGAATGCATACTATCAATTTCTGTTTTGTATATTAAAAATGGGAGTCTAATATCTCTATGCATAGGTTTGATCAATCTTCTTATGTAAGTTTTTATTAAAACAAGGCCTTTATAAAATAAATTGAAATTAAGTCTCTTTATGATTTTAAACACTCCTCTGTCTCGAATTGACGTTTCATTTAATTAAATTAATTATAATAATTAAAACACAAAGGTGTTTATAGATTGTCTTTTTAGTTAAGGTATAGAAGAAAATATATAAGCATACTATGTACCTAATACAAAAAATATGTTTATTCATCATCATCATCATCATCCTAGCGTTTATACCGGTCGCTCGTCCCGCCGTGGGAGAAACCAAGGTCCGCTTTCTTGCTCAGTCAATGTTTATTGATTTCGTAAAATTATTTTCTATTATCTTATATAGAATTTGGGTTAAATTACTATTCCCTAAAAGTTTTTGTTATGTGGTTTCCTAGATTCTTTAAGAACAATGACGCTAAATATATCAATTGAGACAGAGATCACATATTAATCATAGTACTTCTGTTACTTTGTCACTAACGTTGAGTTTATTCACAATAATTTAACAATATATATACTCACACGTAAATGGCTCAATGAAAACCAACTTCTAAACTTATAGTTGGAAGTGGTATGAAATGTATTATTGTCGCCTTGAGCCCCTGCCGGACTTATATTACGGTGCACATATATTCTAAGAAACTTTTTTAATTATAAGTTATTAAATAAAACAGAGAATAGTAAAGTTATAATAACCTTGAGAAGCGACTTTGTTTATTTAAAACTACTGTTAGTTCTAGGTGAATTAAAATAATTTTATGTGTATGTAATGTATTCTATTAATTTATAAACTCTAAAAAAGAATCGTCGTCATATTTTAAGTTCAATTAATAAGAATCTGATTTTATGACAAAAAGTAAAATATATTGTTAGTGATGAGTATTTCTGTAAGATATTGATATAAAGTAAATTATCTTCAGACACCACTTTTCTCACTTAATGTCAGTAACCTTAAGGGATTTCTTCATTTATCATTTCTATCTATCTTCACATTTAGAGTACTTATAAATGATATAAGAGTGTCAGGATATATATAATTTATAATATCTTAGATGGAATATAAATAGAGTAACGAATTTATTTCTTTACTTTGTGCAAACGTTTATGTTAAATCAAAGTAATTTTTAAGTTATCATCAACTTTCAATTAGATATGGGATATCGCACAGTCAAAATATCTTTTCTTTCGGTTGCAGCTTCAAATTCACTTCACGACGTATATTGGAATTGAACATCCTACATCGACGAATGTCAACGTTTTGTAGGCGTTTTAAATGAAAACTTTTTGTTGGTAAGAAAGTATTTTTATTAATATGGACATATATTCGGTCTTTTATTCTTTTTCTTTCATGTTTATGTTTACTTTATGCATTTGTTATTATCAATCATATAGCAGTTTTTAATCAAGTCAATTAAATATTTCTACAATTTGTGTTTATTAACAAGATTTTTTATGAAATAATGTTTTAGAAAGTAGATAGTATTTTTTAATGAAATAATGTTTTAGAAATCATCCATTTAAAACAATTTTAATAATATTTCGTAGATGAATGGTTATACATATTGTTAATATAAAAAAGGCTTTTGAAATTATTGTTAGAAGTGTCTTTTTATTTGATGGTAGGTGGAAATGAAGACGCAGGTGTTGAAGTATCTCAGTGATGGTCTAATCACTCTTGCCTTGAAGACACTCAAATTATAACGTGAGGAACGCAAAACTGTTTCGCTTTGTCACAATTCAAGGAGTATTAACGAAGAAGGGAGAGAGCTTTTGGCTTGTAAGGTATGTAGGAATTGTATTATTAAAGTTCAAACAAAAATTACGTCTCCATCAAAGGAAATAAATGCAGTCAATATTAGAAGTATGACTTTGAGTAAGAGGTGAATGAAACTAGTGTCTTTGTTTCTATTTTAAACTAGACTCTCCATGACAGTGAGTGTTTGACCAGCGGACTGTAGGAATATCCGAACTCCCCAAAGATAGACAGGTCCACTTACTTGGACGCCAACGGTTGTCGGCGACAGGTTTTTTGGATAGTAAGTCCAGTAATTCGGGCCTCCACTGACTGAGGGAGACAATCAATATGTTTCATTAATATATTTTTTTGCGAGAATACAATTGAATATAACTTATATATTTAAATCTTAAAAGAATAATGTTTTACATTTCTTAGTGTAATTTTGCTTATAATTTTAATTTCTTGGTTTTGGTCCAGATCTAGCTTATATGTACATTCTAACTCTCTTACAAATCTAGAATATTTGATGCTTGATATTTTGTGTAAATCAAGAAATTAAAATTGCGAAATAAATGCTGTCGTTGACTTCACACTTATAGTATTGTAATAATATTTCAAATGTTTTTATTTATTAGGAACAGATTACAACATTTATTTGATTTTCAAAATGGAACTATTATTTTACTTAGTACTTTCATTACTTAAAATTTTTAATTTTTATTTTAAAGTATTTTCACCTCTCATCTGATTTGGCAGAATTTCATCTCATTTAATCGTGATCACGGTTTCCGCAAAGTAGTTATTCATAGCGTTAATAAGTATACATATACTATAAAAAATAAATTCAATCTGAAGATTTTATAAACTAAGATGAATTCATAAGTTTTCATAAAGAGTAAAAATACAATGGGTAAACAAATAAAATGTGCTCGTAAAGATAACATTTATGTTTAAAATGGTTTCATGTTTGTAACACATATCGTGAACAAAAATTAAATAAATATATAAGACAATTTCTCTTTAATTTTAGATTTTTTTTGTCATCTTCACTTAAAATAGATAAATAAGAAACACTTTAAATACATACAATAAAAGCATAATATAGAACCATACATTAATATCATATAAAATAAGTACTGAATAGTTAATTACCCTTTTAATATACTTGTTATTTATAAGAACACCTCCCTCTTTCTACAACTTTAAATAAGTCCTCAAAGTTGTCAAAATTCTAATTAATTATTTAGGAACTTTTTTTAGTAGATTCAGTTGAGCCTAGGACTAACTCTAATTGGTACGAGTTTATAAACTTTGATATTGAAAATATTGTTAGGGTTTAGAGTATTTAGGTCTATCCGTTCTCATATATATTATAAATAAAACTACATAATCATTTCATTTCATTGGTCCATAAAGACGAGATCATTAATATTATATCGTTTTTTTTCAGTATTACAAGAAAAAAAAATTGTACTAAAATAATTGGCGTTAAATCAAACTATTGTTAACTGTAACCAGACTGCGTACTCAAAAGCAATTGTTTTCAAATTAAATTTTTAATAATTGAAAATTTAACAACTGCAATAACTGTCACTTAAATAATTAATATATTCCTTATCAATAGTAAGTTACCTACAAAATAAAATTTCATGACTTAAAAGACTTTTAAAGTCAATATATTTCTATTATATATTCGAATATTTTGGAAATTTATACCAATTAAGTTGGCTCTTTTAATTCGAAATATATACACCAATATAATTTTTTTCTTTAGTCCCTTAAAAGAATCATAAAATAAATTAATAAAAGCTAACCAGACCGTCCAACGACGACACTATTGTTAAGTAATCCCTCTTTCTTAATTTACTTAGCCATGAAATAAGGTGGTAAAAAATTTAATATCAAAAGTTTAAATTAAAATGAACTCAAGTAAATATCGCTTTTTTAAAGCGACAGTCCGGTTAGTAGAAACTGTATAACTTTTATGTTCCAAAAATATAAAAAGTGTAAACGGTCCTACTGGTCAGTAACCTTTAAAGTAAAGGCTGTGTCTGATGTATCTGATTTATCGCTTATTTTATGAGTACTATTTTACAGTAATGTAGCTGTCTAAAGTGTTTTTTTTACTTTATGTCTGGGTGTGTGACTAATCTCTCAAGTCTTAAACTAAAAGCGAACGCCATATAGATTTATATTATTTATAAAAGGATAAAATATTTAGCATTCTGTCAATGAAATGAGTTTCTTTATTAATACTTGGTTTACTGATTTTTCGTTTATTTAACAAACAGGTACACTGATGCTAGTGATCATTGTCAAAATATAATTTATTATTTCTATTCATTGAATTATTTTCCAAGGAAGTTATATGTCACTAAATAAATATTTTTTTCATATATTTATAAAATATATTTCTTATATAATAGAAAATAAATTTCTTAAATGTTGGATAAAATTGACTACCGTGTGTATCCAGATGGCTAGCTTCTGTTCAATCTATGTTGTCCGGCGATATGGAAAACGATCATGTTCAGAAATTCTAGCAGAATGTTATTCTGTGCACGTTCAGTGTATATATATCGTATAAATTTTAAGTACATTTAAGCTATGAACATAACTAAGATTGGACTGTACTTGACAGAATTCACTTGTCAAACAAAAAATTACTTGGATATTCTCTGATATTACAGTAATAACATATGCTAAATATATAAGCACATATGCTACATATATAAGCACAGAGAGATTTCACCGTAAACTTGGCAAGATTTGCTATAACGTATTATCCATTTTGTAAACAAACTATGTAAGAATAAGAATTATGGTTAGAAGTTAGTATTTCTGAATTAAATTCTACAGTAATATAATTTATTTTGAATGTTAAGGAAATATATTATTTACTTTTTAAGAATGAAATAATAGCTGTAATTAAAAATAAAGGCTTCTAACTTCACTGAATAACTGAAATCATACTTTCATTGATAATCCTAAATGATATTTTGATTGTTCCTTTATCATTTCATTGTACGAAGCATTCAATATTAATTGCCCTTTATGTTCAGTCCCAATTTACATGTCACATACGCTTAATTATAGTTCAATATGATGAATATTGAAGTAAAATGTTTGATATGTTTTCAATCAATTAAAGCGAAAAATATGCCAATTTACAATAACATGGTTCATTAAGTAAACAAAACTAATAACTAGTTCCGCTACATAAAAGTAGATTCAGTAAATAATATGATTGTAATATTCCTAAATATCGGCTTTTGAAGGATTTTTTTTTAAAGAAAAGTTAAATCAACATTTCTAAAAACTATGAGAGACGAAAAGTATGCCCGAATAGGTCTTCTACTGATATTATACATAACATTAGACTTCCATTAAAAGAGTCGAAAAATATCGAAATTGTTGAGATTACTTCAGAAAAAATCTATTTTATAACTTTGACATATTTTTTCTTACTTTGAATAATCATAATTCGGTGTATTATAGTTAAGAAATACTGTGTGAAATATTGTCATAAATTTTTTGGAATAAGAAATGGTATAAAAAAAGTGAAAAAAACTTTAACGAACTAAAAAAAAATGTACTTCACATAAGTAGTTATAAGTGCGTTAATATATAGTATATGAAGTAGCATGCATACGGTGTGTATGTTTCAAAACATTAATTGTTGTAAATAATTTGAAAACAAATCCTATTTATAAAAAAAAATCTTTAAAAATTATTCTTCTACATTCAATAGCATCAAATTATTTCAAAATTTTCATAATTAACGTCATTTCAAAACGAACTACAGTCATAAAAGTTCTTCTAAAGATCTTTTGAAAAATATTTCAACTATTGTCTTACTTACTTACATATAAGAAGTTGTTTCTTGTCATAATATTCTGAAAAACAAAATAACAAAAGTTATGTTGCTAGTTGTAGAGAAATTTCACAACTTGTGCTGTAAAGCATAATCAAGAAGCAACATTCATCGAAAAGTTTGAACTAAAGCCAGTCATTTCGTAAGAGCTATATGAAAAAAATACCGTCTAGAAATATTTTAAGCTTATAAAATGATGTTTTTTTTATATGTAGTAATCCACTTATAAAATAAAGATAATAGATGTTTGAGAGTATGGCGAGTATAGTATACTAGCTTTCCGCCCGCAGCTTCGCCCGCGTGGAGTTCGGTTATATTGCGTTTTCAAGAGAACCTTTCAAAATTCTGGGATACAAACTATTCTGTTCTTTCTCAAGGTCAACTCTATCTCTGTACCAAATTTCATTAAAATCAGTTCAGTGATTTAGGCGTGAAACCGTATCAGACAGACAGAAGAGTTACTTTCGCATTTATAATATTAGTAGGGATAGATATAGTTACAATACAGCGTAATTTTTTCATTTTAGTAGTAATATGTATAATAAGACTAAGCTTCGGAGTATTATTAACAAAAGTTTAATCTACAATGATTTAAGTATGATCTTTAAGTATGCATATGTATCAATCTCATATAATAGTAGTAGTATCAATATAATATTGTATCATTTTGTAAGATTGCTAAAAAAAAAACAAAATTTACACTTTACTTAAGTTTAAGACTCAGATCATTTTGAAATTAAAACTAGTGACGTTTTTGAATATTCATATCATAGCATTCTCATTACGAAATTTTGCTTTTGAATATTTGAAATTTAATAATAAAAAAAATACAAATAACATTTTTAACTGTTTATAGTTAAAAGAAATCGAGTCTTTTGTAATGTGGGATTTCAGTTTGTATTATATTACGGCACCGGTTTCATATAAGGTATAATATTCAACAATTTGGAAAATCTTATTTATTTACTTTTTATCCAGTTTCCACAAATTAAGATGTTTTCAAAAAAAATATTAGCAACTTTCATTCCATAATTTTCATTTTAATTTGAAAATACTTTTAATCATAGTTCAATGGTTCTTAAAAGTAAGTTAATTCTAAAGTCTAATTAATATTCTTCACCCCAGTTCACGTGATGACTAAAAAATGTGTATGTCGTCTTTGTCGATAACTTCAGAGCTGTAACATAACAAAGGTGGTTCGATAGTTTGCGTGTAGATAATGCTTCTATCATCAAGCTCATCTCTTATATGTCGTTAGTTAATGTTACTCGTCCTTCCGAGATAATTTATTTTTTATACTTCAATGTGATAGGTAGATATTTAATGTAATAATATCTTTTATTCCATTGGGTGTTTCTTAAAAAATATATGTTTTAGTCAAAGAAATAGTTTTAACCTTTTTAAACATCAGGAAATTAAAAGGTTATAATATAAGTTGTGTATGAGAAACATATTATTGGGTAAGTTAAGGGTAGTCACCTCTGACAAGAAAATAATTTAATTCATAGACTTAATTGACGTAATTAAAATATTGCAAGTCGAACTTGTAAATTTGTTCTTATAGCGAATATTTATTTGGAACAAAATAAAGTTAATAATGTTGAGTTCACTAACATTGTTTGATAAAAGAATTATAATAAGCAAGAAAAGGAATGTATCTAAAGAAATTTTTATATTTTATAAGCATTTTATATTTTATAATTTTATAAGCTTCAAAATAATATTGTCATAATTTAGTTTATAATATATTATCCTACTACTATCCCTATTTACTTGTTTCCCTAGTCATCCTTGCTTTTGCGTGATATGGGTCGGGTACAGGTTTTTACTGCTAACCACTCACTGTCTTAACATATCACTCGTGGATATTTATAATTTTAAGAACTTTAAATAGTAGTATGTAAATTCATCCATTATATTTATGTGAAGATTTTAGTATTGTAATAATTTTCACTACATAAATGTATCTTTTTAATTTTTTACTTCTTGCAGAATGCCTGAATGCTGTTATTATTTTATGCAGGTTGCTTTAATATTAGTAAAATTCTTATCCACAAATTCTTTACGAGTACTAATAGGTCACCCTTATAGGGGTAGTAATAATGTAACTGTGAAAGGGATACAAATACTAAATATTTATTCTATTATTTTAATAAATAAGACCTCACAAATGGCAATACTGAATTTCTAAATTCTAAACCACTTCTGATACATAGAGAATAGTGAAATTTAATATGGAAAACTATGGTATCTTACAAAATTGTGACACGGATATGCACTCTACAGAATGGTTAAATATGTAACTGTTGCGTCTTACTCACAAAATTTTGTCCGTTAATAAGAAATAGAACTATTAATCATTCTTATACCCTAACACTAATTCAATAAAGTTTGAGAGTTGGAGAGTTGTTTTGAAATGAAAAAAACATTTAGTCAGGCTCGTTGCTGGTTTATTATCTAAGTATTAATTTTCATGAACAATTGGTCTTCTGTGACAAAGCTCCATGAGCAAGCATATTGTGGGACAAAAGGCCGTGTTTGGATAATCTTTATTACGGTTTTGATTATTATTATTTATCGCAAACTCATACATTTTTACCACTTATGGTTAATTGCGGTAATAATTTCCATTCTGTTCACACAACAAATTTTGTAGTGCAAGAAAACGGTAAATAAAATCATACAATTCTATAAAAATAAAACAAAAATACGTAAATAAAAAATCCTAATTGACGAGTAAAGGAAATATCTGTATGTGCGACTTTGCTTTAAATTTTTGTTCTAAAGTCAAAAATCGGGTATAAATAAATTCATTTTATAATAATATTCTAATCGTGTGGAATACTTCCCAGCCCCTGGAGAGCAATTTCATGCTCAACTAACGGCACTACTTCTTAAGGAAAAGTAAAAGATAATGATTTCTTTTTCTTCTGAGATATTTTTAAATCGAAATGTCTGTAATCTTTAGATTATTGTTAATGATGACAAATTATACCTTAACTGTCATTGAGATTTGAAGCTATAAACCAAAAATTGTTTTCAAAGTTAAAAGAATGTTTCATCTCGTCTGTCCATGACGGCTGCGGTGGACCAACCGAAATATCAGGATCTTATGGAAATAAAATAATAAAAAAAGCGTGGTACATGAAAAACTTTGTTTCAACAAATAAAAAATATAATTGCTTCAATAAAGTTTAGATTAAGAAGCAACCGGAATACAAAAGAAATATTTGATGTAGCTTCAAATTTATTTATATTCTAAGCCTTTTTCATATTCTTACCCTGAACCATTTATTACGTTAACCAAATAAAGGAGTGGTTAATATCAATTTCTGTTTTGTATATTAAAAATGGGAGTCAAATATTTCTATACATGGGTTAGATCAATCTTTTTATGCAAGTTTTTATAAAAACAGGGTCTCTTTGAACTAAGTTGAGATTAAATCTCTTTATGATTTTAAACACTCTTCTGTCTTGAATTGATGTTTCATTTATTTAAAATAATTATAATAATGAAAACACAAAAGTTTTTATAGCTTGTCTTTTTAGTTAAGATATTAAATAATGTATGTAAGTATAGTTTGTAATACAAAAATATGTTTATTAATTTCTTAAAATTATATTCCATTATCTCATATAGAAATTGGGTTAAGTTATTATTCTATAAAAGTTTTTGTTATGTGGTTTTCTACTTTTTTAAAAACAATGACGTTAAATACATCAATTGAGAAGACATCACATATTAGTCACAGTACTTCTGTTACTTTGCCACTAACGTTGAGCTTATTCAGAATACTCTAACAATATATATATACGTAAATGGCTCAATGAAAGCCAACTTCTAAACTTAGTTGGAACTGGTATGAAATGTATTATTGTTGTCTTGAGCCTCTGCCGGACTAATATTACTGTGACATATATATTCTAAGAAACTTTTTTAATTATAAGCTATAAGTAGGAGAGAGAATGGTAAAGTTATATGAACCTTGAAAAAACGAGTCTGTTTATTTAAAAGCTACTATTAGTTCTAGGTGAAGTAAAATATATTTATGTATAATCTTCTACCTGGCAATTTCCCAGCTTTACCCAGGGTCTGCCTTACATGTAGTGAATAGTTTTTGGCCTATTGTTTTTACGACCGTCCTCCTGCCTAACATCAACCCTCTTTTGGAATGCAATAATCAGTGATGTCTAAATACTGTTAGAAAGTACGTAATACGACTCGGAAATCACATCACATTGCTACTTGCCAGGATCGAACCCGCGCCCTCATGCATGAGAGGCGGGCCTTTTAAGCACTAGGCCACCACGGACTTAATATATTCTATTAAGCAGTGGTGGCCTAGTGGTTAACATGATGACATTCTATTAATTTCTAAAACTCTGAAAAAGTATTGTCAGCATATTTTACGCCCAATTTATAAGAATCAACTTTTATGACACAAAGTAAAATATATTGATAGTGATAAGTATTTCTGTAAGATATTGATATAAAGTAAATTATCTTCAGACACCACTTTTCTCACTTAATGTCAGTAACCTTAAGGGATTTCTTCATTTATCATTTCTATCTACCTTCACATTTAGAGTACTACTAGTACTACACATGTAGAGTACTACATAAATGATATAAGAGTGTCAGGATATATATAATTTATAATATCTTAGGCTGAAAATAAATAACGTTACGAATTTATTCATTTACTTTTACCCAAAATCAAGGTTTAAATTATCATCAACTTTCAATTAGATATGGGATATCTCACAGTCAAAATATCGTTTCTGTCGGTTGCAGTTTCAAATTCACTTCACGTCGTATATTGGAACTGAACATCCTACATCGACGAATGTCAACGTTTTGTATGTGTTTTAAATGAAAAAGTTTTTGTTGGTAAGAAAGTGTTTTTATTAAGATGGGTATATATTCGGTTTTTTATTCTTTTTCTTTCATGTTTATGTTTACTTTATGTATTATCAATCATATAGCAGTTTTTAATCAAGTCAATTAAATATTTCTAAGAATTTGTGTTTATTAACAAGATTTGCACGCGAAAGTATTTTTTAATGAAATAATGTTTTAGAAATCATCCATTTAAGCCAATTTTAATAATATTTCGTAGATGAATGGTTACACATATTGTTAATATAAAAAAGGCTTTTGAAATTATTGTTAGAAGTGTCTTTTTATCTGATGGTAGGTGGAAATGAAGACGCAGGTGTTGAAGTATCTCAGTGATGGTCTAATCACTCTTGCTTTGAAGACATTCAAATTATAATTCGTGGAAGGCAAAACTGTTTCGCTTTGTCACAATTCAAGGAATATTAACGAAGAAGGGAGAGAGCTTTTGGCTTGTAAGATATGTAGGAATTATATTATTAAAGTTCAAACAAAAATTACCTTTCTATCAAAGGAAATAAATGCAGTCAATATTAGAAGTATGCACTTTGAGTAAGAAGTGAATGAAACTAGTGTCTTTGTTTCTATTTGAAACTAGAACCTCCATGACAGTGAGTGTTTGACCAGCAGACTGTAGGAATGTCCGAACTCCCCAAAGATAGACAGGTCCACTTATTTGGACGGCAACGTTTGGCGGGGACAGGTTTTTTTGGATAGTAAGTCCAGTAATTCGGGCCTCCACTGACTGAGCGAGACAATCGTACAATTTGTATTTGTATCTCGGTTTCGAAGCAAACGACACAACAAAATTTGGGCTTGTGGAGTTTTGCTTAAATCTCAAGGCAACCGTCCATACTAATGTTAATAGCTAGAACCTCGTAGAAAAGACAAAATATTACTTACAAAGTGTAAGCCCTCGTTGTATATGTAATACAATATACGTTAACAATTTAGTGCACACTGAATGAAGCCTTCGCCGATTTTGGTCAACCAAACTATGCAAATTGACTGCCGGTTGCGTTACACACATTATAACACTTGACAGTCGTTTTTTATAACTACTCTATAGTTTCCATTAACATTTGCAATAGTGAGTGAATTCACAAATTTAAAGTTACAGTTATTAAACATTTTAACACCATAAATCAGCAAATTGTTACAATATCTACCAATATATTTGATATTTGGTAATTTATAAGTTATTAAACTATTTATACGTAGGAAATAACAAGGTGTAGGTAGAAGAGATTGAATGTAGTTAAAGTATTCCTCCAAAATTTTTGTTTACTTAGTAAATTCAGAAAAAGGTGTCTAAAACTAAATTATTCTGTCACCTCAATATTATAAAAATCTTTTCCCATATTTCTGATTAAACACAGACAAAGATCTCTTCAAGGTGGTAGAGCCTAGCTGTAGTCAATTTACTACAGCTCGAACATGGGCTGGCTCGACCGGGGAAGTACCACCCTCTCACAGAAAATCGGCGTAAAGTAGTCTTTAAAGGCTGCGTTTCGTCCGGTGAGTGAGAGAGCCGGTTGCCCTTTCCCTTTTCCCAACCTTTCCTTTCCCTCCCTTTCCCACCTTTTCCTCCTCCTTTTCCCCAATCAAGGGCGGCAACACATCCGCAAATCTACGTTGCGGATGTCCATGGGCGACGGTAACTACCTACCATCAAGTAGGCCGTCTGCTCAGTTGCCCCCTTTTCCCATAAAAAAAAAAAAAAAAAAAAAAAAAAAAAAAAAAAAAATCTTCAAAATTATTGCAGTTAGCATTCAAGCTTGTATATTGAAACAAATTTTCTAAACATTTATAATCGCATGATTGTAAATAAAAAAAAAAATCATCTGATAAAAAAATACACGACCTTATTTCGTTTGTGGATGAGGGTGTGATGAAAGCTGTAAATTATGAAGCCCAAAATATTAGGTTGTTGCAATCAGTGTTACTTGTATTCGGAGTAGCCAGAAAATTGGGGAAATTATAGTGGATTTGTAGTATTACTTTTTTGTCAACATTATTTTATGAGAATACCATAGAATGGGATGGATGGATATTATGTGACTGTGTCAGAATCAGTATACAAACGTAAACACAGAACCATTCAGTTAATATAATGTTTTTTTACTTATGAAATAGAATAAAAAAATATTTACTTGTGTAAAATATATATATCGGATTTATTACACATTCGTTGTTTTAAAAGAGATATAGAGACGCCAGCCTCGCTGACGTTAGAAATGTCACTTCTTCTAGTACGTTCCATGATATTTTCCAATGAAACTTCAATTGTTCTTAATGTTCGTGTATTCCTCGAAGGTTGTTCATAATCACAATATTCAAAGGTCCACACTAACTAAACTCTGCCGTCGTGCGCCCAGACGTCATATTTATAACAAGATTTAAACATAGTTCTATTCTCCTTTTAAACAATCTTTGATTTCGTTTTACTTTTAAAAATAATCATAAATACTAATGAGTTTTAATAAGAATTGATGACAAAATGAAATTATTTTCATATCGCGTCCGTTATTAAAGCTGATAGCGCCGATATATATGATTGTTATCGTTATACGGTTGACATATGTCAAGAATGGCGATAAATATTCTAATTTAATAATAGAACAAAGAATTATTTAGTTAAAGTCTTAAATTTCTCTATACGAATACAATAGAATAGTTAAATTTATGTTGCCATAAGTTGCAATTTCTTAGAAGTAATACATTTAAATCGTAAATAGGTCAAATTATTTAAGTGACATACTTTAATATTTTCTTAACCTTTATATGGTCATGGAAGACAAATATCTTAGTATTTCAATATAAAATATTTTGAATGTATTGGAGTTATTTATAATGATGACGTTGTAGGATGTATAATTTCTAATCTTTATTACAGTTCAGATATAAGTGAAATGTTTTAAAATAAATTTAAGATACATTATTAATAAGCAATAGTGAAGAAAAATCTTTATTCTAATTTTCTTTTCATCATGACATTGAGAGTTTAACAGTGCAAAGTAATTTGATTTAACTTTTACCACATGTATTATATTCTCCTTCAATAATTTTGTAAATTGTTAAATAAAATAATTCAAAGATTAATGCTGAATAATTTTGAATTTCTTTTTAACATCGAATAAATATTTAACGACTACTTAAGAATTTTATCTAGCGTTACTGATTACTGAATCCTTAGAAAATACACCTTATTTTTAATAGCTCAAAGAAATCCTATTGAAATGTGAAATCTTCAACATTTCGAAATATTTAAGAGCGCTGAAGGGACGGATGGTTTGCTTATTGCCTTATAAACAGTTTAAATACGTTATTATATTATCTTCACTTTTTATTTGGTTGATTGTATAAAATATTGCCTGCATACGTGCCAGGACGTGCACAGTATGTTCTGCCAGTGTCGTGTAGATTGGAAGAGACACGATCTGGGATTAACTTTTAAATGAAATAAAATTTTACTTTCCCAGCTGAAGTCACAATTAGGAAATTTGTTAGTAGATCTAATATAACACAAATTCAATTAGATGCACTTTATTTCGAGAAATGCAGTGTCAATATTAATATATTTTACTTCATAATGTGATAAATAATATTTCATTGTTTGTCAAATAATAAACACAGAACAATATTCTACCAAGGCTATACTGAGAAGGTTATTTGTTTTTCAATAATTTCGCTTGCCTCAAGATAAGTTTACCCGGTGTAATCTTTATCTACTGTGAGCCACAAAGTTCATTTTATGAATAAATGGTTGTTGAAAAAGACAAAGAAAAGGGTACTTTCACCCTTTTTATGATTTCAGTCCAAATCTAAGGATATCCAATTCGGTGTTCTTTCAATATCACATAGCAAGATATAAAATAATGTAGCGACATTATACATACACAGAATGATCCCATTCTTTATTACTAATATATTATATAAATAACAATATTTACAACAATATTTCAAAATATTTTCGTTTTCAGTTTTTAAATTTTAAAATTACACATAAGTATAGCCAAAACTCATATCTAGTTTAATTTTTTTTTATACTCAGCTTTGTATTCACTTTTCATTAAAAGTAAATGGAATAAAATGTTTACACAATATTTACACAATTTTTCAATACGTCAAAAGTTTGGGCTAGAATTTCAATATGAAATCCGGACGTACGTTAGTTAAATATCAAAATATGTTTTTAACAGGATTTCCTTACACAACCAACCATAAAATAATATATCTTTAGAAAAATAAACCTAGTAATAATTAAGAGCTAGTTAAACAAGTAAAGACAGACGGCAAAGCATTACTTTTTTATATATTACAAAGTAACACTAGCTTTGTCTTTTTATAAAAAAAACATGTTTAGAAGCTAGGTAATGTGTACTTAAATAAATCATAATGGTTTTTCGAATAACAATAATATCAGTTGGACTAATAGCCTTTATAAAGAGAGTTTAGATATGTATCCAATTTGTTTCGGAATTTTTCACTATTAGGAATATGTATATAAAAAAAAATGATTTTTATAAAATAATGAAAATGTTTCATAGATTTTTTGATGATTTTAGATAAATTGAACAGATATTATTGACAATTCTGATTTCAAAAACTGATTGCAAATTACATAGTTTTCGGTATAATATTTCAAAGTCAGTAGAAATATTAACAGTATTTGAACAATTTGAAAGTCAAATAAGAGTTGATGTATGTGCTTTAGATAAAACGAAATATTTCAAAAGTATAACCTCGTTAATTTGAAACAGTGGAATTAAAAACATTTTAAACCGGTGTGTCGGCATCCAAAAAATATAAAAAAAAATTATGACACCATTATCTGAAATCCGTATCATAAAGTATGTAACCGAACAATATCAAACACAAAAGATAGCATTTCATTTCAACAAATAAATTTCTGGTTTATTAATCTAAAACTTTTTATATTGAAGACTCACTTTACATTTCTTTAATTAAATTGAAAGCTAGCCTTTGGGTAACTTTAAATTAAATTTTAAGACTCCAGAAATCAATGATATTAGTAAATTCTTACACAGACTTGTATCTAAAACAAGTTCTACTTTGTCAAATATTGTACGTAAACATGTTGAAATTTACATGCCTATGTGTTTTGGATTTACTTTGGGTATTTAACAATATAGTGGTCAAGGAAAGAAAGGATTAAAGGATCTATCTTTAAGCCTTATTTTATATTGACTAACGCCAACAACCTCTTATTTCTATCATGTACCACTATGAATCTTAGCAGAATGTCCTATCATTTCCTAAAGTCTGGCAGTTTGGTAACGGACGTGGGGCTGTCATCTTTTTGAGGGGTCTGAGACGGTATGAAATTATCATCTTCATTCTTGAATTTTTATTTTTGTTTAATTAAAATTGCCTTGCGAATTAATCTTGTTGTGTGTGTCTGCATGTGTGGTTTGTCCGAATATATGCGATTTGTCCGTAGATGGTGTGGTAACAAACTGCTGACATTTTTATTAGGTATTTTAATTATGTTCCTTAACCTTTTTGAACGATGCTACTATTCCTTTGTCTTATATATGACAAACCTTAATCGTAATCAACTTTGTACACACCGACTTATAACAACAAGGTTATAAAGGATTGATATTCTTAATTGTTCTCAAGAATTTTCTCACATTTTTGTTTGGTTTACGTATTGTTTTTATTGACAATAGAAAAATTACCGAAGTCTCAACAAATTGTGTAGTAACAGGAACAAAAACTGAATCAATAAATATAATGAAAAACTTAACCAAGACATAAACTAACACGTATCATTGTGTTCAAAATGATTTCGTTGTCTTAGATTAATTATTTTATGTACGATATTTGTTATATTTAACAGTTTGAATGGTTCCCTGTTTTATATAAAGAAGCCCATTCATTTGGATATTATATGTAATGTAAAAGAATCTAAGTTTTATATATTCAACAATTTCCTGTAATGCTGTAAAATGACAATAGTTACATATTGCAGTTGATTAAAGTAATATAAAAGATGACTATTTCAATCTAATTCCAGTTCATACCTTGATTTAATCTCCATAAATATGCTTCCATTAGGGTCTTTAAGTGTCAATTCGGTTTGTACATTATTTATATTTTCTTTAAATCTTTTCGCTAATCGCATATAATTTTATATAATTCGTCATGTTACAAAATGTTCAAAATTACAGTAGGCAAAAGAGCACAGTTTTAACATTTAAATTAAAACGTTGATATTTTCTAACGATGTAATGAATTACTATCATTTTTTTTCTTCCACGTTTACATTATATTAGATGGAAGACAAAGATTGTAACTTCTTCTTTTCATATAAGTATTTCAAGCAAAATCGCACTGTAGGTAATAGTTATCGATCGCAAGTTTAAGCAACAGCTGTGTGTGATGTGTTTGATTGAAAGTTAATTGGATAAAGACTATATAGCACCGCAATAAAACGGTAAATCCTGAATTAAGGTGAACTTCGACCTTCTTTAGATAGTTCATTAAGAAAAGATTATAGCATAATGCTTATGTAACAAAGAAATAATTCTGTTATATGCTATCACAACCAAATCTAAACATAACAATAAGACTATCTCCGAAAATACAACACCATTCTACTGACAAAAATTATGACTAAAATTTACATAGTATTATTTATGAAGTTATGTGTGTAACCAGAAATTTGAGTAAAATAGTTATGAAAATTGCTGGAGCAAATAAATTAGACCAAATTAAATTTATTAAGTAAAAATCTGACTACACACTATCATAATCCCTTCGTATCTTTTGTGTAATATGTTCAAGAAATATATTTGTTACCAAAAATTTTGTATTTTATCTGTAACTGCTGGTTTGTCATTGTTCTTTCAAATCTAAACCAAAGCGGTATATTGTTATTTCCAATAAGATTATTTGGTAAAATATTTAAAATCCATAATAATGGTTTTAATATAATTTTGATATAATTCTTTAGATAATATTATTTATTCTGTACTTTCGCTGAATGGAAACCGTAATCTGAATATCTCTGTGTGTCTGAAAGATAAGCTCTTGGTTATAAAGTATTTGTTCTCAAGCGTACAACGACTTGTGAATTAAAGAATTCTGGTAGAACAAAAAATAAAAATGTGATATGTAGCTTATCTGTCAGACAAATGTTAAGAAGTAAAAAGTTGAAGTGGAGTTTTAATTTGTCTGTGGAAATATTTAGTTTGTATTATTTATTTAAAAACATCCATACAATTTGAAATAACGAGCCTTATAAGAATTTATTATATCTTGTATTGAAATACTGCTTTGCAAAATTGAAAAGTTGTGTGTTGCTGTTTAGGTATATGATCTGGTGCACTCTTACAGCTTGAACTTCTAAATCTTAACCAAGGGTGTAATTTCAAAAAGTTAAGAAACAGAATAATGTCACGAGGCAAGTTCAGTTTGCAATTAATCTTTGTGTCTTTACAGTAGCTTAATAGAACTATATTTTAAGTAATAAATTTGGTCTACACTCTAAGGATAAAGTGGCCCAAAATGAAAACATAAATTATAGCTATATAAAGTAATGATAGACTTGAAGCTCAGGAAATTTATTGCAAAACGTTGTTTACATGAACTCCCAAAACAGCTGATCAAACTTGTTATGTAAGCATAACCTGATATTAAGTTTTCGGTATAACAATGGTGTAAAGTACGGAATGCTGACTCTGAGCCATCGGTGGGACTGGGAAAGTGAAGTGGACACCACACGCCTTGCACCATCGGTGAGAATGAAGAATGGGATTTTTACATATATTCAGTCTGGAGTCAACCGCTGACTAACAGACACCTCTTTAGTATGTAGTTAGTTATAAGACTTAATTATAGAATGGGTCTTACGTCAATCGCTGACTTAAAGACCCCGCCCTAGCTAATAGTTAAATTTAAGTCTTAATTGGTAATTGAATATATTTTGTAAGTAAAACGGATTTTTCTTGCATCCTTCGCTGCCACCAAACGTAATTGGCGCAGTCGGTAGGATATTCGACTAATATTCGGTACGGTCGCGTCAAGATTTCTCCTACTATCGGTCCGAAGTCTCGCGTGACTTACCGATATCGAGTATCTGAATCTACTTGGCGGACAGCAAAGGTGAGTCCAGACATCGATTCAGCAAGAAGATGAAGTTCATGTAAGTACTCTGAATCTTTCAGATCCTTACCTATCCTAGTTGTAGCCCTTATCCTTACATATGTATATCAATTAAAAAAATTAATTGCTAGTTTTTTCGTATTAAAATTAGTTCTCAAAATTTCTCATCCAAGAGAATCGAGTTATCGTAGTACAAGTATGAGTAAATCTAGCAGACTCGACGTTATTGACGAGGTCAGACTGATAAGCGAATTTAAAACAATTAACATTAAAATGTATCAGGATAAAATAGGTGAGATTTAAAAGTAGCTCAGGGTTTTACCTGACTTCGACGGTAACTCAGTATTCGAAAATTATAGATAACATAGTAGATCATCAGAATAAATTAATTATCAGCATTAGTTATAAATTTTAATCGAAGTTTAGAAGAAGAGAACCAGGAATTATATCAATACATTCATTTAGGACAGGTTATTTTTATTATTAGCGATAACATTGATCGCTTATCATACGAGTAGTAAGTTACAGATCGTATCGTATTAAGTTACATAACTTTTTAGCATTTATAAAGACAACTACGGCTCACCGCGATGTCGTCAGTTTAAACTCAATAAGAAGTATAATTGATAAGTCACGTAGCATTTACGGTAGTAATCGAGTATTATTAATATAATACTATAATGTTAATACATAGGAGCCCGAGAGTATTAATACATTTGGGTTCATATTATAAAAGTAATTTAAATAATTATAGTACATATATGTATAAAATCCTAATTATTCCATCCCAAATATATAATTTGTATAAAATATCAATTACTCCTATCAAACTCATGAAGTTCTTATTACTCACTCCCGATTCCTTGCAATCCATCTGAAAGATTTCAAGTACATAGAGGCTGAATGCCCGAAGTCCACTAAAGGGTATCTATGTGAAGAGATACACAACATGTACAGCCCGACATCGCCTGATTGTATAACAGCTCTTGTTACTACGCAGTGAAAAAAATCCTGATTGCAACCAGTCATCGCATCACTACATACGAGAAACTCAACCGACACTGCACTATCAGTTTTCTAACTCAAATTAAAACACGCTTATCTTGCGGTCAAGACGTCTCTAAAATGCTACAAGGAAGCTTTTTAGCTATAATTCACTACAACTGTATTATACAAATATCTAACTTCATCATCTCAAATCTTAATCATAAATTAAAAGATAAAGCCTTGAAGATAGTAGACAGTCCTGAAGAAAATATGAACGGTACAGCAACACGTCAAATATTTAAACTAAACTCAATTCATTTGAATACACTTCACGCTGCCAATAGAGAAGTAATGTTACAGTCACCAGTACAATTCATCAAGGACAGCGATAGAAGCCTCTATCATACAACGATACCACTGTACACGCTTCTACTCATGGGCGGCCTTGCATATCGAAGATACCACCGACACAAAAAGCTTAAGGTGGGACATTCCAGTGAAAATGAAAATCCACAGCAAAGCATCTACGTCATCTCTGAAGCTCAAGGAGACGGGTCAGGTCGTCTGCCATCGCAGTTTACGACCAAGGTCTTCAATAGACGCTGTTCTACGGGGGGAGGTGTTATGTAAGCATAACCCGATATTAAGTTTTCGGTATAACAATGGTGTAAAGTACGGAATGCTGACTCTGAGCCATCGGTGGGACTGGGAAAGTGAAGTGGACACCACACGCCTTGCACCATCGGTGAGAATGAAGAATGGGATTTTTACATATATTCAGTTTGGAGTCAACCGCTGACTTACAGACACCTCTTTAGTATGTAGTTAGTTATAAGACTTAAGTATAGAATGGGTCTTAAGTCAATCGCTGACTTAAAGACCCCGCC